>CM042688.1:244669857-245869857 GCA_023614405.1 Avena insularis
TTGTGATGGGTATGCTTCCCGTTAACTCAGTCCCTGCACGAGTTTTGTTTGATTCTGGTGCTTCGCATTCTTTTGTTTTGCATAAGTTTGCGCAAGAGCATGATCTGGATAAGGTTCCTTTATCACATCGTCTGGTGGTACAATCTCCTGGTTTAAACATGAGGGCTGCTCATATCAGCCATGGCAATCAAATTGAGATTGGTGGCTCTTCTTTCTCGGCGTCCTTAATCTTTCTGGGCAACTCTGACATTGATGTCATCTTGGGCATGGATTGGTTGACAGCAAATGCAGCTGTGATTGATTGTGCTGAACGCTCGGTTTCTCTGAAGATTCCTGAAGGCCATATAGTCTATTCTCCAAGTCTGACTCCTGCTATCCAGCTTTTCTCTTTGGCGGCTCTGAATGATGATGCTATGGAAGCTATTCAGAGTGTTCCGGTGGTATGTGAGTTCCCAGATGTCTTTCCTGAAGAGTTGCCAGGTATGCCTCCGGATCGTGAAGTTGAGTTTGTAATTGAGCTTGAACCTGGTACCGCTCCTATCTCCAAGCGGCCTTATAAAATGGGTCCTGCTGAGTTGGCTGAACTCAAACGACAGGTTGATGAACAAGAGAAGTTGGGTTTCATTCAGCATAGTACTTCTTCTTGGGGTAGCCCAACAATCTTTGTGAAGAAGCGAGACAAGACTGATAGACTTTGTGTTGACTATCGGGCTCTCAATGCTAAAACCATCAAGAATAAATATCCCCTTCCGCGGATTAATGATCTCTTCGATAAGCTAGCTAGAGCTGTGGTATTCTCTAAGCTCGACTTGAGAAGTGGTTATCACCAAATCAAGATTCGCAAGGAAGATGTTCCTAAAACAGCTTTCACCACCCGCTATGGCCTGTACGAGTACACGGTCATGTCTTTCGGTCTCACCAACGCACCTGCCACCTTCTCGAGGCTCATGAACTCGGTTTTCATGGAGTATCTTGATAAGTTCGTTGTGGTCTATCTGGATGACATCCTAGTCTATTCTAAGTCACAAGAAGAGCATGAAGAACACCTTCGGTGTGTCCTAAACAAGCTTCGTGAGAACCGCTTGTATGCAAAGTTCTCCAAGTGTGAGTTTTGGCGGCCTCAAGTAACCTATCTTGGTCACGTCATCTCTGCCAAGGGCATTGCAGTCAATCCGGAAACTATGAAGACGATTGTTGAATGGCTTCCTCCTGTAAATGTCAAAGAAGTGCGGAGTTTCCTTGGTTTGGCTAGTTATTGTCGTTGCTTCGTTCAGAACTTTTCGAAGATAGCGAAGCCTCTTACCGATCTCCTCAAGAAAGGCAAGAAATACCTTTGGACTCCTGCATGTCAAGCAAGCTTTGAGACACTCAAAGAGAAGCTCACCTCCACACCAGTCTTGGTTCCTCCAGATACATCCAAGCCTTTCCAGATTTTCTGTGACGCCTCTTTGCAAGGATTGGGTGCGGTCCTTATGCAAGAAAAACAAGTTGTTGCTTATGCCTCTCGACAGTTGAAGACGCATGAGATCAACTATCCTACACATGACCTCGAGCTTGCAGCAGTTGTCTTTGCTTTGAAAGTATGGAGGCACTACTTGCTTGGCAACTGCTAGAAATCTTTTCTGATCACAAGAGTCTGAAGTATATCTTCACTCAGCCTGATCTCAACCTTCGGCAGAGGAGATGGATTGAAGCAATCAATGATTTTGATTTGACCAGCAAATACACTCCGGGAAAAGCTAATGTCATGGCCGATGCTCTTAGCCGCAAAGCTTATGTCAACAACCTCATGATGGAAGAACAACAGCCTCTCTTGTGCGAGGAATTCCGTCAGCTCAACCTTGAAATTGTGGAACAAGGGTATCTTCTAAACCTTCTAGCAACTCCTCTCTTGGAAGAAAAGGTTCGCTCCTTTCAGCTTGGTGATCCGTACACAAGAAAGGTCATCTCCAACATCCAGCGTCCGAAGTATGAGTCCTTCCACGTCGATGACCAAGGCACGCTTTTCTTTGAACACCAGATGTTTGTTCCGAACTACCCGGGTTTGAGAGAGCAAGTTCTCAAGGAGGCGCATGATTCTGTTCTTTCTATCCACCCTGGCAGCACAAAGTTGTACATGGACTTGAAAACACAATATTGGTGGCCGGGTTTGAAAAGATATTGTGCCAAGTATGTCTCGGAGTGTGATGTCTGCCGCAGAGTGAAAGCTGTCCATCAGAAACCTTCCGGTCTTCTACAGCCATTGAAACCCCCGGAATGGAAATGGGAGAAAGTAGAGATGGACTTCATCACGGGTTTTCCAAGGTCGCAGAAGGGCAACAATGCAATCTTTGTTGTCATTGACAGGCTTTCTAAAGTGGCTCACTTCTTCCCCGTCAAGGAAACCATTTCTGCAATTCAGTTGGCTGAGCTCTATATCAACAGAATTGTCTCTCTATATGGGGTTCTGCTTGAGATCAGTTCAGACCGTGGAAGCATCTTCACTTCCAAGTTCTGGGAGAGTTTCCAAAATGCTTTGGGAACAAAGTTGAACTTCAGCACAACATACCACCCTCAGTCGCAAGGACAAGTTGAAAGGATCAATCAGATTCTGGAGGATATGCTTCGTGCTTGCGTCATCTCGTTTGGCATGAAGTGGGAAGAATGTCTTCCTTATGCTGAATTCTCTTACAACAACAGCTTCCAGAAAAGTCTGAAGATGGCACCATTTGAGGCTCTCTATGGCCGCAAATGCAGAACTCCGATTGGTTGGTCGGGTGCAGGAGAAAGAACATTGTTTGGCCCTGACATTGTAACTCAAGCGGAGGAGAAGGTGCACATCATTCTTGAAAATCTGAGGATTGCTCAAAGTCGCCAGAAGAGCAATTATGACAGAAAGCACACGGACATGGAGTATGTCCCTGGTGATCTCGTTTACCTTCGTGTCACTCCCATGAGAGGCACGCACCGCTTTGGTATCAAAGGAAAGCTAGCTCCTAGATACATCGGTCCATTCAAAATTCGTGGAAGAAGAGGAGAAGTTGCTTATGCTCTTGAGCTCCCGGAAAAACTCAAGGTCCTTGATGTTTTCCACATCTCTCATCTCAAGAAGTGCTTCAAGGATCCCGGCAGGACCGTGGACCATGAGCTTATCAATCTCCAAGAAGACCTGTCTTATCAAGAACACCCCACTAAAATCCTTGAAGTCGCAGAAAGAAGGACTCGCAACAAGTCCATCAAATTCTGCAAGGTGCAGTGGTCGCACCATTCCGTTGATGAAGCCACTTGGGAACGTGAAGATGAGCTCCGTGCCAAGTATCCTACCCTCTTTGTGTCTTCTTCTTCTTCCTAGAATCTCGGGGCGAGATTCCTGTTTAGTGGGGGAGAGTTGTAGCATCCCAATTGTCTAACAATTGTAATGCTACTTAGTCTAGTAATATAATGGCTACTTCAAATATATAATTGTTGCATCATCATTATATCATGCTCATGTCATCATGCCTCCTTGCATTTGAGCATCATATAAAACCCTTTTTGTGTTGGTTTTTCTCTCATGTGCATTGTAAATTGTATTTGCCTATTGATATTGTATTTGGTTCTTGATATATTGTTTCATGCCCAAGTTGAGTTGTGGGCATATCTTTTATTCAACTCCATCACCTTTCTATGTCACCACCGTATAATTCCACCATCCAACCAAATATGAGTTTTGCACTTTATTGGGTTTTACCTCTAGCTCATATGGGTGGGGATGGATCCAATTCTATTGTTCCACATGCTCTCATCTTAGCATCATGTTGTTTTCACATTATTGATATGAGAGCCACATGGCCACCTTTGCATGCCTTGTGAGTGGAACCCTTTTTCCTAGCTTACATATGGATTATTATGGAATTATGCTCATGTTGGGATATTTTTGGAACTATTAAGCATCTAGTGGCACATACACACTAACATGTTCCATTTTATTCAAATATGGGCATCTCCAACTACTCCACATGGGGCATCCTTCCACTTCTTCTAGTTTGGCTTATTCCATATTTTTTGAATGCATATGTATAAATGCTATGGCTATTTATGTTGTTTTCACAAGATGAAACCTAGCATTAATATTATGCATGGGCCATGCAAAGCATCACCTTTCTTTCTCTTTTGAGTTTTTATTTGAATCTTGAGTGGATCATCCCCATATCTCTATACCCCTCTCCCTTATTCTTTCTCCAAACCTAACCTCTCTCTCTATTCCTTACCACCTTTGATCTCCTTCTTTTTTTTGGCTAGCTTTGTTTGATCTTGGCTTGATCTTGACAAAAACAAACCCTAGCCACCTTACCCCTCCTCTCTCTTCACCCCCCTCTCTAAACCACACCCCCATCTAACCTAACCCTAGTTCCCCCTCTATCTCGGCCTCTCTCCCCTCTCACCTAGCTCGGCCACACCTGGTCACCCTGGCCCCACCTAGCTACCCCATCCCCAGCAGAAACCCTAGCCCGAGTCTCCCACTAACCAACCCTAGCTCCAACCCGAGCTCCCTCTTCCCTCTCCTTTCTCCTTCTCTCTCTGCCATGAGGGCCCCTCCACCGAGCCTCCCCACGGAGACCTGCCGTCCCCACTGGCAGCTCCCGGACCACCACCGCCTGCCCCCTGCCCACCCGAGCACGTGAAGGGAGGAGGAAAAGGTGGCCGAAGCCACCTCTACCCCTAACCACTCCCCCACGGCACCCCGCTCTCTCTCGACCTTATCTCCACCCTCCCTCTCTTTTCGTACCCACCACAGATCCCCCGGGGCCGTGCCATAACCCTCTCCCTCCCCCTCCTACCACACACCCGCTGCGTCGGCCACTGAGGCTGCCGATCACCAACTCTTCGAATCCGGCGGCGGGGGCGGAGCTCTAGTTATCGAGGAAGGCCGTGGAGCTCCCCTACGTCACCCTGTACACGGAGCCGAGCAGAAGGAGCCCTAGGACCGTTGCACCCGCCGAGCCCGACGCCAAACCCTAGCCGCCGTCCGCGAGCCACGTCGACGATCCCCTGCTTCCCAGCCCGAACCACCTCCACCGACGCCCTCATGGTGAGCTGACCCACCTCCTAGGCAACCCCCTCTGGCCGATCCACCTCTGTACGCGCTAGCCTTTTTGTCGAGCACTCTCTGCGCTGGCGCGCTCGCGTTCGCATCCTCGCCGTAGTGCCGCGGTAAGGTTTTCTGGCCGCGCAGACGTTCCCCAGCAACAACCCTAGGCCACCGTAGTGGCTCCGCCTCCGCGCGCGAGCCCTAGGTCCCAGGATCGAACCCCCCCACGTGCCGCGCCTGCGTCAGCCGCGCACCGATCGGTCACCAGCGCGGAGAAGAGGAACAGGGCGCTGCTTTTGCAAATACCCCCTCCATTTTGTTTTCTGCTTAACCCGCGGTCCACCGAGCCCACCGTCAGCCTCTCTGCACGTTTCACAGAACACCCCGTAGCCTTTTTAAATCTCAACCCGCACTCCCACGGATGCCCCACGTGTCGCGTCCCCGCTGGCGCACCCAGTGTGTGGGTCCACGTGTTCCCTGGCCCCGCCCGTCAGTCGCTGAGGCTAGCTCAACCCGCGGTGTAAAAACTTTTTTCTACGCGCTGTGCTGCTGAGTCAGCGCTGGACCCACTGGTCATTGTCTGTGGCTAACTTAACCTGAGTAGAAAAAGTTTCTGTTTATTTCTGTTTTAATTTAAATCTTTTTCAAATTAATTCAAATTCAAATTTAAATCTGTTTTCAAATAACTTTTAAATTATAATTTCAAATAATACAAATAATATATGTTTTGAAATCAGAAAAATGTGAGGAATTCAAATATGGCCTTCAAAATATATTTTGGACACTTAAAATTTCAAGTTGATTTAAATTACAATAAAATGCCCTTTTTCCTTAATAAATTAATAAATTTTGTTTTATAAGTCCAAATTTAACAAATGATATGTCTAAAATGATTAGCTCGACGAGACCTTTCTGTTAATGCATTCCATTATATGTTTTGCAGCATGCATCATATAAATATAAAGTATACAGCAACTAATATGAGGATAAAATGGGGCCAAAACTCAATAAAATGATTTATTCTTGTATTCCACACCTCACCCATGCCATGCTACTTTATTGCCATGCAAATTGTGCATCATTCATCATGGCATGATTGTTTGCTTGTCGCATTTTATTCATATGCTTGTGCACTTTATTTATGTTGGCCCTTGTTTGTTTGGTTCTTCTTCGAATAGACGCTGAGCAGGGGATATATCAAGAAACCTAGGAGAACTACCTAGATCCTTCTCTCGCTTCAACTGAGGTGCCAGGCAAGCACTACCACATGCTTGCATACATATAGTACCTACTTCCTCTATCTTATTCTTGCACCATTGAGTCGCGATTGCATTAAATTGAATCCCAAGTATTGCATAGCCTTTATTTTTTAAACCCCACCGAAGCTTGTTCCTCCATCCCATGAGCCATTACTACAGGAGTTGTTTGAGCCATGCGAGTCGTAGAACAGCATGTGTAGGGTATGTGAGTGTCTGATGGATAACGAGGTACCTAAACAACTTAACCTGAGTAGTAATGGGATAACTAATGAAAGTGGCATCGGTGAGCCATATTCGCTATTTGGTTTTTCAGGCTCACTTGTGTCCCGTTGGACCCCCAGTACTTGATTCCTGTTCCTTGAATATTCGCGCTATCCACATCCGGGAGGCTTATGAACCCCCCTGAGCCAGAGCTTGATTCATTCTTATTTCTTGGGGCCACAAACTAGTTTGAGGTTTTATTTACTATCATGTACTTATGCCATGCTTTACTGCTTTATTTAAATTGTGCGAGGTACTGCACCTGTACTGTTTAGGGCCGTGACATCGCATTTGTGTCGACAAGCCCACCACACTTTCGGTTCCCATGCTTACCGCCCCCACAAAACCTTGAGTCCGTCTCGAGCCGGCCAGCTTCGCTATGGTAGCTTAATGGGGTGGCCCCTGAAATATTTCGAATCCTGTGATCGCTTTGTCGTGGATCGCCTCGTTGGGTTTTGATTTGGTTTTTCCGAGGTTGATCAAGTGTGTTGTTATTTGTGCACCCTTGCAGGGTAAAACTTTCAAAGCCGTGTCCGCGGTTATGGACGACTTGGAGCACGCTTTCGATCATAGACAAGAATAACTAAAGTACCGCTTTTAATTTGACTAAGTACCGACTAGTAAATAGTGCAACACTCATGGAATGGATAATAAAACGCCAGCGAATGGGGTTGTTCGTTCGCTTCCTCGTCGGTAAGCCAGGAGGAGGATGGATCTGTGGATATTACAGTTATAACTGTTGTTATTAATTCACAGACATCCGTCTATCTCTGGTTAGGCGATGGTTAGCAGTATCTATAGAATTGTTAGGGTTTATCTTTTGCTGCAATTCGTCACCCTGTGTTGTGTCCCTTTAGAGGCATAAAGACTTGCTGAGTACCCTAGGGTCTCACACGATAAATTGTTTGATTCAGATGAACAGGTAAACTCGCAAGATGGATACTGGGTGGAGGAGACGGACGATGTGGGCAACGATCATTCGGTGTAGAGATTCCGGGAACGGGGATCCGTGAGATCTGTGGGAGGGATGTGTTTATTTATGGGGCATCTTATGCCGATTTGCTTCTTATCCGTACTCGGATTTTGTCTTCCGCTTCCGCCTGATACTCTGATGTTTGATGTATGAGGAGATATCCTAAACTATTATATCTATCTAGGATATTTGGATCTTGCCATATGGCGTTGCAATATTTCCTTTCTTTTTAGATGGAATGACTCTGAGAACCATTGTATGGTGGCTTGCATACATAATCATTTGTGTATGTAGTTGATCCCTTCGCCTGCCGATTACGCCGCCCGTTCTTGTCCCGATGTTTGGAAATGGGTGGGACGGCCGAAAGGTCTACCTGTGAGTGGCATTTGGGCCCCACCGTACTATTTCAACCATTTCTGCTCATCCAGGCTTGTAACTAGGAGCGTAATTCACCGAGGTAGTTACACTCCACACACAATCGTAAATAAAACAGCAAAGCATGGCATAGGTACAGGATAGTAACAAAGCCCCAAACTACTTTGTGGCCCCAAGAAAAAGAAATGAATCAAGCTCTGGCTCAGGGGGGTCCATAAGGCCTCCCGGATGTGGATAGTGCGAATAGTCAAGGAACAGGAATCAAGTACTTGGGGTCCTACGGGACACAAGTGAGCATGAAAAACCAAATAGCAGATATTGCCCATCGGTGCCTCTTTCATTAGTTATCCCATTACTACTCAGGTTAAGTTGTTTAGGTACCTCGTTATCCACCAGACACTCACATACCCTACACATGCTTTTCTACGACTCGCATGGCTCAAACAACTCCTGTAGTAATGGCTCATGGGATGGAGGAACAAGCTTCGATGGGGTTTAAAAGTAAAGGCTATGCAGTACTTGGGATTCAATTTAATGCAATCGCGACTCAATGATGCAAGAATAAGATAGAGGCAATAGGTACTATATGTATGCAAGCATGTGGTAGTGCTTGCCTGACAGCTCAGTTGAAGCGAGAGACGGATCTGGGTAGTGCTCCTGGGATTCCTGATATATCCACTGCTCGGCGTCTATTCGAAGAAGAACCAAACAAACAAGCTCCAACATAAATAAAGTGCACAAGCATATGAATTAAAAATGCGACAAGCAAACAAGCATGCCATAATGAATGATGCACAATTTACATGGCAATAATGTAGCATGGCATGGGTGAGGTGTGGGGTACAAGAATAAAGCATTTTATTAAGTTTTAGTCATGTTTTGCTCTCATAAAACTTGCTGTCCACTTAATATTTATATGATGCATGCTGCAATTCAGAACATGGAATGTATAGTTAGAACAGGCTCGTCGTGCTGATCGATTTAGACATATTATTTGTCGAATTTGGAGTTGTAGAATTAAAGTTATTAATTATTTAAGAAAAGGCATTTTATTGCATTTAAACAATTTCGAAAAATTTAAAATGCTCATATGATATTTTTAATGGCATATTTGAATTCCTCACATTTTTATGATTCAAAAACATATATTATAAGTATTATTTGGAATTACAAATTAAAAGTTATTTAAAACAGAATTTAAATCATATTAAAACATTTTCTGAAATCACTTTATTTAAACAGATAAACAGCCAAACTTTTTACACCCAGAGACAGCTAGCCCAGGTGGGACAAATGGTGGCCGATCTTTTTTCCAGTCTTGGCAGAAAGCTAGCAGGGAGACCTGGTGGGACCAGATGCTCCACAGGCCCACGCGACAGAGGTGGGCCGGGCGCGTGCCACACAGCAAAACCAGGGGCCGCTGATTGAGTTTACAGAGGTGAGGGGGCCTTTATGTAAAAAGCCAACGGGGCTGACTGGTAGGGTCGGAGGGGAGCGCGGGTTTGAGGGAGTAAAAAGGTGGGGGTTTTGTGCAAAGTGCGCACATGCACTGTTCCTCTTCTCTGAATTCTTGATGAAGCAGCGAGACATGTCTTGGTGGGGGCTCGATCAATGATCGATCGATCAGCAGTGGCAGAGACCACTGGGGCTGGCTAGGGTTGATGCAGGGTAAGCGCGGCGCAGCTAGGTAAGGTTCTCGCGTCGCCTCGGCGAGCAACACACGCGCACGCCGGCGCACAGAGGGTATTCGGCACGTGGTTCGGCAAGCACAGGCGACCAGGGGGAAAAGGAAGGTGTCAGGGAGGGAGGTTGGCTCACCGCGGAGTGGTCGGCGGTGGTGGATCGGGCTGGGGAGCAGCAGATCGGCGACGATGCAGACGGCCGGAGCTAGGGTTTGCGCATCAGGCCGTCGGTGTGCAGCAGGTTCGGGGCGCTCTCTTCCTCGCTGCTGTACACAGAGATGTCGTCGGGGGCCCCGCGGTCTTCCTCGACACCAACACACCCGCCCGCCGCCGTGTGTTGTTGAGGTGGGGTGGAGGACGACGGTGGTTCGCTGGGTTGTAGAGGAGGTAGCAGGGGAGGAGAGGGTCGGCGCAGAGGCCAGGGGAGATGTGGACGGCATGGCAGAGAGGCGTGGGGAAGTAGATAAGGACGGGAGAGAAGAGGGGGATGCCGTGGGGGCTCGGGGTGGACAAGGTGGCTTTGGCCACTTTTCTTCTCCTCCTCCCTCACGTGCTCGGCAGGGTTAGGGCTGGGAGGCTGAAGCTAGGGCCGGCCAAGAGGAAGGACGGGGTAGCTCGGGTGGGGCTGTTGTGCAGCGAGAGAAAAAGAGAGGGAGAGAGACTCGGGTAACTAGGGTTGGAGGGGTAGCTTGGCTCGGTCTAGGGTGATTAGGGTTAGAGAGGGAGGGGTAGCTCGGCAGGTTGGGGTAGATGGGGTGGGTCCTGGTTGGCAGAGAGAGAGAGCAGCTAGGGGGATGCTCGGCATGGTGAGAGTAAGGTAGAGGGTTAGGGTTTTGGTTAGGGGGTGTGACCTAATCAAGATCATGCAAGGTGAGATGGAGGTGAGGAGCGAGGTAGGAGGGGAAGGGTTAGGCTTGGTTAAGCAAAGAGAGAGGCCTTTAAGCTAGAGAGAAAAAAGCTAGGGTTTAAAGACCACATGGAAGGGAGAAAAGAATAAGATGGTGAGGATCTAGGTTAAGAGAAAAGGGACTCCACTTGTTTATGCATGCACCAGGGCTCAACAAAACAAATATGGTGGTGCCCTAAGACTGGTGGAGTAAAAGAAAAGGGCCCACTTGGCTTGATTTCCAAAGAACCAAGATCCACTAAAAAATCCAAGAAAAACCAAAGAAAAAGGGATGGTGGTGGTTTTGCATGGCCCATGCATGAGTAGTAAAAGCCATGTTTAATTTTGTGAAAACAAACTAAAGTCTCATGGCATTTATTCACATGCATTCCAAAATATGGAGTAAAGATCAAGCAAAAAGAAATTAAAAGTAGGTCCCATGTGGAGTAGATGGAGATGATCATATTTGAATATAATTTGGGACATGCTAGTGTGTGTGTGCCACTAGGTGCATAATATCCCCAATAATATTCCAACATGAGCAAATATTCCAATACAATCCATATGGAAGCTAGAAAAGGGGTACCACTCACAAGGCATGCAAAGGTGGCTCCACATATCAATAATGTGAAAACAACATGATGCTAGTGTGAGGGCATGTGGAAAAATAGAAGTGGATCCATCCCAACCCACATGAGCTAGATTTAAATGCCAAAGGAAAAGTGTAAAAGCCCATGGATAATTAGGATGGTGGAATTATAAGGTGGTGACAAAGAAAAGGTGATGGAGTTGAATAAAAGATATGCCCCCAACTCAACTTGGGCATCAAGCATTTATCAAGAACCAAATACAATATATCAAGGTCTCTCATATGCATCAAGCATCTTTACAGTTTTAGACAGTATTAAAAAAGATCTCAAGGTCCCTTTTGCAATGGAAATTATGATTATTGGAACTTGGAGCATCTGGATTTGCAGAAATAATGAAATTTTCAACAATCAGCATGCATCGATGGAGACCTGGAAGGCTATTGTAGCCCAGGAATTAAGATGGGTCCTTTATAGAATTAAGAAGAAGTATTATCAGGGCCTTAAGATTTGGATTGAAACCAATTTAGACAGGAGATAGTTGATTAGCATGTTATCCCTCTTTTTTGAGGTGGAACATGGTTGTAAATATTCTTTTGTAACTCTATATAATCTATAAAAGTTGCAGTGGGGTTTTTTTGCCCTACTGTTTTACCCTCAAAAAAAATACAATATATCAAGAGCCAAATACTATTATTAATGCATATGAGAGAAGAACCAAATGAAAAGGGTTTTATATGATGCTCAAATGCAAGGTGGCATGATGACATGAGCATGATATAATTATGATGCCACAATTATATGTAGGAAGTAGCAATTATATTACTAGACCATGTAGCATTACATATGTTAGACAGATGGGATGCTACAACTCTCCCCCACTAAACAGGAATCTCGCCCCGAGATTCTAGGAAGAAGAAGTAGACACGAAGAGGGTAGGATACTTGGCACGGAGCTCATCCTCATGTTCCCAAGTGGCTTCATCAACGGAATGGTGCGACCACTGCACCTTGCAGAACTTGATGGACTTGTTGCGAGTCCTTCTTTCTATGACTTCTAGGATTTTTGTGGGGTGTTCTTGATAAGACAAATCTTCTTGGAGATTGATAAGCTCATGGTCCACGGTCCTGCCGGGATCCTTGAAGTACTTCTTGAGTTGAGAGATATGGAAAACATCATGGACTTTGAGTTTTTCAGGGAGCTCAAGAGCATAAGCAACTTCTCCTCTTCTTCCACGTACTTTTTCTCCTCCTTTGTGCTTTCATGTTTAGATCTTGTGAGCTCCGTTCATGATCAAGATCATCTATTTGTAATCCATACATGTTGTGTTTGCGGGGATCCGATGGATATTGAGATGCTATTTCAGATTGATTATTGATTCTATCATGTCTTTGTTATTTGAGATCTTGCATGCTTTTCGTTGTTAGTAGCTATCTTGGCCAAGTAGATGCTAGCAACTCCAAGAGTTAGTATTTATGCTCGATAGTGGGTTCATGCCTCTGGTAATCTAGGGAAGTGATAGAAATCTCTAAGGTACTAGATGTGATGTTGCTACTAGGGAGAAAACAACAATCCTTTGTTCATAGAACAATCGTATTGTTTACTTTACACGCAGTTCGTAAAGCAATAATCTGTTGCTTGCAACTTAATACTGGAGGGGGTTCGGATGATAACCTGAAGGTGGATTATTATTCATAGATGCAGTTGGATGGCGGTCTATGTATTATGTTGTAATGCCCAATCAAGTCACAAAGGAGTCAAGATGATTTGTATATGCATGTATTGCTTTCTCGGTGTTTGTCAATTGCCCCGCTGTAATTTGTTCACCTAGCATGTTATTTATCTAAGGAGAGCCACCTCTAGTGAACTATGGATCCCGGTCCTTTTTCTTTACATACAATCTATAATCCTTTACTGCTTTGTGTTTACTTTCTGCAAACTTTTACTTCTTTCCATTCGATATGTTTAATCCTTTGTTTTCCGCAAAACACGGTGAGATTGACAACCTCATCGCAAGTTGGGGACAAAGTTATGTGGTTGTGTTGTGCAGGTCTCCATGTTGCTACTAGCACCGGTAGTGCGCCCTGCCAAAGCTCAGCTAGTAACACCTTTGGGATGTTTCATTGCTCCTACTGGTTCGATTAAACCTTGGTTTCATAACTGAGGGAAAACTTTCTGCTGTACTCATCATACCTTCCTCTTGGGGTTCCCAACGAGCTATACGTCGATCGTCGAGTGCATCACTTGGTCGCAAGTTCTTTTCTATTCTTTAATCCCTATCCTAAAAAATACAAAAATATTTTTCCATTTATCCTTTTTTCATAAACGTGGATTCATACTTTGCCGCTTTGCTTTAATATCATTTCGAGAGCAATTGTGTTTGATTCTTAAAGGAACACATCCCTATAAGGAAGAGTATCATGAAGTTATTTACGAGAGGTATGTCCTATGTCTCCCACTTATGAAGTTTGATTTGTTTATCTTAGTTGGTTGATTTGCTAAGATGCCATGCTAGTGGGAAGTAATTTAATGTGGTTAGAGTAAGGCTTTTTATTGGTATGATGATTAGTTGTTGAAGCTCTTGCTCTAGTTCTTTTATTGAGTCTTGCTTTGGAAATAATATGGACAAAAAGTACAATAAGAAAAGTCTGAAATTTACGACTTGTTTGATGAATGATTGTCTTTAGAGTATACCCTTTATTATACTTAACCCCATAGATATTTTTTTACTCTCAATGACACTCATGAAAGGAGTTGTTTGATTGAAATAAAGTCTAGTGGTAATTGTGATGCATGCCAAAGCTAACCTTGTGCATCAAACCGCGGTACTAGCTCAAAAATAAGAGAAAGAAGTGAGACAACTTGGTTCTATGTCCCTAATGCACACCTTTGGGATGCCAACAACTCCGCTAGCTTTTGAACGATCTATGGTATAACCCCGGATTTCGGCTTGAGTTGATGACATGATTGGCACCCGTGTCAATGTATGGGAAAAAGTATTGGCCCTCTCAAAGGTTGTGCAAACACTAGCAAAAAGAAACAAAATAACGATCCTGGAAAAATTAAAAAGAAAGAAAGAAAATATCTATGAGGATCCACAAAACAAGTCCTTGGCATGGTCTCATTACTACTTTACGAATTTTTCTTGAAATACAATGATTGGCTTAGAAGTGTTTTATATTGACTTGATTTATTGATGTGGGTGTAAATAAGACAATTCATTGTTATACTACTTGGGACATGAAACTCTCTTACTCAATTATGTTATTTAAACATCCTAGTGTTCCTTGGCAAGCTGAGAGTTAATTAGAGGAATTGGATTGATTGCTACACTTCTAGTTATTTACACTTATATTAAATTTTACTTTGATTATCTTGACTTACCGAAGCTTGTATAGTATTCTTGTCATCTCTATAACTTTGATAAGCTTCACAAATGAATGAAGTGTTGAGCACATACGACTACCGACTGTAAGTGAACTCTTATTCTCGTTGTTTCAAGTTTAAATGCTGAATTCCTTATAGTTATTTTGGTTCCTCTTGCTCGAGGACGATCAAGGTTTGAGCTATGGGGAAGTTGATGGCTCCGATTTTTGCCATCTTCCATTGCTTTTAAATGTTGTTTTTGGTCAAGCAATTGCCAAAGAAAGTCTCAATTCTTGCCACTAATGACTAATAATTGCAAAGATGTGCAAATCCCTTCTTTGATTTATTTTGTGCAGGAAATCACTGTTTTTAAAGTGAAATAAGGAGTCATAATGAAGGATTTTGAGGAAGTACACATGGCCAAGTAATTGGAGAAGCTTTCCAGGGAGTCAGTACGCTTAACGACCACTGGTACGGGTGTGGTCTGCCCGTACCGCCCGCCTGTACCAGGTGGCGGCAGCTTCGTCTCGTCAAACCCTACAACTTTCATGAAGACGCCTACATATTTCGAGGCTCTAGCTGCCAGCCAGAGAGCCGCCATTCTCAGATTGCATCACAACACCACCAAAGGAGATTCACACCATTGTTCATCACTTCCACCATCCATCCCTCCACTAGCCATAGCCATTTCTTTGTACTTTAGATCTACTTGTGATTTGGCAACCATTGTAAGAATATTTGATTTCAATCTAAGTATTTGCATGATGTTTTCTATCTCCGATCTATTTGTTATGAGTAAGTAGTCCTCATGGGCTGTGGGTTGGGGAGAAACCTCGTAGCAATTATGTGCATCTAGATCATGGGAGAATTGTATTTGTTTGGATTCGTGATTTGTATCTTTTGTTTCTTTGTCTCTCGTCTCGATCTGTGGACTTGTGGGTACCCAAGATCCCATAGATTGATAAAGGCTTGAGGTGAGATACTTGGCTAGCGGTGATCTCATAGGAACCTTAGTGACAGAAAGGGTAGTATGGTCTTCGCTTAGCGCCCATTCAGGATCAACAACAACATCACCACTTAAAGCTTTGATATGTGTTTACACTTAATAATCGTCTATAACCCGTGGCTTCGGTGTACTCCCGGTTGGGTTAAAAGTCTATTTCTATGCCCGCTGCATCATGGGGCCCCTAGAATATTAGGATGTGTTGCCCACAAGAGATTATCTCAATACAAACATTATACATGACTATGCTTATTATTATCTTTTATCCCATTTGATGTGCAGCTGTAGGTGGATCTTCAACCCTGGCCTATCTCCATCCATTGATTCAAACCTGTTATAATGTAAACTAGATTGGTCTGGTCAACTAAGGTAAAACGAACAAACAAAGTCTTGTAGATATGTCCTTTTTTTATTACCTTTTAGTAGTGCTTTCCAAGGTTCGATTAAACCTAGGTCTTCTAGGGAAAAAGCTATTATACCAAATCTGTCAATCCGGATCGAAGGTATCACACAACAACATATCCTTGGCTATAGCACCGCCTTGTAGTACCTTGCAAAAAAAATTCACACATTCTTTTGGAGTTTTTACTGAAGATTCTTTCCAGGATTTGCTAGATCCTCTTTCAATTCATCCTGGAAAGTTTTCATTTGATAGACATGTGTAAGAGAAGTGAAGTTAGTACAGAGAAACATGCAGACAGGTTTAACATGTGCATGAACTTCTATAATTGGCAGTGTTGATAACGCCTCTTATACACTTTCAGTAAAAAGATCATTTTGTCGCGTATCTTTTTTGATGTCATTTAGTAACAAGACTAAAAATGTGGCTTCCTATCTAAACACTGTGAGGTGCATGATAAGCCAACTGTTTCTATTAAATTCCGCCTTATGAACTGTGAGTATACTTTGACACTCATCTAATGGTCTAAATGCTTTGGGTTTACCAACAACACCAACGATGTACGCACAAATACCTTTGTTTTAGATCCTTCCCCTTCACATTATTTAACTTGATGAAAATCCATGTACACACACCCAAGGGGAACCAAATTGATCATCCTGCTATTCGATATTTGTTCTATGTTATTGCGAACACATTGCAGGCACGTGGTGAGTTTACTAGAGTTAATGAGGAGGACACGTTGATCCTCACAAAAGATGCACTTATCAATTGTAACTTAACGCCAAATTTGGGTGCTCTACTTGTGTTTTATCTCAAGCATCAGGCTCTTCAATCTCGAGGACCCATATGTTGAGGAGGAATTGTGACCGTTCTTGCACGCGCACTTTGTAGCAACCTAAGTAACATCCAACCGTTGACTGGAGGTAACCGTCTCTGTCTATCTACTCTAAGAGCATGTGGTATGATTTCTAAAAATCATGGTAGATATTTGTTCAATATAACTAGAGCAGATCACTTGATCCCGGTTCCTTTGCCTAATGGTTTATTCTCTATCAAGGATGGACATTTGCGTTATGACGCGTAGGTTAAAGCTAATCTAGCCCAACAAGAAATACTCGTGGGAGGAGGAGAAGATGAAGAAGTAGAACAAGAAGGACCTAAACATGATGTGCAGCCACCAAACCACTACACCACCTATGAAGATATCTCTGCACTTGAAGGAAATATTCAAAACATGAACAACCTCTCCATCAATCTTCGAGATGCCACTTCAAGCCTCACCACCCATTTCCATGATTGGAACAACCAATGGAATGTGGGAGATTATCCACCGCCACCACAATGAGCAACAAAAGGGCTTACAAAAGCCTGAGCTTGGGGATGTGTTCCCCTAGTAGATTTATTTGTGTAATAACAAGGTTGTACTCTAGCTCCTTGAGAGCTTTGAAACACTCGTGTTGGCTTGTTCCAACAATTTTCTTTTTAATTTGCTTTCATTTTAGTTTATTTGTTTTCCTTTGTTTTTCTTTTCTTAAACCCTTGCTTGGTCACAAGTTCTTTTTTATTCTTTAATCCCTACCCTCAAAAATACAAAAAGATTTTTCCGTTTATCCTTTTTTTGTAAACATGGATTCATACTTTGCTGCTTTGCTTTAATATCATTTCGAGAGTAATCGTGTTTGAGTCTTGAAGGAACACATCCCAATAAGGAAGAGGATCATGAAGTTATTTACGAGAGGTATGTCCTATGTCTCCCACTTATGAAGTTTGATTTGTTTATCTTAGTTGGTTGATTTGCTAAGATGCCATGCTAGTGGGAAGTAATTTAATGTGGTTAGAGTAAGGCTTTTTATTGGTATGATGATTAGTTGTTGAAGCTCTTGCTCTAGTTCTTTTATTGAGTCTTGCTTTGGAAATAATAATGCGAAAAAGTACAATAAGACAAGTCTGAAATTTACGACTTGTTTGATGAATGATTGTCTTTAGAGTATACCCTTGATTATACTTAACCCCATAGATATTTTTTCAGTCTCGATGACACTCATGAAAGGACTTGTTTGATTGAAATAAAGTCTAGTGGTAATTGTGATGCATTCCAAAGCTAACCTTGTGAATCAAACCGCGGTACTAGCTCAAAAAGAAGAGAAAGAAGTGAGAGAACTTGGTTCTATGTCTCTAATGCACACCTTTGGGATGCCAACAACTCCACTAGCTTTTGAACGATCTGTGGTATAACCCCGGATTTCGGCTTGAGTTGATGACATGATTGGCATCTGTGTCAATGTATGGGCAAAAGTATTGGTACTCTCAAAGGTTGTGCAAACAATAGCAAAAAGAAACAAAACAGCGATCCTGGAAAAATGAAAAATAAAGAAAGAAAATATCTACGAGGATCCACAAAACAAGTACTTGGCATGGTCTCATTACTACTTTATGAATTTTTCTTGAAAGACAATGATTGGCTTAGAAGTGTTTTATATTGACTTGATTTATTGATGTAGGTGTAAATAAGACACTTCATTGTTATACTACTTGGGACATGAAACTCTCTTACTCAATTATTCTATTTAAACATCTTAGTGTTCCTTGGCAAGCTGAGTTAATTAGAGGAATTGGATTGATTGCTACACTTCTAGTTATTTATACTTATATTAAATTTTACTTTGATTATATTGACTTACCGAAGCTTGTATAGTATTATCGTCATCTCTCTAACTTTGATAAGCTTCGCAAATGAATGAAGTGTTGAGCACATACGACTACCGACTGTAAGTGAACTCTTATTCTCGTTGTTTCAACTTTAAACTCTGAATTCCTTATAGTTATTTTGGTTCTTCTTGCTCGAGGACGATCAAGGTTTGAGCTTTGGGGAAGTTGATGGCTCCAATTTTTGCCATCTTCCATTGCGTTTAAATGTTGTTTTTGGTCAAGAAATTTCCAAAGAAACTCTCAGCTCTTGCCACTAATGACTAATAATTGCAAATATATGCAAATCCCTTGTTTGATTTATGTTGTGTAGGAAATCACTGTTTTTGAATAGAAATAAGAAGTCATAATGAAGGATTTTGAGGAAGTACACATGGACAAGTAATTGGAGAAGCTTTCTAGGGCGTCAGCTCGCTTAACGACCACTGGTACGAGCATGGTCTACACATACCGCCTGCCCGTACCAGGTGGCGGCAGCTTCATCTCATCAAACCCTACAACTTTCATGAAGATGCCTACATATTTCGAGGCTCCAGCCACCGGCCAGAGAGCCGCCATTCTCAGATTGCATCACAACACCACCAAAGGAGATCCACACCATTGTTCATCCATAGTTCATCCATTGTTCATCACTTCCACTATCCATCCCTCCACTAGCCATAGCCATTTCTTTGTACTTTAGATCTACTTGTGATTTGGAAACTATTGTAAGAATATTTGATTTCAATCTGAGTATTTGCATCATGTTTTGTATCTCCGATCTATTTGTTATGAGTGAGTAGTCCTCATGGGCTGCGGGTTGGGAGAAACCTCGCAGCAATTATGTGCATCTAGATCATGGGAGAATTGTATTTTGTTTGGATTCGTGATTTATATCTTTTGTTTCTTCGTCTCTCGTCTCGATCTATTGACTTGTAGGTACCCAAGATCCCATAGATTGATAAAGGCTTGAGGTGAGATACTTGGCTAGCAGCAATCTCATAGGAACCTTAATGACAGAAAGGGTAGTACGGTCTTCGCTTAGCGCCCCATTCCGGATCAACAACAACATCACCACTTAAAGCTTTGATCTGTGTTTACACTTAACAATCGTCTGTAACCCGTGGCTTCGGTGTACTCTCGATTGGGTTAAAAGTCTATTGCTATGCCCGCTGCATCATGGGGGCCCTAGAATATTAGGATGTGTTGCCCACAAGAGATTATCTCAATACAAACATTATACATGACTATGCTTATTATTATATTTTATCCCATTTGATGTGCAGCTGTAGGTGGATCTTCAACCCTGGCCTATCTCTATCCATTGATTCAAACCTGTTATAAAGTAAACAAGATTGGTCTGGTCAACTGAGGTAAAACAAACAAACAAAGTCTTGTAGACGTGTCCTTTTTTATTACCTTTTAGAAGTGATTTCCAAGGTTCGATTAAACCTAGGTCTTCTAGGGAAAAAGCTATTATACTAAATCCGTGAATCCATATCAAAGGTATCACACAACAACATATTCTTGGCTATAGCACCGCATTGTAGTACCTTTGAAAATAAATCCACACATTCTTGTGGAGTTTTTACTGAACAGTCTTTCCCAAGATTTGCCAGCTCCTCTTTCAATTCATCCTGGACAGTTTTCAGTTGATAGACATGTGTAAGAAAAGTGAAGTTACTACAGAGAAACATGCAGACAGGTTTAACATGTGCATGAACTTCTATAATTGGCAGTGCTGATAACGCCTCTTGTACACTTCAGTAAAAAGATCATTTTGCCATGTATCTTTTTTTGATGTCATTTACTAACAGGTCTAAAATGTGGCTTCGTGTGTATACACTATGAGGTGCATGACACGCCAACTATTTGTAAAATTCATAATTAAACTGACTTTAGTTGCAAATTATGAAGGAAAATGAAAACAAAACTGAGAATCAGTCCAAGCAAGGTTGCATATCAAACTTATACGTACAAATCACTACAAGCACAACATCACAAAATGCATAGAAGACTTACAACAACTTTCTTTACAATGACACCATATCTATTCGACTGGCATCCCTCAAATTTCTCCAGCAGAGTCAACTATTTTTTTGGATCCCTGTTAGACTTCGTCTACATTTGGGCGAGCGAAAATAAATTGCATCACATGGTGGAAACAGAGGTTCAAAGATAAGATGCATACAGATTCCACAACATCAATTACATACTTATTTAAAATATATAGTACAAAACAACAGGTTCTTACCAATTGGTAGAGGTGCCCAATTATGTTGCAGGATCCTGTACGACTTAGTACTCATACTTTATTATGGCTAGAACTGTTCCTTTTAGCGATGGCCTACAAAATGAGACTCGTATGACACATGCATAAATACGAATTGACAATGCGATCTAGTCTCAGTCTTCTCAAAGCATACCCCATTCTTTTGATCAAGCCAGTGGTGGAGAAGATCACCCCACTGATCGTCAGTCCTATGATCCACACTTCTTGTAACATCCTTAAAACACTTGCCAGAGAAGTGTTGCTTCTTTAACCTGTGGATATGCTGGCGCAGACATGCAGGGAATATGCTTTTGAGAACAACCTTTACTTCCTCGCTATTCTCATCGAACATTAAAAATCTCTGTAGACAACAATGATGAGCATATATAACAAACAGAAAGCAAATACGACAAGGGACAGAGCAATGGAGTATGCCCAAGAGACATATGACATACATGTAACTTCTTCAGTAAACCTTCAAAATTCTCGGGGGTATTTCGGTGGTGTTTCCATGAGGGAAAGATGGGAATATCATTTCTCATGAAAATGCCTGTGATCAATGCTATATAAGAAGATTCATGTGGATCCAGTGGCCTTCTGAATCCTGCTATTGATGTGATCAGAAGTCTTGACTTAGTTATTTCAAGCATCTGCTCAAGATTTTTTCCCATGATCGGCCCCCTTTTTAATCTTCGTCGTAGTGCAACTAAAAAAACATCAAAATATCAATGTATACATATTACATATAAAACTGCATGTACTACTAGTCTCTAAACACATAAGAAATTTGGTGTCACGCTCATTTGCAGGGGAGTATATGTCTATGTCAGTACTAAAGGTCATTGGGAGATCATTATGAGTTCATTCCTGAGAACCTGCTGTTGAAACTGGTTATGCTGCCAATTCTTTCTGGGTAACCGGATTGGCTCCTAGCGGCTGTGGGATGTGTATTTTTTTTATTTGTAGCCGCCAGTGCAACTAGACCAACTGGTGCGGGATTAGGATGAAACTTTTTATGCAGATGTTTTGCATTATTGTATTTTTTGTCCTGGTTGTCATTTTCAACTAGATTAAGTAGAGTCTAAGACCTTGTTCTGACTCCATTTCCTGCATTGGAAGCAAATAGCTTTTGAGATTTATCATGGAATCGTGTGAAAAAATAGGAAATTATTAGGAGCAGTTGCAGAGGTTGACAGCTCGAAAAGCAATGATTCCCATCACAACTCTAGTATAGTAACTTACTTCCGCTATGAGTACTCTAACCATATGTCACCCTGAGTGAGAAGAAAACACACGAAGTTCCAATACAATCGACTAACCTACAAGCTTGACTATAATACTAATAACATAACTAGCAGGGAACGCCTGGTTATAGTCTAAACAAGGAGCCATCACATACTAATTTGGCTCAGGACATCAGCTAGAGTTAACGTATACCAGTTGTGCTATCTATAAACCTTTACGCCCCAACTAGAATCATTTTAGGAGATATTCCACAGATGTTAGAGGAGCTTCATAACGATGGTAATGAAGGCTCTAGCAAACTTTAGTAACGGTCGAGTATATGAGCAAGAATGCAGTACACTACAACAAATGACGAAGTACTTTTGATAGTAATAAGGTGCATAATGAAAGGAAGTGTGAGGCCCTCAGATTAATCCTCCAAGAATCCCAATTATGCATACACCACGATCACGTGATTAGTTAATCGTGGCACATAACCGACAAGTATCAAAGTAAATATCCATTACTAAGCGGATACATGTCATGCCTTATTTGCCATTATGGCTACATCATCCAACATCAGCGGATTTTCATCAAGCGTAGTGCACGAGCCATGCCTTAACCTACAGACAACTGATTGGGAGAACGTCCTAGCTCGCATAGCCATAAACATCACCTTCTTCTTGATACCTGAACAAGTTAATAGCCAGGTACAATGCTAGTGAGTACTTTGAATGTAAAACAATAAGAGAATATGCAATATAGATGTGGTAGTAGGAGGGCTCTACAAGAGGTTCTTTTCTCAAACAGTTTCTCTTGTAGATATAGCAACTACATATCTTTGTTAAACTTTTGTAAAACATTTTGGAAACCTTTTTGAGAAGTTTTGGACAACACTAGGATTGGGTCACCCATTAGTTCCTCCTTTCGGTCATCCCATGACCAACTCCTTTCCTTTCTTTCCGACCATCCCATGGTCCAAACATTTATCATTTTGGATCATCCCATGGTTAGAACATTTCCAAGGCCATTGCTTTTCTGAAATCATGTTTGAAATCAAAACCAGCATTGCTCTAAAGTAGTCTATCCACCCCGTCCATAACCGCGGACACGGCTATTCGAATAGATTTACACTCTGCAGAGTTTGTACACTTTACCCACACCAACCGAGTACACTCCCCTGATCCTCACTGATTGTGGGTCGAGTAACCGATCAAGACTCTCCGGATGCCACTCTAGCATAGGCACTACCCTATGAGTTGTTCCTCTTAACACCAGGAGTTCGGGGATCCATGGACCAACCGGAGTGCATTTTGACTCCTCGAGAGTGGGCACTTTCAATGAGAGGCTCATAGTATCGCCTGGTCACTCACATGGGTGATCCTGCTTCCTCTAGGTGATTGCCTAACAGTTGACCCTTTCTGTAAAGGAAGCCCAGAATTAGAGGGAGAATTCCCATACTAGAGTAGAAAACTTCAAGTCCATATTTGTCCCATTCCAGAGTAATGTGGTTGCACGGGTTAAGTTGTTATACCTAAACCTGCAAAGAACCAGGTGCGTTTTTGTAAACATTTTTTCTCCATCTTTCTTTCAGCAATGTTGTAAAACAAAACCCCTTTTTCTTTTATCAAACTTATCTTGGTAGGTCAAACCTCACCAAGGTTTTACCATAAAACATTTTGTAAAACTTCTCCGGGGTCTTCCCATCCTATAGTTTTGCTTCGGCTAAAATAGGGTATCCAAAGGGGTATGGTATATTACACCATCTGCCATACTAGGGACAAGTA
This sequence comes from Avena insularis, assembly GCA_023614405.1. Lineage (NCBI taxonomy): Eukaryota > Viridiplantae > Streptophyta > Magnoliopsida > Poales > Poaceae > Avena > Avena insularis. Next base: position 244,693,671 of record CM042688.1, read on the forward strand.
GGTGTCATCGAGGGGGTTGTACTTAGTAGTACCATTGTGTAATGGTTTGGGGGAGCCAAGCCACTACCAGAGATAACTCATCATATATTAAAACAATGCAGCTTCATCAATAGTAGGTAAAACATGCATAAGTAAAGCAATAGAACAAGGCTTGTGAGCAAGAACGTGGCTTGTCTATGATCAGCAATATGGCAATATATTTCCCTGGACTTCTTCTTAGAAATCCATAATAATCCAATGATAACCACTTCTTCTGGTCTCCGATGTAACCGCAACTATCGTCGTCGAAGATGGCACATGCAAGAAGACAATGCCACAATCAACACAAGGCATACCACACCATCATTACAATACATCAAACAAACATTCAACGCAATATTCACTTTAGTAGGTTTTAATAGATTGAGCTTGTTGCATTTGGAAGTAATGGAAAATCATTTGTGGAACCTCCTTTGTGTTTTAAAAAGTCAAATACCACCTAATAAGGGGTTTTTGAACTAGGGCTTGGGTTTGTATGGTATCAATATACAAAAAGGATATCAACAGATGGGTATTGAAATAACAAGGCCGACAAAAGTGGTTTCACTATGTTAGCTCTTTCCTTAATTAGTTATGATTTTTCTTGTGAAAATAACCCTCGTTTAGGTCAAAAATTCACCAGAAAATATCTGTAAGACAAATAAATTTGTACTCAGAGTATAATGTATACAGTTGAGTTTTTGAATTTTGAGAGTTAGAATCACCTCAAAATAATTACCAGAAGGCCCTTGGGAAAATCCCAAAGTCAGTTCTACAAGATTTTGATATGAATCCGAAGACACGTGATAGGTATTTTGAATAACTTTCTGTAGAAATTGGATTCACCCTTTTTGGAGTTGTAAAACTCCTGTAATGATTTATCGACTGGAATAACCCTAGGCAAAGAGGATTAATTCACCATAAATCAAAAATGGCTCAATAAATTGTGAGCTCCTATGTTTTGATATATATATGATGATCTCTATCTTTTGGGAGTTGGAATTAGGTAAAAACCAATTTCGGTTTGGCCTAGAGAAAACTCTAAAGTAAAATCTAAATGGTTTTTGTTATTTTTGTTAAAGGGGAACTAGGACTCCAATTGGCATGGGGCCATGTCTTGTCTAGTGGATAGGCACTTCCATTAAATTCTAGAGAGAGAGTTGGATTCATATCATTTGGATGAGTGGAACTCCCTAGAGAATTTATTTTGTTACAGGGATATGTCTTGGTAATTTATTTTACATAGAGGATACAACTATTAAACTGTACAAATTTTGGTGCTGCATGATTAAGAAATCAATCAGGAACCTTAGGAAATATGGATCTGACCATTTCTAAGCATTTTTTATTTTCAAAAGGATTTGAAGTGAGCATGGTATTTTAGATCTGATATTTGAAATTGAAAAGAAAAGAAAAGGTGGAGGGCGCTGCCGGGTCGTGGCGTTGCAGCTCAACTAGGCAGACCCAACACACCGTAGGGGAGCGCACGCTCACGGTTTGAAGCCTCGGGGTCGGGCTTGCTATCAGCCGGAGCGGGGAGCCAAGTGGTATCGGCCGCAGGGAGCCATCCGATGAAGAGGATATGGATGGTGGTCCATCATCGTCTTCCCCTGAGTCTGGCAGCGACATCCAAACCCTAGCTCATGCAAAGGAGAGGAAGGCAGCTCACCTAGGGGCTTGTCGGTGACGGGGAGGGGGCGGAGGAGACACGGTGTTGCGTGGGCAGTGCAACGATGGGTGGCATCACCCGTTTTGGAGCTAGGACGGGAACACGCGTAGCGGCATCGGTGAATCCTTTAGGAGCTCACCGGAGAGGCTTCCAGGGGTCGTCCCGAGCAAGGAAACATGCAGGGTTAGATGCAGGGGATCAAGGAGAGTTCGACTAGGCAACATGCAGAGGGAGAGGTATAGGGAGGAGGGCACCATGAGTAGATCTAGTTCATGGTCAAGGGTCTCTTTTTCTTCCTCTCTCGTCTAAACCAGAGATGAGGGGAGGGGGTGGCGCCTAGGGGAGGTAGGTGGAAGGGAAGCAAATGAGGCGAATGGGAGGTGCTGGGGTGGCCTGTGGCTTATATCCCAAGAGGGAGAGATCCATGGTGGACCATGACCATGGAGGGCTTGGGGAGGAGGGCTAGGTCATTGGTTGGTCGAGCTGGGTGGTGCTGGGAGGTGGTGTGGGCCTAGTGTTCGACCAGAGAGGATAGGGGGAACGGGTAGTGGCTGCTTCTTCCTTAAATGCAAGATTTAAATAAAGAGGGTTCTTTCTCTCTTCTTCCAAGGGACATAGGGAAGTGGAGGGGACATTATACAGTGCATCTCGACCAGAGAGAGTGAGACGTGATGTGAAAGCTTGGTTTGCTATGTGGGTGGAGGTTTGGTGGGGTTTGAAATGAGGCATTTGAATGATTTCAAATATTGGCCAACTAGATGATTATGAAGCAAGTCTAGGGAATGGTCTGTGGCAAGATAGGGAAATGGTACTAGTGGATATATGAGGTCAAGATACCTCTCTAGGAATTATTTGAGATTTTTCCTATGATTTTTATTCCACTTAAGAACATTTATTCAAATAGTGTTGAAAAGATTTTTAGAAGTTTATTTGATATTTTTAATGGAAAAAGGGTAGTTTTTTTATGTGAGATGGTTCTAACATTGGAGAATTTTCCTAGAATTTAATGGGATGGGAAGGTATTTTTAAGCAATTATTCCTTGTTTCTGCCATTTAAGAAAAAGGGCAAAACATAATAATAAAGCTTTTCAGAAATATTTATATTTGAGATGGGAAGATAGGGTAGAATATATAGGCATCAAATGGTCCTAAAGTTGGATGTGTGATTTGGAGAAAAACAACTTTCCTTAATACAAGGAGTTTTGAGGTTTTTGTCAATTAAAGGAAATTAATTGTTTTTAGGCCACAATAATTATGGACAATATTTTATAAATATTTATATCCAAGGTAGATGATGTCCACAAGGTGTATCTATCATTTGTAACCTCGGGTTTTGAGAATAAAGCTAGATTTTGAAAGAAAACAATAGGTAAAGGATCTTGGGCAAAGTTAATTTTATTCCTTGAAAACCTTGTTGGATCTTGGAGATCAGAGCTCCCCTTGGGACATGGGCTATATGGATGGATATACCAAGTGATTTATATCACCATGGTGCAAAGGTTTGAGGTTGGTCCTAATGGAGCTCTCCAGGACTTGATGCCCAAGTTTGAATAAAATAAGGGTGCCAAAACAGATTAATAAGTAGCCTTCAAAACCATGTGGGTTTTGGAAGCACAAAACTCCAATTGAAACAAGTGAAATAGGTATAGATAGACATTCATGATTAATTCACAATCATATAAAAAGATTTGGTCCAAAGAAGATAGTATAGAGATGTGAGCTTCTGCCAAAGTAGGTATGTTGATAAGATTTGCAGGAATTATTATTTTCTTGCCTGCAAAACCATAAATAACAAGTGGGTTAGTGGATGGTATAGCCAAGGACAATAGTGTGCCTTGGCAGTCCTTAATATGGTCTATAAGTTGGTTCAAGTGCATTGGAAAAAATGTACAAGGGTTGGAAATGATGGAGACCCAAAGATGGGATATTGATAACATTTCTAGACTTGGCCAAATTTGGCAGATTTGGGGATTTTGACTAGAATGTAAGAGAGGATGGTTTTGGGATGATGCAAGGTTCCAAATCATCATCAAGGGGATTTTGATGAAGTGTATATTGAGTAGAAGGGATCCATGCTTGGATTTGGTCTTCATTGACTTGGGAACTTCTAGAAAGTATTAGTTCTGAAAATTGCTCTAGTTAAGGGTTTATATTATCACCTTAGTGACTAGCGATTAGATCCAACTTTGGAACATTTATTAGGGTTTGTAATCTTAATTTATCTTGCTCCAATAGGATGAGCTCCTAGAGTGTCTCATGCTACTTCCTAAGCAAACCAGTCAGACAGCAGATCAAGGCAACTCATCTTAGTAGATCAAGGCAACTCATCTTACAAGCAAAGAAAATATACTACAATGGATACCTACTAGCTTGGGGTAAGGAGGGGTATTTTTAAAAGGTTGTGCTTTGAAGTGGATAAGAGTCTCTTGGTATAAATACCAAGAGTAGAGTTCAAAAGGTTTTATACAAGGTTTTGGAAAACCTAGAGGTAAGAGTAGTTGAAGATTCTGTCTTGAAGACATAAGGAAATTATATCATATAGATCTCCATAGTTTTGTAGAAAGAAGCTAAGAAGATAGTTGTTGCTGCAAAGGCATCTTGGCTCAAGTTTTGAGTTGCCAGAACATTTCAGAATATGTGAAATGAGCCAGGATAGTTTTGTTAAATAGCTTTTATCAACTAGGGTTGATATAAGAAGTATATCATCTAATGCACAGTTAGATGCATAAGCACCAACAAGAAAGCAAGAAAACACTACATCACTAAACAAGAAAAAGTTATTGTTCCCCCTAATTTTTGCAATCTAGATAACTAATCAGGGTTGCTAAAATTGGGATGTTACAGACCTTCCCCCCTTAGAAGAATCTCGTCCCGAGATCCAGGAGAATAAGGTTGGGGGAATTTGAGTAGGGGTTTGTGCTATGTGTTACTGATACATTGCAAATGTATTTATAATTTTTGATGTTCCATGCTTGGTTTCATCTACTTTCTTATGTTTTGTCCACACTTTGGAGTACTTTTCATATGATTTCTTGGACTAACCTATTAACAAGATGCCACAGTGCAGTTGCCTGTTTTCTGCTGTTTTTGGTTCCAGGAAAGTCAGAAAATGAATATTCTCAAAATTTGACGGGACAAAAGCCAAAGTTCCTATTTTACCGGAAGACTCACGGAGCCAGAATACGAGACAGAGGAGGGCTAGGGCCTGGCCACACCCCCCCCAGCGCGGGCTAGCCCTAGCCGCGCCACCAGGTGGTGTGGGCCCCCTGGACGGCCACCGACCTTGCCTCTTTCGCCTATAAGAGACTCCCAATACCAAAACCCTAAGTAGTCAATTAGAAATCCACGAAAAGTTCCACAGCGCCGCCGCCACCGAAGAGATCTACCTTGCTACTCAAGTGCTTTAATAGATCTTTGCTCTCCCCATGTGTGTGAAAGTGACAGCGTGCACACCATGGTGGCACTTAGGCTAGAGATTTCAATTACTTTTTATGAGTTATATTTGGAGTTGGATGTTTCTATGAAATTGTGCTATTTGTTGGAACCGTCTAGAGCTCAAGGTGACAGTGTGGGGTTATCTAGATGGGAAAGGCTTACTTTGAGGTGTGTTGTTATAGCCCTACCATGGATTAGAGTGTCCAACCGAAGAGTAGTTAAGAGTAGTATCATGAAGAGAATGTATTTATATGAGAGTGTTCACTAGTGAAAGTATGATCCCTAGGCCTTGTTTCTAAGCACTGAAACACCATTTGCTACTAGATCTGTTACATGTTTGCTTGCTTCCATCTTTATTTCAGTTTTACTTTAGTCTTTTCCACGCCATCAAGCTATTCTCTATCACCGTTACCACTTATAATTATCCATACCACTTGTATTTCACTATCTCTTCGCCGAACTAGTGCACCTATACACCTGACAAGTGTATTAGTTATGTTGGGGACACAAGAGACTTCTTATATCTTGATAGCAGGGTTGCTTGAGAGGAATACCTTTGACCACTTCCTCCCTGAGTTCGATAAACCTTGGGTGATCCACTTAAGGGAAAACTTGCTACTGTTCTACAAACCTCTACACTTGGAGGCCCAACAACTGTCTACAAGAATAGAAGTGCGTAGACATCAGTTACCAACATACTAAATTACGGATTTTGTCACTGAGCATGGTTACTTTGTTGGTAAAGTTGGACTTCTGTTTTCTCGGATGCACAGAGAGTTAAGGAGGCTTCAGTATGGATTGCGATGGAGGATCTTCCTTCTAGAAGGATTTTACGTTGTTTCTTTAGAGGCTTGTGGGAAAGACACAGTCTTTCCCCCTTATGGTTAAACTAGGGTATCTTGGAGTTAACATAGTCCTTCCTTCTAGGAGTAGTCGGATGTTGTTAGAAGACTATCTTCAAACTTTCTTCCAAAGTTGGATTCTTCCGATGACGTCTGCCAGCTGGTCCTACGAGGCTCAAATTCTACTTTTATTTGTACCTTGCCTATCGAAACAGTTGGAGTCGCAAGTCCTCTAAGCGGTTAGAACTGAGGGGTTAGCGGTTCTGTGGTCCTTAAGGTATTATTATCGTCTTCATTTGGAGCTTCTGGAGTATTGGGAAGGTTGAGTAGACATCTGATGGTTGTGGACTGGGTCTATCTTCTGATGCTTTGACGACTCTTGAGTTTTGGGGAGGATGTCGGGCTGGAAATCTTCCTAAAGTATCTCCTGGTAGATAGTCTTCTGGAATTGAGTGGAAAGACGTAGTCTTTCCACCTTAGAGCTTTACTAAGGTTCTTCAAGGAGGATGTGGATCTTCTGTCTTGGAGTGCTGGCATGATGTTAGAGGAAGGCGGTAATTTCCCTAGGTCTTGAGTTCAGGTCTTCGACTGACGTTCTATTGTGTAAGCCTTTTTGGGGTGGTTTCCTAATGAAGCCTTAAGAAGTTTGCTCAGGGAAGTTAGCAGTTAACGACTTTTCTTTCTAGTCTTCAGTCAGGTTAGAGACATCCAACTTCAGAGGAGTTGGCGTCACTTGAACTATTAACGTTGCTTCTACTCGAGGGCGGAATGGACTCGTTATCTTCATGCATCCTTATATTTAGGATTTTGGGGTATTTCGGCCTTCTGATGAGAGACTTCCCATTGGTTTGGTGTAGGGTCGACTAGAATAGTTAGTCTATTGGGGCTGTCAAAAGCTCTCATATACCGAAGGTTAGTGTAGTTAGGTCTTCACTTCTTTTCTTAGTAAGTCTTGTGGTTTCTGACGGATAGTGAGGATCCTTCGATGGTAGACTTCCGACTTCGACGAGATTCTTGCTACTCTTGGAAAGTGAATGATGGTGCGCAGAGTTGATGACGAGTCTTGAGAATTGAGTTTGATGTCTTCAAAGGTTTCTAGATTGACGATGTTGAACTCCTGGTTCCTGTGAGGATTTTCCTCTCAAAACTCCCAAGGTTAGTATGGGTTCTCGTTAGCGATGACAAACATACAAATGTCACTAGTGGATCAATGTGTTTTAGGAAAAGAACACACATGCAATGACTCCATTGATCCATGTGGTTCTGAAAAAGAACACACATGCAATGTCACCAGTGGATGAATGTGGTTAGGAAAAGAACACACATGCGCTGTCTCTAGTGGATCTATGCGGTTTAGGAAAAGAACACACATGCAAATGTTACCAGTGGATCAATGTGGTTTAGGAAAAGAACATACATGCAATGTATCTAGTGTATCCATGTGGTTTAGGAAAAGAACACACATGCAGTGACTCTTGTGGATCCATGTGGTTTAGGAAAGGAACAAACATGCAATGTCACTAGGGGATCCATGTGGTTTAGTAAAAGAACACACATGCAATGACTCTGGTGGATCCATGTGGTTTAGGAAAAGAACAAACATGCAAATGTCACCAATGGATCAATGTGGTTTAGGAAAAGAACACACATGCAATGTCTCTAGTGGATGCATGTGGTTTAGGAAAAGAACACACATGCAAATGTCACCAGTGGATCAATGTGGTTTAGGAAAAGAACACACATGCAAATTTCACCAGTGGATCCATGTGGTTCAGGAGAAGAGCACACATGAAATGTCTCTAGTGGATCCATGTGGTTTAGGAAAAGAACACACATGCAATGTCACCAGTGGATCCATGTGGTTTAGGAAAAGAACACACATGCAATGTCACCAGTGGATCCAAGTGGTTTAGGAAAAGAACACAAATGCAATGAATCTAGTGGATCCATGTGGTTTAGGAAAAGAACACACACACAATGTCACCAGTGGATCATGTGGTTTAGGAAAAGAACACACATGCAATGTCACCAGTGGATCCATGTGGTTTAGGAAAAGAACACACATGCAATGTCACCAGTGGATCCATGTGGTTTAGGAAAAGAACACACATGCAATGAATCTAGTGGATCCATGTGGTTTAGGAAAAGAACACACACACAATGTCACCATTGGATCATGTGGTTTAGGAAAAGAACACACATGCAATGTCACCAGTGGATCCATGTGGTTCAGAAGAAGAGCACACATGAAATGTCTCTAGTGGATCCATGTGGTTCAGGAGAAGAGCACACATGAAATGTCTCTAGTGGATCCATGTGGTTTAGGAAAAGAACACACATGCAATGTCACCAGTGGATCCATGTGGTTTAGGAAAAGGACACACATGCAATGTCACCAGTGGATCCATGTGGTTTAGGAAAAGAACACACATGCAATGAATCTAGTGGATCCATGTGGTTTAGGAAAGGAACACACACGCAATGTCACCAATGGATCATGTGGTTTAGGAAAAGATCACACATGCCCTGTTACCAGTGGATTAATGTGGTTTAGGAAAAGAACACACATGCAATGTCACCAGTGGATCCATGTGGTTTAGGAAAAGAACACACATGAAAATGTCACCAGTGGATCAATATGGTTTAGGAAAAGAACACACATGCAATGTCACTAGTGGATCTATGCGGTTTAGGAAAAGAACACACATGCAAATGCCACAATTTTGTTTATGAAAGGAACATACATGCCATGTCTCCAGTGGATCCGTGTGGTTCAGGAAAAGAACACACATGCAATGTCACAAGTGGATAAATGTGGTTTAGGAAAAAACACACATGCAATTTCACCAATGGATAAATGTGGTTAAGGAAAAGAACACACATGCAATGTCTCTAGTGGATCCATGTGGTTTACAAAAAAAAACACATGCAAATGTCTCTAGTGGATCCATGTGGTTTAGGAAAAGAACACACATGCAAATGTCACCAGTGGATCCATGTGGTTTAGGAAAAGAACACATATGCAATGTCACAAGTGGATCAATGTGGTTTAGGAAAAGAACACACATGCAATGACTCTTGTAGATACATGTGGTTTAGGAAAGGAACAAACATGCAATGTCACTAGGGGATCCATGTGGTTTAGTAAAAGAACACACATGCAATGACTCTGGTGGATCCATGTGGTTTAGGAAAAGAACAAACATGCAAATGTCACCAATGGATCAATGTGGTTTAGGAAAAGAACACACATGCAATGTCTCTAGTGGATGCATGTGGTTTAGGAAAAGAACACACATGCAAATGTCACAAGTGGATCAATGTGGTTTAGGAAAAGAACACACATGCAAATTTCACCAGTGGATCCATGTGGTTCAGGAGAAGAGCACACATGAAATGTCTCTAGTGGATCCATGTGGTTTAGGAAAAGAACACACATGCAATGTCACTAGTGGATCCATGTGGTTTAGGAAAAGAACACACATGCAATGTCACCAGTGGATCCAAGTGGTTTAGGAAAAGAACACAAATGCAATGAATCTAGTGGATCCATGTGGTTTAGGAAAAGAACACACACGCAATGTCACCAGTGGATCATGTGGTTTAGGAAAAGAACACACATGCAATGTCACCAGTGGATCCATGTGGTTTAGGAAAAGAACACACATGCAATGTCACCAGTGGATCCATGTGGTTTAGGAAAAGAACACACATGCAATGAATCTAGTGGATCCATGTGGTTTAGGAAAAGAACACGCACACAATGTCACCAGTGGATCATGTGGTTTAGGAAAAGAACACACATGCAATGTCACCAGTGGATCCATGTGGTTTAGGAGAAGAGCACACATGCATTGTCTCTAGTGGATCCATGTGGTTCAGGAGAAGAGCACACATGAAATGTCTCTAGTGGATCCATGTGGTTTAGGAAAAGAACACACATGCAATGTCACTAGTGGATCCATGTGGTTTAGGAAAAGGACACACATGCAATGTCACTAGTGGATCCATGTGGTTTAGGAAAAGAACACACATGCAATGAATCTGGTGGATCCATGTGGTTTAGGAAAGGAACACACACGCAATGTCACCAATGGATCATGTGGTTTAGGAAAAGATCACACATGCACTGTTACCAGTGGATTAATGTGGTTTAGGAAAAGAATACACATGCAATGTCACAAGTGGATCCATGTAGTTTAGGAAAAGAACACACATGAAAATGTCACCAGTGGATCAATGTGGTTTAGGAAAAGAACACACATGCAATGTCACTAGTGGATCTATGTGGTTTAGGAAAAGAACACACATGCAAATGCCACAATTTTGTTTATGAAAGGAACATACATGCCATGTCTCCAGTGGATCCGTGTGGTTCAGGAAAAGAACACACATGCAATGTCACCAGTGGATAAATGTGGTTTAGGAAAAAACACACATGCAATTTCACCAATGGATAAATGTGGTTAAGGAAAATAACACACATGCAATGTCTCTAGTGGATCCATGTGGTTTACAAAAAAAACACATGCAAATGTCTCTAGTGGATCCATGTGGTTTAGGAAAAGAACACACATGCAAATGTCACCAGTGGATCCATGTGGTTTAGGAAAAGAACACACATGCAATGTCACATGTGGATCAATGTGGTTTAGGGAAAGAACACACATGCAAATGACACCAGTGGATCCATGTGGTTTAGGAAAATAACAAACATACAAATATCACTAGTGGATCATTGTGTTTTAGGAAAAGGAAACACATGCAATGACTCCAGTGGATCCATGTGGTTTAGAAAAACAACACACATGCAATGTCACCAATGGATCAATATGGTTAGGAAAAGAACACACGTGCACTGTCTCTAGTGGATCCATGCGGTTTAGGAAAAGAACACACATGCAAATGTCACCGGTGGATCAATGCGTTTTTGGAAAACAACACACATGCAATGTTTCAACTGCATCCATTCGGTTCAGGAAAAGAACAAACATGCAATGTCACTAGTCGATCAATGTGGTTTAGGAAAAGAACACACATACAAAGTCACTAGTGGATCCAGGTGGTTTAGGAAAATAACACACATGCAATGTCTCTAGTGGATCAATGCGGTTTAGGAAAAGAGCACACATGCAAATGTCACGAGTGGATCCATGTGGTTTAGGAAAATAACAAACATGCAAATGTCACCAGTGGATCCATGTGGTTTAGGAAAAGAACACACATGAGACGAATCTAGTCGATCCACGTGGTTTAGGAAAAGAACACACACACAATGTCACCAGTGGATCATGTGGTTTAGGAAAAGAACACACATGCAATGTCACCAGTGGATCCATGTGGTTCAGGAGAAGAGCACACATGAAATGTCTCTAGTGGATCCATGTGGTTCAGGAGAAGAGCACACATGAAATGTCTCTAGTGGATCCATGTGGTTTAGGAAAAGAACACACATGCAATGTCACCAGTGGATCCATGTGGTTTAGGAAAAGGACACACATGCAATGTCACCAGTGGATCCATGTGGTTTAGGAAAAGAACACACATGCAATAAATCTAGTGGATCCATGTGGTTTAGGAAAGGAACACACACGCAATGTCACCAATGGATCATGTGGTTTAGGAAAAGATCACACATGCACTGTTACCAGTGGATTAATGTGGTTTAGGAAAAGAACACACATGCAATGTCACCAGTGGATCCATGTGGTTTAGTAGAAGAAAACACATCAAAATGTCACCAGTGGATCAATGTGGTTTAGGAAAAGAACACACATGCAATGTCACTAGTGGATCTATGCGGTTTAGGAAAAGAACACACATGCAAATGCCACAATTTTGTTTATGAAAGGAACATACATGCCATGTCTCCAGTGGATCCGTGTGGTTCAGGAAAAGAACACACATGCAATGTCACCAGTGGATAAATGTGGTTTAGGAAAAAACACACATGCAATTTCACCAATGGATAAATGTGGTTAAGGAAAAGAACACACATGCAATGTCTCTAGTGGATCCATGTGGTTTACAAAAAAACACACATGCAAATGTCTCTAGTGGATCCATGTGGTTTAGGAAAAGAACACACATGCAAATGTCACCAGTGGATCCATGTGGTTTAGGAAAAGAACACACATGCAATGTCACAAGTGGATCAATGTGGTTTAGGGAAAGAACACACATGCAAATGACACCAGTGGATCCATGTGGTTTAGGAAAATAACAAACATACAAATTTCACTAGTGGATCATTGTGTTTTAGGAAAAGGAAACACATGCAATGACTCCAGTGGATCCATGTGGTTTAGAAAAACAACACACATGCAATGTCACCAATGGATCAATATGGTTAGGAAAAGAACACACGTGCACTGTCTCTAGTGGATCCATGCGGTTTGGGAAAAGAACACACATGAAAATGTCACCGGTGGATCAATGCGTTTTTGGAAAACAACACACATGCAATGTTTCAACTGGATCCATTCGGTTCAGGAAAAGAACAAACATGCAATGTCACTAGTCGATCAATGTGGTTTAGGAAAAGAACACACATGCAAAGTCACTAGTGGATCCAGGTGGTTTAGGAAAAGAACACACATGCAATGTCTCTAGTGGATCAATGCGGTTTAGGAAAAGAGCACACATGCAAATGTCACTAGTGGATCCATTTGGTTTAGGAAAATAACAAACATGCAAATGTCACCAGTGGATCCATGTGGTTTAGGAAAAGAACAAACATGTAATGTCACCAGCGTATCCATGTTGTTTAGGAAAAGAACACACATGTAATGTCACTAGTGGATCAATGCGGATTAGGAAAAGAACACACATGCGAATGCCACAATGTGGTTTAGGAAAGGAACATACATGCCATGTCTCTAGTGGATCTGTGTGGTTCAGAAAAAGAACACACATTCAATGTTACCAGTGGACCAATGTGGTTTAGGAAAAGAACACACGTGCAATGTCACTAGTGGATCCGTGTGGTTTAGGAAAAGAACACACATGCACATGTCACCAGTGGATCAATGTGGTGTAGGAAAAGAACACACATGCAATGTCACTAGTGGATCCATGCGGTTTAGGAAAAGAACACACATGCAAATGCCACAATGTGGTTTAGGAAAGGAACATACATGCCATGTCTCTAGTGGATCCGTGTGGTTTAGGAAAAGAACACACTTGCAATGTTGCCACTGGATCAATGTGGTTTAGGGAAAAACACGCATGCAATTTCACCAATGGATAAATGTGGGTTAGGAAAAGAACACACATGCAATGTATCTAGTGGATCTATGTGGTTTAGGAAAAAACACTGATGCAAATTTCTCTAGGGGATCCCTGTAGTTTAGGAAAAAAACACACATGCAAATGTCACCAGTGGATCCATGTGGTTTAGGAAAATAACAGACAAGCAATGTCACAAGTGGATCATTGTGGTTTAGGGAAAGAACAAACATGCAAATGACACCAGTGGATCCATGTGGTTTAGGAAAAGAACAAGCATACAAATGTCACTAGTGGATCCATCTGTTTTAGGAAAAGAACACACATGCAATGACTCCATTGATCCATGTGGTTTAGAAAAAGAACACACATGCAATGTCACCAGTGGATGAATGTGGTTAGGAAAAGAACACACATGCACTGTCTCTAGTGGATCTATGCGGTTTAGGAAAAGAACACACATGCAAATGTTACTAGTGGATCAATGTGGTTTAGGAAAACAACACACATGCACGGTCTGAAGTGGATCCATTTGGTTCAGGAAAAGAACACACATGTAATGTCACCAGTGGATCAATGTGGTTTAGGAAAAGAACATACATGCAATGTATCTAATGTATCCATGTGGTTTAGGAAAAGAACACACATGCAATGACTCTCGTGGATCCATGTGGTTTAGGATAGGAACACACATGCAATGTCACCAGGGGATCCATGTGGTTTAGTAAAAGAACACGCATGCAATGACTCTAGTGGATCCATGTGTTTTAGGAAAAGAACAAACATGCAAATGTCACCAATGTATTAATGTGGTTTAGGAAAAGAACACACATGCAATGTCTCTAGTGGATCCATGTGGTTTAGGAAAAGAACACACACGCAAATGTCACCAGTGGATCAATGTGGTTTAGGAAAAGAACACACATGCAAATTTCACCAGTGGATCCATGTGGTTTAGGAGAAGAGCACACATGAAATGTCTCTAGTGGATCCATGTGGTTTAGGAAAAGAACACACATGCAATGTCACCAGTGGATCCATGTGGTTTAGGAAAAGAACACACATGCAATGTCACAAGTGGATCCATGTGGTTTAGGAAAATAACACACATGCAATGAATCTAGTGGATCCATGTGGTTTAGGAAAAGAACACACATGCAATGTCACTAGTGGATCATGTGGTTTAGGAAAAGATCACACATGCACTGTTACTAGTGAATTAATGTGGTTTAGGAAAAGAACATAGATGCAATGTCACAAGTGGATCCATGTGGTTTAGGAAAAGAACACACATGAAAATATCACCAGTGGATCAATGTGGTTTAGGAAAAGAACACACATGAAATGTCACTAGTGGATCCATGCAGTTTAGGAAAAGAACACACATGCAAATGCCACAATCTGGTTTATGAAAGGAACATACATGCCATGTCTCCAGTGGATCCGTGTGGTTCAGGAAAAGAACACACATGCAATGTCACCAGTGGATAAATGTGGTTTAGGAAAAAACACACATGCAATTTCACCAATGGATAAATGTGGTTAAGGAAAATAACACACATGCAATGTCTCTAGTGGATCCATGTGGTTTACAAAAAAAACACATGCAAATGTCTCTAGTGGATCCATGTGGTTTAGGAAAAGAACACACATGCAAATGTCACCAGTGGATCCATGTGGTTTAGGAAAAGAACACACATGCAATGTCACATGTGGATCAATGTGGTTTAGGGAAAGAACACACATGCAAATGACACCAGTGGATCCATGTGGTTTAGGAAAATAACAAACATACAAATGTCACTAGTGGATCATTGTGTTTTAGGAAAAGGAAACACATGCAATGACTCCAGTGGATCCATGTGGTTTAGAAAAATAACACACATGCAATGTCACCAATGGATCAATATGGTTAGGAAAAGAACACACGTGCACTGTCTCTAGTGGATCCATGCGGTTTAGGAAAAGAACACACATGCAAATGTCACCGGTGGATCAATGCGTTTTTGGAAAACAACACAGATGCAATGTTTCAACTGCATCCATTCGGTTCAGGAAAAGAACAAACATGCAATGTCACTAGTCGATCAATGTGGTTTAGGAAAAGAACACACATACAAAGTCACTAGTGGATCCAGGTGGTTTAGGAAAAGAACACACATGCAATGTCTCTAGTGGATCAATGCGGTTTAGGAAAAGAGCACACATGCAAATGTCACGAGTGGATCCATGTGGTTTAGGAAAATAACAAACATGCAAATGTCACCAGTGGATCCATGTGGTTTAGGAAAAGAACACACATGCAACGAATCTAGTCGATCCACGTGGTTTAGGAAAAGAACACACACACAATGTCACCAGTGGATCATGTGGTTTAGGAAAAGAACACACATGCAATGTCACCAGTGGATCCATGTGGTTCAGGAGAAGAGCACACATGAAATGTCTCTAGTGGATCCATGTGGTTCAGGAGAAGAGCACACATGAAATGTCTCTAGTGGATCCATGTGGTTTAGGAAAAGAACACACATGCAATGTCACCAGTGGATCCATGTGGTTTAGGAAAAGGACACACATGCAATGTCACCAGTGGATCCATGTGGTTTAGGAAAAGAACACACATGCAATAAATCTAGTGGATCCATGTGGTTTAGGAAAGGAACACACACGCAATGTCACCAATGGATCATGTGGTTTAGGAAAAGATCACACATGCACTGTTACCAGTGGATTAATGTGGTTTAGGAAAAGAACACACATGCAATGTCACCAGTGGATCCATGTGGTTTAGGAGAAGAACACACATCAAAATGTCACCAGTTGTTCAATGTGGTTTAGGAAAAGAACACACATGCAATGTCACTAGTGGATCTATGCGGTTTAGGAAAAGAACACACATGCAAATGCCACAATTTTGTTTATGAAAGGAACATACATGCCATGTCTCCAGTGGATCCGTGTGGTTCAGGAAAAGAATACACATGCAATGTCACCAGTGGATAAATGTGGTTTAGGAAAAAACACACATGCAATTTCACCAACGGATAAATGTGGTTAAGGAAAAGAACACACATGCAATGTCTCTAGTGGATCCATGTGGTTTACAAAAAAACACACATGCAAATGTCTCTAGTGGATCCATGTGGTTTAGGAAAAGAACACACATGCAAATGTCACCAGTGGATCCATGTGGTTTAGGAAAAGAACACACATGCAATGTCACAAGTGGATCAATGTGGTTTAGGGAAAGAACACACATGCAAATGACACCAGTGGATCCATGTGGTTTAGGAAAATAACAAACATACAAATGTCACTAGTGGATCATTGTGTTTTAGGAAAAGGAAACACATGCAATGACTCCAGTGGATCCATGTGGTTTAGAAAAACAACACACATGCAATGTCACCAATGGATCAATATGGTTAGGAAAAGAACACACGCTTTGTCTCTAGTGGATCCATGCGGTTTAGGAAAAGAACACACATGCAAATGTCACCGGTGGATCAATGCGTTTTTGGAAAACAACACACATGCAATGTTTCAACTGCATCCATTCGGTTCAGGAAAAGAACAAACATGCAATGTCACTAGTCGATCAATGTGGTTTAGGAAAAGAACACACATACAAAGTCACTAGTGGATCCAGGTGGTTTAGGAAAAGAACACACATGCAATGTCTCTAGTGGATCAATGCGGTTTAGGAAAAGAGCACACATGCAAATGTCACGAGTGGATCCATGTGGTTTAGGAAAATAACAAACATGCAAATGTCACCAGTGGATCCATGTGGTTTAGGAAAAGAACACACATGCAACGAATCTAGTCGATCCACGTGGTTTAGGAAAAGAACACACACACAATGTCACCAGTGGATCATGTGGTTTAGGAAAAGAACACACATGCAATGTCACCAGTGGATCCATGTGGTTCAGGAGAAGAGCACACATGAAATGTCTCTAGTGGATCCATGTGGTTCAGGAGAAGAGCACACATGAAATGTCTCTAGTGGATCCATGTGGTTTAGGAAAAGAACACACATGCAATGTCACCAGTGGATCCATGTGGTTTAGGAAAAGGACACACATGCAATGTCACCAGTGGATCCATGTGGTTTAGGAAAAGAACACACATGCAATAAATCTAGTGGATCCATGTGGTTTAGGAAAGGAACACACACGCAATGTCACCAATGGATCATGTGGTTTAGGAAAAGATCACACATGCACTGTTACCAGTGGATTAATGTGGTTTAGGAAAAGAACACACATGCAATGTCACCAGTGGATCCATGTGGTTTAGGAGAAGAACACACATCAAAATGTCACCAGTGGATCAATGTGGTTTAGGAAAAGAACACACATGCAATGTCACTAGTGGATCTATGCGGTTTAGGAAAAGAACACACATGCAAATGCCACAATTTTGTTTATGAAAGGAACATACATGCCATGTCTCCAGTGGATCCGTGTGGTTCAGGAAAAGAATACACATGCAATGTCACCAGTGGATAAATGTGGTTTAGGAAAAAACACACATGCAATTTCACCAACGGATAAATGTGGTTAAGGAAAAGAACACACATGCAATGTCTCTAGTGGATCCATGTGGTTTACAAAAAAACACACATGCAAATGTCTCTAGTGGATCCATGTGGTTTAGGAAAAGAACACACATGCAAATGTCACCAGTGGATCCATGTGGTTTAGGAAAAGAACACACATGCAATGTCACAAGTGGATCAATGTGGTTTAGGGAAAGAACACACATGCAAATGACACCAGTGGATCCATGTGGTTTAGGAAAATAACAAACATACAAATGTCACTAGTGGATCATTGTGTTTTAGGAAAAGGAAACACATGCAATGACTCCAGTGGATCCATGTGGTTTAGAAAAACAACACACATGCAATGTCACCAATGGATCAATATGGTTAGGAAAAGAACACACGTGCACTGTCTCTAGTGGATCCATGCGGTTTGGGAAAAGAACACACATGCAAATGTCACCGGTGGATCAATGCGTTTTTGGAAAACAACACACATGCAATGTTTCAACTGGATCCATTCGGTTCAGGAAAAGAACAAACATGCAATGTCACTAGTCGATCAATGTGGTTTAGGAAAAGAACACACATGCAAAGTCACTAGTGGATCCAGGTGGTTTAGGAAAAGAACACACATGCAATGTCTCTAGTGGATCAATGCGGTTTAGGAAAAGAGCACACATGCAAATGTCACTAGTGGATCCATTTGGTTTAGGAAAATAACAAACATGCAAATGTCACCAGTGGATCCATGTGGTTTAGGAAAAGAACACACATGTAATGTCACCAGCGTATCCATGTTGTTTAGGAAAAGAACACACATGTAATGTCACTAGTGGATCAATGCGGATTAGGAAAAGAACACACATGCGAATGCCACAATGTGGTTTAGGAAAGGAACATACATGCCATGTCTCTAGTGGATCTGTGTGGTTCAGGAAAAGAACACACATTCAATGTTACCAGTGGACCAATGTGGTTTAGGAAAAGAACACACGTGCAATGTCACTAGTGGATCCGTGTGGTTTAGGAAAAGAACACACATGCACATGTCACCAGTGGATCAATGTGGTGTAGGAAAAGAACACACATGCAATGTCACTAGTGGATCCATGCGGTTTAGGAAAAGAACACACATGCAAATGCCAAAATGTGGTTTAGGAAAGGAACATACATGCCATGTCTCTAGTGGATCCGTGTGGTTCAGGAAAAGAACACACTTGCAATGTTACCACTGGATCAATGTGGTTTAGGGAAAAACACGCATGCAATTTCACCAATGGATAAATGTGGGTTAGGAAAAGAACACACATGCAATGTATCTAGTGGATCTATGTGGTTTAGGAAAAAACACTGATGCAAATTTCTCTAGGGGATCCCTGTAGTTTAGGAAAAAACACACATGCAAATGTCACCAGTGGATCCATGTGGTTTAGGAAAATAACAGACAAGCAATGTCACAAGTGGATCATTGTGGTTTAGGGAAAGAACAAACATGCAAATGACACCAGTGGATCCATGTGGTTTAGGAAAAGAACAAACATACAAATGTCACTAGTGGATCCATCTGTTTTAGGAAAAGAACACACATGCAATGACTCCATTGATCCATGTGGTTTAGAAAAAGAACACACATGCAATGTCACCAGTGGATGAATGTGGTTAGGAAAAGAACACACATGCACTGTCTCTAGTGGATCTATGCGGTTTAGGAAAAGAACACACATGCAAATGTTACTAGTGGATCAATGTGGTTTAGGAAAACAACACACATGCAGGGTCTGAAGTGGATCCATTTGGTTCAGGAAAAGAACACACATGTAATGTCACCAGTGGATCAATGTGGTTTAGGAATAGAACATACATGCAATGTATCTAATGTATCCATGTGGTTTAGGAAAAGAACACACATGCAATGACTCTCGTGGATCCATGTGGTTTAGGATAGGAACACACATGCAATGTCACCAGGGGATCCATGTGGTTTAGTAAAAGAACACGCATGCAATGACTCTAGTGGATCCATGTGTTTTAGGAAAAGAACAAACATGCAAATGTCACCAATGTATTAATGTGGTTTAGGAAAAGAACACACATGCAATGTCTCTAGTGGATCCATGTGGTTTAGGAAAAGAACACACACGCAAATGTCACCAGTGGATCTATGTGGTTTAGGAAAAGAACACACATGCAAATTTCACCAGTGGATCCATGTGGTTTAGGATAAGAGCACACATGAAATGTCTCTAGTGGATCCATGTGGTTTAGGAAAAGAACTCACATGCAATGTAACCAGTGGATCCATGTGGTTTAGGAAAAGAACACACATGCAATGTCACAAGTGGATCCATGTGGTTTAGGAAAATAACACACATGCAATGAATCTAGTGGATCCATGTGGTTTAGGAAAAGAACACACATGCAATGTCACTAGTGGATCATGTGGTTTAGGAAAAGATCACACATGCACTGTTACTAGTGAATTAATGTGGTTTAGGAAAAGAACACAGATGCAATGTCACAAGTGGATCCATGTGGTTTAGGAAAAGAACACACATGAAAATATCACCAGTGGATCAATGTGGTTTAGGAAAAGAACACACATGAAATGTCACTAGTGGATCCATGCAGTTTAGGAAAAGAACACACATGCAAATGCCACAATCTGGTTTATGAAAGGAACATACATGCCATGTCTCTAGTGGATCCGTGTGGTTCAGGAAAAGAACACACATGCAATGTCACCAGTGGTTCCATGTGGTTTAGGAAAAGAACACACATGAAAATGTCACCAGTGGATCAATGTGGTTTAGGAAAAGAACACACATGCAATGTCACTAGTGGATCTATGCGGTTTAGGAAAAGAACACACATGCAAATGCTACAATCTGGTTTATGAAAGGAACATACATGCCATGTCTCCAGTGGATCCGTATGGTTTAGGAAAAGAACACACATGCAATGTCACAAGTGGATCAATGTGGTTTAGGAAAAAACACGCATGCAATTTCTCCAATGGATAAATGTGGTGTAGGAAAAGAACACACATGTAATGTCTCTAGTGGATCCATGTGGTTTACAAAAAAACACACATGCAAATGTCTCTAGTGGATCCATGTGGTTTAGGAAAAGAACACACACGCAAATGTCACCAGTGGATCCATGTGGTTTAGGAAAAGAACACACATGCAATGTCACAAGTGGATCAATGTGGTTTAGGGAAAGAACACACATGCAAATGACACCAATGGATCCATATGGTTTAGGAAAATAACAAACATACAAATGTCACTAGTGGATCAATGTGTTTTAGGAAAAGGAAACACATGCAATGACTCCAGTGGATCCATGTGGTTTATAAAAAGAACACACATGCAATGTCACCAACGGATCAATGTGGTTAGGAAAAGAACACACGTGCACTGTCTCTAGTGGATCCATGCGATTTAGGAAAAGAACACACATGCAAATGTCACCGGTGGATCAATGTGTTTTTGGAAAACAACACACATGCAATGTCTACTAGATCCATTCGGTTCAGGAAAAGAACAAACATGCGATGTCACTAGTCCATCAATGTGGTTTAGGAAAAGAACACACATGCAAAGTCACTAGTGGATCCAGGTGGTTTAGGAAAAGAACACACATGCAATGTCTCTAGTGGGTCAATGCGGTTTAGGAAAAGAGCACACATGCAAATGTCACTAGTGGATCCATTTGGTTTAGGAAAATAACAAACATGCAAATGTCACCAGTGGATCCATGTGGTTTAGGAAAAGAACACACATGTAATGTCACCAGCGTATCCATGTTGTTTAGGAAAAGAACACACATGCAATGTCACTAGTGGATCAATGCGGATTAGGAAAAGAACACACATGCGAATGCCACAATGTGGTTTAGGAAAGGAACATACATGCCATTTCTCTAGTGGATCTGTGTGGTTCAGGAAAAGAACACACATTCAATGTTACCAGTGGACCAATGTGGTTTAGGAAAAGAACACACGTGCAATGTCACTAGTGGATCCGTGTGGTTTAGGAAAAGAACACACATGCACATGTCACCAGTGGATCAATGTGGTGTAGGAAAAGAACACAGATGCAATGTCACTAGTGGATCCATGCGGTTTAGGAAAAGAACACACATGCAAATGCCACAATGTGGTTTAGGAAAGGAACATACATGCCATGTCTCTAGTGGATCCGTGTGGTTCAGGAAAAGAACACACTTGCAATGTTACCACTGGATCAATGTGGTTTAGGGAAAAACACGCATGCAATTTCACCAATGGATAAATGTGGGTTAGGAAAAGAACACACATGCAATGTCACCAGTGGATCCATGTGGTTCAGGAGAAGAGCACACATGAAATGTCTCTAGTGGATCCATGTGGTTCAGGAGAAGAGCACACATGAAATGTCTTTAGTGGATCCATGTGGTTTAGGAAAAGAACACACATGCAATGTCACCAGTGGATCCATGTGGTTTAGGAAAAGGACACACATGCAATGTCACCAGTGGATCCATGTGGTTTAGGAAAAGAACACACATGCAATAAATCTAGTGGATCCATGTGGTTTAGGAAAGGAACACACACGCAATGTCACCAATGGATCATGTGGTTTAGGAAAAGATCACACATGCAATGTTACCAGTGGATTAATGTGGTTTAGGAAAAGAACACACATGCAATGTCACCAGTGGATCCATGTGGTTTAGGAGAAGAACACACATGAAAATGTCACCAGTGGATCAATGTGGTTTAGGAAAAGAACACACATGCAATGTCACTAGTGGATCTATGCGGTTTAGGAAAAGAACACACATGCAAATGCCACAATTTTGTTTATGAAAGGAACATACATGCCATGTCTCCAGTGGATCCGTGTGGTTCAGGAAAAGAACACACATGCAATGTCACCAGTGGATAAATGTGGATTAGGAAAAAACACACATGCAATTTCACCAATGGATAAATGTGGTTAAGGAAAAGAACACACATGCAATGTCTCTAGTGGATCCATGTGGTTTACAAAAAAACACACATGCAAATGTCTCTAGTGGATCCATGTGGTTTAGGAAAAGAACACACATGCAAATGTCACCAGTGGATCCATGTGGTTTAGGAAAAGAACACACATGCAATGTCACAAGTGGATCAATGTGGTTTAGGGAAAGAACACACATGCAAATGACACCAGTGGATCCATGTGGTTTAGGAAAATAACAAACATACAAATGTCACTAGTGGATCATTGTGTTTTAGGAAAAGGAAACACATGCAATGACTCAAGTGGATCCATGTGGTTTAGAAAAACAACACACATGCAATGTCACCAATGGATCAATATGGTTAGGAAAAGAACACACGTGCACTGTCTCTAGTGGATCCATGCGGTTTGGGAAAAGAACACACATGCAAATGTCACCGTGGATCAATGCGTTTTGGAAAACAACACATGCAATGTTTCAAGCTGGATCCATTCGGTTCAGGAAAAGAACAAACATGCAATGTCACTAGTCGATCAATGTGGTTTAGGAAAAGAACACACATGCAAAGTCACTAGTGGATCCAGGTGGTTTAGGAAAAGAACACACATGCAATGTCTCTAGTGGATCAATGCGGTTTAGGAAAAGAGCACACATGCAAATGTCACTAGTGGATCCATTTGGTTTAGGAAAATAACAAACATGCAAATGTCACCAGTGGATCCATGTGGTTTAGGAAAAGAACACACATGTAATGTCACCAGCGTATCCATGTTGTTTAGGAAAAGAACACACATGCAATGTCACTAGTGGATCAATGCGGATTAGGAAAAGAACACACATGCGAATGCCACAATGTGGTTTAGGAAAGGAACATACATGCCATGTCTCTAGTGGATCTGTGTGGTTCAGGAAAAGAACACACATTCAATGTTACCAGTGGACCAATGTGGTTTAGGAAAAGAACACACGTGCAATGTCACTAGTGGATCCGTGTGGTTTAGGAAAAGAACACACATGCACATGTCACCAGTGGATCAATGTGGTGTAGGAAAAGAACACACATGCAATGTCACTAGTGGATCCATGCGGTTTAGGAAAAGAACACACATGCAAATGCCAAAATGTGGTTTAGGAAAGGAACATACATGCCATGTCTCTAGTGGATCCGTGTGGTTCAGGAAAAGAACACACTTGCAATGTTACCACTGGATCAATGTGGTTTAGGGAAAAACACGCATGCAATTTCACCAATGGATAAATGTGGGTTAGGAAAAGAACACACATGCAATGTATCTAGTGGATCTATGTGGTTTAGGAAAAAACACTGATGCAAATTTCTAGGGATCCCTGTTGTTTAGGAAAAAAACACACATGCAAATGTCACCAGTGGATCCATGTGGTTTAGGAAAATAACAGACAAGCAATGTCACAAGTGGATCATTGTGGTTTAGGGAAAGAACAAACATGCAAATGACACCAGTGGATCCATGTGGTTTAGGAAAAGAACAAACATACAAATGTCACTAGTGGATCCATCTGTTTTAGGAAAAGAACACACATGCAATGACTCCATTGATCCATGTGGTTTAGAAAAAGAACACACATGCAATGTCACCAGTGGATGAATGTGGTTAGGAAAAGAACACACATGCACTGTCTCTAGTGGATCTATGCGGTTTAGGAAAAGAACACACATGCAAATGTTACTAGTGGATCAATGTGGTTTAGGAAAACAACACACATGCAGGGTCTGAAGTGGATCCATTTGGTTCAGGAAAAGAACACACATGTAATGTCACCAGTGGATCAATGTGGTTTAGGAAAAGAACATACATGCAATGTATCTAATGTATCCATGTGGTTTAGGAAAAGAACACACATGCAATGACTCTCGTGGATCCATGTGGTTTAGGATAGGAACACACATGAAATGTCACCAGGGGATCCATGTGGTTTAGTAAAAGAACACGCATGCAATGACTCTAGTGGATCCATGTGTTTTAGGAAAAGAACAAACATGCAAATGTCACCAATGTATTAATGTGGTTTAGGAAAAGAACACACATGCAATGTCTCTAGTGGATCCATGTGGTTTAGGAAAAGAACACACACGCAAATGTCACCAGTGGATCAATGTGGTTTAGGAAAAGAACACACATGCAAATTTCACCAGTGGATCCATGTGGTTTAGGAGAAGAGCACACATGAAATGTCTCTAGTGGATCCATGTGGTTTAGGAAAAGAACACACATGCAATGTCACGGTGGATCCCTGTGGTTTAGGAAAAGAACACACATGCAATGTCACAAGTGGATCCATGTGGTTTAGGAAAATAACACACATGCAATGAATCTAGTGGATCCATGTGGTTTAGGAAAAGAACACACATGCAATGTCACTAGTGGATCATGTGGTTTAGGAAAAGATCACACATGCACTGTTACTAGTGAATTAATGTGGTTTAGGAAAAGAACACAGATGCAATGTCACAAGTGGATCCATGTGGTTTAGGAAAAGAACAAACATGAAAATATCACCAGTGGATCAATGTGGTTTAGGAAAAGAACACACATGAAATGTCACTAGTGGATCCATGCAGTTTAGGAAAAGAACACACATGCAAATGCCACAATCTGGTTTATGAAAGGAACATACATGCCATGTCTCTAGTGGATCCGTGTGGTTCAGGAAAAGAACACACATGCAATGTCACCAGTGGTTCCATGTGGTTTAGGAAAAGAACACACATGAAAATGTCACTAGTGGATCAATGTGGTTTAGGAAAAGAACACACATGCAATGTCACTAGTGGATCTATGCGGTTTAGGAAAAGAACACACATGCAAATGCTACAATCTGGTTTATGAAAGGAACATACATGCCATGTCTCCAGTGGATCCGTGTGGTTTAGGAAAAGAACACACATGCAATGTCACAAGTGGATCAATGTGGTTTAGGAAAAAACACGCATGCAATTTCTCCAATGGATAAATGTGGTGTAGGAAAAGAACACACATGTAATGTCTCTAGTGGATCCATGTGGTTTACAAAAAAACACACATGCAAATGTCTCTAGTGGATCCATGTGGTTTAGGAAAAGAACACACACGCAAATGTCACCAGTGGATCCATGTGGTTTAGGAAAAGAACACACATGCAATGTCACAAGTGGATCAATGTGGTTTAGGGAAAGAACACACATGCAAATGACACCAATGGATCCATATGGTTTAGGAAAATAACAAACATACAAATGTTACTAGTGGATCAATGTGGTTTAGGAAAACAACACACATGCAGGGTCTGAAGTGGATCCATTTGGTTCAGGAAAAGAACACACATGTAATGTCACCAGTGGATCAATGTGGTTTAGGAAAAGAACATACATGCAATGTATCTAATGTATCCATGTGGTTTAGGAAAAGAACACACATGCAATGACTCTCGTGGATCCATGTGGTTTAGGATAGGAACACACATGCAATGTCACCAGGGGATCCATGTGGTTTAGTAAAAGAACACGCATGCAATGACTCTAGTGGATCCATGTGTTTTAGGAAAAGAACAAACATGCAAATGTCACCAATGTATTAATGTGGTTTAGGAAAAGAACACACATGCAATGTCTCTAGTGGATCCATGTGGTTTAGGAAAAGAACACACACGCAAATGTCACCAGTGGATCAATGTGGTTTAGGAAAAGAACACACATGCAAATTTCACCAGTGGATCCATGTGGTTTAGGAGAAGAGCACACATGAAATGTCTCTAGTGGATCCATGTGGTTTAGGAAAAGAACACACATGCAATGTCACCAGTGGATCCATGTGGTTTAGGAAAAGAACACACATGCAATGTCACAAGTGGATCCATGTGGTTTAGGAAAATAACACACATGCAATGAATCTAGTGGATCCATGTGGTTTAGGAAAAGAACACACATGCAATGTCACTAGTGGATCATGTGGTTTAGGAAAAGATCACACATGCACTGTTACTAGTGAATTAATGTGGTTTAGGAAAAGAACACAGATGCAATGTCACAAGTGGATCCATGTGGTTTAGGAAAAGAACAAACATGAAAATATCACCAGTGGATCAATGTGGTTTAGGAAAAGAACACACATGAAATGTCACTAGTGGATCCATGCAGTTTAGGAAAAGAACACACATGCAAATGCCACAATCTGGTTTATGAAAGGAACATACATGCCATGTCTCTAGTGGATCCGTGTGGTTCAGGAAAAGAACACACATGCAATGTCACCAGTGGTTCCATGTGGTTTAGGAAAAGAACACACATGAAAATGTCACTAGTGGATCAATGTGGTTTAGGAAAAGAACACACATGCAATGTCACTAGTGGATCTATGCGGTTTAGGAAAAGAACACACATGCAAATGCTACAATCTGGTTTATGAAAGGAACATACATGCCATGTCTCCAGTGGATCCGTGTGGTTTAGGAAAAGAACACACATGCAATGTCACAAGTGGATCAATGTGGTTTAGGAAAAAACACGCATGCAATTTCTCCAATGGATAAATGTGGTGTAGGAAAAGAACACACATGCAATGTCTCTAGTGGATCCATGTGGTTTATAAAAAAACACACATGCAAATGTCTCTAGTGGATCCATGTGGTTTAGGAAAAGAACACACACGCAAATGTCCCCAGTGGATCCATGTGGTTTAGGAAAAGAACACACATGCAATGTCACAAGTGGATCAATGTGGTTTAGGGAAAGAACACACATGCAAATGACACCAATGGATCCATATGGTTTAGGAAAATAACAAACATACAAATGTCACTAGTGGATCAATGTGTTTTAGGAAAAGGAAACACATGCAATGACTCTAGTGGATCCATGTGGTTTATAAAAAGAACACACATGCAATGTCACCAATGGATCAATGTGGTTAGGAAAATAACACACATGCACTGTCTCTAGTGGATCCATGCGATTTAGGAAAAGAACACACATGCAAATGTCACCGGTGGATCAATGTGTTTTTGGAAAACAACACACATGCAATGTCTACTAGATCCATTCGGTTCAGGAAAAGAACAAACATGCGATGTCACTAGTCCATCAATGTGGTTTAGGAAAAGAACACACATGCAAAGTCACTAGTGGATCCAGGTGGTTTAGGAAAAGAACACACATGCAATGTCTCTAGTGGATCAATGCGGTTTAGGAAAAGAACACACATGCAAATGTCACTAGTGGATCCATGTGGTCTAGGAAAATAACAAACATGCAAATGTCCCCAGTGGATCCATGTGGTTTAGCAAAAGAACACACATGTAATGTCACCAGTGTATCCATGTTGTTTAGGAAAAGAACACACATGCAATGTCACTAGTGGATCAATGCGGATTAGGAAAAGAACACACATGTGAATGCCACAATGTGGTTTAGGAAAGGAACGTACATGCCAAGTCTCTAGTGGATCTGTGTGGTTCATGAAAAGAACACACATTCAATGTTACTAGTGGACCAATGTGGTTTAGGAAAAGAACACACATGCAATGTCACTAGTGGATCCATGTGGTTTAGGAAAAGAACACACATGCACATGTCACCAGTGGATCAATGTGGTGTAGGCAAATAACAAACATGCAATGTCACTAGTGGATGCATGCGGTTTAGGAAAAGAACACACATGCAAATGCCACAATGTGGTTTAGGAAAGGAACATACATGCCATGTCTCTAGTGGATACGTGTGGTTCAGGAAAAGAACACACATGCAATGTCACCACTGGATCAATGTGGTTTAGGGAAAAACACGCATGCAATTTCACCAATGGATAAATGTGGTTTAGGAAAAGAACACACATGCAATGTATCTAGTGGATCTATGTGGGTTAGGAAAAAACACATATGCAACTTTCTCTAGGGGATCCCTGTGGTTTAGGAAAAAAACATGCATGCAAATGTCACCAGTGGATCCATGTGGTTTAGGAAAAGAACACACACGCAATGTCACAAGTGGATCAATGTTGTTTAGGGAAAGAACAAATATGCAAATGACACCAGTGGATCCATGTGGTTTAGGAAAAGAACAAACATACAAATGTCACTAGTGGATCCATGTGTTTTAGGAAAAGAACACACATGCAATGACTCCATTGATCCATGTGGTTTAGAAAAACAACACACATGCAATGTCACCAGTGGATGAATGTGGTTAGGAAAAGAACACACATGCACTATCTCTAGTGGATCTATGAGGTTTAGGAAAATAACACACATGCAAATATTACTAGTGGATCAATGTGGTTTAGGAAAACAACACACATGCAGGGTCTGAAGTGGATCCATTTGGTTCAGGAAAAGAACACACATGTAATGTCACCAGTGGATCAATGTGGTTTAGGAAAAGAACATACATGCAATGTATCTAATGTATCCATGTGGTTTAGGAAAAGAACACACATGCAATGACTCTTGTGGATCCATGTGGTTTAGGATAGGAACACACATGCAATGTCACCAGTGGATCCATGTGGTTTAGGAAAAGAACAAACATGCAAATGTCACCAATGTATCAATGTGGTTTAGGAAAAGAACACACATGCATTATCTCTAGTGGATCCATGTGGTTTAGGAAAAGAACACACATGCAAATGTCACTAGTGGATCAATGTGGTTTAGGAAAAGAACACACATGCAAATTTCACCAGTGGATCCATGTGGTTTAGGAGAAGAGCACACATGAAATGTCTCTAGTGGATCCATGTGGTGTAGGAAAAGAACACACATGCAATGTCACCAGTGGATCCATGTGGTTTAGGAAAAGAACACACATGCAACGTCACAAGTGGATCCATGTGGTTTAGGAAAAGAACACATATGCAATGAATCTAGTGGATCCATGTGGTTTAGGAAAAGAACACACATGCAATGTCACCAGTGGATCATGTGGTTTAGGAAAATATGACACATGCACTGTTACCAGTGAATTAATGTGGTTTAGGAAAAGAACACAGATGCAATGTCACCAGTGGATCCATGTGGTTTAGGAAAAGAACACACATGAAAATATCACCAGTGGATCAATGTGGTTTAGGAAAAGAACACACATGCAATGTAATTAGTGGATCCATGCGGTTTAGGAAAAGAACACACTTGCAAATGCCACAATCTGGTTTATGAAAGAAACACACATGCCATGTCTCCAGTGGATCCGTGTGGTTTAGGAAAAGAACACACATGCAATGTCACCAGTGGATCCATGTGGTTTAGGAAAAGAACACACATGAAAATGTCACCAGTGGATCAATGTGGTTTAGGAAAAGAACACACATGCAATGTCACTAGTGGATCTATGCGGTTTAGGAAAAGAACACACATGCAAATGCCACAATCTGGTTTATGAAAGGAACATACATGCCATGTCTCCAGTGGATCCGTGTGGTTCAGGAAAAGAACACACATGCAATGTCACCAGTGGATCAATGTGGTTTAGGAAAAAACACGCATGCAATTTCACCAATGGATAAATGTGGTTTAGGAAAAGAACACACATGCAATGTCTCTAGTGGATCCATGTGGTTTACAAAAAAACACACATGCAAATGTCTCTAGTGGATCCATGTGGTTTAGGAAAAGAACACACATGCAAATGTCAGCAGTGGATCCATGTGGTTTAGGAAAAGAACACACATGCAATGTCACAAGTGGATCAATGTGGTTTAGGGAAAGAACACACATGCAAATGACACCAGTGGATCCATGTGGTTTAGGAAAATAACAGACATACAAATGTCACTAGTGGATCAATGTGTTTTAGGAAAAGGAAACACATGCAATGACTCTAGTGGATCCATGTGGTTTAGAAAAAGAACACACATGCAATGTCACCAATGGATCAATATGGTTAGGAAAAGAACACATGTGCACTGTCTCTAGTGGATCCATGCGGTTTAGGAAAAGAACACACATGCAAATGTCACCGGTGGATCAATGCGTTTTTGGAAAACAACACACATGCAATGTCTCAACTGGATCTATTCGGTTCAGGAAAAGAACAAACATGCAATGTCACTAGTCGATCAATGTGGTTAGGGAAAAGAACACACATGCAAAGTCACTAGTGGATCCAGGTGGTTTAGGAAAAGAACACACATGCAATGTCTCTAGTTGATCAATGCGGTTTAGGAAAAGAACACACATGCAAATGTCACTAGTGGATCCATGTGGTTTAGGAAAATAATAAACATGCAAATGTCACCAGTGGATCCATGTGGTTTAGGAAAAGAACACACATGTAATGCCACCAGCGTATACTTGTTGTTTAGGAAAAGAACACACATGCAATGTCACTAGTGGATCAATGCGGATTAGGAAAATAACACACATGCGAATGCCACAATGTGGTTTAGGAAAGGAACATACATGCCATGTCTCTAGTGGATCTGCGTGGTTCAGGAAAAGAACACACATTCAATGTTACCAGTGGACCAATGTGGATTCGGAAAAGAACACACATGCAATGTCACTAGTGGATCCATGTGGTTTAGGAAAAGAACACACATGCACATGTCACCAGTGGATCAATGTGGTGTAGGAAAAGAACACACATGCAATGTCACTAGTGGATCCATGCGGTTTAGGAAAAGAACACACATGAAAATGCCACAATGTGGTTTAGGAAAGGAACATACATGCCATGTCTCTAGTGGATCCGTGTGGTTCAGGAAAAGAACACACTTGCAATGTTACCACTGGATCAATGTGGTTTAGGGAAAAACACGCATGCAATTTCACTAGTGGATCCATGTGGTTTAGGAAAAGAACACACATGCACATGTCACCAGTGGATCAATGTGGTTTAGGGAAAAGAACACACATGCAATGTCACTAGTGGATCCATGTGGTTTAGGAAAAGAACACACATGCACATGTCACCAGTGGATCAATGTGGTGTAGGAAAAGAACACACATGCCATGTCTCTAGTGGATCCATGCGGTTTAGGAAAAGAACACACATGAAAATGCCACAATGTGGTTTAGGAAAGGAACATACATGCCATGTCTCTAGTGGATCCGTGTGGTTCAGCAAAAGAACACACATGCAATGTCACCAGTGGAACAATGTGGTTTAGGGAAAAACACGCATGCAATTTCACCAATGGATAAATGTGGTTTAGGAAAAGAACACACATGCAATGTCTCTAGTGGATCTATGTGGTTTAGGAAAAAACACAGATGCAAATTTCTCCAGGGGATCCCTGTGGTTTAGGGAAAAAAACAAATGCAAATGTCACCAGTGGATCCATGTGGTTTAGGAAAAGAACACACAAGCAATGTCACAAGTGGATCAATGTGGTTTAGGGAAAGAACAGACATGCAAATGACACCAGTGGATCCATGTGGTTTAGGAAAAGAACAAACATAAAAATGTCACTAGTGGATCCATGTGTTTTAGGAAAAGAACACACATGCAATGACTCCATTGATCCATGTGGTTTAGAAAAAGAACACACATGCAATGTCACCAGTGGATGAATGTGGTTAGGAAAAGAACACACATGCACTGTCTCTAGTGGATCTATGTAGTTTAGGAAAAGAACACACATGCAAATGTTACTAGTGGATCAATGTGGTTTAGGAAAACAACACACATGTAGGGTCTAAAGTGGATCCATTTGGTTCAGGAAAACAATACACATGTAATGTCACTAGTGGATCAATGTGGTTTAGGAAAAGAACACACATGCAATGTCACCAGGGGATCCATGTGGTTTAGTAAAAGAACATGCATGCAATGACTCTAGTGGATCCATGTGGTTTAGGAAAAGAACAAACATGCAAATGTCACCAATGTATCAATGTGGTTTAGGAAAAGAACACACATGCAATGTCTCTAGTGGATCCATGTGGTTTAGGAAAACAACACACACGCAAATGTCACCAGTGGATAAATGTGGTTTAGGAAAAGAACACACATGCAAATTTCACCAGTGGATCCATGTGGTTTAGGAGAAGACCACACATGAAATGTCTCTAGTGGATCCATGTGGTTTAGGAAAAGAACACACATGGAATGTCACAAGTGGATCCATGTGGTTTAGGAAAAGAACACACATGCAATGAATCTAGTGGATCCATGTGGTTTAGGAAAAGAACACACATGCAATGTCACTAGTGGATCATGTGGTTTAGGAAAAGATCACACATGCACTGTTACCAGTGAATTAATGTGGTGTAGGAAAAGAACACACATGCAATGTCACAGTGGATCCATGTGGTTTAGGAAAAGAACACACATGAAAATATCACCAGTGGATCAATGTGGTTTAGGAAAAGAACACACATGCAATGTCACTAGTGGATCCATGTGGTTTAGGAAAAGAACACACATGCAAATGCCACAATCTGGTTTATGAAAGGAACATACATGCCATGTCTCAAGTGGATCCGTGTGGTTCAGGAAAAGAACACACATGCAATGTCACCAGTGGATCAATGTGGTTTAGGAAAAAACACCCATGCAATTTCACCAATGGATAAAAGTGGTTTAGGAAAAGAACACACATGCAAATGTCACTAGTGGATCCATGTGGTTTAGGAAAATAATAAACATGCAAATGTCACCAGTGGATCCATGTGGTTTAGGAAAAGAACACACATGCAAATGTCACTAGTGGATCCATGTGGTTTAGGAAAATATAAACATGCAAATGTCACCAGTGGATCCATGTGGTTTAGGAAAAGAACACACATGTAATGCCACCAGCGTATCCTTGTTGTTTAGGAAAAGAACACACATGCAATGTCACTAGTGGATCAATGCGGATTAGGAAAAGAACACACATGCGAATGCCACAATGTGGTTTAGGAAAGGAACATACATACCATGTCTCTAGTGGATCTGTGTGGTTCAGGAAAATAACACACATTCAATGTTACCAGTGGACCAATGTGGATTCGGAAAAGAACACACATGCAATGTCACTAGTGGATCCATGTGGTTTAGGAAAAGAACACACATGCACATGTCACCAGTGGATCAATGTGGTGTAGGAAAAGAACACACATGCAATGTCACTAGTGGATCCATGCGGTTTAGGAAAAGAACACACATGAAAATGCCACAATGTGGTTTAGGAAAGGAACATACATGCCATGTCTCTAGTGGATCCGTGTGGTTCAGCAAAAGAACACACATGCAATGTCACCAGTGGAACAATGTGGTTTAGGGAAAAACACGCATGCAATTTCACCAATGGATAAATGTGGTTTAGGAAAAGAACACACATGCAATATCTCTAGTGGATATATGTGGTTTAGGAAAAAAACACATGCAAATGTCACCAGTAGATCCATGTGGTTTAGGAAAAGAACACACAAGCAATGTCACAAGTGGATCAATGTGGTTTAGGGAAAGAAAGACATGCAAATGACACCAGTGGATCCATGTGGTTTAGGAAAAGAACAAACATAAAAATGTCACTAGTGGATCCATGTGTTTTAGGAAAAGAACACACATGCAATGACTCCATTGATCCATGTGGTTTAGAAAAATAACACACATGCAATGTCACCAGTGGATGAATGTGGTTAGGAAAAGAACACACATGCACTGTCTCTAGTGGATCTATGCAGTTTAGGAAAAGAACACACATGCAAATGTTACTACTGGATCAATGTGGTTTAGGAAAACAACACACATGTAGGGTCTAAAGTGGATCCATTTGGTTCAGGAAAACAATACACATGTAATGTCACTAGTGGATCAATGTGGTTTAGGAAAAGAACACACATGCAATGTCACCAGGGGATCCATGTGGTTTAGTAAAAGAACACGCATGCAATGACTCTAGTGGATCCATGTGGTTTAGGAAAAGAACAAACATGCAAATGTCACCAATGTATCAATGTGGTTTAGGAAAAGAACACACATGCAATGTCTCTAGTGGATCCATGTGGTTTAGGAAAACAACACACACGCAAATGTCACCAGTGGATAAATGTGGTTTAGGAAAAGAACACACATGCAAATTTCACCAGTGGATCCATGTGGTTTAGGAGAAGAGCACACATGAAATGTCTCTAGTGGATCCATGTGGTTTAGGAAAAGAACACACATGCAATGTCACCAGTGGATCCATGTGGTTTAGGAAAAGAACACACATGGAATGTCACAAGTGGATCCATGTGGTTTAGGAAAAGAACACACATGCAATGAATCTAGTGGATCCATGTGGTTTAGGAAAAGAACACACATGCAATGTCGCTAGTGGATCCTGTGTTTTAGGAAAAGATCACACATGCACTGTTACCAGTGAATTAATGTGGTTTAGGAAAAGAACACACATGCAATGTCACCAGTGGATCCATGTGGTTTAGGAAAAGAACACACATGAAAATATCACCAGTGGATCAATGTGGTTTAGGAAAAGAACACACATGCAATGTCACTAGTGGATCCATGTGGTTTAGGAAAAGAACACACATGCAAATGCCACAATCTGGTTTATGAAAGGAACATACATGCCATGTCTCAAGTGGATCCGTGTGGTTCAGGAAAAGAACACACATGCAATGTCACCAGTGGATCAATGTGGTTTAGGAAAAAACACCCATGCAATTTCACCAATGGATAAATGTGGTTTAGGAAAAGAACACACATGCAATGTCTCTAGTG
Organism: Avena insularis; assembly: GCA_023614405.1. Taxonomy (NCBI): domain Eukaryota; kingdom Viridiplantae; phylum Streptophyta; class Magnoliopsida; order Poales; family Poaceae; genus Avena; species Avena insularis. Next base: position 244,729,067 of record CM042688.1, read on the forward strand.
GATCCATGTGGTTTACAAAAAAACACACAGGCAAATGTCTCTAGTGGATCCATGTGGTTTAGGAAAAGAACACACATGCAAATGTGACCAGTGGATCCATGTGGTTTAGGAAAAGAACACACATGCAATCTCACAAGTGGATCAATGTGGTTTAGGGAAAGAAAACACATGCAAATGACACAAGTGGATCCATGTGGTTTAGGAAAATGACAAACATACAAATGTCACTAGTGGATCAGTGTGTTTTAGGAAAAGGACACCCATGCAATGACTCCAGTGGATCCATGTGGTTTAGAAAAATAACACACATGCAATGTCACCAATGGATCAATGTGGTTAGGAAAAGAACACATGTGCACTGTCTCTAGTGGATCCATGCGGTTTAGGAAAAGAACAAACATGCAAATGTCACCGGTGGATCAATGAGTTTTTTGGAAAACAACACGCATGCAATATCTCAACTAGATCCATTCGGTTCAGGAAAAGAACAAACATGCAATGTCACTAGTCAATCAATGTGGTTTAGGAAAAGAACACACATGCAAAGTCACGAGTGGATCCAGGTGGTTTAGGAAAAGAACACACATGCAATGGCACCAGTGGATCCATGTGGTTTAGGAAAATAACACACATGAAAATGTCACCAGTGGATCAATGTGGTTTAGGAAAATAACACACATGCAATGTCACTAGTGGATCTATGCGGTTTAGGAAAAGAACACACATGCGAATGCCACAGTCTGGTTTATGCAAGGTACATACATGCCATGTCTCCAGTGGATCCGTGTGGTTCAGGAAAAGAACACACATGCAATGTCACCAGTGGATAAATGTGGTTTAGGAAAAAAAACACATGCAATTTCACCAATGGATAAATGTGGTTAAGGAAAAGAACACACATGCAATGTCTCTAGTGGATCCATGTGGTTTACAAAAAAACACACATGCAAATGTCTCTAGTGGATCCATGTGGTTTAGGAAAAGAACACACATGCAAATGTCACCAGTGGATCCATGTGGTTTAGGAAAAGAACACACATGCAATGTCACAAGTGGATCAATGTGGTTTAGGGAAAGAACACACACGCAAATGACACCAGTGGATCCATGTGGTTTAGGAATATAACAAACATACAAATGTCACTAGTGGATCATTGTGTTTTAGGAAAAGGAAACACATGCAATGACTCCAGTGGATCCATGTGGTTTAGAAAAACAACACACATGCAACGTCACCAATGGATCAATATGGTTAGGAAAAGAACACACATGCACTGTCTCTAGTGGATCCATGCGGTTTAGGAAAAGAACACACATGCAAATGTCACCGGTGGATCAATGCATTTTTGGAAAACAACACACATGCAATGTTTCAACTGGATCCATTCGGTTCAGGAAAAGAACAAACATGCAATGTCACTAGTCGATCAATGTGGTTTAGGAAAAGAACACACATGCAAAGTCTCTAGTGGATCCAGGTGGTTTAGGAAAAGAACACACATGCAATGTCTCTAGTGGATCAATGCGGCTTAGGAAAAGAGCACACATGCAAATGTCACTAGTGGATCCATGTGGTTTAGGAAAATAACAAACATGCAAATGTCACCAGTGGATCCATGTGGTTTAGGAAAAGAACACACATGTAATGTCACCAGCGTATCCATGTTGTTTATGAAAAGAACACACATGCAATGTCACTAGTGGATCAATGCGGATTAGGAAAAGAACACACATGTGAATGCCACAATGTGGTTTAGGAAAGGAACATACATGCCATGTCTCTAGTGGATCTGTGTGGTTCAGGAAAAGAATAAACATTCAATGTTACCAGTGGACCAATGTGGTTTAGGAAAAGAACACACGTGCAATGTCACTAGTGGATCCGTGTGGTTTAGGAAAAAACACGCATGCAATTTCACCAATGGATAAATGTGGTTTAGGAAAAGAACACACATGCAATGTCTCTAGTGGATCCATGTGGGTTACAAAAAAACACACATGCAAATGTCTCTAGTGGATCCATGTGGTTTAGGAAAAGAACACACATGCAAATGTCACCAGTGGATCCATGTGGTATAGGAAAAGAACACACATGCAATGTCACAAGTGGATCAATGTGGTTTAGGGAAAGAACACACATGCAAATGACACTAGTGGATCCATGTGGTTTAGGAAAATAACAGACATACAAATGTCACTAGTGGATCAATGTGTTTTAGGAAAAGGAAGCACATGCAATGACTCTAGTGGATCCATGTGGTTTAGAAAAAGAACACACATGCAATGTCACCAATGGATCAATGTGGTTAGGAAAAGAACACACGTGCCCTGTCTCTAGTGGATCCATGCGGTTTAGGAAAAGAACACACATGCAAATGTCACCGGTGGATCAATGCGTTTTTGGAAAACAACACACATGCAATGTCTCAACTGGATCCATTCGGTTCAGGAAAAGAACAAACATGCAATGTCACTAGTCGATCAACGTGGTTAGGGAAAAGAACACACATGCAAAGTCACTAGTGGATCCAGGTGGTTTAGGAAAAGAACACACATGCAATGTCTCTAGTGGATCAATGCGGTTTAGGAAAAGAACACACATGCAAATGTCACTAGTGGATCCATGTGGTTTAGGAAAATAATAAACATGCAAATGTCACCAGTGGATCCATGTGGTTTAGGAAAAGAACACACATGTAATGTCACCACCGTATCCATGTTGTTTAGGAAAAGAACACACATGCAATGTCACTAGTGGATCAATGCGGATTAGGGAAAGAACACACATGCGAATGCCACGATGTTGTTTAGGAAAGGAACATACATGCCATGTCTCTAGTGGATCTGTGTGGTTCAGGAAAAGAACACACATTCAATGTTACCCGTGGACCAATGTGGTTTCGGAAAAGAACACACATGCAATGTCACTAGTGGATCCATGTGGTTTAGGAAAAGAACACACATGCACATGTCACCAGTGGATCAATGTGGTGTAGGAAAAGAACACACATGCAATGTCACTAGTGGATCCATGCGGATTAGGAAAAGAACACACATGAAAATGCCACAATGTGGTTTAGGAAAGGAACATACATGCCATGTCTCTAGTGGATCCGTGTGGTTCAGGAAAAGAACACACATGCAATGTCACCAGTGGATCAATGTGGTTTAGGGAAAAACACGCATGCAATTTCACCAATGGATAAATGTGGTTTAGGAAAAGAACACACATGCAATGTCTCTAGTGGATCTATGTGGTTTAGGAAAAAATACAGATGCAAATTTCTCCAGGGGATCCCTGTGGTTTAGGAAAAAAAACACATGCAAATGTCACCAGTGGATCCATGTGGTTTAGGGAAAGAACACACAAGCAATGTCACAAGTGGATCAATGTGGTTTAGGGAAAGAACAGACATGCAACTGACACTAGTGGATCCATGTGGTTTAAGGAAAGAACAAACATACAAATGCCACTAGTGGATCAATGTGTTTTAGGAAAAGAACACACATGCAATGACTCCATTGATCCATCTGGTTTAGAAAAAGAACACACATGAAATGTCACCAGTGGATGAATGTGGTTAGGAAAAGAACACACATGCACGATCTCTAGTGGATCTATGCGGTTTAGGAAAAGAACACACATGCAAGTGTTACTAGTGGATAAATGTGGTGTAGGAAAACAACACACATGAAGTGTCTCAAGTGGATCCATTTGGTTTAGGAAAAGAACACACATGCAATGTCACTAGTGGATCAATGTGGTTTAGGAAAAGAACACACATGCAATGTATCTAGTGCATCCATATGGTTTAGGAAAAGAACACACATGCAATGACTCTTGTAGATCCATGTGGTTTAGGAAAGGAACACACATGCAATGTCACCAGTGGATCCATGTGGTTTAGGAAAAGAATACACATGCAAAGACTCTAGTGGATCCATGTGGTTTAGGAAAAGAACACACAACATGGATAAAACATGATTTAAGTACAACCAAGTTATGCAACACATAATAACAATGAATTCTACCTTTTGAAAACTACAACAAGATAACTCTAATAGCAAATCATGCAAAGAATAAAAATGCCAATGAAACACGACTGCATCAAGACTCAAGACACAAAACTAAGAAAGACACCTAATGACTTACGGGTTGCCTCCTTGGAAGCGCTTTCTTATAACCAAGTAGCTAAGCTTTTCTCCAATTTGATTTTAATAGATAGGTGCCAGAGAATTATTTATTCTTACCTCCAAAAGAGGTTTGGAGGACTTACTATTATGGCCTAGTCGAAGTCTCACCCGCTTGTGGTGCATCGGAGTCTTGTAGATAAATTTGTTATTGCTCACAAATGATGATTGATGCGCCATGTCTGGTGAGCATACCTCCTTGGATAGCTTTAACAAAGGGATTAGATATTTACATGTAAAGTCAAACATTTTACCTTTGATAGCATCATCGGGATACAAATCATAGTACTCTTCTTGGGCTACACTATCATGAGGAAACACTTCATGATACTCATCTTTAGCAGCAAGGAAAAATTCAAAAGTGTCTCTATTCTCTAGTTCATCACCCTTGCTAACAAGTTCCTCGGTTCTAGAGTTATCAATCCAATCACAAAAAGAAGCATCATCAACAAATGTTTCATCAAAGATGTGCTCTCCCAAAACCTGCTCATTAATACTACAAGGATTTATCTCCAGTTCATTATTATTAGTGTTCTCCAAATGAGTATCTAGGCATAAAGCCTCCACAGATAAATTATCTTCAGTTTCAACACAATAAGAATCATTACTAGAGACTGAGGCATCACAAACAAACTTATTATTAGTAGAATGATGTTTGTCTTTGTAACACCCCAGCATTAGAGCTTAGAAATAAGATGAACACAGGTGTGTGCATTGCATTCATGCATAGAAAATCCGGATAATTTTCGCGCTTTGAAATAAAACTTGCCAAAGTGATTGAAGCTTCTCTTAGCTTGGTGGAACTGAAGTAGATCATCAAGTTGACTGCGATAAGTTTCAATATGACCTTTGCTAAAACTTTATCTTTGGGTAATATAATTGGATCTAAGGGTAGATCAAATGCAATAAAACTAAGTCACCACACACTACTTAATAAGGAGTACTTGATCTTCTAGAGATCATTACATGGTATTCCATACAAAAACTCAAGGATGAATACTTAATACTCTAAAGATGATATCAAGGTATTATCTACAACAAACCCTGAATACCATGTTAAGTATATAACTTAAGTAATGAAACCCCATAACTAAACCATGATATACTTGCTTGCCATAGTTATTCCTACCATGAGAATCATGGTAGTTTCTAAACACTAACTATTATTACAAATAGAGTAGTAAAGGAAGTCAAGCCAAGACCGTTCAACACATACCCTTAATATGATATTAAGAGGTGACATTCCTATTTAATCAAGTCCTAGTGTCAATGGAAAATCACTACTGAGTGACCAATTCTTGACCTAGCACTTGTTAACCTTTAGCTTTGACCTATTGTATAAACCTTCCAAAGAACTTAAGTAAGTTAATAAGAAGGAACTAGTTATGGTAGAGTGTGCCATCATCAATGGAATGTGATACTTAGTGGAGATCAAACCATTTGATGTTGGAGGAGTTAATTCACTCATGAGTTAACTAGAAGCAGTACCCAAAACCAAGAGTTAAGCTAGTAATTGAGAAGCTATGAGAAGGCTACTAGTATTAGTACATCAGATAATAATCTTGTTAAGTCAAGTGGGTATAAACTTAGAAGTAACCTTCTCTAACAAGATCAGCTTTATAGAGAGACTAGTACAAGTCTAATACTTAGTTGATTATAGATCTTGATCAGACAGTTAGAAGCCTATGCTTTGTTTGATCAAATGATGGTGGTCATTATTCCCAAGTCACTTGAGAATACATGACTAGTTGATAAAGAAGAGTTGTGAGTACACCAAATTAGGTAACGCCCTAGTAAGATGAATCAGCTAGCTTGATCATGAGAAGTCAAGCTAGATTATAATAAAGTGTATAACATAAGTTGTAGGAGTAGTTGGAGGCATAGTGCTTTAGCCAAGCTAGTACAAGAACAACTTGTATTATGGAGAGTAGTACCATACCTATTCTAGAGGATTATTATCACTTGTGATGTATAGAGAGAACTATAATCTTGTAAGCCTTGGAAGTAAATGCAAGGTGATATAAAAGGAGTTAATGGATGGAGTTAGCAGTAGCTACATTGATAGGTGCATCAATGGTAGTTAATTCAGAGGAGTTATATACCAGGAGTAATGTTGAAGTGGCATGACCATGTCATCATATGGTGATGAATATGGTGGAGTCAGATCATTGTCTTGTTTAGGAAGATGTGATCTTTGTGAATAAGATAAGAGAGGTTTATATAGTATATTTAGGAAAGGAATTCCTTATCTAAAGTTAACCTTAGTGAGGTATTAAGGTAAGGATTCTTTAGAAGCCTTAACCAAGATCACTTTAGTAAAGCAATCCCAATAACTCACTTTAAGTGGAGAGGTTATTCAGGATCACAAAACATGATAGTAATATATAATAGCCTTAATAATCATCCATATCTCTAATTGAATATGAGTGATTAAATCCTCTCAAAAGCCATATACCTATATTTGAATAAACCTTGGCATTTCTCCACCAATGATTATTATTGATTCATCATTACCTAACCAAGATTGTTATGTAGTAATTCTAAACTCTACAAACCAAGTAGAATTGGATTTGGTGAAATCCCCAAATAGGGAGAACCATGGAATTCAAATCACCATGATGCAAACCCCAGGGTTTAATATCTTATCATGTAAATATAATTCATTTATGAGGGAAAGTATTAATGAGATTATATACACATAAATCATTAGCCTCTTAAACCACTACTAATACATTATTTTAGTAGTAATATAAATCATTTCTATAAGATTTTCTTATAGGAAGTAAAACCTAAAGCCCTAAATTATATTTACTTTATTAAATAAAAGAACCTTGCATATAATAACATATTTTGTATACACAACAAGAAATGTAGAGAAATTGGTTATAATTAACCTCTATCATAATATCCATTATCTTACAAAATTTCTGGACATTTTAACACTTTTGTAGAAATCGAATTGGATGGGAAATGATAAAACAGAATAAAGAAAAGAATTAGAAACAGAAAAAAATACAGACTAGAACAAATCTTGCTCGAGGCCCATTTCCTCTCTGCCTATCTACTACCCCACCGGTCCAACAACAGCCCAACACCAGCCAGGTCATCTCCAGTTCTCTAGCTGGCAGGTGGGATCGAAGAAAGGACTGCGGGTTGAGCTAGAAAAATGTTTCGGGGGTTTTCTGTAAAAAAAAATTGCACCGTCATCTTCCTCCAACTAGAAGCAGCTCGGTGGAGCTGCTGATGCCGTCCATCACCGTCGCGCGCCGTGATGCCCGCTGTCGCCGTGGTCTAGTGGAAATGGGGATAAGAACACCATGGCGACGTCCTTATCCTTATCTTCTCACTCGCTCTCGTGCTCTCGCTCTCTTCCTCTCTGCAACTCGGAACCCTTGCGCCGCCATCGTTGCCTCGTGCCGCTGTTAGAGATCGCCCCAAGGCTAGCCGATAGTGCCACAAGATCCACTGTGTTGTACTTCGTCTACTCGGTGAAGGAATCGAGCTACGGCTGCCGCAATCGACCGTATCGACTTCATCTTCTCAAAGTCCGACGACTACTATCACGCCCTTCGCTGTTGATTCAGTCATCTACTGCTTCATCTGAGGCCACCATCACATCGAGGGTAAGCGTACGAGTCTCTCTGTGCCCTTCGCTTGCTTTCTCCTACCGTGCATCGCCATGTCGTCGTAGACCGCCGAGAACCACCGCCAGTCATCGCCGTTGTCGATGCTTCGGTGATGGTTAAAGTGCGGGACCATCTTAGCTAGGTTCCCCTTGCTCCCCTTGTTTGAACGCACCTCTTCGTGTTGGCCCTACTGCCATATTCTAGCGTCGCCGCCGTACTCCGGCAAAGTGACGTCAGATGCCGGCAATGTGACGTCATATGGATCGAATCCTAGTGTTGACCCGTCCAAGTCCAGGTGGCCTATCGACGTGGCCATAGGCCCACTAGTCAGTGACTGCGGCTAGGGTTAGTGCTAGTATAAAAAGTATTATCTGTTTAGTAAATAGATAAAACCAAATAAGTTTAATATAAATATAATTCCAGAAATTTAATAAAAGGATTAAATCTTGTTAATTCTATATCTTTTGTTTCATAATTCAGAAGAGTGTATATTATATATCAAAATTCTTAGGAAAACAAAATCTATAGTTACAAACTTGTTTCATTCATTTATAGTTCACTTAAATAAATATTAATTATTTATTAAGTATTCATAAAGTGATAAAAATTGTAAAAATCATATCTTATTATTTAAAAATCACAAAAATACTTATAATACACCAAAATGATCAAAAAAGTAAATTCTACACATCAAAAATGTCAACTCTCACTTTTGAAGTAAAATAAAAGGTAAATGTCTAATAAATCTTATTTTAACTCTTTTATTTTAATTCATTAAAAACATATAAATACTTACTATTACCTTTAGCATTATTTGTTTAAAGTCTAAAAGTGTAATAAGAAAGGCAAGTTATGTTTAAATAAAGTTAAGATAGGTCTAACCAATTCAAGTTGTGCTTACTAAAACTACCATTCAAAGTTAAGTAAATCTTACTCTCCAAAAATAGTTATCAATTATAAAATCATCAAGATTTGAATACTAATTCTTTTACAAGTTTGGGAATCCACTCTAAAGGCTAAGGAAAGTTTGTAAGTATTTCACATGATGCCATTCCCATGTTCATAGAAATGAGTATTAATTCTATAATAAGTAATTGATTCTATCCACTTATAAAATCAAGAAAACACCACTTCTATCAATGCATAATACTTTTGTTTCACCTTCATGGAGTGTTAAAAGTCTCCATTTACTAGTAGAATAGCTACTCAACAATACTAGTTGTTTTCTACTTTAGTACTTATAATTAATAAGAAAACCTTAAAGTGTTAGCCTTAAGTTTTAATACTTGTCACTTTGTAAAGTAATATTTTCCTCAAGAGTTATTATTTTAAGCAACATTAAAAGTAAACCTTGAACACTTCTTTACAAGCTCTAGTTGATTCTTAATCTTGTTTAAGAAATATTCTAGATACAATGATTCATTTAAGTGCTTTCATATTGCATATTACTTGTTGTGTCTACATATTGTTTCACACACTCTCACAAGCCTTATTAAGAAGCACAAGTGTGAAGCTGATATAAAAGTGACACACATTCTAAAGAACCATTTCCAGTTTCCGAACCCTAGATCAAATACGATTAGTCCGGGGATTCACGTTTATCAAACCGCATTACATTACTTATGCATCATTGCATCTCGCTTCTTTAAACATTAGTCCTTACCGGACCAATGATGCTATTTATAGAATTTGGATCTTCTATTGTCTTGAAGACCATGAGTGCATAATCTTACAATCACAAAAGGCAAGTTCACAACTTGCTCATGTCCTTCGATTATTTTCTATCAAATGCTTGTAACTAAAATGTTATCATTGCCTGCATTCCAAAAAGGTTAGAAAACACTATTTTCATAATAATATGATTATGGATTACTTACCAGATGGTAATAATCTATTGATACAGTTCCAGTGGTAAAGGAACATAATATCTAGGACTTAACAACCAATGTCGCCAATGATTCTAGCGCCGTATATTACGTGTCAACCATGAGATTTGGAATGGGACGGAGGAGTCAGCTGTATCTTCTTCCTTTCATATGGAGGCAAGATGACCTTATCGTGACGCTGTGATTCCTTGTGTGGATCCAGCATATGGGTGGGCACCCTTCGGCCCCATGATTTTGGTATCTAGATTATCTATGAGTGGCTACCGGAGGTATAGTTGGACCTTTATGGAGCTTGCCGGGGGTATCACCAGCTCATAGAGTCTTCGAGAACTCAACAAGGTTGTAGCTTGCCCAAAAAGGGGACTTAACGGAGGTGTAGTCAGCCCCGGAGGATCGTGCAGACATATGGGGTCGCGGAGAGGGCAGCAATTGGCTGGGATCTTAAGTTGGGCCTCAAACCATGGAAGTTTGAATGGGGACATACTCTCGGCTATGCAACAAAGCTTAAGGTCTCATGTGGGAAAAGTGACGCACCTCTGCAGAGTATAAGAATTGTGACATGTTACTCCTTGTTCCGGGAAGGAGCTACGAACGCGGCAGGAAAGGAACTCCACGAAGGTTCTGGTCAACCTGTGAAGGCTATCGGACATAGTTTTCAGAATAAAAGCAACCTTTGAAGAAGTGTTTATGAAAACCTGCATTGCCTACGACCTATGGTCTGTGGCTGTAGAGATAGTGCATCATACACTCCTTTTAGTGAACTTGCTGAGTACGCTCGTACTCAACCGTACCTTCTTAACCCTTTCTAGGTTCTAAGCCGTTGAAGACAACGTCAACATCAATTTTTGCTCTAGAAACCATCATCGATAGCTCAAGATCTTCAATAAAGCCAAATTAAGTTAACATATTCATCAAACGAAGTGAAGATGAAGTATCTGTTTAGATAAGAGTAGATACTCTAGCCATAAAACCTATTTCTGTAGAGCATTGCATTAGCAGCAATTGCAAACCAATTAGTTCAGATGCTAGTCTTAGTTACTAGATAGTTCTGGGTTATTATTTCTGGTTCTCCTTTGTAAGAAGTTCTTTCTCTCTCTTTAACCTAGAGTGTTCTCTAGATCTTTTGTAAAGAGTCGAGTTGTAATCTATAGTCATGTCTTGGACCTGCTGTGTTTCTGTTGTACCACTATGAGGGATGTAATACTAGTGAACAATGTTTCATTGGTGTTATGTCAACGACTATAGTGTACTACATCATGAAGTGGTATGCTGGGTCACCGCAGTCTTCAATCTCACCTTTTTGGTGTTCCTCCTCGTTATCCACTGGTTCCTGCAAAATGTTAGTTTCGGGAACTATTGTTTTACATAGCTCCTTACTCTTTATCACAAGTGCACTGGTTCCTACAAAATGTTAGTTTCAGGAACTATTGTTTTACATAGCTCCTTACTCTTTATCACAAGTGCATTCCCACTAAAATGTTCTTGACAATAATTGACAATATAATCCATAATATTATGATACCTTGCTAAATCCTCATCATCGCTACTTTTCATAGTAATACCAATTTTCCTAAGCAGCTCATGAGACCCTTCATTAACTATGTATTCCAAGAGTTTTACATTATTACCATTTATGTGAGTATTGGTTGATAAAAATTCTTTAAAGAGAGGAATGCATTCATAATCATAAAGCTTGTTAAGCTTACCATTATATTGCCTCATCCCTTTGAATAAATTTGACAAATTACCAGAACAGTAATCCACCCGATTCCACATGTCTAGTAGTTGCATATCCTCAAGGATTAGCAGTTCTTCTTCGTGTTCATCCTCTTCTTGGGAAGGAACTTTGTCCTACTCCAATGAGATTTCCTGCAGACAAGTAACTTTGTGCGCTACGGGTTTTCTCCGTGCCTTACTCCTCATAATAAGTGTATTCTCACTAAAATGTTCATGAGAATAACAAGAAATACGTTGTAGGATTTCATAAGATGTTTTTATGAGAACACTATCTTCACTATTAATACGTGATATAACATGTATTATCAGCTCATGGGCACATTCAAACATAACATACTCTAATACTTCACTAGTGGTATCACCATTATTATAAAACACTGAAGATTGATTAAAGGTATTAGAGCATTGAAAACTAGAGTAGTGCCCAAGTTGCATACATTGAGGACATATTATTGGATCGTCTATCGTATCCAAAGAAATTATCTTTTTAGCATATTCCACTATTTGGGAATACATTTCTCTTACCGTCATATTGCTCATTTGTTCTTCAAAATACTCATCCTCCTCTTCGAGTGAGGATTCCTGTCCCATGTTAATAGCATCACAATATTCATAGAAATATTCATTTTGTAGTTCCTCACCAAAGTCCCCAAAATCACTGTCTAGGCACGAATCCTCCTTAGAACAATCATCATAAGTTTGGGACTTGTAGAAATCATTACTAGATAATGAGATATCGTTTGCATGCATACTATTTGTGTGTGGAAAGTTATTTTCAGAAGTAGGAGATTCAAGTGGTTGATCAAGTTGCTCCTCTTCATTCTTACTTAGATAATTTGCGAGTAGCTTAGCGATAGTCTTGCCTTCGGGCTTACCTTCCACTAGTTGAGAGGGTGCAACATCAAGTGCCACCTATTTATTAGCAACATGTTCTGGTGGTTTAGGTGGAGGCTCTTTGAGTGGACTTTCCTCCACATTATCTTTTGGAGCACCCTGGAAAAGGTTAGATTATTACATGGCAACTTTAATCTGCCCAACAATAAATTCATTATCATGGAAGTTATCTTGGAAATAGCAGAATATAGGGTGAACTTCTTTATAGATCATATCGAGTGGTTTACTTTCTACCTGTATATCTCTTAAACGAAATAACAACTCTTTGCAACTAGTAAAAAGCACAAATTGTAATGTGTCCTCCCTAGCAAGGCATTTAAACTCATCTCTATTATAGTCTGCTAGTTCGGTATCAAAATTATACTCACATTGATAATTAAGGTGATCTGGAGATTCGCAACAATCACAACATAATTGATAAGAGGCACATAGTGTGGATAAATACTTGTCCACCCAAGTGAACCATTCTTTTAATATGCCTTGCCTCTTATGAATATCTCCCAAAGTCCCTCCCTTTGACTCCTCCATTATAGATTTCATCTGTTGGAAGGTAGTTATCTCGGAAGACATGATTAGTAACAAATATTTTTATGGGTTTTTGGTTTGTAAACAAAAGCAAAAATACAAATGCAGCAAATAAAGAAAGATTAAACCAAAATCTAGCAAAACTAAAATAAATAAACAAAAGCTAAAGACCTATAGCGCTTAGCTCCCCGGCAACGGCGCCAAAAAATAGCCTGCAAGTGCACATATAGTTTGTAGCTAGTTTTGAAATAAAGATATCGAACCCACAGGGAGCAGGAGTCTGAAGTCTAATAACTCTTTGAACTAAATACTAAAAAAGTAATGCTAAATAACGTTCTAAGTAACAAGATAAAATGCGAGTTTTGTGTAAAAGATATTTTTGGGTTTTCAAATAAGAGAACAATAAGTAAACTAAAGCTATAAGTAAACAAGAGCATGCAAGTATGATTTCAAAAGTCTACAAGATGATGGAAAGAGTTCTCAGGGAGTAGTGGATCCACCGCTAGTAATTAGAAAGAGTGATCAAAATTATTATAATGAATAAGACCATTGATGATATGTGTGGGAGAAGCTCCATATATGGACGAATAGGCAGCAACCATTACACACATCATTCGTCATAACCACAGCAGTCAGCAATCGAGATCAATCGAATTACTTCGCTATTAAGGGACTTTACCCTGTAGGATGTATCCCATGCCATGGACAATGTTATGTGAGTTCTCCTCGGTTCCCAAGTTGATACATAAGGAATGACAACAGCTTTATAGTCACCGTAAGTGCTTTCATCCCTCCGTCTACCAACAAGTAGTTCCCCCATCTAGTCCTCAGTGAGGCAAATATTGAGTGGCACGCTTCAACATCAAGATGAAGGAAATCTAACACAAACACATAATGAACAATATCACATAATAATCTTTATCTCAATTAAATCTCATACTAGGGTTTCTCCATCTCCCCAAGAACAAAGGAAACTACTCACACATGAAGGCAATCAACATCATGGATAGAATATGGATGAAGTATGATGATACAACCGAAGACAAGTGCAAATCCAAGATTCAATCTAGAATTACAACAAGTAACCAAAGGGGATCAGTGATGGAGACGTTGTTGATGAAGATGACAATGTAGATCGGTGTGGAGGCCTTCAAGATCCTAGTCCCTTCTCCTCTTGTGTGATGGTGATGGTGTAGATCTAATTAGAGGCGGCTATGCCGGTGGCACGGTGGCAGGGCTCCGCCGTGGTGGAGGATATTGCTTCGTGGCTCTCTCTTGGGTCCTCCCTCCTTTATATAGGCCTTGGGGGTGCCCTAGGGTTCCCCCAATACTGGCATTTGACATAGGGAAGGTTCTGGTGCTTATCCGGGGTGAAATCCCGTCGTTTGCGACCTTTTTACCAACTATACAGCCAAACTATACGACATGAACTTTTAGTGTTGGCCGTATAGTTGGTCGTTGAACTTGCAGATCCTTTAGTATTTTGGTCGCCATTTCTCCATACGAACTCCGTTTTGGGTGTTCTTGGGCTCATTGAGTTCGTTTCGTCGAGGATTACAACCCCATTGTCTTGGATATTTATTTTGAGAAGTTGGAAAAATTCACTTTTCCAACCTCTGAAATGGCTAAGTCTGGTCCCTGCAGCTCCTCCATACTATGCTCTCTTTGTTCCTTTTTATCCATAATCTTCACCAACACCTACACACATGTCATAGACAAGGAAAGTGATAAAATTCTACCTAAACTACTAAGTGTGAAAAGCTCATAGGAAAGTAAATGAGAACTAGAAGTCATGCATATAAGGCATAGCTATAGCTGGAAGAAACATGATATGAGAGATAAATGACACATTTTATATGGCTAAAAGAGGTGGTATTTCATATCCACCATAGATCAATGTGGATTACGAAAAGAACACACATGCAATGTCACTAGTGGATCCATGTGATCCAGGAAAACAACACACATGCAATGTCTCTAGTGGATCCATGTGGTTTAGGAAAAGAACACACATGCAAATGTCACCAGTGGATCCATGTGGTTTAGGAAAAGATAACACATGCAATGTCTCCAGTGGATCAATGTGGTTCAGGAAAAGAACACACATGCAATGACTCAAGTGGATCATTGTGGTTTTGGAAAAGAACACAAATGCAATGTCACCAGTGATCAATGTGGTTTTAGGAAAAGAACACACATGCAATGTCTCTAGTGGATCAATGTGGTTTTGCAAAAGAACGCACATAAAAATGTACTAGTGGATCCATGTGGTTTAGGAAAAGAACACACATGCAATGTCTCTAGTGGATTCATGTGGTTTAGGAAAAGAACACACATGCAATGTCACTAGTGGATCAATGTGGTTTAGAAAAAGAACACACATGCAAATGACTCCAGTGGATCCATGTGGTTTAGGAAAAGAACAGACATGCAATGTCTCTAGTAGATACCTGTGGTTCAGGAAAATATCACACATGCAATGTCTCTAGTGGATCCATGTGGTTTAGGAAAAGAACAAACATGCAAATGTCACCAGTGGATCCATGTGGTTTAGGAAAAGAACACACATGCAATGTCACAAGTGCATCAATGTGGTTTAGGAAAAGAACACACATGGAAATGACACCAGTGGATCCATGTGGTTTAGGAAAAGAACACACATGCAAATGTCACTAGTGGATCAATGTGCTTTAAGAAAAGAACACACATGCAAATTTCACAGGTGGATCAATGTAGTTTAGGAAAAGAACACACATGCAATGACTCGAGTGGATCCATGTGGTTTAGAAAAACAACACACATGCAATGTCACTAGTGGATAAATGTTTTTTAGGAGAAGAACACACATGCACTGTCTCTAGTGGATCCATGCGGTTTGGGAAAAGAACACACATGCAAATATCACCTGTGGATCAATGTGGTTTAGGAAAACAACACGCATGCAATGTCTCAAGTGGATCCATGTGGTTCTGGAAAAGAACACACATGTAATGTCACAAGTGGATCAATGTGGTTTAGGAAAAGAACACACATGCACTGTCACTGATCGATCAATGTGGTTTAGAAAATGAACACACATGCAATGTCTCTAGTGGATCCATGTGGTTTAGGGGAAAAAACACATGCAAATCTCTCTAGTGGATCCATGTGTTTTAGGAAAAGAACACACATGACAATGTCACCACTGGATCAATGTGGTTTAGGAAAAGAACACATATGCAATGTTAGTAGTGGATCCATGTGGCTTAGGAAAATAACACACATGCAAATGTCACCAGTGGACCAATGTGGTTCAGGAAAAGAACACACATGCAATGTCACTAGTGGATCCATGTGGTTTAGGAAAAGAACACACATGAAATGTCACCAGCGAATCCATGTGGTTTAGGAAAAGAACACACATGAAATGTCACCAGCGGATCCATGTGGTTTATGAAAAGAAGACACATGCAAATGACTCCAGTGGATCCGTGTGGTTTAGGAAAAGAACACACATTCAATGTATCTAGTGGATCCATGTGATTTAGGAAAAGAACACATGTGCAATGAATCTAGTGGATCAGTGTGGTTTCGGAAAAGAACACTCATGCAAATGTCACCAGTGGATATTTGTGGTTTAGGAAAATAACACACATGCAATGACTCAAGTGGATCCATGTGGTTTAGGAAACGAATACACATGCAATGTCACAAGTCGATCCATGTGGTTTAGGAAAAGAACAAACATGCAAATGTTCCTAGTGGATCCATGTGGTTTAGGAAAAGAACACACATGCAATGTCACAAGTGGATCAATGTGGTTTAGGAAAAGAACACACATGCAAATGACACCAGTGGATCCATGTGGTTTAGGAAAAGAACACACATGCAAATGTCACTAGTGGATCAATGTGGTTTAGGAAAAGAACACACATGCAAATTTCACAAGTGGATCAATGTGGTTTAGGAAAAGAACACACATGCAATGACTCTAGTGGATCCATGTGGTTTAGAAAAACAACACACATGCAATGTTGCTGGTCGATCAATGTGGTTTAGAAAATGAACACACATGCAATGTCTCTAGTGGATCCATGTGGTTTAGGGGAAAAAGACATGCAAATCTCTCAAGTGGATCCATGTGTTTTAGGAAAAGAACACACATGATAATGTCACCAGTGGATCAATGTGGTTTAGGAAAAGAACACATATGCAATGTCACTAGTGGATCCATGTGGTTTAGGAAAATAACACACATGCAAATGTCACCAGTGGACCAATGTGGTTCAGGAAAAGAACACACATGCAATGTCACTAGTGGATCCATGTGGTTTAGGAAAAGAACACACATTAAATGTCACCAGCGAGTCCATGTGGTTTAGGAAACGAATACACATGAAATGTCACAAGAGGATCCATGTGGTTTAGGAAAACAACACACATGCAAATGACTCCAGTGGATCCGTGTGGTTTAGAAAAAAGAACACTAATTCAATGTATCCAGTGGATCCATGTGATTTAGGAAAAGAACACACGTGCAATGAATCTAGTGGATCAATGTGGTTTAGGAAAAGAACACACATGCAAATGTCACCAGTGGATATTTGTGGTTTAGGAAAATAACACACATGCAATGACTCAAGTGGATCCATGTGGTTTAGGAAACGAACACACATGCAATGTCACCAGTGGATCCTTGTGGTTTAGGAAAAGAACAGACATGCAATGACTCTAGTGGATCCATGTGGTTTAGGAAAATAACAAGCACATGCAATGTCTATAGTGGATCAATGTGGTTTTGGAAAAGAACACACATGCAATGTATCTACTGGATCCATCTGGTTTAAGAAAAGAACACACATGCAGTGTCAACAACGGATCAATGTGGTTTAGGAAAAGAACACACATGAAATGTCACCAGTGGATCCATGAGGTTTAGGAAAATAACACACATGCCAATGTCACAATTGGGTTTAGGTAAGGAACAGACATGCAATGTCTCTAGTGGATCAATGTGCTTTAGGAAAATAACAAGCACATGCAATGTCTATAGTGGATCAATGTGGTTTTGGAAAAGAACGCACATGCAAATGTACCAGTGGATCCATGTGGTTTAGGAAAACAACACACATGAAATGTCTTTAGTGAATCCATGTGGTTTAAGAAAAGAACACACATGCAATGTCACTAGTGGATCAATGTGGATTAGAAAAAGAACACAGATGCAAATGACTCTAGTGGATCCATGTGGTTTAGGAACAAAACAGACACGCAATGTCTCTAGTGGATACATGTGGTTTAGGAAAAGAACACACATGCAATGTCTCTAGTGGATCCATGTGATTTAGGGAAAGAACACACATGCAAATGTCACCAGTGGATCCATGTGGTTTAGGAACAGAACACACATGAAATGTCTCTAGTGGATCCATGTGGTTTAGGGAAAGAACACACATGCAAATGTCACCAGTTGATCCATGTGGTTTAGGAAAAGAACACACATGCAAATGTCACCAGTGGACCAATGTGGTTCAGGAAAAGAACACACATGCAATGTCACTAGTGGATCCATGTGGTTTAGGAAAAGAACACACATTAAATGTCACCAGCGAGTCCATGTGGTTTAGGAAACGAACACACATGAAATGTCACAAGAGGATCCATGTGGTTTAGGAAAACAACACACATGCAAATGACTCCAGTGGATCCGTGTGGTTTAGAAAAAAGAACACTAATTCAATGTATCCAGTGGATCCATGTGATTTAGGAAAAGAACACACGTGCAATGAATCTAGTGGATCAATGTGGTTTAGGAAAAGAACACACATGCAAATGTCACCAGTGGATATTTGTGGTTTAGGAAAATAACACACATGCAATGACTCAAGTGGATCCATGTGGTTTAGGAAACGAACACACATGCAATGTCACCAGTGGATCCATGTGGTTTAGGAAAAGAACAGACATGCAATGACTCTAGTGGATCCATGTGGTTTAGGAAAATAACAAGCACATGCAATGTCTATAGTGGATCAATGTGGTTTTGGAAAAGAACACACATGCAATGTATCTACTGGATCCATCTGGTTTAAGAAAAGAACACACATGCAGTGTCAACAACGGATCAATGTGGTTTAGGAAAAGAACACACATGAAATGTCACCAGTGGATCCATGAGGTTTAGGAAAATAACACACATGCCAATGTCACAATTGGGTTTAGGTAAGGAACAGACATGCAATGTCTCTAGTGGATCAATGTGGTTTAGGAAAATAACAAGCACATGCAATGTCTATAGTGGATCAATGTGGTTTTGGAAAAGAACGCACATGCAAATGTACCAGTGGATCCATGTGGTTTAGGAAAACAACACACATGAAATGTCTCTAGTGAATCCATGTGGTTTAAGAAAAGAACACACATGCAATGTCACTAGTGGATCAATGTGGATTAGAAAAAGAACACAGATGGAAATGACTCTAGTGGATCCATGTGGTTTAGGAACAAAACAGACACGCAATGTCTCTAGTGGATACATGTGGTTTAGGAAAAGAACACACATGCAATGTCTCTAGTGGATCCATGTGGTTTAGGGAAAGAACACACATGCAAATGTCACCAGTGGATCCATGTGGTTTAGGAAAAGAACACACATGCAATGTCACAAGTGGATCAATGTGGTTTAGTGATATGTCCATTTTGCATCACTATTGTATGTCATAATTCACTGTTATTCATTGATATATTTCGTATTGAGGGGTGATACTTATGTTATTTCATCTGTTTTTGCATGGTTGATGACTTTTGAAGCATGGATCGCTGTAGTCAGGATTCTGATGGAAAAGGTGTTGTTTTGAGGCAAAATTCGTGAAGATCAGAAATTCCGGGAAAATACATGGAAAATCCTATTTTTCCAGAAGACGAACAAAGCCAGAAGGAGGGCTGGAGATGTGCCACATGGGGCCCACACCACCCCCTGGCGCGGGCCAGCCTAGGCCGCGCCACCAGGTGTTGTGGCCACCCTGGTCCACCCCTGGCACTCCCCTCTGGTGTATATTATCCTCCTGAAACCCTAAGACTCGAGGAGTGACCTTAGAAAGATTATGTCGCCTCTACGGGGCGGAAAACACCGAGAGAGAAAGATCTCTCCGGCAGACAGATTTCTGCCAGGGGAATTCCTTCCCGGAGAGGGAAGATCGTCGCCATCAACACCACCATCAAGCTGGACTTCATCGGGATCATCATCATTATCATCACCACCATCATCATCATCAGCACCCTCATCACCTTCTCCATATTGCTATAACAATTGCGTTGAATCTTGCATTAGTTCTTAGGGGAAACTTTCCCGGTGTTGATTACTCTTTGTAGTTGATGCTATTGAGTGAACCGTTGAATTATTGTTTATGTTCAGATTGTTATACATCATTATTCCATCTCTGATCATGATCCATATGATGTCTTGTGACTAGTTCGTTTTGTTCTTGAGGACATGGGAGAAGTCATGTTGTTAGTAGTGGAATTATGTTGAGAAAGATTCAATAGTTTGATATTTAAGTTATGATGTACTTCTTCTAGTGGTGTCATGTGAACGTAGACTACATGACACTTCACCTATATGGGCCTAGGGGAATGCATTGTGTATTTGGCTACTAATCGTAGGGGTTGCTGGAGTGACAGAAACTTGAACCCCTGTTAGGAAACCATTGCATAAGGGACGTAAGGGTCTTAGAGTTTAAAGCTGTGGTTATGTTTCTACCTTAATTACTTTCTTGTACTTACGGATGTTTGCAAGGGGTATAATCACAAGTATGTATTAGTCTTGGATGGGGCGGTACATTAGCACAGGTTCACCCACACAACACTTAGCAAGCTAGAGAGGATTAATCAACTATATGAAGCGAAAGCACTTGACAGTCTTCCCATGTGTCCTCGAGAACGTTTGGTCATCTTAAGTAATACAACCGGCTTGTCCTTTGCTGCATAAAGGATTGGGCCAGTTGCTGCATTTATTCCTACTGTCTTTTATTTACTCGTACTTTGTTTACTTGCTTTATCAAAAAACCCTAAAAATCCGTTTGCTAAGTATTTGCAGAGAATTCCTGATCCATACCACTAGCCAGCAACTTCTGCTCCTCGTTGGGTTCGACACTCTTACTTATCGAAAATACTGCGATACACCCCTATACTTGTGGGTCATCAAGACTATTTTCTGGCGCTGTTGCCGGGGAGTGAAGCGCTATTGGAGAGTGGAACTGGTAAAGGAAACTTCTACTGTGAGTATTATTTACTTATGTTAGTTGCTTTATTTTCGTTATGGATAATTCACTTAGTTTCTTATTTGGTAATGCTACTACCACTACTAAGGTAGTAGATAAGACACCACCTGCTGAGAATGATGTTTTTAAAATACCTACAAGGATTATTGATCGTGTTATGGATAACTACTATGTTGGGGATGGAACTGTCCATCCCGGTGATCATTTGCTCTTTATACACGAATTATGCGGGTTGTTCAAGTGTGCAGGTATCACTACAGATCAAGTTAAGAAGAAGTTATTCTCATTATCACTGAAAGGAAGAGCTGAGGAATGGTATAAGCTGCTGAAGAATGGTCAAGCTCTAGAATGGGAGGAAATAGTACCTCTCTTTTATTCAAAGTTTTATCCTCCTAGTGACATTCATAAGGATCGGAATCAAATATACAACTTTTGGCCTCTTGATGGAGAGAGTACTACTCAAGCTTGGGGGAGATTGAAGTTACTAATGCTCAAATGTACCATTCATGACCTCCCCAACAATATTAATATCAATAACTATTATGCAAGGCTTCCTCTACATGATAAGGATTTATTGGATGCTTCTTGTGCTGGATCATTCACTCGCATGGAAGGAGAAGCTAAATGGGATCTTCTGGACCGTATGCAAGACAATGTTGAAGCTTGGGAGAATGACAAAGGTAGAAAGTCAGTATAAATTATGATTATGAATGCATTGAATCTTTTATGGGAACTGATGACTTTCAAAATATAAAAAATGCTTATGGTCTTGATTTACAAGTTATTACGAATTGATTTAAGGCTTTTGCTTCTTATATTGAGATTCCTTTCCCAGATAAAGTAAAGGATCATCCTATGATAACTAATGTAATCACCAAAAGTGAAAAGAGAACTATAAAACCTGATGAACAAATAAACGTTGAACCTGTGGTAGCAATTGTGAAAGACCTTGTCACTAAAAGCATAGAAGATGGACACATAGTCTTTTGTGAGGATGCTTCTAATATTGTTTCACATCCTAATAGAACCAAAAAAACTAGTGTCCATGTGCTTTCTGTTAGAATTGGTGATCATTGCTATTATGGTTTATGTGATATTGGTGCAAGTTCCAGTGATATTCCTTATGAGCTTTATAGAGAAATTATGCATGAAATCAGTCCCTGTGAATTGGAAGAGAATCATGTGGTTATTCACCTTGCTAATAGAGAGACCATCTCTCCAATTGGTATTGTACGAGATGTGGAAGTTCTTTGTGGTAAGATTAAGTACCCTACTGATTTTCTAGTACTTGGTTCAACTGCTAGTAAAACTTATCCTATTATTTTTGGTAGACCTTTCTTGAGTACTTGTGGAGCTATTATAGATTGCAAAAGGGAGAAAATTTTGACTAAGTTTGATGGGGAGGCTTATGAGTTTAATTTCTCGAAATTCGCTAAAGAGCCTTGTGAAGAGGAAACCCATAATGAGGATTTTAGAGTTGAACAACTTGCTTCTATTTCTGTTGCTCCTAACAATGCTTTGCAGCAATTTATGGAAGATCATGAAAGTGAAATCTTCATGGAAGAAAGGAATGAGATTGACAAGATTCTTCGTGATCAGCCTAAGATGCTTAAGCATAACTTGCCTGTAGAAGACTTGGGTACCACGTTGCCACCTAAAAAGGATCTGGTGTTCGATCTAAAACCTCTCCCTAATGATCTTAAATATGCTTATATTGATGATAAAAAGATATATCCTGTTATTATTAGCTCTAAACATTCAGGAAAGGAAGAAGAAAGGTTATTGGAGGTTTTGAGGAAACACCGAGGATCTATGGGCTATACTCTGGATGATTTAAAAGGGATTTCACCTACTATATGTCAGCATTCTATCAACATAGAACCAGATGCAAAGCCGGTAGTAGAGCACCAACGGCGTTTAAATCCTAGGATGAAGGAAGTGGTAAGGAATAAGGTATTGAAACTCCTTGATGCTGGTATCATTTGCCCTATTGCTGACAGTGAATGGGTTACTCCTGTTCATTGTGTTCCTAAAAAAGGAGGTATTACCGTTGTTCCTAATGATAATGATGAGCTTATTCCTCAAAGAATAGTAGTAGGCTATAGGATGTGCATTGATTTTATAAAAGTCAATAAAGTTACTAAGAAAGATCACTACCCGCTTCCTTTTATTGATCAAATGTTGGAAAGGTTGTCTAAAAAGACCCATTTTGTTTTCTTGATGGTTATTCTGGTTTCTCTCAAATTGATGTTAAACAACAAGATCAAGAAAAAACTACTTTTTACTTGCCCTTACGGAACTTATGCTTATAGACGTATGCCTTTTGGTTTATGTAATGCTCCTGCTACTTTTCAAAGGTGCATGTCTGCTATCTTTCATGGTTTTTGTGAGGAAATTGTAGAAGTTTTCATGGATGACTTTTCTGTCTATGGAACTTCTTTTGATAATTGTTTACACAACCTTGATAAAGTTTTTCAGAGATGTGAAGGAACTAAACTTGTTATTAATTGGAAGAAATGCCACTTCATGGTTAATGAAGGGATTGTCCTTGGGCATACAGTTTCTGAAAGAGGTATAGAAGTTGATAGAGCTAAGGTTGAGGCAATTGAGAAGATGCCATGCCCAAGAGACATCAAAGGTATTCGTAGTATCCTTGGTCATGTTGGTTTCTATAGAAGGTTTATTAAAGACTTTTCTAGGATAATAAAACCCCTCACTAATCTTCTTCAAAAAGATGTACCCTTTGTTTTTGATGATGATTGTAAGGGAGCTTTTGAAACTCTTAAGATGGCTTTAACTACAGCCCCTATTGTTCAACCACCTGATTGGAGTTTATCCTTTGAAATAATGTGTGATGCTAGTGATTTTTCTGTAGGTGTTGTCCTTGGGCAACGAATTGATAAAAAGTTAAACGTTATTCATTATGCTAGTAAGACTTTAGACGCTGCTTAAAGGAACTATGCTACTACTGAAAAGGAATTTCTAGCTATCGTTTTTGCTGGTGATAAGTTTAGACCCTATATTGTAGACTCAAAAGTCACCATTCATACTGATCATGCTGCTATTAAATACCTTATGACGAAGAAGGACGCTAATCCTAGGCTTATTAGATGGGTGCCGCTTTTACAAGAGTTTGATCTACATATAGTAGATAGGAAAGGTGCTGAAAACCCTGTAGCTGATAATTTATCTCGATTGGAAAACATCTCTTTTGACCCTATGCCTGTTAATGATAGTTTCCCAAATGAGAAGTTAGCCGCAGTAGGGGTAAGCTCGCGAGGGAGCCCTTGGTACGCTGATTATGCTAACTTTATTGTCTCCAAGTATTTGCCTCCAACTTTTATAGCTCAGCAAAGAAGGAAGTTCTTCTATGATTTGAGGCATTATTTTTGGGATGACCCTCACTTATACAAAGAAGGAGTAGATGGTATTATGCGAAGATGTGTTCCAGAATATGAACAAAAGGAGATGTTGCATAAATGTCATGGTAGTGCTTATGGAGGACATCATGCAGGAGATAGAACTGCACAAAAGGTGCTACAATCAGGTTTCTACTGGCCTACCCTTTTTAAAGATGCAAGAAAATTTGTTTTATCTTGTGATGAATGTCAGCATGTTGGTAATATTTCTAGACGCAATGAAATGCCTATGAACTACTCTCTAGTTATTGAACCCTTTGATTGCTGGGGATTTGACTTTATGGGTCCTTTCCCTCCCTCGAAAGGTTATACTCATATTCTTGTTGCCGTTGATTACGTTACTAAGTGGGTAGAAGCCATTCCTACGAAGAGTGCTGACGGGGAAACTTCTCTAAAAATGCTTAAGGATGTTATATTTCCTAGGTTTGGAGTGCCTAGGTATCTCATGACTGATGGGGGTTCTCATTTCATTCATGGTGGTTTTAGAAAGACCCTTGCTAAATATGATGTTAATCATAGAATTGCTTTAGCCTATCACCCCCAAACTAGCGGGCAAGTAGAGTTATCAAATAGAGAAATTAAATCCATCATGCAAAAGACTGTTAATAGATCTAGAAAAAACTGGGCTAAAAAGCTGAATGATGCTTTATGGGCTTATAGAACTGCCTACAAAAATCCTATGGGGATGTCTCCTTATAAAATGGTTTATGGGAAAGCTTGTCACCTACCTTTAGAATTAGAACATAAAGCTTACTAGGCAGTTAAAGAGCTAAATAGAGATTGTAAGCTCGCTGGTGAGAAAAAATTATTTGACTTAAGTTCTTTAGATGAATGGAGGAGTGAAGCCTATGAAAATGCTAGGCTCTTTAAGGAAAAAGTTAAAAGATGGCATGACAAGCGAATACTTAAGAGAGAATTTGATGTTGGTGAGAAAGTTCTATTGTATAGGTCTCGTCTCAGATTTTTTGCAGGAAAGCTACTGTCAAAATGGGAAGGACCCTTCATTATTGAAGAAGTATACCTTTCAGGAGCAATAAAAATTTCTTCTTTAAAAGATAATACCACACAAGTAGTGAATGGGCAACGACTCAAACACTATATTGCTAGGGATTCTTATATTGAAGATGTTGATGCCTTTCAAGTTATAACTCCAGAAAAATTTATCAAGGACCAAATCCAGAGACCTGCAGAGTGCACTTTCAAATAGGTAACAGTTCTGGTAAGAAAAGTTTAGCAAAAATACTATCCAACTATATTTTTGCAGTTTTTAGTCAATAAGGAAAGTTACGAAGCGAAAAAGGGACGGAAACGGAGCCAGGGTGGCTCACACCACCCTATGGCGCGGGCCCACCCCTGGCCGTGCCACCAGGTGGTGTGGCCACCCCAGACTCCGTCTCTGACTCGTTTTCTCCCAGTACCTTCCTTTCGTCATGAAACTTCATAATATATACCCCCCCGGATCCCCCGAGGTTCGTATATCGTGTTTTCATCGTGTTTTCGTTTCAATCTGTTTTTGACAGGTAGAGTCCCAGATTTGGAGCTATAATGTCTTCCTCTGGATCAGCTAAGGAAGATTCTTTAGAGGATATCATCAACCCATACATGAGGGAGTTGAAGATTCATCCCAAGGAGTTGTTGCTTGAAGAGGGGAACTCCGGATAAAAGAGGTTCGATGCCCTAAAGGTGAAGGAAGTCTGGAGGACAGGATGGAAGCGCTGGAGCAAGAAGTCTTTAGGTACAAGAAGATGGCGGAGCACGAAGTGGATATCATCCATAAGATTTGTTCTGAACTCATCGCCGAGCACCAAAAGGAGACTGCTGAACTCAAGGATGAAGTCCTCTCACTCCGCCAAACAACCAACGAACTGCAAGCACAGTTCTATCACGTTCAAAATCAAAACTATGAGTATGAGGTTAGGTTTAAACGCATAAGCGTTGCTGCAAGTTTCAGGATGCTGGAAACCATGATGTCCTTTGTTGATGGGAAGCCGTTACCCTGGAAGTTGGACGAAGATGAGAGGATACCACCACCACCGAAGGAGTAATTCATCATCAGATTTGGCATCCCCTGGTTTGTTCCAAGCTTGGGGGAGTGTCGCGGTATCACATCACTATCTTCTATTTTTTTACCTTACTAGTAGAGTCATATCATGAATAGAGAAGTTATTATGTAGGATGGTTTGCATTATGGAAGTGTCCCCTCTCTCGTTAGATATGTATCCCTTGGTGTGAGTTGCCGTTATGGAATATTAATGAGAAGTTCTATCATTTACTCTTTTGCATAGCTTATTTTAGTTTTCAATCCATGGTTATATGATTGATCTTGTTGTTAGTATTGGTATCACTTTGGTATCATTGAGTTAATTCTGTTGGTTTTGGAAAACCTGGCTTGGTCAGTAGCAATACTATTTTTGAGAGTTGAATGAAAAAGATAAAAGTACTCTAAATAAAAATAATTTTATCATCTTTCTTTCTTGATTTGCTCATAAGTCTAGTATTCTCTAGTTAAGATCTTTTGTGCTTCCAAGGAAGATTTCATGTTTGATTTTATCACTTGTATGTTTGTTTGTTTCCTTCAACTCTTATACTTGTTACCCAACCTTGCTAGCCAAAAACCTGTATTGCGAGGGAATTCTTCTCGTGCATCCACTCCTTTAAACCAAAACCTTTGCCATTTGTGTCCACCATACCTACCTATTAGCACTATTGCTATTCTAAGTAAATACTTGTTTTATCTACCTCCCAAATTAAACTTTTTATGTGAAAATTAGTTATTAAAGCTCTCACAAACTTGATGGTACACTTTACTTTCTTGCACTTAATAAACTTGAACCATTGTGCTCACCTATGTTGCGTATATGCATGCGCTTTGTAAGTTGTGAATTAGCAGAACCATGCTGTCATGGGGAATGCTTTCAACATTGCACTGGTACTTTGTACATAGTTGACATCATGTTCTTTTGTCTATGGATGTCGTCAGTGTGAAATGAAAGGGGAGCTTGTAAGTCCATGGAGTTATGCTTGTGTGTTAGAGAAACGCCTGGGCCGCTAGTCTAATCCATGCTGACATGGTGGAAACCTGCAGCGTAACCATAAAAAGCATCTATGAAGCATTCTTCTTATAAAAAAAGAGTTCGATATTGAGAAAAAAGAGAAAAAGAAAAAAAGAGATTATGAAAAGAGGAAAGAGAGAAAAAGCACCATATTCCCATGGTAAATAAGAAGATTGCTGAGATGTTTGTTGTCTGCTTGCCTTGTCATTTTGATATGGGGATTCTTCCGTATCATCAAGCAAGGGGTACCCCGTTGGCGGTTCTCTATGATACACATATGCTTACAATGACAAGAACTTACCGGTGACTAAACTTGAGTAGCATGAGGAGGGGCCCTTGTATTCAAGGGACATGAGATTCTCAACTTACAACTTGTCAATGCATATCCTCATATTTGAGCACATTAACCTTAATCACCTAAAGATTCCTATGATAGGGGCAATGAGAGCTGAAAGCTAGTAAGTATCATAATTTTTGGGAGCTCTTTATGAGACTTGAAATCCCTACTTCCCTCTTCGAAGGGCCTTTCTTTTACTTTGTAGCTGAGTCAGTAAACCTACTCCCTTCTATCTCAGCAAGTATTTTGAGTTGTTGTGTTTCATTCATTCATATGATGATTTATTCAATCATGTTTCTTATGTTCCTTGTTTTGCACATTGCTCTTATCTTGATGTTTACTACTTTGAAAGCTATCATTGAAAACCAGTTATTTGTGAACTCCAGAAAATTATCAACTATTCTTCAACCAAGAGCTAAGTTTGCAATTACCAATTATGATTTACTATATGTATCTTTATTGTGTTTCCTTTACTCATTGCAAGTTGAGTTATATAATAGTGAGTTGTCTTCTATTATGATCTATGTATTTGATGAATGTGATGCTTCTTGTCCGTATTATTTTATCGACTCTTCACTCCATAAACCCGAGGCCATGTTTATTGAGCTCAGTTTCGCTTGGGGACAAGCGAAGTCTAAGCTTGGGGGGAGTTGATACGTCCATTTTGCATCACTATTCTATGTCATAATTCACTGTTATTCATTGATATATTTCGTATTGAGGGGTGATACTTATGTTATTTCATCTGTTTTTGCATGGTTGATGACTTTTGGAGCATGGACCGCTGCGGTCAGGATTCTGATGGAAAAGGTGTTGTTTGGAGGCAAAATTCGCGAAGATCAGAAAATCCGGGAAAATACATGGTAAATCCTATTTTTCCAGAAGACGAAGGAAGCCAGAAGGGGGGCTAGAGATGGGCCACAGGGGCCCCACACCACACCCTAGCGCAGACCAGCCTAGGCCGCGCCACCAGGTGGTGTGGCCACCCTGGTCCATCCCTGGCACTCCCCTCTGGTGTATATTATCCTCCCGAAACCCTAAGACTCGGGGAGCGACCACAGAAAGATTCCGCCGCCTCTGTGGGGTGGAAAACACCGAGAGAGAAAGTTCTCTCTGGCACACAGATTTATGCCGAGGGAATTCCTTCCCGGAGAGGGGAGATCGTCGCCATCAACACCACCATCAAGATGGACTTCATCGGGATCATCATAATCATCACCACCATCATCATCATCAGCACCCTCATCACCATCTGTATATTGCTGTAACAATTGCGTTGAATCTTGCATTAGTTCTTAGGGGAAACTTTCCCGGTGTTGATTACTCTTTGTAGTTGATGCTATTGAGTGAACCGTTGAATTATTGTTTATGATCCATATGATGTCTTGTGACTAGTTCGTTTTGTTCTTGAGGACATGGGAGAAGTCATGTTGTTAGTAGTGGAATTGTGTTGAGAAAGATTCAATAGTTTGATATTTAAGTTGTGGTGTACTTATTCTAGTGGTGTCATGTGAACGTCGACTACATGACACTTCACCTATATGGGCCTAGGGGAATGCATTGTGTATTTGGCTACTAATCGTAGGGGTTGCGGAGTGTGAGAAACCTGAACCCCCGTTAGGAAACCATTGCACAAGGGACGTAAGGGTCTTAGAGTTTAAAGCTGTGGTTAGGTTTCTACCTTAATTACTTTCTTGTACTTACGGATGTTTGCAAGGGGTATAATCACAAGTATGTATTAGTCCTAGGAAGGTCGGTACATTAGCACAGGTTCACCCAAACAACACTTAGTAAGCTAAAGAAGATTACTCAACTATATGAAGCGAAAGCACTTGACAGTCTTCCCATGTGTCCTCGAGAACGTTTGGTCATCTTAAGTAATACAACCGGCTTGTCCTTTGCTACATAAAGGATTGGGCCACTTTATTTACTCGTACTTTATTTACTTGCATTATCAAAAACCCCTATAAATCCGTTTGCTAAGTATTTGCAGAGAATTCCTGATCCATACCACTAGCCAGCACCTTCTACTCCTTGTTGGGTTCGACACTCTTACTTATCGAAAATACTGCGATACACCCCCTATACTTGTGCGTCATCATTTAGTAAAAGAACACACATGCAAATGAAACCAGTGGATCCATGTCGTTTAGGAAAAGATCACACATGCAAATGTCACTAGTGGATCAATGTGGTTTAGGAAAAGAACACACATGCAAATTTCACTAGTGGATCAATGTAGTTTAGGAAATGAACACACATGCAATGAATCCCGTGGATCTATGTGGTACAGAAAAATAACACACATGCAATGTCACCAGTAGATAACTGTTGTTTAGGAAAAGAACACACATGCAGTGTCTCTACTGGATCCATGCGGTTTACGAAAAGAACACACATGCAAATATCACATGGGGATCAATGTGGTTTAGGAAAACAACACACATGCAATGCCTCAATTGGATCCATGTGGTTTGGGAAAAGAACACACATGCAATGTCACAAGTGGATCAATGTGGTTTAGGAAAGAACACACATGCAATGTCACCAGTGGATCAATGTGGTTTAGGAAAATAACAAACACATACAATGTCTCTAGTGAATCAATGTGGTTTTGGAAAAGAACGCACATGCAAATGTACTAGTGGATCCATGTGGTTTAGGAAAAGAACACACATGCAATGTCTCTAGTGGATCCATGTGGTTTAGGAAAAGAACACACATGTAATGTCACTAGTGGATCAATGTAGTTTAGAAAAAGAACACACATGCGAATGACTCTATTGGATCCATGTGGTTTAGGAAAAGAACACACCATCAATGTCACAAGTGGATCAACGTGGTTTAGAAAAAGACACATGCAAATGAAACCAGTGGATCCATGTGGTTTAGGAAAAGAACACACATGCAAATGTCACTAGTGGATCAATGTGGTTTACGAAAAAACACATGCATATGAAACCAGTGGATCCATGTGGTTTAGGAAAAGAACACACATGCAAATGTCACCAGTGGATCAATGTGGTTTAGGAAAATAACACACATGCAATGACTCAAGTGGATCCATGTGGTTTAGGAAAAGAACACACATGCAAATGTCACTAGTGGATCAACGTGGTTTAGAAAAAGACACATGCAAATGAAACCAGTGGATCCATGTGGTTTAGGAAAAGAACACACATGCAAATGTCACTAGTGGATCAATGTGGTTTACGAAAAAACACATGCATATGAAACCAGTGTATCCATGTGGTTTAGGAAAAGAAAACACATGCAAATGTCACCAGTGGATCAATGTGGTTTAGGAAAATAACACACATGCAATGACTCAAGTGGATCCATGTGGTTTAGGAAAAGAACACACATGCAATGACTCTAGTGGATCCATGTGGTTTAGGAAAATAACACACATGCAATGTCACTAGTGGATCAATGTGGTTTATTAAAAGAACACACATGGAATGTCACCGATCGATCAATGTGGTTTAGAAAATGAACACACATGCAATGTCTCTAGTGGAGCCATGTGGTTTAGGGGAAAAACACATGCAAATATCTTAAGTCGATCCATGTGTTTTAGGAAAACAACACACATGAAAATGTCAACAGTGGATCAATGTGGTTTAGGGAAAGAACACATATGCAATGTCACTATTGGATCCATGTGGTTTAGGAAAATAGCACACATGCAAATGTCCCCAGTGGACCAATGTGGTTCAGGAAAAGAACACACATGCAATGTCACCAGTGGATCCATGTGGTTTAGGAAAAGAACACACATGAAATGTCACCAGCGGATCCATGTGGTTTAGGAAAAGAACACACATGAAATGTCACCAGCGGATCCATGTGGTTTAGGAAAAGAACAAACATGAAAATGACTCAAGTGGATCCATGTGGTTTAGGAAAAGAACAAACATTCAATGTATCTAGTGGATCCATGTGATTTTGGAAAAGAACACACGTGCAATGACTCTAGTGGATCAATGTGGTTTAGGAAAAGAACGCACATGCAAATGTCACCAGTGGATCAATGTGGTTTACGAAAATAACACACATGCAATGACTCAAGTGGATCCATGTGGTTTAGGAAAAGAACACACATGCAATGACTCTAGTGGATCCATGTGGTTTAGGCAAAGAACATACATACAATGTCACCAGTGGATCAATGTGGTTCAGGAAAAGAACACACATGCAATGACTCAAGTGGATCATTGTGGTTTTGGAAAAGAACACAAATGCAATATCACTAGTGGATCAATGTGGTTTAGGAAAAGAACACACATGCAATGTCTCTAGTGGATCAATGTGGTTTTGGAAAAGAATGCATATGAAAATGTACCTGTGGATCCATCTGGTTTAGGAAAAGAACACACATGCAATGTCTCTAGTGGATCCATGTGGTTTAGGAAAAGAACACACATGCAATGTCACTAGTGGATCAATGTGGTTTAGATAAAGAACACACATGCAAATGACTCTAGTGGATCCATGTGGTTTAGGAAAAGAACACACATGCAAATGTCACTAGTGGATCAATGTGGTTTACGAAAAAACACATGCATATGAAACCAGTGGATCCATGTGTTTTAGGAAAAGAACACACATGCAAATGTCACCAGTGGATCAATGTGGTTTAGGAAAATAACACACATGCAAGGACTCAAGTGGATCCATGTGGTTTAGGAAAAGAACACACATGCAATGACTCTAGTGGATACATGTGGTTTAGGAAAATAACACACATGCAATGTTACTAGTGGATCAATGTGGTTTATTAAAAGAACACACATGCAATGTCACCGATCGATCAATGTGGTTTAGAAAATGAACACACATGCAATGTCTCTAGTGGAGCCATGTGGTTTAGGGGAAAAACACATGCAAATATCTTAAGTCGATCCATGTGTTTTGGGAAAACAACACACATGAAAATGTCAACAGTGGATCAATGTGGTTTAGGGAAAGAACACATATGCAATGTCACTATTGGATCCATGTGGTTTAGGAAAATAGCACACATGCAAATGTCCCCAGTGGACCAATGTGGTTCAGGAAAAGAACACACATGCAATGTCACCAGTGGATCCATGTGGTTTAGGAAAAGAACACACATGAAATGTCACCAGCGGATCCATGTGGTTTAGGAAAAGAACACACATTAAATGTCACCAGCGGATCCATGTGGTTTAGGAAAAGAACACACATGAAAATAACTCAAGTGGATCCATGTGGTTTAGGAAAAGAACACACATTCAATGTATCTAGTGGATCCATGTGATTTAGTAAAAGAACACACATGCAATGACTCTAGTGGATCAATGTGGTTTAGGAAAAGAACGCACATGCAAATGTCACCAGTGGATCAATGTGGTTTACGAAAATAACACACATGAAATGACTCAAGTGGATCCATGTGGTTTAGGAAAAGAACACACATGCAATGACTCGAGTGGATCCATGTGGTTTAGGCAAAGAACATACATACAATGTCACCAGTGGATCAATGTGGTTCAGGAAAAGAACACACATGCAATGACTCAAGTGGCTCATTGTGGTTTTGGAAAAGAACACAAATGCAATATCACTAGTGGATCAATGTGGTTTAGGAAAAGAACACACATGCAATGTCTCTAGTGGATCAATGTGGTTTTGGAAAAGAATGCACATGAAAATGTACCTGTGGATCCATCTGGTTTAGGAAAAGAACACACATGCAATGTCTCTAGTGGATCCATGTGGTTTAGGAAAAGAACACACATGCAATGTCACTAGTGGATCAATGTGGTTTAGATAAAGAACACACATGCAAATGACTCTAGTGGATCCATGTGGTTTAGGAAAAGAACAGACATGCAATGTCTCTACTGGATACATGTGGTTTAGGAAAAGAACACACATGCAATGTCTCTAGTGGATCCACGTGGTTTAGGAAAAGAGCAAAACTGAAAATGTCACCAGTCGATCCATGTGGTTTAGGAAAAGAACACACATGTAATGTCACAAGTGGATCAATGTGGTTTAGGAAAATAACACACATGCAAATGACACCAGTGTATCCATGTGGTTTAGGAAAAGAACACACATGCTAATGTCACTAGTGGATCAAAGTGGTTTAGGAAAACAACACACATGCAAATTTCACAAGTGGATCCATGTGGTTTAGGAAAAGAACACACATGAAATGACTCTAGTGGATCCATGTGGTTTAGAAAAACAACACACATGCAATGTCACTAGTCGATAAATGTTTTTTAGGAGAAGAACACACATGCACTGTCCCTAGTGGATCCATGCGGTTTAGGAAAAGAACACAGATGCAAATATCACCTGTGGATCAATGTGGTTTAGGAAAACAACACGCATGCAATGTCTCAAGTGGATCCATGTGGTTTAGGAAAAGAACACACATGCAATGTCACCAGTGGATCAATGTGGTTTAGGAAAAGAACAAACACATGCAATGTCTCTAGTGTATCAATGTGGTTTTGGAAAAGAACGCACATGCAAATATCACCTGTGGATCAATGTGGTTTAGGAAAACAACACGCATGCAATGTCTCAAGTGGATCCATGTGTTTTAGGAAAAGAACACACATGCAATGTCACCAATGGATCAATGTGGTTTAGGAAAAGAACAAACACAAGCAATGTCTCTAGTGGATCAATGTGGTTTAGGAAAAGAACACACATGCGATGACTCTAGTGGATCCATGTGGTTTAGGAAAACAACACACATGCAATGTCACCAGTGGATAAATGTTTTTTAGGAGAAGAACACACATGCACTGTCTCTAGTGGATCCATGAGGTTTAGGAAAAGAACACACATGAAAATATCACATGTGGTTCAACGTGGTTTAGGAAAACAACACGCATGCAATGTCTCAAGTGGATCCATGTGGTTTAGGAAAAGAACACACATGCAATGTCACGAGTGGATCAATGTGGTTTAGGAATAGAACAAACACATGCAATGTTTCTAGTGGATCAATGTGGTTTTGCAAAAGAATGCACATGCAAATGTACCAGTGGATCCATGTGGTTTAGGAAAAGAACACACATGCAATGTCTCTAGTGGATCCATGTGGTTTAGGAAAAGAACACACATGCAATGTCACTAGTGGATCAATGTGGTTTGGAAAAATAACACACATGCAAATGACTCTATTGGATCCATGTGATTTAGGAAAAGAATAGGCATGCAATGTACCTAGTGGATACATGTGGTTTAGGAAAAGAACACAGATGCAATGTCTCAAGTGGATCCATGTGGTTTAGGAAAAGAACACACATGCAAATGTCACCAGTCGATCCATGTGGTTTAGGAAAAGAACGCACTAACAATGTCACAAGTGGATCAATGTGGTTTAGAAAAAAACACATGCAAATGAAACAAGTGGATCCATGTGGTTTACGAAAAGAACACACATGCAAATGTCACTAGTGGATCAATGTGGTTTTAGGAAAAGAACACACATGCAATGACTCTAGTGGATCCATGTGGTTTAGGCAAAGAACATACATACAATGTCACCAGTGGATCAATGTGGTTCAGGAAAAGAACACACATGCAATGACTCAAGTGGATCATTGTGGTTTTGGAAAAGAACACAAATGCAATATCACTAGTGGATCAATGTGGTTTAGGAAAAGACATGCAATGTCTCTAGTGGATCAATGTGGTTTTGGAAAAGAATGCACATGAAAATGTACCTGTGGATCCATGTGGTTTAGGAAAAGAACACACATGCAATGTCTCTAGTGGATCCATGTGGTTTTGGAAAAGAACACACATGAAATGTCACTAGTGGATCAATGTGGTTTAGATAAAGAACACACATGCAAATGACTCCAGTGGATCCATGTGGTTTAGGAAAAGAACAGACATGCGATGTCTCTAGTGGATACATGTGGTTTAGGAAAAGAATACACATGCAATGTCTCTAGTGGATCCATGTGGTTTAGGAAAAGAGCAAACCTGCAAATGTCACCAGTCGATCCATGTGGTTTAGGAAAAGAACACACATGCAATGTCACAAGTGGATCAATGTGGTTTAGGAAAAGAACACACATGCAAATGACACCAGTGGATCCATGTGGTTTAGGAAAAGAACACACATGCTAATGTCACTAGTGGATCAAAGTGGTTTAGGAAAAGAACACAGATGCAAATTTCACAAGTGGATCCATGTGGTTTAGGAAAAGAACACACATGAAATGACTCCAGTGGATCCATGTGGTTTAGAAAAACAACACACATGCAATGACACAAGTGGATAAATGTTTTTTTGGAGAAGAACACACATGCACTGTCTCTAGTGGATCCATGCGGTTTAGGAAAAGAACGCACATGCAAATATCACCTGTGGATCAATGTGGTTTAGGAAAACAACACGCATGCAATGTATCAAGTGGATCCATGTGGTTTAGGAAAAGAACACACATGCAATGTCACCAGTGGATCAATGTGGTTTAGGAAAAGAACAAACACATGCAATGTCTCTAGTGGATCAATGTGGTTTTGGAAAAGAACGCACATGCAAATGTACCAGTGGATCCATGTGGTTTAGGAAAAGTACACACATGCAATGTCTCTAGTGGATCCATGTGGTTTAGGAAAAGAACACACATGCAATGTCACTAGTGGATCAATGTGGTTTTGGAAAAGAACGCACATGCAAATGTACCAGTGGATCCATGTGGTTTTGGAAAAGGACACACATGCAATGTCTCTAGTGGATCAATGTGGTTTTGGAAAACAACACACATGCAAATATCACTAGTGGATCAATGTGGTTTAGGAAAACAACACACATGCAAATTTCACAAGTGGATCAATGTGGTTTAGGAAAAGAACACACATGCGATGACTCTAGTGGATCCATGTGGTTTAGAAAAACAACACACATGCAATGTCACCAGTGGATAAATGTTTTTTAGGAGAAGAACACACATGCACTGTCTCTAGTGGATCCATGAGGTTTAGGAAAAGAACACACATGCAAATATCACATGTGGATCAATGTGGTTTAGGAAAACAACACGCATGCAATGTCTCAAGTGGATCCATGTGGTTTAGGAAATGAACAAACATGCAATGTCACGAGTGGATCAATGTGGTTTAGGAATAGAACAAACACATGCAATGTCTCTAGTGGATCAATGTGGTTTTGCAAAAGAACGCAGATGCAAATGTACCAGTGGATCCATGTGGTTTAGGAAAAGAACACACATGCAATGTCTCTAGTGGATCCATGTGGTTTAGGAAAATAACACACAAGCAATGTCACTAGTGGATCAATGTGGTTTGGAAAAATAACACACATGCAAATGACTCTATTGGATCCATGTGGTTTACGAGAAGAATAGGCATGCAATGTACCTAGTGGATACATGTGGTTTAGGAAAATAACACACATGCAATGTCTCCAGTGGATCCATGGGGTTTTGGAAAAGAACACACATGCAAATGTCACCAATCGATCCATGTGGTTTAGGAAAAGAACGCACTAACAATGTCACAAGTGGATCAATGTGGTTTAGAAAAAAACACATGCAAATGAAACAAGTGGATCCATGTGGTTTAGGAAAAGAACACACATGCAAATGTCACTGGTGGATCAATGTGGTTTACGAAAAAACACATGCAAATGAAACAAGTGGATGCATGTGGTTTAGGAAAAGAACACACATGCAAATGTCACCAGTGGATCAATATGGTTTAGGAAAATAACACACATGCAGTGTCTCAAGTGGATCCATGTGGTTTAGGCAACGAACACACATGCAATGTCACCAGTGGATCCATGTGGTTTAGGAAAAGAACAGACATGCAATGACTCTAGTGGATCCATTTGGTTTAGGAAATGAACACACATGCAATGTCACCAGTGGATCAATGTGGTTTAGGAAAAGAATAAACATGCAATGTCACTGATCGATCAATGTGGTTTAGAAAATTAACACACATGCAATGTATCTAGTGGATCCATGTGGTTTAGGGGAAAAACACATGCCAATATCTCGAGTGGATCCATGTGTTTTAGGGAAAGAACACACATGAAAATGTGACTAGTGGATCAATGTGGTTTAGGAAAAGAACACATATGCAATGTAACCAGTGGATCCATGTGGTTTAGGAAAAGAACACACATGAAATGTCACCAGCGGATCCATGTGGTTTAGGAAAAGAACACACATGAAATGTCACCAGCGGATCCATGTCGTTTAGGAAAGGAACACACATGCAAATGACTCAAGTGGATCCATGTGGTTTAGGAAAAGAACACACATTCAATGTATCTAGTGGGTCCATGTGATTTAGGAAAAGAACACAAGTGCAATGACTCTAGTAGATCAATGTGGTTTAGGAAAAGAACGCACATGCAAATGTCACCACTGGATCAATGTGGTTTACGAAAATAACACACATGCAATGACTCAAGTGGATACATGTGGTTTAGGAAACGAACACACATGCAATGTCACCAGTGGATCCATGTGGTGTAGGAAAAGAACAGACATGCAATGACTCTAGTCAATCCATGTGGTTTAGGCAAAGAACACACATGCAATGTCACCAGTGGATCAATGTGGTTCAGGAAAAGAACACACATGCAATGACTCAAGTGGATCATTGTCGTTTTGGAAAAGAACACAAATGCAATCTCACTAGTGGATCAATGTGGTTTAGGGAAAGAACACACATGCAATGTCTCTAGTGGATCAATGTGGTTTTGGAAAAGAATGCACATGAAAATGTACCAGTGGATCCATGTGGTTTAGGAAAAGAACACACATGCAATGTCTCTAGTGGATCCATGTGGTTTAGGAAAAGAACACACATGCAATGTCACTAGTGGATCAATGTGGTTCACATAAAGAACACACATGCAAATGACTCCAGTGGATCCTTGTGGTTTAGGAAAAGAACAGACATGCAATGTCTCTAGTGGATACATGTGGTTTAGGAAAAGAACACACATGCAATGTCTCTAGTGGATCCATGTGGTTTAGGAAAAGTGCGAACTTGCAAATGTCACCAGTCGATCCATGTGGTTTAGGATAAGAACACACATGCAATGTCACAAGTGGATCAATGTGGTTTAGAAAAAGAACACACATGCAAATGACACCAGTGGATCCATGTGGTTTAGGAAAAGAACACACATGCAAATGTCACTAGTGGATCAATGTGGTTTAGGAAAAGAACACACATGCAAATTTCACATGTGGATCAATGTGGTTTAGGAAAAGAACACACATGAAATGACTCCAGTGGATCCATGTGGTTTAGAAAAACAACACACATGCAATGTCACTAGTGGATAAATGTTTTTAGGAGAAGAACACACATGCACTGTCTTTAGTGGATCCATGCGGTTTAGGAAAAGAACACACATCCCAATATCACCTGTGGATAATTGTGGTTTAGGAAAACAACACGCATGCAATGTCTCAAGTGGATCCATGTGGTTTAGGAAAAGAACACACATGCAATGTCACCAGTGGATCAATGTGGTTAAGGAAAAGAACAAACACATGCAATGTCACTAGTGGATCAATGTGGTTTAGATAAAGAACACACATGCAAATGACTCCAGTGGATCCATGTGGTTCAGGAAAAGAACAAACATGCAATGTCTCTAGTGGATACATGCTGTTTAGGAAAAGAACACACATGCAATGTCTCTAGTGGATCCATGTGGTTTAGGAAAAGAGCAAACCTGCAAATGTCACCATTTGATCCATGTGGTTTAGGAAACGAACACACATGCAATGTCACAAGTGGATCAATGTGGTTTAGGAAAAGAACACACATGCAAATGTCACTCGTGGATCAAT
The DNA here is from genome assembly GCA_023614405.1 of Avena insularis. Taxonomy (NCBI): domain Eukaryota; kingdom Viridiplantae; phylum Streptophyta; class Magnoliopsida; order Poales; family Poaceae; genus Avena; species Avena insularis. The sequence continues at coordinate 244,768,842 of CM042688.1, forward strand.
GTGGTTTAGGAAAAGAACACACATGCAAATTTCACAAGTGGATCAATGTGGTTTAGGAAAAGAACACATATGCGATGACTCTAGTGGATCCATGAGGTTTAGAAAAACAACACACATGCAATGTCACCAGTGGATAAAATGTTTTTTAGGAGAAGAACACACATGCACTGTCTCTAGTGGATCCATGCGGTTTAGGAAAAGAACACACATGCAAATATCACATGTGGATCAATGTGGTTTAGGAAAACAACACGCATGCAATGTCTCAAGTGGATCCATGTGGTTTAGGAAAACAACACACATGCAATGTCACCAGTGGATGAATGTGGTTTAGGAATAGAACAAACATATGCAATGTCTCTAGTGGATCAATGTGGTTTTGGAAAAGAACGCACATGCAAATGTACCAGTGGATCCATGTGGTTTAGGAAAAGAACACACATGCAATGTCTCTAGTGGATCCATGTGGTTTAGGAAAAGAACACACATGCAATGTCACTAGTGGATCAATATGGTTTAGAAAAATAACACACATGCAAATGACTCTATTGGATCCATGTGGTTTAGGAAAAGAATACACATGCAATGTACCTAGTGGATACATGTGGTTTAGGAAAAGAACACACATGCAATGTCTCCAGTGGATCCATTTGTTTTAGGAAGAGAACACACATGCAAATGTCACCAGTCGATCCATGTGGTTTAGGAAAAGAACGCACTAACAATGTCACAAGTGGATCCATGTGGTTTAGGAAAAGAACACACATGCAAATGTCACTAGTGGATCAATGTGGTTTACGAAAAAATACATGCAAATGAAACAAGTGGATCCATGTGGTTTAGGAAAACAACACACATGCAAATGTCACCAGTGGATCAATGTGGTTTAGGAAAATAACACACATGGAATGACTCAAGTGGATCCATGTGGTTTAGGAAACGAACACACATGCAATGTCACCAGTGGATCCATGTGGTTTAGGAAATGAACAGACATGCAACGACTCTAGTGGATCCATGTGGTTTAGGAAATGAACACACATGCTATGTCACCAGTGGATAAATGTGGTTTAGGAAAATAATACACATGCAATGTCACCGATCGATCAATGTGCTTTAGAAAATGAACACACATGCAATGTCTCTACTGGATCCATGTGGTTTAGGGAAAAAACACATGCAAATATCTCCAGTGGATCCATGTGTTTTAGGGAAAGAACACACATGAAAATGTGACCAGTGGATCAATGTGGTTTAGGAAAAGAACACATATGCAATGTAACCAGTGGATCCATGTGGTTTAGGAAAATAACACACATGAAAATGTCACTAGTGGACCAATGTGGTTCAGGAAAAGAACACACATGCAATGTCACCAGTGGATCCATGTGGTTTAGGAAAAGAACACACATGCAATGTCACCAGTAGATCCATGTGGTTTAGGAAAAGAACACACATGAAATGTCACAAGAGGATCCATGTGGTTTAGGAAAAGAACACACATGAAATGTCACCAGCGGATCCATGTGGTTTAGGAAAAGAACACACATGCAAATGACTCTAGTGGATCCATGTGGTTTAGGAAAAGAACACACATTCAATGTATCTAGTGGATCCATGTGATTTAGGAAAAGAACAAAAGGGCGATGACTCTAGTGGATCAATGTGGTTTACGAAAAGAACACACATCCAAATGTCACCAGTGGATCAATGTGGTTTAGGAAAATAACACACATGCAATGAGTCAAGTGGATCCATGTGGTTTAGGAAACGAAAACAATGCAATGCCACCAATATATCCATGTGGTTTAGGAAAAGAATAGACATGCAATGACTCTAGTGGATCCATGTGGTTTACAAAAAGAACACACATGCAATGTCACCAGAGGATCAATGTGGTTCAGGAAAAGAAAACACATGCAATGACTCAAGTGGATCATTGTGGTTTTGCAAAAGAACACAAATGCAATGTCACCAGTGGATCAATGTGGTTTAGGAAAAGAACACACATGCAGTGTCTCTAGTAGATCAATGATGTTTTGGAAAAGAATGGACATGAAAATGTACAAGTGGATCAATGTGGTTTACAAAAAGAACACACATGCAATGTCTCTAGTGGATCCATGTGGTTTAGGAAAAGTACACACATGCAATGTCACTAGTGAATCAATGTGGTTTTGATAAAGAACACACATGCAATGTTTGTAGTGGATCCATGTGGTTTAGAAAAAGAACAAACATGCAAATGTCACCAGTGGATCCATGTGGTTTAGGAAAAGAACACACATGCAATGTCACAAGAGGATCAATGTGGTTTAGGAAAAGAACACACATGCAAATGACACCAGTGGATCCATGTGGTTTAGGAAAAGAACACACATGCAAATGTCACTAGTGGATCAATGTGGTTTAGGAAAAGAACACACATGCAAATTTCACAAGTGGATCAATGTGGTTTAGGAAAAGAACACACATGAAATGACTCCAGTGGATCCATGTGGTTTAGAAAAACAACACACATGCAATGTCACTAGTGGATAAATGTTTTTAGGAGAAGAACACACATGCACTGTCTCTAGTGGATCCATGCGGTTTAGGAAAACAACACACATCCAAATATCACCTGTGGATCAATGTGGTTTAGGAAAACAACACGCATGCAATGTCTCAAGTGGATCCATGTGGTTCAGGAAAAGAACACACATGCAATGTCACCAGTGGATCAATGTGGTTAAGGAAAAGAACAAACACATGCAATGTCACTAGTGGATCAATGTGGTTTAGATAAAGAACACACATGCAAATGACTCCAGTGGATCCATGTGGTTTAGGAAAAAGAACACACATGCAATGTCTCTAGTGGATCCATGTGGTTTAGGAAAAGAACACACATGCATGTCACTAGAGGATCAATGTGGTTTAGATAAAGAACACACATGCAAATGACTCCAGTGGATCCATGTGGTTTAGGAAAAGAAAGACATGCAATGTCTAGTGGATACATGTGGTTTAGGAAAAGAACACACATTCAATGTCTCTAGTGGATCCATGTGGTTTAGGAAAAGAGCAAACCTGCAAATGTCACCAGTGGATCCATGTGGTTTAGGAAAAGAACACACCTGCAATGTCACAAGTGGATCAATGTGGTTTAGGAAAAGAACACACATGCAAATGACACCGGTAGATCCATGTGGTTTAGGAAAAGAACACACATGCAAATGTCTCTAGTGGATCAATGTGGTTTAGGAAAAGAAGACACATGCAAATCTCAGAAGTGGATCAATGTGGTTAAGGAAAAGAACACACATGCGATGACTCTAGTGGATCCATGTGGTTTAGAAAAACAACACACATGCAATGTCACGAGTGGATAAATGTTTTTTAGGAGAAGAACACACATGCACTGTCTCTAGTGGATCCATGCGGTTTAGGAAAAGAACACACATGCAAATATCACATGTGGATCAATGTGGTTTAGGAAAACAACACGCATGCAATGTCTCAAGTGGATCCATGTGGTTTTGGAAAACAACACACATGCAATGTCACCAGTGGATCAATGTGGTTTAGGAATAGAACAAACACATGCAATGTCTCTAGTGGATCAATGTGTTTTTGGAAAAGAACGCACATGCAAATGTACCAGTGGATCCATGTGGTTTTGGAAAAGAACACACATGCAATGTCTCTAGTGGATCCATGTGGTTTCGGAAAAGAACACACATGCAATGTCACTAGTGGATCAATGTGGTTTAGAAAAATAACACACATGCAAATGACTCTATTGGATCCATGTGGTTTAGGAAAAGAATAGACATGCAATGTACCTAGTGGATACATGTGGTTTAGGAAAGAACACACATGCAATATCTCCAGTGGATCCATGTGGTTTAGGAAAAGAACACACATGCAAATGTCACCAGTCGATCCATGTGGTTTAGGAAAAGAACACACTAACAATGTCACAAGTGGATCAATGTGGTTTAGAAAAAACACATGCAAATGAAACAAGTGGATCCATGTGGTTTAGGAAAAGAACACACATGCAAATGTCACTAGTGGATCAATGTGGTTTACGAAAAAACACATGCAAATGAAACAAGTGGATCCATGTGGTTTAGGAAAAGAACACACATGCAAATGTCACCAGTGGATCAATGTGGTTTAGGAAAATAACACACATGCAATGACTCAAGTGGATCCATGTGGTTTAGGAAACGAACACACATGCAATGTCACCAGTGGATCCATGTGATTTAGGAAATAAACAGACATGCAATGACTATAGTGGATCCATCTGGTTTAGGAAATTAACACACATGCTATGTCACCAGTGGATAAATGTGGTTTAGGAAAAGAATACACATGCAATGTCACCGATCGATCAATGTGGTTTAGAAAATGAACACACATGCAATGTCTCTAGTGGATCCATGTGGTTTAGGGGAAAACACATGCAAATATCTTGAGTGGATCCATCTGTTTTAGGGAAAGAACACACATGAAAATGTGACCAGTGGATCAATGTGGTTTAGGAAAAGAACACATATGCAATGTAACCAGTGGATCCATGTGGTTTAGGAAAATAACACACATGAAAATGTCACTAGTGGACCAATGTGGTTAACGAAAAGAACACACATGCAATGTCACCAGTGGATCCATGTGGTTTAGGAAAAGAACACACATGCAATGTCACTAGTAGATCCATGTGGTTTAGGAAAAGAACACACATGAAATGTCACAAGAGGATCCATGTGGTTTAGGAAAAGAACACACATGAAATGTCACCAACGGATCCATGTGGTTTAGGAAAAGAACACACATGCAAATGACTCTAGTGGATCCATGTGGTTTAGGAAAAGAACACACATTCAATGTATCTAGTGGATCCATGTGATTTAGGAAAAGAACAAAAGGGCGATGACTCTAGTGGATCAATGTGGTTTAGGAAAAGAACACACATGCAAATGTCACCAGTGAATCAATGTGGTTTAGGAAAATAACACACATGCAATGAGTCAAGTGGATCCATGTGGTTTAGGAAACGAAAACACATGCAATGCCACCAGTATATCCATGTGGTTTAGGAAAGGAATAGACATGCAATGACTCTAGTGGATCCATGTGGTTTTCAAAAAGAACACACATGCAATGTCACCAATGGATCAATGTGGTTCAGGAAAAGAACACACATGCAATGACTCAAGTGGATCATTGTGGTTTCTCAAAAGAACACAAATGCAATGTCACTAGTGGATCAATGTGGTTTAGGAAAAGAACATACATGCAATGTCTCTAGTGGATCAATGATGTTTTGGAAAAGAATGGACATGAAAATGTACAAGTGGATCCATGTGGTTTAAAAAAAGAACACACATGCAATGTCTCTAGTGGATCCATGTGGTTTAGGAAAAGTACACACATGCAATGTCACTAGTGGATCAATGTGGTTTAGATAAACAACACACATGCAATGTTTGTAGTGGATCCGTGTGGTTTGGGAAAAGAACAAACATGCAAATGTCACTAGTGGATATATGTGGTTTAGGAAAAGAACACACATGCAATGTCACAAGTGGATGAATGTGGTTTAGGAAAAGAATAGACATGCAATGTACCTAGTGGATACATGTGGTTTAGGAAAGAACACACATGCAATATCTCCAGTGGATCCATGTGGTTTAGGAAAAGAACACACATGCAAATGTCACCAGTCGATCCATGTGGTTTAGGAAAAGAACACACTAACAATGTCACAAGTGGATCAATGTGGTTTAGAAAAAACACATGCAAATGAAACAAGTGGATCCATGTGGTTTAGGAAAAGAACACACATGCAAATGTCACTAGTGGATCAATGTGGTTTACGAAAAAACACATGCAAATGAAACAAGTGGATCCATGTGGTTTAGGAAAAGAACACACATGCAAATGTCACCAGTGGATCAATGTGGTTTAGGAAAATAACACACATGCAATGACTCAAGTGGATCCATGTGGTTTAGGAAACGAACACACATGCAATGTCACTAGTGGATCCATGTGATTTAGGAAATAAACAGACATGCAATGACTATAGTGGATCCATCTGGTTTAGGAAATGAACACACATGCTATGTCACCAGTGGATAAATGTGGTTTAGGAAAAGAATACACATGCAATGTCACCGATCGATCAATGTGGTTTAGAAAATGAACACACATGCAATGTCTCTAGTGGATCCATGTGGTTTAGGGAAAAACACATGCAAATATCTCGAGTGGATCCATGTGTTTTAGGGAAAGAACACACATGAAAATGTGACCAGTGGATCAATGTGGTTTAGGAAAAGAACACATATGCAATGTAACCAGTGGATCCATGTGGTTTAGGAAAATAACACACATGAAAATGTCACTAGTGGACCAATGTGGTTAACGAAAAGAACACACATGCAATGTCACTAGTGGATCCATGTGGTTTAGGAAAAGAACACACATGCAATGTCACTAGTAGATCCATGTGGTTTAGGAAAAGAACACACATGAAATGTCACAAGAGGATCCATGTGGTTTAGGAAAAGAACACACATGAAATGTCACCAACGGATCCATGTGGTTTAGGAAAAGAACACACATGCAAATGACTCTAGTGGATCCATGTGGTTTAGGAAAAGAACACACATTCAATGTATCTAGTGGATCCATGTGATTTAGGAAAAGAACAAAATGGCGATGACTCTAGTGGATCAATGTGGTTTAGGAAAAGAACACACATGCAAATGTCACCAGTGAATCAATGTGGTTTAGGAAAATAACACACATGCAATGAGTCAAGTGGATCCATGTGGTTTAGGAAACGAAAACACATGCAATGCCACCAGTATATCCATGTGGTTTAGGAAAGGAATAGACATGCAATGACTCTAGTGGATCCATGTGGTTTTCAAAAAGAACACACATGCAATGTCACCAATGGATCAATGTGGTTCAGGAAAAGAACACACATGCAATGACTCAAGTGGATCATTGTGGTTTCTCAAAAGAACACAAATGCAATGTCACTAGTGGATCAATGTGGTTTAGGAAAAGAACATACATGCAATGTCTCTAGTGGATCAATGATGTTTTGGAAAAGAATGGACATGAAAATGTACAAGTGGATCCATGTGGTTTAAAAAAAGAACACATATGCAATGTCTCTATTGGATCCATGTGGTTTAGGAAAAGTACACACATGCAATGTCACTAGTGGATCAATGTGGTTTAGATAAACAACACACATGCAATGTTTGTAGTGGATCCATGTGGTTTGGGAAAAGAACAAACATGCAAATGTCACTAGTGGATCCATGTGGTTTAGGAAAAGAACACACATGCAATGTCACAAGTGGATGAATGTGGTTTAGGAAAAGAACAGACATGCAAATGACACTAGTGGATCCATGTGGTTTAAGAAAAGAACATACATGTAAATGTCACTAGTGGATCAATGTGGTTTAGGAAAAGAACACACATGCAAATTTCACAAGTGGATCAATGTGGTTTAGGAAAAGAACACACATGCAATGACTCCAGTGGATCCATGTGGTTTAGAAAAACATCACACATGCAATGTCACCAGTGGATAAATGTGTTTTAGGAGAAGAACACACATGCACTGTATCTAGTGGATCCATGCGGTTTAGGAAAAGAACACACATGCAAATATCACTTGTGGATCAATGTGGTTTAGGAAAACAACACGCATGCAATGTCTCGAGTGGATCCATGTAGTTTAGGAAAAGAACACACATGCAATGTCACCAGTGGACCAATGTGGTTTAGGAAAAGAACACACGTGCAAATGTCACTAGTGGATCAATGTGATTTAGGAAAAGAACACACATGCAAATTTCACAAGTGGATCAATGTGGTTTAGGAAAAGAACACACATGCAATGACTCTAGTGGATCCATGTGGTTTAGAAAAACAACACACATGCAATGTCACCAGTGGATAAATGCGTTTTAGGATTAGAACACACATGCACTGTCTCTAGTGGATCCATGCGGTTTAGGAAAAGAACACACATGCAAATATCACCTGTGGATCAATGTGGTTTAGGAAAACAACACACATGCAATGTCTTGAGTGGATCCATGTGGTTTAGGAAAAGAACACACATGCAATGTCACTAGTGGATCAATGTGGTTTAGGAAAAGAACACACATGAAAATGTCACCAGTGGATCAATGTGGTTTAGGAAAAGAAGACATATGCAATGTCACCAGTGGATCCATATGGTTTAGCAAAATAACACACATGCAAATGTCACCAGTGGACCAATGTGGTTTAGGAAAAGAACACACATCCAATGTGGTTTAGGAAAATAACACACATGAAATGTCACTAGTGGATCCATGTGGTTTCGGAAAAGAAAACACATGAAATGTCACTAGCGGATCCATGTGGTTTAGAAAAAGAACACACATGGAAATGACTCCAGTGGATCCATGTGGTTTAGGAAAAGAACGCACATTCAATGTATCCAGTGGATCCATGTGATTTAGGAAAAGAACACACGTGCAATGACTCTAGTGGATCAATGTGGTTTAGGAAAAGAACACACATGCAAATGTCACTAGTGGATCAATGTGGTTTAGGAAAATAACACACATGCAATGACTCTAGTGGATCCATGTGGTTTAGGAAACGAACACACATGCAATGTCACCAGTGGATCCATGTGGTTTAGGAAAAGAACACACATGCAATGTCACCAGTGGATCAATGTGGTTTAGGAAAAGAACAGACATGTAATGTCACAAGTGGATCAATGTGGTTTAGGAAAATAACAGACATGCAATGTCACTAGTGGATCCATGTGGTTTAGGAAAAGAACATACATGCTATGTCAACAGTGGATCAATGTCATTTAGGAAAAGAACACACATGAAATGTCTCTAGTGGATCCATGCGGTTTAGGAAAAGAACTCACATGCCAATGTCAGAATGTGGTTTAGGAAAGGAACAGACATGCAATGTCTCTAGTGGATCAAAGTGGTTTAGGAAAAGAACACACATGCAATGACTCGAGTGGATCATTGTGGTTTGCAAAAAGAACACACATGCAATGTCACTAGTGGATCAATGTGGTTTAGGAAAAGAACAAGCACATGCAATGACTATAGTGGATCAATGTTGTTTTGGAAAAGAACGCACATGCAAATGTACCACTGGATCCATGTGGTTTAGGAAAAGAACACACATGCAATGTCTCTAGTGGATCCATGTGGTTTAGGAAAAGAACACACATGCAATGTCACTAGTGGATCAATGTGGTTTAGAAAAAGAACACACATGCAAATGACTCTAGTGGATCCATGTGGTTTAGGAAAAGAACAGACACGCAATATCTCTAGTGGATACATGTGGTTTAGGAAAAGAACACACATGCAATGTCTCTAGTGGATCCATGTGGTTTAGGGAAAGAACACACATGAAAATGTCACCAGTCGATCCATGTGGATTAGGAAAAGAACACACATGCAATGTCACAAGCGGATCAATGCTGTTTAGAAAAAACACATACAAATGAAACCAGTGGATCCATGTGGTTTAGGAAAAGAACACACATGCAAATGTCACTAGTGGATCAATGTAGTTTACGAAAAGAGCACACATTCAATGAATCTAATGGATCAATGTGGTTTAGGAAAAGAACACACATGCAAATGTCACTAATGGATCAATGTGTTTTAGGAAAATAACACACATGCAATGACTCTAGTGGATCCATGTGGTTTGAGAAAAGAACACATATGCAATGTCACCAGTGGATCCATGTGGTTTAGGAAAATAACACACATGCAAATGTCACGAGTGGACCAATGTGTTTTAGGAAACGAACACACATGCCACGTCACCAGTGGATCCATGTGGTTTACGAAAATAACACACATGTAATGACTCAAGTGGATCCATATGGTTTAGGAAAATAACACACATGCAATGTCACCAATGGATCTATGTGGTTTAGGAAAAGAACACACATGCAATGTCACCAGTGGATCAATGTGGTTTAGGAAAAGAACAAACATGCAATGTCACCAGTGGATCAATGTGGTTTAGGAAAAGAACAAACATGCAATGTCACTAGTGGATCCATGTGGTTTAGGAAAATAATAGACATGCTATGTCAATGGTGGATCAATGAGGTTTAGGAAAAGAACACACATGAAATGTCTCTAGTGGATCCATGCGGTTTAGGAAAAGAACTCACATGCCAATGTTAGAATGTGGTTTAGGAAAGGAACAGACATGCAATGTCTCTAGTGGATCAATGTGGTTTAGGAAAAGAACACAGATGCAATGACTCGAGTGAATCATTGTGGTTTTGAAAAAGAACACACATGGAATGTCACCAGTGGATCAATATGGTTTAGGAAAAGAACAAACTCATGCAATGTCTATAGTGGATCAATGTGGTTTTGGAAAAGAACGCACATGCTAATGTACCAGTGGATCCATGTGGCTTAGGAAAAGAACACACATGCAATCTCTCTAGTGGATCCATGTGGTTAAGGAAAAGAAGACACATGCAATGTCACCAGTGGATGAATGTGGTTTATTAAAATAACACACATGAAAATGACTCTAGTGGATCCATGTGGTTTAGGAAAAGAACTGACATGCAATGTCTCTAGTGGATACATGTGGTTTAGGATAAGAACACACATGCAATGACTGCGGTGGATCTATGTGGTTCAGAAAAATAAGACACATGCAATGTCACCAGTGGATAAATGTTGTTTAGGAAAAGAACACACATGCACTGTCTCTACTAGATCCATGTGGTTTAGGAAAAGAACAGACATGCAATTTCTCTAGTGGATCAATGTGGTTTAGGAAAAGAACACACATGCAATGACTCGAGTGGATCATTATGGTTTTCAAAAGAACACACATGCAATGTCACTAGTGGATCAATGTGGTTTAGGAAAAGAACAAGCACAGGCAATGTCTATAGTGGATCAATGTGGTTTTGGAAAAGAACGCACATGCAAATGTACCAGTGGATCCATGTGCTTTAGGAAAAGAACACACATGCAATGTCTCTAGTGGATCCATGTGGTTTAGGAAAAGAACACACATGCAATGTCACTAGTGGATCAATGTGGTTTAGAAAAAGGACACACATGCAAATGACTCTTGTGGATCCATGTGGTTTAGGAAAAGAACAGACACACAATGTCTCTAGTGGATACATGTGGTTTAAGAAAAGAACACACATGCAATGTCTCTAGTGGATCCATGTGTTTTAGGGAAAGAACACACATGCAAATGTCACCAGTCGATACATGTGGTTTAGGAAAAGAACACACATGCAATGTCACAAGTGGATCAATGTTGTTTAGAAAAAAACACATACAAAGGAAACCAGTGGATCCATGTGGTTTAGGAAAAGAACACACATGCAAATGTCACTAGTGGATCAATGTAGTTTCTGAAAAGAGCACACATGCAATGTCACCAGTGGATCCATGTGGTTTAGGAAAATAACACACATGCAATGAGTCAAGTGGATCCATGTGGTTTAGGAAAATAACACACATGCAATGTCACCAATGGATCTATGTGGTTTAGGAGAAGAACACACATGCAATGTCACCAGTGGATCAATGTGGTTTAGGAAAAGAACAGACATGCAATGTCACCAGTGGATCAATGTGGTTTAGGAAAAGAACAGACATGCAATGTCACTAGTTGATCCATGTGGTTTAGGAAAAGAACAGACATGCTATGTCAACAGTGGATCAATGTGGTTTAGGAAAAGAACACACATGAAATGTCTCTAGTGGATCCATGCGGTTTAGGAAAATAACTCACATGCCAATGTCAGAACGTGGTTTAGGAAAGAACAGACATGCAATGTCTCTAGTGGATCAATGTGGTTTAGGAAAAGAACACACATGCAATGACTCGAGTGGATCATTGTGGTTTTGAAAAAGAACACACATGGAATGTCACCAGTGGATCAATATGGTTTAGGAAAATAACAGACACATGCAATGTCCATAGTGGATCAATGTGGTTTTCGAAAAGAACGGACATGCAAATGTACCAGTGGATCCATGTGGTTTAGGAAAAAGAACACACATGCAATGTCTCTAGTGGATCCATGTGGTTTAGGAAAAGAACACACATGCAATGTCACTAGTGGATGAATGTGGTTTAGAAAAAGAACACACATGCAAATGACTCTAGTGGATCCCCGTGGTTTAGGAAAAGAACAGACACGCAATGTCTCTAGTGGATACATGTCGTTTAGGAAAAGAACACACATGCAATGTATCTAGTGGATCCATGTGGTTTAGGGAAAAGAACGCACATGCAAATGTCACTAGTTTATACATGTGGTTTATGAAAATAACACACATGCAATCTCACAAGCAGATCAATGTTGTTTAGAAAAAACACATAGAAATGAAACCAGTGGATCCATGTGGTTTAGGAAAAGAACACACATGCAAATGTCACTAGTGGATCAATGTAGTTTATGAAAAGAGCACACGTGCAATGAATCTAATGGATCAATGTGGTTTAGGAAAAGAACACACATACAAATGTCACTAGTGGATCAATGTGTTTTAGGAAAAGAACACACATGCAATGACTCTAGTGGATCCATGTGGTTTAAGAAAAGAACACATATGCAATGTCACCAGTGGATCCATGTGGTTTAGGAAAGTAACACACATGCAAAGGTCACGAGTGGACCAATGTGGTTCAGGAAACGAACACACATGCAATGTCACCAGTGGATCCATGTGGTTTAGGAAAATAACACACATGCAATGACTCAAGTGGATCCATGTGGTTTAGGAAAATAACACACATGCAATGTCACCAATGGATCTATGTGGTTTAGGAAAAGAACACACATGCAATGTCACTAGTGGATCAATGTGGTTTAGGAAAAGAACTAACATGCAATGTCACCAGTGGATCAATGTGGTTTAGGAAAAGAACAAACATGCAATGTCACTATTGGATCCATGTGGTTTAGGAAAATAACAGACATGCTATGTCAATAGTGGATCAATGTGGTTTAGGAAAAGAACATACATGAAATGTCTCTAGTGGATCCATGCAGTTTACGAAAAGATCTCACATGCCAACGTTAGAATGTGGTTTAGGAAAGGAACAGACATGCAATGTCTCTAGTGGATCAATGTGGTTTAGAAAAAGAACACCCATGTAATGACTCGAGTGGATCATTGTGGTTTTGAAAAAGAACACACATGGAATGTCACCAGTGGATCAATATGGTTTAGGAATGAACAAACACATGCAATGTCTATAGTGGATCAATGTGGTTTTGGAAAAGAACGCACATGCAAATGTACTAGTGGATCCATGTGGCTTAGGAAAATAACACACATGCAATGTCTCTAGTGGATCCATGTGGTTTAGGAAAAGAACACACATGCAATGTCACTAGTGGATCAATGTGGTTTAGAGAAAGAACACATATGCAAATGACTCTAGTGGATCCATGTGGTTTAGGAACAGAACACACATGAAATGTCTCTAGTGGATCCATGTGGTTTAGGGAAAGAACACACATGCAAATGTCACCAGTAGATCCATGTGGTTTAGGAAAAGAACACACATGCAATGTCACAAGTGGATAAATGTGGTTTAGTAAAAGAACACACATGCAAATGAAACTAGTGGATCCATGTCATTTAGGAAAAGAACACACATGCAAATGTCACTAGTGGATCAATGTGGTTTAGGAAAAGAACACACATGAAATGTCTTTAGTGGATCCATGCAGTTTACGAAAAGAACTCACATGCCAATGTTAGAATGTGGTTTAGGAAAGGAACAGACATGCAATGTCTCTAGTGGATCAATGTGGTTTTGAAAAAGAACACCCATGTAATGACTCGAGTGGATCATTGTGGTTTTGAAAAAGAACACACATGGAATGTCACCAGTGGATCAATATGGTTTAGGAAAGAACAAACACATGCAATGTCTATAGTGGATCAATGTGGTTTTGGAAAAGAACGCACATGCAAATGTACTAGTGGATCCATGTGGCTTAGGAAAAGAACACACATGCAATGTCTCTAGTGGATCCATGTGGTTTAGGAAAAGAACACACATGCAATGTCACTAGTGGATCAATGTGGTTTAGAAAAAGAACACACATGCAAATGACTCTAGTGGATCCATGTGGTTTAGGAACATAACACACATGAAATGTCTCTAGTGGATCCATGTGGTTTAGGGAAAGAACACACATGCAAATGTCACCAGTAGATCCATGTGGTTTAGGAAAAGAACACACATGCAATGTCACAAGTGGATAAATGTGGTTTAGTAAAAGAACACACATGCAAATGAAACTAGTGGATCCATGTCATTTAGGAAAAGAACACACATGCAAATGTCACTAGTGGATCAATGTGGTTTAGGAAAAGAACACACATGAAATGTCTCTGGTGGATCCATGCAGTTTACGAAAAGAACTCACATGCCAATGTTAGAATGTGGTTTAGGAAAGGAACAGACATGCAATGTCTCTAGTGGATCAATGTGGTTTTGAAAAAGAACACCCATGTAATGACTCGAGTGGATCATTGTGGTTTTGAAAAAGAACACACATGGAATGTCACCAGTGGATCAATATGGTTTAGGAAAGAACAAACACATGCAATGTCTATAGTGGATCAATGTGGTTTTGGAAAAGAACGCACATGCAAATGTACTAGTGGATCCATGTGGCTTAGGAAAAGAACACACATGCAATGTCTCTAGTGGATCCATGTGGTTTAGGAAAAGAACACACATGCAATGTAACTAGTGGATCAATGTGGTTTAGAAAAAGAACACACATGCAAATGACTCTAGTGGATCCATGTGGTTTAGGAACAGAACACACATGAAATGTCTCTAGTGGATCCATGTGGTTTAGGGAAAGAACACACATGCAAATGTCACCAGTAGATCCATGTGGTTTAGGAAAAGAACACACATGCATTGTCACAAGTGGATAAATGTGGTTTAGTAAAAGAACACACATGCAAATGAAACTAGTGGATCCATGTCATTTTGGAAAAGAACACACATGCAAATGTCACTAGTGGATCAATGTGGTTTAGGAAAAGAACACACATGAAATGTCTCTAGTGGATCCATGCAGTTTATGAAAAGAACTCACATGCCAATGTTAGAATGTGGTTTAGGAAAGGAACAGACATGCAATGTCTCTAGTGGATCAATGTGGTTTAGAAAAAGAACACCCATGTCATGACTCGAGTGGATCATTGTGGTTTTGAAAAAGAACACACATGGAATGTCACCAGTGGATCAATATGGTTTAGGAAAGAACAAACACATGCAATGTCTATAGTGGATCAATGTGGTTTTGGAAAAGAACGCACATGCAAATGTACTAGTGGATCCATGTGGCTTAGGAAAAGAACACACATGCAATGTATCTAGTGGATCCATGTGGTTTAGGAAAAGAACACACATGCAATGTAACTAGTGGATCAATGTGGTTTAGAAAAAGAACACACATGCAAATGACTCTAGTGGATCCATGTGGTTTAGGAACAGAACACACATGAAATGTCTCTAGTGGATCCATGTGGTTTAGGGAAAGAACACACATGCAAATGTCACTAGTAGATCCATGTGGTTTAGGAAAAGAACACACATGCAATGTCACAAGTGGATAAATGTGGTTTAGTAAAAGAACACACATGCAAATGAAACTAGTGGATCCATGTCATTTAGGAAAAGAACACACATGCAAATGTCACTAGTGGATCAATGTGGTTTAGGAAAAGAACACACATGAAATGTCTCTAGTGGATCCATGCAGTTTACGAAAAGAACTCACATGCCAATGTTAGAATGTGGTTTAGGAAAGGAACAGACATGCAATGTCTCTAGTGGATCAATGTGGTTTAGAAAAAGAACACACATGCAAATGACTCTAGTGGATCCATGTGGTTTAGGAACATAACACACATGAAATGTCTCTAGTGGATCCATGTGGTTTAGGGAAAGAACACACATGCAAATGTCACCAGTAGATCCATGTGGTTTAGGAAAAGAACACACATGCAATGTCACAAGTGGATAAATGTGGTTTAGTAAAAGAACACACATGCAAATGAAACTAGTGGATCCTTGTCATTTAGGAAAAGAACACACATGCAAATGTCACTAGTGGATCAATGTGGTTTAGGAAAAGAACACACATGAAATGTCTCTAGTGGATCCATGCAGTTTACGAAAAGAACTCACATGCCAATGTTAGAATGTGGTTTAGGAAAGGAACAGACATGCAATGTCTCTAGTGGATCAATGTGGTTTAGAAAAAGAACACCCATGTAATGACTCGAGTGGATCATTGTGGTTTTGAAAAAGAACACACATGGAATGTCACCAGTGGATCAATATGGTTTAGGAAAGAACAAACACATGCAATGTCTATAGTGGATCAATGTGGTTTTGGAAAAGAACGCACATGCAAATGTACTAGTGGATCCATGTGGCTTAGGAAAAGAACACACATGCAATGTCTCTAGTGGATCCATGTGGTTTAGGAAAAGAACACACATGCAATGTCACTAGTGGATCAATGTGGTTTAGAAAAAGAACACACATGAAAATGACTCTAGTGGATCCATGTGGTTTAGGAACAGAATACACATGAAATGTCTCTAGTGGATCCATGTGGTTTAGGGAAAGAACACACATGCAAATGTCACCAGTAGATCCATGTGGTTTAGGAAAAGAACACACATGCAAATGTCACTAGTGGATCAATGTAGTTTACGAAAAGAGCACACATTCAATGAATCTAATGGATCAATGTGGTTTAGGAAAAGAACACACATGCAAATGTCACTAATGGATCAATGTGTTTTAGGAAAAGAACACACATGCAATGACTCTAGTGGATCCATGTGGTTTGAGAAAAGAACACATATGCAATGTCACCAGTGGATCCATGTGGTTTAGGAAAATAACACACATGCAAATGTCACGAGTGGACCAATGTGTTTCAGGAAACGAACACACATGCAATGTCACCAGTGGATCCATGTGGTTTAGGAAAATAACACACATGTAATGACTCAAGTGGATCCATATGGTTTAGGAAAATAACACACATGCAATGTCACCAATGGATCTATGTGGTTTAGGAAAAGAACACACATGCAATGTCACAAGTGGATCAATGTGGTTTAGGAAAAGAACAAACATGCAATGTCACCAGTGGATCAATGTGGTTTAGGAAAAGAACAAACATGCAATGTCACTAGTGGATCCATGTGGTTTACGAAAATAACAGACATGCTATGTCAACAGTGGATCAATGAGGTTTAGGAAAAGAACACACATGAAATGTCTCTAGTGGATCCATGCGGTTTAGGAAAAGAACTCACATGCCAATGTTAGAATGTGGTTTAGGAAAGGAACAGACATGCAATGTCTCTAGTGGATCAATGTGGTTTAGGAAAAGAACACACATGCAATGACTCGAGTGGATCATTGTGGTTTTGAAAAAGAACACACATGGAATGTCACCAGTGGATCAATATGGTTTAGGAAAAGAACAAACTCATGCAATGTCTATAGTGGATCAATGTGGTTTTGGAAAAGAACGCACATGCACTGTCTCTACTAGATCCATGTGGTTTAGGAAAAGAACAGACATGCAATGTCTCTAGTGGATCAATGTGGTTTAGGAAAAGAACACACATGCAATGACTCGAGTGGATCATTATGGTTTTCAAAAGAACACACATGCAATGTCACTAGTGGATCAATGTGGTTTAGGAAAAGAACAAGCACAGGCAATGTCTATAGTGGATCAATGTGGTTTTGGAAAAGAACGCACATGCAAATGTACCAGTGGATCCATGTGCTTTAGGAAAAGAACACACATGCAATGTCTCTAGTGGATCCATGTGGTTTAGAAAAAGGACACACATGCAAATGACTCTAGTGGATCCATGTGGTTTGGGAAAAGAACAGACACACAATGTCTCTAGTGGATACATGTGGTTTAAGAAAAGAACACACATTCAATGTCTCTAGTGGATCCATGTGTTTTAGGGAAAGAACACACATGCAAATGTCACCAGTCGATACATGTGGTTTAGGAAAAGAACACACATGCAATGTCACAAGAGGATCAATGTTGTTTAGAAAAAACACATACAAAGGAAACCAGTGGATCCATGTGGTTTAGGAAAAGAACACACATGCAAATGACTCTAGTGGATCCATGTGGTTTAGGAACAGAACACACATGAAATGTCTCTAGTGGATCCATGTGGTTTAGGGAAAGAACACACATGCAAATGTCACCAGTAGATCCATGTGGTTTAGGAAAAGAACACACATGCAAATGTCACTAGTGGATCAATGTATTTTAGGAAAAGAACACACATGCAATGACTCTAGTGGATCCATGTGGTTTGAGAAAAGAACACATATGCAATGTCACCAGTGGATCCATGTGGTTTAGGAAAATAACACACATGCAAATGTCACGAGTGGACCAATGTGTTTCAGGAAACGAACACACATGCAATGTCACCAGTGGATCCATGTGGTTTAGGAAAATAACACACATTTAATGACTCAAGTGGATCCATATGGTTTAGGAAAATAACACACATGCAATGTCACCAATGGATCTATGTGGTTTAGGAAAAGAACACACATGCAATGTCACCAGTGGATCAATGTGGTTTAGGAAAAGAACAAACATACAATGTCACCAGTGGATCAATGTGGTTTAGGAAAAGAACAAACATGCAATGTCACTAGTGGATCCATGTGGTTTAGGAAAATAACAGACATGCTATGTCAACAGTGGATCAATGAGGTTTAGGAAAAGAACACACATGAAATGTCTCTAGTGGATCCATGCAGTTTAGGAAAAGAACTCACATGCCAATGTTAGAATGTGGTTTAGGAAAGGAACAGACATGCAATGTCTCTAGTGGATCAATGTGGTTTAGGAAAAGAACACACATGCAATGACTCGAGTGGATCATTGTGGTTTTGAAAAAGAACACACATGGAATGTCACCAGTGGATCAATATGGTTTAGGAAAAGAACAAACTCATGCAATGTCTATAGTGGATCAATGTGGTTTTGGAAAAGAACTCACATGCAAATGTACCAGTGGATCCATGTGGCTTAGGAAAAGAACACACATGCAATCTCTCTAGTGGATCCATGTGGTTAAGGAAAAGAAGACACATGCAATGTCACAAGTGGATGAATGTGGTTTATTAAAATAACACACATGAAAATGACTCTAGTGGATTCATGTGGTTTTGGAAAAGAACTGACATGCAATGTCTCTAGTGGATACATGTGGTTTAGGATAAGAACACACATGCAATATCTCCAGTGGATCAATGTAGTTTAGGAAAAGAACACACATGCAATGACTGCGGTGGATCTATGTGGTTCAGAAAAATAAGACACATGCAATGTCACCAGTGGATAAATGTTGTTTAGGAAAAGAACACACATGCACTGTCTCTACTAGATCCATGTGGTTTAGGAAAAGAACAGACATGCAATGTCTCTAGTGGATCAATGTGGTTTAGGAAAAGAACACACATGCAATGACTCGAGTGAATCATTTTGGTTTTCAAAAGAACACACATGCAATGTCACTAGTGGATCAATGTGGTTTAGGAAAAGAACAAGCACAGGCAATGTCTATAGTGGATCAATGTGCTTTTGGAAAAGAACGCACATGCAAATGTACCAGTGGATCCATGTGCTTTAGGAAAAGAACACACATGCAATGTCTCTAGTGGATCCATGTGGTTTAGATAAAGAACACACATGCAATGTCACTAGTGGATCAATGTGGTTTAGAAAAAGGACACACATGCAAATGACTCTAGTGGATCCATGTGGTTTGGGAAAAGAACAGACACACAATGTCTCTAGTGGATACATGTGGTTTAAGAAAAGAACACACATGCAATGTCTCTAGTGGATCCATGTGTTTTAGGGAAAGAACACACATGCAAATGTCACCAGTCGATACATGTGGTTTAGGAAAAGAACACACATGCAATGTCACAAGCGGATCAATGTTGTTTAGAAAAAAACACATACAAAGGAAACCAGTGGATCCATGTGGTTTAGGAAAAGAACACACATGCAAATGTCACTAGTGGATCAATGTAGTTTCTGAAAAGAGCACACATGCAATGTCACCAGTGGATCCATGTGGTTTAGGAAAATAACACACATGCAATGAGTCAAGTGGATCCATGTGGTTTAGGAAAATAACACACATGCAATGTCACCAATGGATCTATGTGGTTTAGGAGAAGAACACACATGCAATGTCACCAGCGGATCAATGTGGTTTAGGAAAAGAACAGACATGCAATGTCACTAGTGGATCAATGTGGTTTAGGAAAAGAACAGACATGCAATGTCACTAGTTGATCCATGTGGTTTAGGAAAAGAACAGACATGCTATGTCAACAGTGGATCAATGTGGTTTAGGAAAAGAACACACATGAAATGTCTCTAGTGGATCCATGCGGTTTAGGAAAAGAACTCACATGCCAATGTCAGAATGTGGTTTAGGAAAGGAACAGACATGCAATGTCTCTAGTGGATCAATGTGGTTTAGGAAAAGAACACACATGCAATGACTCGAGTGGATCATTGTGGTTTTAAAAAAGATCACACATGGAATGTCACTAGTGGATCAATATGGTTTAGGAAAATAACAGACACATGCAATGTCTATAGTGGATCAATGTGGTTTTCGAAAAGAACGGACATGCAAATGTACCAGTGGATCCATGTGGTTTAGGAAAAAGAACACACATGCAATGTCTCTAGTGGATCCATGTGGTTTAGGAAAAGAACACACATGCAATGTCACTAGTGGATGAATGTGGTTTAGAAAAAGAACACACATGCAAATGACTCTAGTGGATCCCCGTGGTTTAGGAAAAGAACAGACACGCAATGTCTCTAGTGGATACATGTCGTTTAGGAAAAGAACACACATGCAATGTATCTAGTGGATCCATGTGGTTTAGGGAAAAGAACGCACATACAAATGTCACTAGTTTATACATGTGGTTTAGGAAAAGAACACACATGCAATCTCACAAGCGGATCAATGTTGTTTAGAAAAAACACATACAAATGAAACTAGTGGATCCATGTGGTTTAGGAAAAGAACACACATGCAAATGTCACTAGTGGATCAATGTAGTTTATGAAAAGAGCACACATGCAATGAATCTAATGGATCAATGTGGTTTAGGAAAAGAACACACATGCAATGTCACCAGTGGATCCATGTGGTTTAGGAAAGTAACACACATGCGAAGGTCACGAGTGGACCAATGTGGTTCAGGAAACGAACACACATGCAATGTCACCAGTGGATCCATGTGGTTTAGGAAAATACACACATGCAATGACTCAAGTGGATCCATGTGGTTTAGTCAAATAACATACATGCAATGTCATCAATGGATCTATGTGGTTTAGGAAAAGAACACACATGCAATGTCACTAGTGGATCAATGTGGTTTAGGAAAAGAACAAACATGCAATGTCACCAGTGGATCAATGTGGTTTAGGAAAAGAACAGACATGCAATGTCACTATTGGATCCATGTGGTTTAGGAAAATAACAAACCTGCTATGTCAATAGTGGATCAATGTGGTTTAGGAAAAGAACACACATGAAATGTCTCTAGTGGATCCATGCAGTTTACGAAAAGAACTCACATGACAACGTTAGAATGTGGTTTAGGAAAGGAACAGACATGCAATGTCTCTAGTGGATCAATGTGGTTTAGAAAAAGAACACCCATGTAATGACTCGAGTGGATCATTGTGGTTTTGAAAAAGAACACACATGGAATGTCACCAGTGGATCAATATGGTTTAGGAAAGAACAAACACATGCAATGTCTATAGTGGATCAATGTGGTTTTGGAAAAGAACGCACATGCAAATGTACTAGTGGATCCATGTGGCTTAGGAAAATAACACACATGCAATGTCTCTAGTGGATCCATGTGGTTTAGGAAAAGAACACACATGCAATGTCACTAGTGGATCAATGTGGTTTAGAAAAAGAACACACATGCAAATGACTCTAGTGGATCCATGTGGTTTAGGAACAGAACACACATGAAATGTCTCTAGTGGATCCATGTGGTTTAGGGAAAGAACACACATGAAAATGTCACCAGTAGATCCATGTGGTTTAGGAAAAGAACACACATGCAATGTCACAAGTGGATAAATGTGATTTAGTAAAAGAACACACATGCAAATGAAACTAGTGGATCCATGTCATTTAGGAAAAGAACACACATGCAAATGTCACTAGTGGATCAATGTGGTTTAGGAAAAGAACACACATGAAATGTCTCTAGTGGATCCATGCAGTTTACGAAAAGAACTCACATGCCAATGTTAGAATGTGGTTTAGGAAAGGAACAGACATGCAATGTCTCTAGTGGATCAATGTGGTTTAGAAAAAGAACACCCATGTAATGACTCGAGTGGATCATTGTGGTTTTAAAAAAGAACACACATGGAATGTCACTAGTGGATCAATATGGTTTAGGAAAGAACAAACACATGCAATGTCTATAGTGGATCAATGTGGTTTTGGAAAAGAACGCACATGCAAATGTACTAGTGGATCCATGTGGCTTAGGAAAAGAACACACATGCAATGTCTCTAGTGGATCCATGTGGTTTAGGAAAAGAACACACATGCAATGTCACTAGTGGATCAATGTGGTTTAGAAAAAGAACACACATGCAAATGACTCTAGTGGATCCATGTGGTTTAGGAACATAACACAGATGAAATGTCTCTAGTGGATCCATGTGGTTTAGGGAAAGAACACACATGCAAATGTCACCAGTAGATCCATGTGGTTTAGGAAAAGAACACACATGCAATGTCACAAGTGGATAAATGTGGTTTAGTAAAAGAACACACATGCAAATGAAACTAGTGGATCCATGTCATTTAGGAAAAGAACACACATGCAAATGTCACTAGTGGATCAATGTGGTTTAGGAAAAGAACACACATGAAATGTCTCTAGTGGATCCATGCAGTTTACGAAAAGAACTCACATGCCAATGTTAGAATGTGGTTTAGGAAAGGAACAG
This sequence comes from Avena insularis, assembly GCA_023614405.1. NCBI lineage: Eukaryota > Viridiplantae > Streptophyta > Magnoliopsida > Poales > Poaceae > Avena > Avena insularis. Next base: position 244,792,057 of record CM042688.1, read on the forward strand.
ACATGCAATGTCTCTAGTGGATCAATGTGGTTTAGAAAAAGAACACCCATGTAATGACTCGAGTGGATCATTGTGGTTTTGAAAAAGAACACACATGGAATGTCACCAGTGGATCAATATGGTTTAGGAAAGAACAAACACATGCAATGTCTATAGTGGATCAATGTGGTTTTGGAAAAGAACGCACATGCAAATGTACTAGTGGATCCATGTGGCTTAGGAAAAAAACACACATGCAATGTCTCTAGTGGATCCATGTGGTTTAGGAAAAGAACACACATGCAATGTAACTAGTGGATCAATGTGGTTTAGAAAAAGAACACACATGCAAATGACTCTAGTGGATCCATGTCATTTAGGAAAAGAACACACATGAAATGTCTCTAGTGGATCCATGAGGTTTAGGGAAAGAACACACATGCAAATGTCACCAGTAGATCCATGTGGTTTAGGAAAAGAACACACATGCATTGTCACAAGTGGATAAATGTGGTTTAGTAAAAGAACACACATGCAAATGAAACTACTGGATCCATGTCATTTAGGAAAAGAACACACATGCAAATGTCACTAGTGGATCAATGTGGTTTAGGAAAAGAACACACATGAAATGTCTCTAGTGGATCCATGTAGTTTACGAAAAGAACTCACATGCCAATGTTAGAATGTGGTTTAGGAAAGGAACAAACATGCAATGTCTCTAGTGGATCAATGTGGTTTAGAAAAAGAACACCCATGTAATGACTCGAGTGGATCATTGTGGTTTTGAAAAAGAACACACATGGAATGTCACCAGTGGATCAATATGGTTTAGGAAAGAACAAACACATGCAATGTCTATAGTGGATCAATGTGGTTTTGGAAAAGAACGCACATGCAAATGTACTAGTGGATCCATGTGGCTTAGGAAAAGAACACACATGCAATGTCTCTAGTGGATCCATGTGGTTTAGGAAAAGAACACACATGCAATGTCACTAGTGGATCAATGTGGTTTAGAAAAAGAACACACATGCAAATGACTCTAGTGGATCCATGTGGTTTAGGAACAGAACACACATGAAATGTCTCTAGTGGATCCATGTGGTTTAGGGAAAGAACACACATGAAAATGTCACCAGTAGATCCATGTGGTTTAGGAAAAGAACACACATGCAATGTCACAAGTGGATAAATGTGGTTTAGTAAAAGAACACACATGCAAATGAAACTAGTGGATCCATGTCATTTAGGAAAAGAACACACATGCAAATGTCACTAGTGGATCAATGTGGTTTAGGAAAAGAACACACATGAAATGTCTCTAGTGGATCCATGCAGTTTACGAAAAGAACTCACATGCCAATGTTAGAATGTGGTTTAGGAAAGGAACAGACATGCAATGTCTCTAGTGGATCAATGTGGTTTAGAAAAAGAACACCCATGTAATGACTCGAGTGGATCATTGTGGTTTTAAAAAAGAACACACATGGAATGTCACCAGTGGATCAATATGGTTTAGGAAAGAACAAACACATGCAATGTCTATAGTGGATCAATGTGGTTTTGGAAAAGAACGCACATGCAAATGTACTAGTGGATCCATGTGGCTTAGGAAAAGAACACACATGCAATGTCTCTAGTGGATCCATGTGGTTTAGGAAAAGAACACACATGCAATGTCACTAGTGGATCAATGTGGTTTAGAAAAAGAACACACATGCAAATGACTCTAGTGGATCCATGTGGTTTAGGAACATAACACACATGAAATGTCTCTAGTGGATCCATGTGGTTTAGGGAAAGAACACACATGCAAATGTCACCAGTAGATCCATGTGGTTTAGGAAAAGAACACACATGCAATGTCACAAGTGGATAAATGTGGTTTAGTAAAAGAACACACATGCAAATGATACTAGTGGATCCATGTCATTTAGGAAAAGAACACACATGCAAATGTCACTAGTGGATCAATGTGGTTTAGGAAAAGAACACACATGAAATGTCTCTAGTGGATCCATGCAGTTTACGAAAAGAACTCACATGCCAATGTTAGAATGTGGTTTAGGAAAGGAACAGACATGCAATGTCTCTAGTGGATCAATGTGGTTTAGAAAAAGAACACCCATGTAATGACTCGAGTGGATCATTGTGGTTTTGAAAAAGAACACACATGGAATGTCACCAGTGGATCAATATGGTTTAGGAAAGAACAAACACATGCAATGTCTATAGTGGATCAATGTGGTTTTGGAAAAGAACGCACATGCAAATGTACTAGTGGATCCATGTGGCTTAGGAAAAAAACACACATGCAATGTCTCTAGTGGATCCATGTGGTTTAGGAAAAGAACACACATGCAATGTATCTAGTGGATCAATGTGGTTTAGAAAAAGAACACACATGCAAATGACTCTAGTGGATCCATGTGGTTTAGGAACAGAACACACATGAAATGTCTCTAGTGGATCCATGTGGTTTAGGGAAAGAACACACATGCAAATGTCACCAGTAGATCCATGTGGTTTAGGAAAAGAACACACATGCATTGTCACAAGTGGATAAATGTGGTTTAGTAAAAGAACACACATGCAAATGAAACTACTGGATCCATGTCATTTAGGAAAAGAACACACATGCAAATGTCACTAGTGGATCAATGTGGTTTAGGAAAAGAACACACATGAAATGTCTCTAGTGGATCCATGTAGTTTACGAAAAGAACTCACATGCCAATGTTAGAATGTGGTTTAGGAAAGGAACAAACATGCAATGTCTCTAGTGGATCAATGTGGTTTAGAAAAAGAACACCCATGTAATGACTCGAGTGGATCATTGTGGTTTTGAAAAAGAACACACATGGAATGTCACCAGTGGATCAATATGGTTTAGGAAAGAACAAACACATGCAATGTCTATAGTGGATCAATGTGGTTTTGGAAAAGAACGCACATGCAAATGTACTAGTGGATCCATGTGGCTTAGGAAAAGAACACACATGCAATGTCTCTAGTGGATCCATGTGGTTTAGGAAAAGAACACACATGCAATGTCACTAGTGGATCAATGTGGTTTAGAAAAAGAACACACATGCAAATGACTCTAGTGGATCCATGTGGTTTAGGAACAGAACACACATGAAATGTCTCTAGTGGATCCATGTGGTTCAGGGAAAGAACACACATGCAAATGTCACCAGTAGATCCATGTGGTTTAGGAAAAGAACACACATGCAATGCCACAAGTGGATAAATGTGTTTTAATAAAAGAACACACATGCAAATGAAACTAGTGGATCCATGTCATTTAGGAAAAGAACACACATGCAAATGTCACTAGTGGATCAATGTGGTTTAGGAAAAGAACACACATGAAATGTCTCTAGTGGATCCATTTAGTTTACGAAAAGAACTCACATGCCAATGTTAGAATGTGGCTTAGGAAAGGAACAGACATGCAATGTCTCTAGTGGATCAATGTGGTTTAGAAAAAGAACACCCATGTAATGACTCGAGTGGATCATTGTGGTTTTGAAAAACAACACACATGGAATGTCACCAGTGGATCAATATGGTTTAGGAAAGAACAAACACATGCAATGTCTATAGTGGATCAATGTGGTTTTGGAAAAGAACGCACATGCAAATGTACTAGTGGATCCATGTGGCTTAGGAAAAGAACACACATGCAATGTCTCTAGTGGATCCATGTGGTTTAGGAAAAGAACACACATGCAATGTCACTAGTGGATCAATGTGGTTTAGAAAAAGAACACACATGCAAATGACTCTAGTGGATCCATGTGGTTTAGGAACAGAACACACATGAAATGTCTCTAGTGGATCCATGTGGTTTAGGGAAAGAACACACATGCAAATGTCACCAGTAGATCCATGTGGTTTAGGAAAAGAACACACATGCATTCTCACAAGTGGATAAATGTGGTTTAGTAAAAGAACACACATGCAAATGAAACTAGTGGATCCATGTCATTTAGGAAAAGAACACGCATGCAAATGTCACTAGTGGATCAATGTGGTTTAGGAAAAGAACACACATGAAAATTTCAGAAGTGGATCAATGTAGTTTAGGAAAAGAACACACATGCAATGACTCCAGTGGATCTATGTGGTTAAGAAAAATAACACACATGCAATGTCACTAGTGGATAAATGTTGTTTAGGAAAAGAAAACGCATGCACTGTCTCTACTGGATCCATGTGGTTTAGGAAAAGAACACACATGCAAATATCACATGTGGATCAATGTGGTTTAGGAAAACAACACGCATGCAATGCCTCAAGTGGATCCATGTGGTTTGGGAAAACAACACACATGCAATGTCACTAGTGGATCAATGTGATTTAGGAAAAGAACACACATGTAATGTCACAAGTGGATCAATGTAGTTTAGGAAAAGAACAAACACATGCAATGTCACTAGTGGATCAATGTGGTTTTGGAAAAGAACGCACATGAAAATGTACCAGTGGATCCATGTGGTTTAGGAAAAGAACACGCAAGTAATGTCTCTAGTGGATCCATGTGGTTTAGGAAAAGAACACACATGCAATGTCACTAGTGGATCAATGTGGTTTAGAAAAAGAACACACATGCAAATGACTCTATTGGATCCATGTGGTTTAGGAAAAGAACAGACATGCAATATCTCTAGAGGATACATGTGGATTAGGAAAAGAACACACATGCAATGTCTCCAGTGGATCCATGTGGTTTAGGAAAAGAACACACATGCAGTGTCACAAGTGGATCAATGTGGTTTAGAAAAACAACACATGCAAATGAAACCAGTGGATCCATGTGGTTTAGGAAAAGAACGCACATGCAAATGTCACTAGTGGATCAATGTGGTTTAGGAAAAGAACACACATGAAATGATTCTAATGGATCAATGTGGTTTAGGAAAAGAACACACATGCAAATGTCGCTAGTGGATCGATGTGTTTTAGGAAAAGAACACACATGCAATGACTCTAGTGGATCCATGTGGTTTAAGAAACGAATACAAATACAAATGTCACTAGTGGATCCATGTATTTTAGGAAAAGAACACACATGGAATGTCTCGAGAGGATTCATGTGATTTAGGAAAAGAACACACGTGCAATGACTCCAGTGGATCAATGTGGTTTAGGAAAAGAACACACATGCAAATGTCACCAGTGGATCAAAGTGGTTTAATAAAAGAACACACATGTAATGTATCTAGTGCATCCATGAGGTTTAGGAAAAGAACACACATGCAATGACTCTAGTGGATCCATGTGGTTTAGGAAACGAACACACATGCAATGTGACTAGTGGATCCATGTGGTTTAGGAAAACAACACACATGCAATGACTAGTGGATCCATGTGGTTTAGAAAAAGAACACACATGCAATGTCACGAGTGGATCAATGTATTTTAGGAAAAGAATAAACATGTAATGTCACTAGTGGATCAATGTGGTTTAGGAAAAGAACAAACATGCAATGTCACTAGTGGATCCAAGTAAAAGAACACACATGCATTGTCAATAGTGGATCAATGTGGTTTAGGAAAAGAACACACATGCAATGTCTCTGGTGGATCCATGTGGTTTAGGAAAAGAACACACATGCAAATGTCACAATGTGGTTTAGGAAAGGAATAGACATGCAATGTCTTCGGTTGATCCATATGGTTTCAGGAAAAGAACACACATGCAATGTCACTAGTGGATCAATGTAGTTTAGGAAAACAACACGCATGCAATGTCACCAATGGATCAATGTAGTTTAGGAAAAGAACACACATGAAATATATCTAGTGGGTCCATGTGGTTTCGGAATAGAACATACATGCAATGACTCTAGTGCATCAATGTGGTTTAGGAAAAGAACACACATGCAATGTCACTACTGGATCAATGTAGTTTAGAAAAAGAACACACATGCAAATGACTCAAGTGGATCCATGTGGTTTAGGAAAAGAATAAACATGCAAAGTCTCTAGGGGATACATGTGGTTTAGGAAAAGAACACACATGCAATGTCTCAAGTGGATCCGTCTGGTTCAGGAAAACAACACACATGCAATGTCACCTGTGGCGCCCCCGGATTAATCATCCAGGAAATCCCTGTTATGCATACACCATGTTCCCATGATCAGTGAGCCATGGAACATAACCGACAAGTATCATTACAACATCCGAGAAATACCGAATTACAAGACTTACATAAATGTGCTTAAGGCTACATCAATAATCATCAGCAGAACTTCCTCAAGCGTAGAGCTCGATCCATGCCTTAACCTACAAGCAACTGAATGGGAGAACGTCCTAGCTCGCATAGCCGTTAACTTCCTCCTCTTCTTGATATCTGACCAAGTTAATAGCTAGGGACAATGCCAGTGAGTACTTTGAATGTACTCGCAAACCACCTTAAGAAAACAGTAATAACAAGAGGATGTGCATTATGGTTGTGGTAGTAGGAGGGCTCCAAGAGAGGTTATTTTCTTAATTTGTTTCTCTTGTAGATATAGCATCTACATATCTTTGTTGAAAACCTTTGTAAACATTTTGGAAACTGTCAACACCCGGGTTTTTAATCCCAGATGCTTGTTATGTCATTCATCGCAATCCCAGGATTACCATTTTTCGAGACATAATCGATTGGATATCACAGTACATCATCCATTACAAACCATACATAAGGTCTTACACAAATAAGGATCTCATGATCTAGTCTTAATAAAACAAGAAGCGGAATAATAGATAAGTGTAGCAGTGGGGTCCATCTTCAGGCGTACAGGCAATGCTGACGAAGGCAGATAGTCCTAGTTATCATAGCCGCCCTGCTGGCCATCATCTTGGTAGTCTCCTTCATAATCTGGCCATGAGAATAGCTAGGGACAAAAGCCATGAGTACTCTTTAAGTACTCGCAAACTACCACTAACAAGTAGTATAATTCTAAGTTAAAGTGCTAACTCTATGTTTAACTGTAAAGTTAAGTTTGAAACCTAAGCTGAGTTCTGAAACAAAGAAAGATAAAATAAAGTTCTAGAATCACTTAAGTTGGGAAGCTAGTGTCATAAACACAACCCTATTGTGGTCAAGTCTAGATTCATCATTCCTTTCATAAGTTATTTTGAAAACATCTGACAATGAAGCAGTATGGCCATTCCAACTATCCATAACCGCGGACGCGGCTATTCGAATAGTTTGACACTCTGCAGAGGTGGTACACTTTCACCACAAGATTCGATACATCTGTCAAGGATAACCCTAAATCATCATACTTAGTATGCAGATAATCAAACATAATCTTTCCTTTACACACCCTAGTATAAGCACCTCTGCTAGGAGCATGGCCTCCCAACCATGACCATCTATCATCTTGGGCACTGCATAGGTGGACAACATTGAGAGGTAGCCTCAGATCAAACCTCTCCCGCGAGGGAACTAATACTAATGCATATAAACTTCCGGCTAAGCCTTACCCAATTTAGGTATTGTGGTTTGTACGGTAAATTTGGAATGGTATCGCATCTAAATCCAACCATCAGTTTTGTAAAAGGGTTAAGGCTCATGCCTCAACATTTTCACCATCATAAACCATTTGTGTTTCTCAACACATGTCAAAACATTTCAATAGAATGACTCATCATTCCAAGGTTTTCTCAATTCATTTTCACCAAGTGTTCCCATCTAAAGTGACTCAAGTTTTTATCTACTCTAAACTACTAAGTTAAGAGTGTTCACTAAGGTGGAAAGATGGGATCAATCTCATGCCATAGAATGACATCTACAATTATCTAAATAGGTCAAGTTTAATACTCTTTATGCTACCTTCAAAAATAAGTAAAGGACTTTGGGTAAAGTAAAGGAAGTAAAGCTTGGAAAGTAATACTTGGGGTAAATAATAGTCAAAGTGGTATAACTCAAGCATGCCTAAAGAATCTTTGCTTGGGTTATCTAAATTGAAAAGGTTAGCTTGCATTGTTAATGGTGGCTTGCAAGTACAACTTGCAAAGGTTAACTTAGATAGTGCTAGCTTGCCTGGAGTAGTGCAGTGGTTGAAGTTTTCTTCCTCCTCTTGACAAAACTCCTCCTCCGCGAAAGCTTGGTCGGTACTATCGTCTATAAATACATACGGAGTACACAATCACCAAACAATACTTAACTAGTCTAATTAGCACTCTAAGGCACATATTTGATGATCTATTATCATCACAAGCATCACAAGTTTTATTAACTAGTTTCATTCTTTTTATTGAAGAAAAGTAATTTCTACTCATTGAAAAATAACTAAGATTTAATATTCACCACTTAAAATATGGGATCATGTGGACACATTTCATCACCACATATTCTAACATGTGGGAATGTGATTTAAAGGTTGGATCACAATTACTTTGGTTTAAGTTCATTATTTAATGATTTAAAGTGACTAGAAATGCCTATATAGCATTATTTTGGTACTAGTCCAAAGTCACTGCATGTAAACCCTAATATTATTACATATTCAGGTAGGTATGCTAAAATGTGATTTTTTGAGAGTTGGAATTAACTCAAAAGCTATCATGGTTTATTTTATAAAAATGTTTGAATGTGCAAAAGCTTCTGTCTTGTTATTTTTACTTGGAGAGATTTCTAACTCTAATGTAATTAAAGCCAACGGGCTTGGATAGATCTTTTCAGTAGCTTTCTACCAAAATTGGAATCACTCCATTTGGATTTGTAAATCTCTCTGAATTGATTTTCAAACTAAGGGACAGAACTAGGTTCAAACTAAAATAGAAAAATCCTAATTTGAATTAAATGGGTCGCGCGGGAAAGCTAACGGGCCGGCCCAGTGACACTCCGCGGAGCGGGGCACATCTGACAGGGGGGCCACCGGTTAGCATCTCATTACACGCGAAGTGGTACGGGGCGATGTGGGCCGTTAGATTAGAACTAAGATCGACGGCTGGGCTCGTCGTCGACGACGGATAGGTCGCCGGCGAGGACAAACCCTAGCGGCTCGGTGGGGGTGCTCAGGGGGCGTACTAGGGCTCCAGCGACGGCGGCGATGGGGGCAAACGAACTGGTGGACAACGGCGAGGTCAGGGGTGGTCGAGTCAGCTCCGGGGGTGGACGAAATCGACGTCGCCTTCTCCTCCTCTGCCGCAGGCTCCTCCAGCCAAATTCCGGCGAACAAGTGCTTGCGCTGCTTCGGCTAGAAGTAGGGAAGGACTAGTGAGGTGAGGGGAGTGGAATGGTATGAGTGGATTGTGCTGGGGTGGCCTCTATTTATAGCTCGACCAAGCGACCGAGAGGGATAGGCAGGCGGCTCCGGCGAGGGCTGCACAGCGTGCTAGCAGCATGGCTCGAGGTAGGGGACGGTGGTTGGTCTCCTGGCGGTGCGCTACGGCTTAAATGCGGGCTTAGGGGCGGGGGCAAATGGTCGGGCGGTGCTCACGCTCTAAGCGGCAGAGGCGGCGGTCTTCATGGCGAGCGTTGGTTGTGGTGCATTTGGCGGCGAACGGGCATGTCTGGGGGGTTCCACAGGTCATGGCGTGGTGGCGTGGCGGGCTGCGGTCGGCGTCGTGTGCTGCAGCGTGCATCGGGCGCTTCTGGCGTGCTCGGCATGGCGCAGACACTCTGGGCGCGGCGTGCTGCTGGTGGTCCACGGCTCGGCTGTGCTCGGGGAGGGGACAAAGGGTGGCGGTGAGGTCTGGGCTAGCTCATAGACATGGAGAGAGAGAGGGGTGGTCTGCTGCGGTGATGGCAAGTTAGGCCGGCAACATGGTGCTCGGGGTGGCATGGCACTGCTGCTAGGGACAAAGGGGTGTGGTGCTTAGGCTTTGGTTAGATCAAGAAGGGATAGTGGGAGTAAATGGAGATCAAATGGGGGCAAAACCCTGTAGAAAACAGTGAGCTAGGTTTAGAGTTTGATTCCTGCCTGCCAAATGTTTGTGGAAATGGCCGCAAGAAATTTACTTTTGAATTTTGAAAAGATTTTTGGTGGGTGTGCTGGTTATAAGCTTGAGACTCTATGGTTGCTTGGGTTTTGAAAATGGAGCTCATTTGAGTGGTTTTTGAAATAGTGGGATCTTCCCATATGAACTAGATTCAAATTTCAAATGCCATTTAAAAATAGTGTTTGAAAGTTTTTGGCAGATCACAAAGTGGGACTTGGTACATCATTATGTGTACTAGCAAGGGGTGCAAAGATACACATTTGTCTCTCTTAAGAAATGAGTCCTAGGAATAGCCAAAGTAGGCATGTTGATTAAAATGGTACAAATGACCATTCTCTTCTTTTATTCATTTTGATTTGTTTTTCTTTGGGATTTGTTTGGGAATGATTTAGATGATGTTTATTTCACCTAAGAATCATTTTACAAGCAATGGATCACTTAATCAAGGCAATTCAAATAAACTCCTATTTAAATGCACACACATATGAATGCTTTAATAATTTTAATTGGAAAAGTTTTTGTTAACCCTAATTTTGATGATTTGGATCTTAATAAACTTGGATTAAAGTTTTGGGATGTTACAGAAACCTTTTTGAAAAGTTTTGGAAAAACATTAGGACTGGGTCACCCATTTGTTCCCGTCTTCAGGTCGTCCCACAACCAAACTCCTTTCATTCCGTTCTGACCATCCCATGGTCAGTACAGGTATCCTTTCCGACCATCCCATGGTCAAAACCTTTCAAAGCCATTGCTTTTTAGAAATCCTTTTTGAAAAAAAACCAACACCGCTCTACAACAACCTTCCCAACCGTCCATGACCGCGGACATGGCTATTCGAATAGATTTACACTCTGCAGAGGTTGTACACTTTACCCACACCATCCGGGTACACTACCCTGATCTTCATCGATCGTGGGTCGAGTAACCGATCAAGACTCTCCGGATGCCCACTCCAGTATAAGTGCCTACCCTATGAGTGTTGTTCCCCTCAACACCGGGACATCGGGTACCGAGGACCAACTAGAGCACTTTTTCAACTTATTGAGTGTGCGCTTTCAATGAGGGGCTCATAGTAACACATGGAGGTCCGCAAACCCTTCGTTCCTTCTCCCGGTCAATGTCCCACATGGACCGTTTGTCCAGAGAAGGCCCACCCTCCAGGGATCGCAATCCCCTGTAGTAGTTACAAGGCAGCCTATACCAGAATAGGCAACCATCAAATCCAGCCCTGTCCCATTCCAGAGTAGTGTGGTTGCATGGGGTTAAGTTGTTGTAGCTAAACTGCAAAGAACCGGGTGCGTTTTTGTAAACCTTTTTCCTCCATCTTTCCTTCAGCATTTTGTAAAACAAAACCTTTTTATTTCTCAACATCTCTTGGGAGGTCCCACCTCACCAAGGTTTTATCACAAAACATTTGGTAAAGCCTTTTTCCGAGGTCTTCCCATCCTCTAGTTTTTGCTTCGGCTAAAACGGGGTCTCCAAAGATTATGGTGTAATACACCATCAATTCTACTAGGGACAAGTAGGTGTCACCAAGGGGGTTGTACTTAATAATACAAAAGTTTAATAGTTCAGAGGAGCCAAACCACTACCATATATACATCAACATATAGTAAACAATGAAGTTTTGATAAACAAAAGATAAAACATGCATAAGTAAAGCAGTAGGACAAGGCTTATGAGCAAGAAGGTGGCTTGCCTATAATCAGCAATCTGGCCATATATGTCCCTAGACTTCTTCTTAGATAACCATAATACCAATAATAACCGAAATAGAATAACCCGATGCTTCCTTCTTCTCGGTGTCACGCAAACGCAATTATCGCCGATATCGAGCATACATGCAAACAAACAAGTCCACAATCAAACAAGGCATTCAAGCATAAAAACCATACAGTAAGAAAATGACAATACAAGTTTACAAATCGGTAGTGGTGTTGAGAAAATGGATTAGAAGGATTGGGAGCATGTCTTGGAACATTCGAAGGAAACCATATGGGTTTCATAGTCTAGAAACTAGGGATGAGAGGGTTTTGGATCAAAGACTTATTTTATGATATACCATTGTAAAAACATGATACCAGAAGATAGTTATTGATAAAATGAAACCAACAAAAGTGGTTTCACTAATTTATCACTTTTCTGTAATTTCTTAGGAATATTCTAGTGATAAAAGCTCTAGTTTTAGGAAATAATTCACCAGAGCAGTTATGGAGCTCGAAAAATTATTTCCTTGGGTGGTTAGGTAAGGCTTGATGCACTTGTTCACGGAGAGTTGGAAACATGTCAATATAATTACCAGAATGCCCTCAGGAAATTCCCAAAGGCAGTTCTGTAGACAACTTGTCTTTTTCACCAGATTAAATCTACAGGGACTTTTGATATGAAGAAAAGGGCAATGGATAGGTACTTGGAATACAGTTCTGTAGAAATTGAAATCACCCACTTTGGAGTGCTGAAACTCTAGTAGTGATTTAATACTGAAACTACCCTAGCCAGAGATGATTAATTCACCAAAGTGGGACAGAGCATCAATAAAATTTGATCTCCTGGGTTTTGATAGACCTTGGTGCACCACATCACAGGGAGTTGGAATTAGGTCCATACATTTCATATATTGGCCTAGAGAATTTCCTAAAGTCAGAGATGCCCTGTTTTTGTTATTTTAACTAATGCCAACACATGGTTTACCTTGTCATGAGGTAAATGGCAACTGGTAGCTATAGTGAAATCCTTTCAGAGAAACTTTGGTTCATCCCATTTGGAGATGTGTAGATCACTGAGGAATTTATTTAGTGTAAATGACACATTTTAGTAGATTTAATTCCAGCAAAACACTAAGATAGATATTGGTACGAGACTAGCTCTGGGTGGTGGAGAATACTCCATAGAACATGTAAAAATTTAGATTTGGTAATTTGAAGGTGATTTGCATTTTTGAAATGCTTTAATCTAAAGATGAGCTTCTGGATTTTAAAGAACTACTAAAAAGAAAAATAGAAAAGGGGCAGCGCTGGGCCGGGATCTGAGAGGTAGCTGGGCTGCACGGCGCAGGCCGGCCCAGCAAGGACCGCGGCCACGGCGGGAGCGGCATTCAAATCGCTGACGGGCAGGGCCCGGTCGTCAGTGGAATAGAGAGGCGAAGGGGTATCGGGGCATGCTGGCCGTTCGATCAAGCAAGGATCAACGGCCACGGGACGTCTTCTTCCTCCGTCTACGCAAAACAGAGGGGAAACCCTAGGAAGCGGTGGCGCTACTGGGGAGCTCACCTAAGGCTGTTCTGATGGCGGGGAAGGCGGGGAGGTGACACGGTGCAAGAAGACAACCTCAGCGATGGGCGGGACAGGTGGTTTTGGTGCAGATCGTGGGTCGCGCACGTCCGTGATGGCGGGGACGGCTCGGGTGTATGCCGGGGCATGCCTAGGAGCCTAGATGTCATCCTGGGGGTTGTCTGGCCGAGTTGCGGAGGTGGTGGAGGTCCTGTGATGGCCTCTGGGGAGGCCGCGGAGGCTCAGCTCAGTCGGGCTCAACGGGAATGCTCACCTCGGTCCTACGCTGGAGGAGGCGGCTCCGGTGTACCTGGGACCAAAAGGAGGGCACATGGGAGTAGATCTGAGTGAGAGGGGTGAATAAAAGTGGATAAGAGGGAGGGAGGTGGCCTGGTTCGATGGAGTACTTGCCTTTTTAGAGCAAGACCGAGAGGAGAGGTTCCTCTCTTTCCATGGCGTGGGAGGGCAGAGGAGGTGAGAGGGAGCTGGTGGGGTGGTGGGGTGGAAGGGAGAGGGAGCAAATGAGGGGCAGGGGAGACACGGGGTGGCCTTTGGCCCTTTTTATTTGGGGTAGATGGGTTCATGGTGGACTAAGCTTATTCTAGGCTAGGGTTTGGTCCAGGGCTCTCCTATTGGCCAAGATGGGCGATGGAGAGAGGTGAGGAAGGGTCCTGGTCGTGCTGAGAGCCAGAGAAGGCTGGGGGTGGCTGCTGTATTGAAAAAGAAAGAGTGGAGACAAGACATGTCCATGATCTCCTTCAAAGCCAAGCACAAAGGACAAGGGGGTAGAGGTTTCTACAGTGCATTGCTACAGTGAATCTCGACCAGGGGAGGTGGTGTGCTGTGCAAGCTTGCTGGACTAAGTTTGAGGCAGGTTTGGTGGAGTTTAGATCTTAGTTTTGGATTTGTTAAATCCTTGCTCTAATGACTATCATCAATGAAGTTTCCAAAACTTGATCTTGGCAAGATGAGATAAAGGTGCTGGTAGCTGGATAGAGTTAAGGTCCACCCCTAAGAATTGTTTGAGATTTTTCAGACCATTTAAAGTTCACTAAAAACTATTTAGTCAAAAAGTGCAGAAATCATTTATCAAAGATCTTCTAATATTTTTACATTGGACAAGGTTGGTTTTTGATGTGGGATGGTCCCAATTGTGAATACACACTTAGGGGATTTTTCCCAAGATTTATGGAGGCTCAAAAGTATTTAAAACTATTATGATTCCATTTCTGCCATTTGAGAAAAAGGGCAAAAAGAAATAATAAAGGATCTCAAAAATACTTATTTTTGAGATGGGAATGTAGGGTATGATATATGGACCTCAAGTGAGCAAAATTTTGGAGAAGTGTTTTGGCAAAAACCAAACTTTCCATTGGGAAAGGAGTTTTGGAGATTTTGTCTATTAAAGAGATTTATTAGATTTGGAGCCTTAATAAATATGGATAATATTTGATAAATCTTGATGATCAAGGTAGATGATGTAGACAAGGTGTATCAAGCATTTGCCACCTTGGGAATAGGAAATCCAACTTGAATTAGATGGAAAAATAAGGAATTGAGGATCTAGGGTGATGTTATTTTTATACCACCTAAACCTTTTTGGATCTTGGAGCTTAGAGCTCACCTTGATGCAAGGGATAGATGGATAGTTAGACCAAGTCATATAGATGGTCATGGCAGAAGGATTTTGGATTGGTTACATTTGAGGTGGTCTGGATGTGATGGCAAACTTTGTTGAAAATAAGGCTGCCATACCAAATGAGTCATGATGCCTTATAAGCCGTGTGGGTTGAACAAGCACAAGGATCCACTTGGAACAAGTGAAGTATATGTTGATATACCTATAAGATTAGAACACAACCATGAAAAGTGTTGGTCCAGAGAAGGTGAGATGGTGGTGTGAGCTTCTATCAAAGTAGGCATGTTGACTAGATTTGCAGGAATAGTTATTTTCTTGTCTGCAGAACCATCAAGAACAAGTGGGTTGGAGGATGATCTAACCTAGGGCAAGAGTGGGCCTTGGTATCCCTAAGGATGGTTAACAAGAGGGTTCAAATGCATTTCCAAAAATGCACATGGTTTGAGAAAGGGAGGCATTCAAAAAGGTGATGTTGGAAATAGTTTTCCAGACCACCAAATTTGGCAGATTTAGGGTTTTTGACTAGAGTAAGAGAGGGAAGGCTTTTGATGGATAGCAAGATACCAAAGCATCATCAAGTGTATGAGGTTGAAGAGTAGATTGAGTAGAAGGGATCCATGCTTGATATTGGTCTTCATTGACTTGGAAGCTTCTAGACGGGATCACTTCAGAATTGATCTAGTTAAGGGTTTTAGATGATCACCTAGTGGCTAGAGACCAGATCCATCTTGTATTATTTCTGAGGATTTGGTGATCTTGAGGTATCTTGATCCTAGAGGATGAGCTCCTAGAGTAACTCATACTACTTCTAAGCAAACAAATCAAGCAGCAGATCAAGACAACTCTTCTTACAAACAAAGCCAACCTACAACTAGGGTTACCATCAAGCTTAGCTTGAGGTAAGGATGGGCAATTTTGAAAGGTTGGAGTTTGAGTAAGGTAAGAGTCCTTGGTATCCCTACCAAGAGTAGAATTCAGAAGTTTTATACAAGGTTTTGAGAATCCTAGAGGTAGGAGTAGTTGAAGGTGCTGTCTTGAAAACATAAGGAGATTATATTATATACCTCTCCATAGTTTTGTCAATAGAAGATACTAAAATAGTTTTGGTTACATAAGCATCTTGGCTCATGTTTTGAAATGCCGGAACCTTTGAGAATAGGGAAATTAAGCCAACACAATTTTGGGAAGTAGCTTTTGTCAACTGGTGTTAAGGTAAGGAGTATATCATCTAATACACATTCATATGCATAAGCATATCCAAACAACAAGCAAACACTTCAGCATTAAACAAGAAAAAGTTTTTGTTTCCCCCTGTTTTTGCATTCTGGAAAACTAATTAGGGTTGCTGAAATTGGGATGTTACATCACCAGTGGATACATGTGGTTTAGGAAAAGAACGCACCTGAAATGTCACCAGCGGATCCATGTGGTTTAGGAAAAGAACACACATGCAAATGTCTCCAGTGGATCCATGTGGTTTAGGAAAAGAACACACATGCAATGACTCTAATGTATCAATGTGGTTTAGGAAAAGAACACACATGAAAATGTCACTATTGGATCGATGTGGTTTAGGAAAAGAACACACATGCAATGACTCTAGTGGATCCATGTGGTTTAGGAAAAGAATACACATGCAAATGTCACTAGTGGATTCATGTGGTTTAGGAAAAGAACACACATGCAATCACTCTAATGGATCAATGTGGTTTAGGAAAAGAACACACATGCAAATGTCACTAGTGGATTGATGTGGTTTAGGAAAAGAACACACATGCAATGACTCTAGTGGATCCATGTGGTTTAAGAAAAGAATACAAATGCAAATGTCACCAGTGGATCCATGTGGTTTCGGAAAAGAACACACATGCAATGTCTCGAGTGGATCCATGTGATTTGGGAAAATAACACACGTGCAATGAGTCCAGTGGATCAATGTGGTTTAGGAAAAGAACACACATGCAAATGCCACCAGTGGATCAAAGTGGTTTAGGAAAAGAACACACATGCAATGTATCTAGTGCATCCATGTGGTTTAGGAAAAGAACACACATGCAATGACTCTAGTGGATCCATTTGGTTTAGGAAATGAACACACATGCAATGTCTCGAGTGGATCCATGTGATTTGGGAAAATAACACACGTGCAATGAGTCCAGTGGATCAATGTGGTTTAGGAAAAGAACACACATGCAAATGCCACCAGTGGATCAAAGTTGTTTAGGAAAAGAACACACATGCAATGTATCTAGTGCATCCATGTGGTTTAGGAAAAGAACACACATGCAATGACTCTAGTGGATCCATGTGGTTTAGGAAACGAACACACATGCAATGTGATAGTGGATCCATGTGGTTTAGGAAAAGAACACACATGCAATGACTAGTGGATCCATGTGGTTTAGAAAAAGAACACACATGCAATGTCACCAGTGGATCATTGTGGTTTAGGAAAAGAATATACATGCAATGTCACTAGTGGATCAATGTGGTTTAGGAAAAGAACAGACATGCAATGTCACTAGTGTATCCATGTGGTTTAGTAAAAGAACACACATGCATTGTCAATAGTGGATCAATGTGGTTTAGGAAAAGAACAGACATGCAATGTCTCTAGTGGATCCATGCGGTATAGGAAAAGAACACACATGCAAATGTCACAATGTGGTTTAGCAAAGGAACATACATGCAATGTCTCCAGTGGATCCATGTGGTTCAGGAAAATAACACACATGCAATGTCACAAGTGGATCAATGTGGTTTAGGAAAAAAACAGGCATGCAATGTCACCAATGGATCAATGTGGCTTAAGAAAAGAACACACATGCAATGTCTCTAGTGGATCCATGTGGTGTATGAAAAAACACACATGCAAATGTCTCTAGTGGATCGATGTGGTTTCGGAATAGAACACACATGCAATGACTCTAGTGGATCCATGTGTTTTAGGAAAAGAACACACATGAAAATGTCACTGGCGGTTGGTTCCACCTTTAATTTTCTGAAACGTAATATGAACTCCTGGAAATCCAATGTTTCTGTATCACCACTCATGATGCTACTCCAGACATGTCCTTTGTAGCTGGGAGGCAATGATCGAAGCAATACGTCTATCGCAAATGGATCATCCATCCAGTAATCCACGAAGTAAACCAGTCTCATGTGTGCATCAAGCATGCGCTCCAAGTGACCCTTCAAACATGTTTGCTCCTCCATCTGTATGGAAAGGAACTCTCCAAGAAGCTCGTGCTTCCACATGCGCACATGGCCTATGAACTCTGCTCTCAGTTGATCCACCGTTGAATATGGATCAAGATCACCCATGAGCGGATGGAGTTCATCCACCATCCCGTAACGCATTATTATCTGAATGTTGGTGGACATCTCTTGATGATAGTAGCGGTTTGCCAGCTCTTGTGGGGTCTCATAGTGGTCTGGCTTAGTCAAATCCATCGTGCGGCATATGTAGTCTACCACATGATTCCTAGTAAGGAGATCATTCAGGCCCACAAGCCAACTAGGGAAGTTGGATCCATCAAGTCTATGTTTCTCACCCTTTACCCATTCCTCAATGACAAAGTAAGCTTCACGGCGAGCCATCTACATTTATAATTGCAAAAGGAATTTAGACTAAGTTTATAATTAAATGAGTTAATAATAACTCCACTCAGAAAGACCTATCCCCACAAGGGTTCCTAGTGATAACACGACCCCTATCAGCCACATCTCCCCTGATTGACACGACCATCGATGTGAGTTCAAAGGTGGACACTAAACGTCGGTCACATCATTCATGCGACTCGTGCTCGATCTTTCGACCATCCGTGTTCCGAGGCCAAGCTTCTATGGCGTGCTAGGCTTCCCAACTCAACCTTAGTGTATTCGTTGTGCAACATGGCTTGCACCCATTGTATGCGAACGTAGATATGTCTGACACCCAGTCACCCTGGGTCGCCTCATGATACATTGCAAATGTATCTATAATTTTTTATGTTCCATGTTTGGTTTTATCCACATTCTTGTGTTTTGTCCACACTTTGGAGTACTTTTCATATGATTTCTTGGACTAACCTATTTACAAGAGCCACAGTGCCAGTTGCCTGTTTTCTGTTGTTTTTGGTTCCAGGAAAGTCAGAAAATCAATATTCTCGGAATTGGACGGGACAAAAGCCAAAGTTCCTATTTTACCGGAAGACTCACGGAGCCAGAAGCAGAGACGGAGGAGGGCCAGGGACTGGCCACACCATATGGTGGCGCGGGCTAGCCCTGGCCGCGCCAGCAGGTGGTGTGGGCCCCCTGGCACTCCACCGACCTTGCCTCTTCGCCTATAAGCAGCCTCCCGATGCATAAACCCTAGATCATCAATCAGAAATCCACGAAAAGTTCCGCAGCGCCGCCGCCACCGAAGGGGAGATTTGGGGGACAGAAAGTCTCTGTTCCGGCACCCTGCCAGGACAGGGAAGTGCCCCTGGAGCCATCTCCATCGATCTCCACCGCCATCTCCATCACCATTGCTAATTCCCATGATGAGGAGAGAGTAGTTCACTCTCGAGGCTAAGGGTTCTACTGGTAGCTATGTGTTCATCTCTCTCTATGCATGATCTTATTGAGATCATGAGCTTGTAATGTATAGATCTACCTTGCTACTCAAGTGCTTTAATAGATCTCTGCTCTCCCCATGTGTGTGAAAGTGACAGCGTGCACACCATGGTGGCACTTAGGCTAGAGATTACAAATACTTGTTATGAGTTATATTTGGAGTTGGATGTCTTTATGAAACTGGGGTGTTTGTTGGACTCATCTAGTACTCTGAGGTGTGCTGTTATAGCCCTACCATCGATTAGATTGTTCAACCGGAGAGTAGTTAAGAGTAGTATCATAAGGAGAAGATATTTATATGAGAGTGTTCACTAGTGAAAGTATGATCCCTAGGCCTTGTTTCTAAGCATTGATACACCGTTTGCTACTAGATCTGTTACATGTTTGCTTGCTTCCATCTTTATTTCAATTTTACTTTAGTCTTTTCCACGCCATCAAGCTATTTTCTATCACTGTTACCACTTATAATTATCCATACCACTTGTATTTCACTATCTCTTCGCCGAACTAGTGCACCTATACACCTGACAAGTGTATTGGGTGTGTTGGGGACACAAGAGACTTCTTGTATATTGATTGCAGGGTTGCTTGAGAGGGGATACCTTTGACCACTTCCTCCCTGAGTTCGATAAACCTTGGGTGATCCACTTAAGGGAAAACTTGTTGCTGTTCTACAAACCTCTGAACTTGGAGGCCCAACAACTGTTTATAAGAATAGAAGTGCGTAGACATCAAGCTATTTTCTGGCGCCGTTGCCGGGGAGGAAAGGTAAAAGGTATTCACACCGGAGGATTAAAGAAGAAGAACCTCCCATGGCAAACGCCTATTTTCTGGTGCCGTTGCCAGGGAGGTAAGGTAAAAGGAACTCACATCCTCCTGTGTGAGTGCTCGAAGTTATTTCCTTTAGATTCTGCAATTTTGTCTTTTTGTTTCTTGTTTTCACTAGTTAGGCTTAATGGAAAACAACAAAAAAATTAGAGAGCTTTATAGTATTTATCTTGAGTTAGGACATGAAGTGTTTGAAGAGAAAATTAAAAAACCTATGGAACTTTATTTGCATGCTAATAGCAATGTTGTTAGTATGAATTCTTTGGACACCATTATTGCTAATGCTATGGAAAAGTCTAAGCTTGGGGAAGCTAGTTTTTATGAAAATGATCTTTTTAGTTCCCCAGCTTTGGAAGATATCTATTCTATTGCTTATGATGATACCAAACCTCCAATATATGATGATTACAATGATGAATATGATATTTTCAGTCCACCTACTATTGAGGAGAAAATTAATGATTACAATATGCCTCCTATATTTGATGATTATGGTGATGAGAATAATAATGATAGCTATTTTGTTGAATTTGCTCCCACTATGATTAATAAGAATGACTATGCTTATGTGGAGAGTATTAATTCTTTTATGCATGTGGCTCATGATAAGAATGTTTCTTGTGATAGTTATATTGTTAATTTTATTCATGATGCTATTGAAAGTTATTATGAGAGAGGGAAAGATGGTTTTATGCATCTCAATAATATTATGTTTCCCCTCTTTATGTTGAAAGTCTTGAAGTTGCACTTGTTTTGCTTTCCTATGCTTGTTGCTTTGTACTTTCATGACTTGTTTCTTTACAAGATTCCTATGCATAGGAAGTGGGTTAGACTTAAATGTGTTTTGAATTTGCTTCTTGATGCTCTTTTTTACTTCAATTCATATTTCCTATGTGAGCATCTTCTCAAACTATCATGCCTAACTTAAAGGCGTTAAAGAAAAGTACTTATTGGAAGATAACCTAAAAGTTTTAGATAAGTTTTGGAAGTTATTGCTTTAGTAATAACCTCTGCTTATCCTTTTTATTTGCTTTTTGTGCCCAGAGTAACCTCTAATGAGAGAGAAGTAATGATTGGGAAAGTTGCTGTCCCGAAACAGATTTCTGTGATTCATCGTAAAAATTCGTGTAGAATCTCTGTACGTCCTTTTGAGGCGTGAATTTTTGTGCTTCTTCCCCAGGTTATTATCTAACTTTCGTTAGTTCAACACGTTTTTATTTGAGCAACATAAGGTCTTCGAAAAAATTCGTCTTTACCTGCTGGTCTGTTTTGACAGATTTCTGCCATTTTCTGCATCTGCTTCTTGTTGGTTCCTTTTTGAGTTCTTTTGGGGAATTGAGCTTTTTGAGGGAAGTGCTACAATAGGTAGTGTTCTAATGGAAGTTTATTTGGTGTTAGAACTGAACCTTAAGAATTATTTATCTTGAGTGCACTAATGTTGCTAATAAAGATTGTGTGAAGTTTTGTATGAAGGAAAAATTTTAGGTGTATGGAATGAATGAGTAATGAGATGAAGGATGGACTAAAGCTCAAGCTTGGGGATGCCACGTGTGTCACCCCAAGAAATATCCAAGAAGTACAAGCGTCAAAGCTTGGGGATGACCAAGGCATCCCCTTCTTCATCAATAAAAATCTCAGGTTTCTTCCAATCACTTCATTTTTATTGTTTCTTGCACAATTGTGTTGTTCTTGGAGCGTCTTCTTCTTAGTTTTAGTTTTGGTTTTTCGTTTGCTTGGTTTGCTTAGTTTGCTGAATACATTGGTTGGAACCCCTCTTTCATACATTGGTTTGCAAATAGTTTGGTTTGGTTTGGAAAAGAGTAGGAAAGTTCATACTTATGTGGTAAAAAGAGCTCGTTTTTGACTGTGGCCTATGCTTTGTCATGCCATGCTTGATATTGTTTTGGCTTTATGCTTAGTATTCTTTACTGTAGCATGACTTGTTATAAACAATTGAGATTGCTTAATGTGCCTTGGATGAATCATGCGTTGTTTTAGCATATTAAACCATAGTATAGTGGTATTCTCCTTTGATGCTTTATTTGGGTTGACTTGGCACATGCTCACACCATGTTATGACTATCTCAAGTCACCATAGCCTTTATGATCCTTTAGTTTTCAACTTGTAGTATCGCTTTATGCTTTGATCAATGATGTTTTGTCGCTCTGCATGATTATGGCCATTATTGCTCTCTTAGTTTGTCGCTACCAGTCTTTTGCTAGCCTCCACAACAAAGTATGAGTTCCACTCATGCATACAACTCCCTAAACCAAGTTATTCCAAAGAGTCCACCATACCTACCTACTAGCTTATGCTATTCCAAGTATATTCATGCTTTTGTTTACCTTCCAAATTAAACTTGTTATGAGAAAACTAGTGATTAAAGCTCTCACGAACTTGATGGCACACTTTACTTTTCTTGCCCTTAATAAACTTGAACCATTGTGTCGTCTATGTTGTATATGCTTGCACTTATTTGTTGGGAATTAGAAGAACCATGCTTTCATGGGGAACGCTTTCAACATTGCACTTGGTACTTGTACCTAGTTGATATCATGCTCTTTTGTATATGGATGTCATCGGTGTGAAATGAAAGGGGAGCTTGTAAGTCCATGGAGTTATGTATATGTGTTAGAGAAACGCCTGGGCCGCTGGTCTAATCCATGCTAACATGGTGGAAACCTGCAGCATAACCATAATGAGCTGTCTATGAAGCATTCTTCTTATAAAAAAAGAGTCCTATATTGAGAAAAAAAGAGAAAAAGAAAAAAAAAGAGATTATGAAAAGAGGAAAGAGAGAAAAAAGCACCATATTCCCATGGTAAATAAAAAGATTGCTGAGATGCTTGTTGTCTGCTTGCCTTGTCATTTTGATATGGGGATTCTTCCGTATCATTGGGCAAGGGGTACCCCATTGGCGGTTCTCTATGATACACATATACTTACAATGACAAGAACTTACCGGTGACTAAACTTGAGTAGCATGAGGAGCGACCCTCATATACAAGGGACATGAGATCTCTAACTTATACTTCGTCAAGATTATAAACCATAGTTTGTTCACTTTAACCTTAATCACTTCAAGATGCTTATGATAGGGGCAATGAGAGCTGAAAGCTATAAGTACCATAATTTTTGGAAGCTCTTTATGAGACTTGAATCTCTACTTCAATGCTTACTTTGTCTTTTAAGTTATGATTGAAGTACTATGATCCCAGCTTTGAATGTTTTACAAGTACTTTGATCAAGTATTTGATGGTGCATGTCACCTCAAAAATTATTCTTTCTTTTTATCACTTACCTACTCGAGGACGAGCAGGAGTTAAGCTTGGGGATGTTGATACATTGCAAATGTATCTATAACTTTTGATGTTCCATGCTTGGTTTTATCCACTTTCTTGTGTTTTGTCCACACTTTGGAGTACTTTTCATATGATTTCTTGGACTAACCTATTTACAAGAGCCACAGTGGCAGTTTCCTGTTTTCTGTTGTTTTTGGTTCCAGGAAAGTCAGAAAATCAATATTCTCGGAATTGGACGGGACAAAAGCCAAAGTACCTATTTTACCCGAAGACTCACGGAGCTGAAGCGAGAGGCGAGGAGGGCAGGCCTGGCCACACCATATGGTGGCGCGGCTAGCCTTGGCCGCGCCACCAGGTGGTGTGGGACCCCTGGCACTCCACCGACCTTGCCTCTTCGCCTATAAGAAGCCTCCCGATGCATAAACCCTAGATCATCAATTAGAAATCCACGAAAAGTTCCACAGCACCGCCACCATCGAAGGGGAGATTCAGGGGACAGAAAATCTCTGTTCCGGCACCCTGCCGGGACGGGGAAGTGCCCCCGGAGCCATCTCCATCGATCTCCACCGCCATCTCCATCACCATTGTTAATTCCCATGATGAGGAGGGAGTAGTTCTCTCTCGAGGCTAAGGGTTCTACCGGTAGCTATGTGTTCATCTCTCTCTCTCTATGCATGATCTTATTGAGATCATGAGCTTGTAATCTATAGATCTACCTTGCTACTCAAGTGCTTTAATAGATCTCTGCTCTCCCCATGTGTGTGAAAGTGACAGCGTGCACACCATGGTGGCACTTAGGCTACAGATTACAAATAATTGTTATGAGTTATAATTGGAGTTGGATGTCTTTATGAAATTGGGGTGTTTGTTGGACTCATCTAGTACTCAAGGTGACAGTGTGGGGTTTCTAGATGGGAAAGACTTACTTTGAGGTGTGCTGTTATAGCCCTGCCATCGATTAGAGTGTTCAACCGAAGAGTAGTTAAGAATAGTATCACAAGGAGAAGATATTTATATGAGAGTGTTCACTAGTGAAAGTATGATCCCTAGGCCTTGTTTCTAAGCATTGATACACCGTTTGCTACTAGATCTGTTACATGTTTGCTTGCTTCCATCTTTATTTCAATTTTACTTTAGTCTTTTCCACGCCATCAAGCTATTTTCTATCACCATTACCACTTATAATTATCCATACCACTTGTATTTGACTATCTCTTTGCCGAACTAGTGCACCTATACACCTGACAAGTGTATTGGGTGTGTTGGGGACACAAGAGACTTCTTGTATATTGATTGCAGGGTTGCTTGAGAGGGGATACCTTTGACCACTTCCTCCCTGAGTTCGATAAACCTTGGGTGATCCACTTAAGGGAAAACTTGCTGCTGTTCTACAAACCTCTGCACTTGGAGGCCCAACAACTGTCTACAAGAATAGAAGTGCATAGACATCACCTCATACCGAAGAACTTTCTTGGTGGTGCACACTAAGGGGGAACACAATTGTTGGTAATTTTAACAGGGATCATCTTATTAGGCTACCGTCGAGTATATAATACTAGCACACAATAAGATATACAAACAATAACACTAAATGTAAATGCGATGTGATATGGTCCTTCATGTCGTGATCTCCATCCGTCGTCACCGGATTCCGGCGCCAGGGTTTCGGCGCTGTAGACACCAGGGTACCGGTGTCATTCCGGCGTGGTAGTCCGTCACCTCCGTGACTATCTACTACTACGTAACAAAAGGTAATCACTTTACCTTTGCCATTACCATATCACAAAGCAACGCCCCCTGCAAAACAAAGTTAGACGCCTCTACTTTATCTTTGCATGTTTTACGTGGTTGAATGGGCTTTCGCACAAGAACCGTTCTTGCCTACGAACTTTCAGCACAACACTGATCAAGTAGTTGTCTCTAATACACCCCTTTCGGGGCCCTCCGTTGCAAATGGTATACCAACAAATGCAAGAGAAACAAACACCCCCCTAAGCCACTTTATACGGTATAAGCCGTATGTCAAGCGTGGACCAGTCTCGCGAATGAACGCGTAAAGTCGGTTGGGGACCGCTTCATCAAGCATTACTGCGGTATACACAAGTACACGTGGTAGGGTAACAACTAAAAGATCAACTCCCACACACTACATCTCGTGTATTCTACCCGTACTAGCATTACTACGCATAGATCTAGCTCTGATACCACTGTTGGGGTTCCGCATATGAAAACAATAAATTTTACCCTACGCCCCTGAACCCATGAAGCTTCCAGGACCTAGCTATTAGTAATACAGTAACGGGAGGGAATTTTCGCGAACTTACCCTTGAAGACCGAAAAGCGTTGTCAATGCTCAGGAGAGCGTGGTTGATGTAGACGAGCCGAAGCCGACCTCAAGGTCGTGATGAAGTCCTCGCGCTCCTTTGGCTCCAACGACTTGAGTGCCTCAAGTGTGACACCTCGCGGGGAGTTACACACGTCCGGTGCCTGACGATGACTCCTGCTTCCCCGATCCAGCAGCAGTTGTGGAAGTAGAGCTCCCGGATCCGAATCCCGCAGCGCGATGGCGCTCCGTGGTGAAGATATCTCTCGTTCGCGTAGTCCAGACTTGGGACCACGGTCACATGAGAGAGAGGGGGAGAGAGAAAATATCAACTAGAGGTTGTCCCAAAAGTGAGAAGACCTTTATTGATTATTGGTGTATTTTATTTGGCCAAATACCCCAAGTATATATAGGGGGAGGGGAGGTACTACCTCCCTCAAAGTCCCGGGGTGGGACTAAAGGAGAGGAGGGGGAGGGGTGGCACCGCCGGCCACCCCCATGGGCCCCACGCGGGGGGGCTGGCCCACTAGGGCGCCGGCCACCCCCTTGGCCCCTTCTCCCTCTCTCCTTTCCCTAATGGGCCCTCTCCCCTCCGGGAATTGGCCCATTAAGCCTTTGACCATTTAAATTGATTTTTATCTTTATTAAATAATTATGAATAAATGATTAAATCAATATTTAACATTCATCACATATTATTCAACCTCCATGGCTATGGAACACCTTCCAGCTCCACTCCGGACATCCTCCGGACTTACCGAAACCATTCCGGTTTTCTCTCTACTATTCTTCGGCGATTCCACCGATCCTATAAACACTCTCTAAACATCATCAAGCCCTTAAGCATGATACCCCACGGTTCGGGAACACTCTGTACATGGTCGGGACACTCCCGCACCAATGATCGATAGAGGGACCTGGATGGCCATGTGACCCCTATGCGTTCCACGAAGATCTTTCGTTGTTTGAACCAGGACAATTGTGTCTTATTCCCTTTGTCTCTCGATACTTGCATTTCCCGAGATCTGATCAATGACATCACCATGTCGTGTTCAATCTCGTTACCGAACAACGCTACTTGACTTGTTGCAACAAGTGATATCCCCGTGATCAAATCACACGCTGCGTAGCTATTGGATATAACCTCTTCGAGTGGGCCCTTCGAGTTTCTTCCTGACACATGGACGAACAAATCCCGCTCTTGACATATATTGCCTCAATGGTTTCCTCCGAGTACCTAAACACACCTTTATAACCACTGTATTACCAAGTGGCGCTTGATGCTATCAAAGCACTCTCGGGAGATAGTGATTGATATAACCTCACGGTCTAAGGAATAGTCTACGAGGATCCATTTCTAATCATCGTAACTTGAACTTCATGACATGATCGGGTCACTATGTTTAGGTTGGGTATTGGTTCATCATCTCATTCTCGGAATGAGATGACTTCATTTCCAACTGGCATAAATGCCACATGATCAGGAAACATGATCATCTGTTGACCAATGAAACAGTGACTAGAGTTTCACTAGGAACCCCTGGTTGTTTGTATATCACACGTGTATTGATGTTTCCACTCAATACAGTTATAGCATGATATAAAACTTAATCATAATCTATATGAAATATGATAATAGTCCTTACTACTATTTGTCTCTAGGGCATATTTCCAACAACATGCACTGTCCCTAGGGGATCCATGTGGTTTAGGAAAAGAACACACATGCAAATATCACATGTGGATCAATGTGGTTTAGTAAAACAACACACATGCAATGTCTCAAGTGGATCCATCTGGTTCAAAAAAAGAACACACATGCAATGTCACTAGTGGATCAATGTGGTTAAGGAAAAGAACACACATGCAATGTCACTTGTGGATCAATGTGGTTTAGAAAAAGAACACACATGCTTTGTCTCTAGTGGATCCATGTGGTTTAGGAAAAAACACATGCAAATGTCTCTAGTGGATCCATGTGTTTTAGGAAAAGAACACACATGAAAATGTCACTAGTGGATCAATGTGGTTTAGGAAAAGAACACAGATGCAATGTCACCAGTGGATCTATGTGGTTTAGGAAAAAGAACACACATGCAAATGTCACCAGTGGATCAATGTGGTTCAGGAAAAGAACACACATGCAATGTCACCAGTGGATCCATGTGGTTTAGGAAAAGAACACACATGAAATGTCACTCGCGGATCCATGTGGTTTAGGAAAAGAACACACATGCAAATGTCTCCAGTGGATCCATGTGGTTTAGGAAAAGAACACACATGCAATGACTCTAATGGATCAATGTGGTTTAGGAAAAAAAACACATGAAAATGTCACTAGTCGATCGATGTGGTTTAGGAAAAGAACACACATGCAATGACTCTAGTGGATCCATGTGGTTTAGGAAAAGAATACACACGCAAATGTCACTAGTGGATCCATGTGGTTTAGGAAAATAACACACATGCAATGTCTCCAGTGGATCCATGTGATTTGGGAAAAGAACACATGTGCAATGACTCCAGTGGATCAATGTGGTTTAGGAAAAGAACACACATGCAAATGTCACTAGTTGATCAATGTGGTTTAGGAAAAGAACACACATGAAAAATGTAACTAGTGGATCCATGTGGTTAAGGAAAAGAACACACAAGCAATGACTCTAGTGGATCCATGTGTTTTTGGAAAAGAACACACATGCAATGTCACCAGTGGATCCATGTGGTTTAGGAAAAGAACACACATGCAATGACTCTAGTGGATCCTTATGGTTTAGGAAAAAAACAGACATGCAATGTCACTAGTGGATCAATGTCGTTTAGGAAAAGAACAGACATGCGATGTCACTAGTGGATCAATGTGGTTTAGGAAAAGAACAAACATGCAATGTCACTAGTGGATCCATGTGGTTCAGGAAAAGAACACACAAGAAATGTCAACAGTGTAACAATGTGGTTTAGGAAAAGAACACACATGAAGTGTCTATAGTGGATCCATGTGGTTTAGGAAAAAAACACACATGCAAATTTCACAATGTGGTTTTGGAAAGGAATAGACATGCAATGTTCCCAGTGGATCCATGAGGTTCGGGAAAAGAACACACATGCAATGGCACCAGTGGATCAATGTGGTTTAGGAAAAAACATGGATGCAATGTCACCAATGGATCAATGTGGTTTAGGAAAAGAACACACAGGCAATGTCTCTAGTGGATCCATGTGGTTTAGGAAAAAACACCCATCCAAATGTCTCTAGTCGATCCATGTGGTTTAGGAAAAGAACACACATGCAATGACTCTAGTGGATCAATGTGGTTTAGGAAAAGAACACACATGCAATGTCACTAGTGGATCAATGTGGTTTAGAAAAAGAATACACATGCAAATGACTCAAGTGGATCCATGTGGTTTAGGAAAACAACAGACATTCAATGTCTCTAGTGGATACATGTGGTTTAGGAAAATAACACATATGCAATGTCTCTAATGGATCCATGGGGTTTGGGAAAAGAACACACATGCAAATGTCACTAGTGGATCCATGTGGTTTAGGAAAAGAACACACATGCAAATGTCACCAGTGGATCCATGTGGTTTAGGAAAAGGACACACATGCAAATGTCACTAGTGGATCAATGTGGTTTAGGAAAAGGGAACATATGCAAATTTCAGAAGTGGATCAATGTGGTTTAGGAAAAGAACACACATGCAAATGTCACTAGTGGATCAATGTGGTTGATGAAAATAACACACATGCAAATTTCACAAGTGGATCAATGTGGTTTAGGAAAGTAACGCACATGCAATGACTCCAGCGGATCCATGTGGTTCAGAAAAAGAACACACATACAATGTCACCAGTGGATAAATGTTGTTTAGGAAAAGATCACACATGCATTATCTCTAGTGGATCCATGCGGTTTTGGAAAAGAACACACACATGCAATGTCTCTAGTGGATCCATGTGGTTCAGAAAAAGAACACACATGCAATGTCACAAGTGGATCCATGTGTTTTAGGAAAAGAACACACATGAAAATGTCACCAGTGGATCAATGTGGTTTAGGAAAACAACACAGATGCAATGTCACCAGTGGATCCATGTGGTTTAGGAAAATAACGCACATGCAAATGTCACCAATGGATCAATGTTTTTCAGGAAAAGAACACACATGCAATGTCACCAGTGGATCCGTGTGGTTTAGAAAAAGAACACACATGAAATGTCACCAGTGGATTCTTGTGGTTTAGGAAAAGAACACACATGCAATGACTCTAATCAACAATGTGGTTTAGGAAAACAACACACATGCAATAATTCTAGTGGGTCCATGTGGTTTAGGAAAAGAATACACATGCAAATGTTACCAGTGGATCCACGTGGTTTAGGAAAAGAACACACATGCAATGTCTCTAGTGGATCCATGTGATATAGGCAAAGAACACACGTGCAATGACTCCAGTGGATCAATGTGGTTTGGGAAAAGAACACACATACAAATGTCACCAGTGGATCAATGTGGTTTAGGAAAAGAACACACATGTAATGACTCAAGTGGATCCATATGGTTTAGGAAAATAACACACATGCAATGTCACCAATGGATCCATGTGGTTTAGGAAAAGAACACACATGCAATGTCACCAGTGGATCAATGTGGTTTAGGAAAAGAACAAACATGCAATGTCACCAGTGGATCAAGGTGGTTTAGGAAAAGAACAGACATGCAATGTCACTAGTGGATCCACATGGTTCAGGAAACGAACACACATGCAATCTCACCAGTGGATCAATGTGGTTTAGGAAAAGAACACACATGCAATATCTATAGTGGATCCATGCGGTTTTGGAAAAGAACACACATGTAAATTTCATAATGTGGTTTAGGAAAGGAACATAGATGCAATTTCTCCAGTGGATCCATGTCGTTGAGGAAAAGAATACACATGCAATGTCACTAGTGGATCAATGTGGTTTAGGAAAAAAACACGCATGCAATATCACCAATGGATCAATGTGGTTTAGGAAAACAACACACATGCAATGTCTCTAGTGGATCCATGTGGTTTAAGAAAAAACACCCATGCAAATGTCTCTAGTGGATCCACGTGGTTTAGGAAAAGAACACACATGCAATGACTCTAGTGGATCAATGTGGTTTAGTAAAAGAACATACATGCAACGTCACTAGTGGATCAATGTGGTTTAGGAAAAAGAACACATATGCAAATGACTCAAGTGGATGCATGTGGTTTAGGAAAAGAATAGACATGCAATGTCTCTAGTGGATACATGTGGTTTAGGAAAAGAACAGACATGCAATGTCTCTAGTGGATCAATGGGGTTTAGGAGAAGAACACACATGCAAATGTCAGTAGTGGATCCATGTGGTTTAGGAAAAGAACGCACATGCAATGTCACAAGTGGAACAATGTGGTTTAGGAAAATAACACACATGCAAATGACACCAGTGGATCCATGTGGTTTAGGAAAAGAACACACATCCAAATGTCACTAGTGGATCAATGTGGTTTAGGAAAAGAACACACATGCAAATTTCACAAGTGGATCAATGTGGTTTAGGAAAAGAACACACATGCAAGGACTTCACTGGATCCATGTGGCTTAGAAAAAGAACAGACATGCAATGTCACTAGTGGATAGATGTGCTTTAGGAAAAGAACACACATGCACTATATCTAGTGGATCCATGCGGTTTAGGAAAAGAACACACATGCAAATATCACCTGTGGATCAATGTGGTTTAGGAAAACAACACGCATGTAATGTCTCAAGTGGATCCATGTGGTTCAGGAAAAGAACACACATGCAATGTCACTAGTGGATCAATGTGGTTTAGGAAAAGAACACACGTGCAATGTCACTAGTGGATCAATGTGGTTTAGAAAAAGAACACACATGAAATGTCTCTAGTGGATCCATGTGGTCTAGGAAAAAACACATGCAAATGTCTCTAGTGGATCAATGTGTGTTAGGAAAAGAACACTCATGAAAACGTCACCAGTGAATCAATGTCGTTTAGGAAAAGAACACATATGCAATGTCACCAGTGGATCCATGTGGTTTAGGAAAAGAACACAAATGCAAATGTCACAGTGGATCAATGTGGTTCAAGAAAACAACACACAGGCAAATGTCACAAGTGGATCAATGTGGTTCTAGAAAACAAAGCACATGAAATATCACTAGTGGATCCATGTGGTTTAGGAAAAGGACACACATGCAATGTCACCAGTGGATCCATGTGGTTTAGGAAAAGAACACACATGATATGTCAGTAGCGGATCCATGTGGTTTAGGAAAAGAAAACACATGGAAATGTCTCTAGTGGATCCGTGTGTTTTAGGAAAAGAACACACATGCAATGACTCTAATCGATCAATGTTGTTTAGGAAAAGAACACACATGCAAATGTCACTAGTGTATCGATGTGTGACATAGGTATGATTACTCGGGTGCTTATGATTTGCTACCCTATACTTGGTAAAAGGCTTACGGCCCATGAAGATTCTAGATGCTAGCCCAAGGAAGCAGCCGACAAAGACTTTTGATCGTATTAGGAAAGAAACTATGAACCGACATTGTAATTACGCATATGTGAAACCTATCCACATACAACTTCGAGACCCGACCTATTATATATAGGACGGGAGAAGCCCAAGCAAGGGTACCAAAAAACATCCAGGCAACTGTTGGGTTCGCAGCATATAAAACAAAAAATTTCCTACGATTGGAACAATACACCAAGATCTATCTACTAGATACAAGCAACGGGTGGATATACATCCATAGAGAACATACCCTCGAAGACAACAAAGCTTTGTTAATCAGATGGAATTTGTGGTTGATGTAGTTATACACTTGTCGATCTCAAGATCGTGATGAAGTCCTTCTGGTCTAGCAGTTCCAGCACCATCAGGTCCAGCACCATCAATTCCAGCACCGCAAAGTAGCGATGCATCCGTGATCGCACACACGTCCGATCCACCAAACAACCTCTGCCTCCTCACTCTAGTGATGCAACGGAAGAAGAAACTCCTTTCCAGATAAAACCACCGGTAACATGTATCTCGCTAATCCGAGACCATGGGGAATAACTAGAGGGAGAAGAGAACCTTCACGAGGAGGTGTGGCAAGAGGAGAGGAGCCATGTGGCTCCTTTTATAGGGTAGGGGGCGCATCCCCAAGGCCATGTCTGGACGGCCTTGGTGGGTGCCCCCACCTCTCCCTCATTCATGTGGGTGGAGCTTACACTAAGCCCTCTCACATCAATTTCAACTCCACTCCCTTTGCATTTAATGTCCACCAAGTTAAATGCATTTTCTCTTTAAATAAAATACTTTTATTTATTTTATTCATAATTTTGTTAATTACTTTAATTAACAAACATTCACATAAAAATCCCTGCAACATTTCAATATCACAAGCAGAACCACTTTTAGTAATTTCACTCGAAACAATTCCGATTTCCATCGAAATGATTCGAGATATTTCATAATCTTTATGTGAAACATATTTGGTCCTAAATGGTGTCGGTATCCCTTAAGTGTGTCACCTTTTGGTTCGCGAATAATGCAGACATGATCGAGACCCCTCTCCGATCAATAATCAACAGCGGGACCCGGAGATCCGTACTGACTCCCACACATTCAACAATGACTCTTGTGATCATGTGAACCTTTAATGTTGTAACTAAATCCCTTTCTCTCGCGATATATTACATTTTCGAGATTCGATCATTGGTATCCAAATACCTAGTTTGATCTCGTTACCGACATGCTCTCTTTTCTTGTTCCCGTGATATAACATTCTAGTGATCTCATCACTTGCTTGCAAGCTATTTCAATGTGATATCATCGAGAGGGCCCTAAGTACATCTATCCATCATCAGGATGGACAATTCCCACTCTTGATCCATGAGCCTCTACATAACACCTTCGTAGCTTTGAACCCATGTTTATAGTCACCGTGTTATAGTGTGATGCTTGATGTTATCAATATACTCTTCTGGTGTTAGTGATGAACATGATCTCATGGTCTAAGGACTAGGATTACTTAGTATGATGTTATAGAAATATAAACATATTGACTTTGATCATAATGCTATACTTCAGATGAATGTTCATCACATCATTCCACCAATATTGTGACCTTGTTATTAACAACATCCAATGTCCATGATCAGGAAACCTTGATCATGTTGTTAATCAACGAGCTAGTTTATATGAGAGGCATTACTAGGAACTTTGTATTTTGTTTATTAAACACACATGTATTAATGTTTCCAACTAATACAATTATAGAATGCAAAATAAACATTTATCATAAACATGAAATAAGATAATAACCATTTTATTATTGCCTCTCGGGCATATTCCCTTCAGTCTCCCACTTGCACTAGAGTCAATAATCTTGTTTGTAAACTTGTATATACAACACCTAGGTGTTGAATATACGCGTTTTCTAGTGGTTAACATAATCTCCGGATCTGGCACTTTCAGGTCCGTGTGTATTTGCATGTCTTTGCATATCTACGCATCACTCGTTCTCTAATGAGATGGCATTATATAAATTAAGTCCTTTGGTGAGACCTTTAGTTCCTTTGGGTTAAATCATGTAGATAATATTGTCGTACAATATATCTTCATTGTGTTATCCCACTTGGAACCACACGTAGTTTCATAGCAAACTACTTGACACAAATGCCCTCCTTTGCTGCTACTATGGTAGTCATATAGTTAGCCTTTTGTTTGTAGTATCTGTCACAATGTCTTAACTTTGGAACTCATCCAAATCCATCATGGAATTTCCTTTCCATAATATTGTACCACGCATAGTTTAAATTGAGATAAATTTAATTTGTATCTTGTGACAAACTAGTATCAGTGTAACATATTACAATGAACTATTATCAACTATTTGTCACTTATACATGATATATTCTTAGTTCTTGCAAAGCTGATAAGAATATCTTTACTATCGTCCAATGATCATCATATGAATCATTCAGGTATATGATCATAACATTTAGAGCATTGGACATATCTGGATATGTACATATCATGGTATTATTGATCAAAATCTTCATGTGATTTTACTCACCAAGTGTTGAAACACTTGAATCTTGATACAATCATTTCCATGCATCAAGAACCTTTCTTGTTGTGTCCATATTGAACCCTTTTCGATATCTCATATATGTACGTCTGGCACAACCATATTAGAGCCTCAATCTATCCATATAGACATTGATGCGGAATATTCCGGTTTTGCCCAAGTCTTTCATCAAAATGAAATTCTTAACGCATGTCAATAAAAGCTACATCATTTTCAATCAACAACATGTACGCTGCATAATGTATTGGAAATTTTTCTCAGCACTCCCACTTAATTTCTTGCAAATGCAAGCATCTTCATCATCTCCGATGAAATTAAACTCCTTTCACATTTTCATCATGGTGAAGATTCCAACTTCGCTATGCTCACTTCAACTATTGAAGTTTGCATGCCCTTTTAGCACCATTTGAATTAACAAAACCCTTCAGACTGTGTCATGTACATGTCCTAGGTAACCATTCTATTAGAAGAACATTGTTTTGTTTGTTAAACTACCATATACCAAATTATATGTAGTGGTTACTAGATTAATCCATCAAGACTAAATGTGGTCCCCCCAGATTAATCCTCTGAGAATCCCTGTTATGCATAAAACCACGATCCCATGATCAGTTAGTCATGGCATATAATAGACAAGTATCAAAGTAAACATCCAATACATAACGAATACCTGCCATACCTTATTTGCCATTATGGCTACATCGATCAATCATCAGCGGAACTTCATTAAGCATAGAGACCGAGCCATGCCTTAACCTACAGGCAACTGACTAGGAGAACGTCCTAGCTGGCATAGTCGTCCACTTCACCTTCTTCTCGATATATGACCAAGTTAATAGCCAGGGACAGTGCCAGTGAGTACTTTGAATGTACTCGCAAACCACCTTAAGATAACAATAATGACAAGAGGATATGCATTATGGCTGTGGTAGTAGGATGGCTCCAAGAGAGGTTCTTTTCTCAATTAGTTTCTCTTGTAGATATAGCATCTACATATCTTTGTTGAAAACCTTTGTAAACATTTTGGAAACCTTTTGAAAAGTTTTGTAAACACTAGGATTGGGGTACCCATTTGTTCCGTCTTCAGGTCGTCCCATGACCAAACTCCTTTCTCTCCCTTCCGACCATCCCATGGTCAAAACCTTTCTCCTTTACGACCATACCATGGTCAAAACATTTCCAAAGCCATATCTTTTCCAAAATCCTTTTTGAAAACAAAACTAGCACCGCTCTACATCAACCTTCCCAACCGTCCATGATCACGGACACGGCTATTCGAATAGATTTACACTCTGCAGAGGTTGCACACTTTACCCACACCATCTGGGTACACTACCCTGATCTACACGGATCGTGGGTCGAGTAACCGATCAAGACTCTCCGGATGCCCACTCCAATATAAGTGCCTACCCTATGAGTGTTGTTCCCCTCAAAACTGGGACATCGGGTACCGACGACCAACTGGAGCGCATTTTACACTTCACACAGTGGGCACTTTCAATGAGGGTCTCATAGTAACGCCTGGCTGCTCGCAGATAGTTCGTTCGTTCTCCAGGTCGATGTCCAACATGGACCTTTATGGGAGAAGGCCCAGCCTCCGGGGATCGCAACCCCCTGTAGTAGTTGTGAGGCCGCTTATACCAGAATAGACAAACATCAAATCTAGCCCTATCCCATTCTAGAGTAATGTGGTTGCACATGTTAATTGTTCTAGCAAAACTGCAAAGAACCGGGTGTGTTTTTGTAAACCTTTTTTTCCTCCATCTTTCCTTTAGCATTTTGTAAAACAAAACCTTTTTCTTTCTCAACATCTCTTGGGAGGTCCCACCTCACCAAGGTTTTATCATAAAACTTTTGGTAAAACTTTTTCCGGGGTCTTCCCATCCTATAGCTTTGCTTTGGCTAAAACAGGGTCTCCAAAAGGGTTATGGTGTTATACACCATCTATTCTACTTGGGGCCAGTAGGTGTCATCAAGGGGTTTGTACTTAATAGTACAAAAGTGTAATAGTTTGGAGGAGCCAAACCACTACCATATATACATACATCAACATATAGTAAAACAATGCAGTTTTAATAAACAGTAGATAAAACATGCATACGTGAAAAAGTAGGACAAGGCTTATGATCAAGAAGGTGGCTTGCCTGATGATCAGCAATATGGCAATATGTCCCTGGAATTCTTCTTAGAATACCCAATAATACCAATAATAAGAACCATCGTCTGATCTCCGATTTCACCGCAACTATCACCATCAAGATATCACATGCAAGCAAACCAAACCATAATCAACAGAAGGCATACAAGCATCATTACAATACAGCAAACAAACATACCACACATTACTCAAATTAGTAGGTTTTGATAAATTGAGTGGGTTGTAATTGGAATTACTTTAATTGTCCGTGTGGTCTTTGTTTTATGATGTATTTGTCCAAATACCACCTGTTAAGGGGATTTAGAACTAGGCTTGGGTCTGTATGGTATCAATATGCAAAGATGATACCATCCGGTAGGTATTGACAAAATAAGGCCAACAAAAGTGGTTTCACTATTTTATCACTTTTCTTTAATTTCTTATGAATATTCTAGTGATAAAAGTTCTAGTTTTAGGAAATAATTCACTAGAAAAGTTTTGGAGCTCCACAAATAATTTCCTTGGATTATTAAGTGGTTTTTGATGTACTAATTCATAGAGAGTTGGAATTATGTCAACATAATTACCAGGATGCCCTCTCGAATTTCCCAAAGGCAGTTCTGTAGAAAATTATCTTTGTCACCAAATTGAATATACAAGGACTTTTGATATGAAGTAAAGGGCAATGGATAGGTAATGCAAATACCTCCCTGTACCAACTAGAATCACTATTTTTGAAGTCGTAGAGCTACTATAGTGATTTATCTACTGATAAATCTATACACAGAAGTATTTAATTCACTACAAATTGACAGAGGCTCAACAATTAGTGGTATCATAGGGTTTGGTAGATATTGATGTATCTCACCCACGAGAGTTGGAATTGGGTGAATTGAACTCATGGTATAGCTTAGGAAAATTTCTAAAGTCGTAATTAGATGGATTTTGTTATTTGTGCTATAGGAGTTTAATGGTTCCACTTGGAGGGAGGCCAAGGTCATGAGGTAGGTACATGCAGTACCTAGCAGGGGCACTTGGGTTTATCCTATTTGGATTTGTAAATCGCTCAGAAGGAATTAATTAGGAAAAGGGACACCTTCTGGTATTTAAATTACTAGGATTAATCTAGACCAAATTTTGGTTCAATTATTGTACCGAATGTTGAGGAAAACATTTGGGTATAAACAAAAATTTAGATCTGGGCATTTGGAAGTATTTTTCATTTCCAAACGAATTTAATCCAAACATGGAAACTGCACATCTAGTGGAAAATATTAAAAAGGAAGTGGGGGTGGGCTGGTTTTCTGGAGGGAAATGCGCCGGGTGGAGTGAATTCGGCCCGTGCCGAGGATGCGCTGCACGAGAGGCGGGATTTCAAACCCCCACGATAGGGCCCGCCGGTCAGGGCCTTGACGAGGCCGAAGAGGTAGAGAAGGCTGTGGGCCGTTCGATTTAGGAGGAATCGACGGACGTCGATCTTCGTCCTCCTCAGACCGAGCGATGATGGCGGGGAAACCCTAGGTTTCGCCAGCGGAGTTTATGGGGCTCACCTGAGGCCTTGGGAGGTGGTGGGGAGGCCACGGGGCAACGCGACGGTTGGTGACGAGCTGGAAGTGGGGCGGCATGTCCGGGTTTAGCGACTAGAGGTACCTCATGTGGTCACGACCGAACGGAGCTTGTCGGAGCTTAACCGTGGTGACGATAGAGGTGGTCCTGGTCCAAAAGAAGAACATGATTAGATATAGGAGGAGGAGGGGGTCACCGAAGGGTGACATGCAGAGGGAGAGA
Organism: Avena insularis; assembly: GCA_023614405.1. Taxonomy (NCBI): domain Eukaryota; kingdom Viridiplantae; phylum Streptophyta; class Magnoliopsida; order Poales; family Poaceae; genus Avena; species Avena insularis. Next base: position 244,831,010 of record CM042688.1, read on the forward strand.
GCAAGAGGGGGAGGAACCTTGCTCGATTAATGTAGGAGGCCAAAGTTTTTCTTCTCTCTCCCTCTCGAACAGTACATAGCAGGGGAGAGGGAGAGGAGGCTCTGGGAGGTGAGGTGGAGTCGGAGGGAGGCAAATGAGCCAGAGAGGGGAGCTGGGGTGCCCTCTGGCCTATTTAACCGGGAGGGAGTAGTCCATCATGTACTTGGTCCATTGAGAATGTGAGGGAGGAGGGAAACCAGGGGGAGAGGATGTTGTGGGCGGAGAGGGTGGTATCTGGTCGGGCTGCAGGTCAGAGAGAGGGAGGGTTGCTGCTGTGGCAAGCTTTGAAGAGATTTTGTCACCTTGTGGTTGTCCCTCTCTCTCTTCCTTTCAAACAAGCACCAAGGACAAGGGACATGCTGGTGCTACAGGGCTGGTCGACCAGAGAGAGTGTTGTGGGGTGAGGTGTATTGCTTTGCAAGATTGGTGGTGATTGGATTTGGTTTTGGTCCTAGTATTGGATAATTTCAATATAATGCCATAGTAATGATTTTGAAAAACTCTTTCAAACTTGATCTTGGGATGATGAGTAAAAGGTGCTGGTGGCTTGAGGAGGTCAATACGCCCTGATACATTGCAAATGTATCTATAATTTTTGATGTTCCATGCTTGGTTTTATCTAATTTCTTATGTTTTGTCCACCCTTTGGAGTACTTTTCATATGATTTCTTGGACTAACCTATTAACAAGAGCCACAGTGCTAGTTGCCTATTTTCTGCTGTTTTTGGTTCCAGGAAGTCAGAAAATGAATATTCTCGGAATTGGACGGGACAAAAGCCAAAGTTACTATTTTCTCGGAAGACTCACGGAGCCAGAAGGAGAGTCGGAGAGGGGCCACAGGGTGGCCACACCCCCCTTGGCGCGGGCAACCCTAGGCCATGTCAGGGCATGGTGAGAGCCCCCTGGCCGGCCATCGACCTAGCCTCCTTCGCCTATATATTCCTCCCGAGGCAGAAACCCTAAATAGTCAATCAGAAAGCCACGAAAAGTTCCACAGCGTCGCCATCACCGAAGGGGAGATTCAGGGGACAGAAAATCTCTGTTCTGGCACCCTGCTAGGACGAGGAAGTGCCCCCGGAGCCATCTCCATCGATCTCCACCGCCATCTCCATCACCATTGTTGATTCCCATTCTAAGGAGGGAGTAGTTCTCTCTCGCGGCTAAGGGTTCTACCGGTAGCTATGTGTTCATCTCTCTCTATGCATGATCTTATTGAGATCATGAGCATGTAATCTATAGATCTACCTTGCTACTCAAGTGCTTTAATAGATCTTTGCTCTCCCCATGTGTGTGAAAGTGACAGCGTGCATACCATGGTGGCACTTAGGCTAGATATTACAAATATTTGTTATGAGTTATATTTGGAGTTGGATCTTTCTATGAAATTGTGGTGTTTGTTGGAACCATCTAGATCTCAAGGTGACAGTTTGGTGTTATCTAGATGGGGAAAGCGGACTTTGAGGTGTGCTGTTATAGCCTTACCATCTATTAGAGTGTTCAACCGGAGAGTAGTTAAGAGTAGTATCATGAAGATAATATATCTATATGGGAGTGTTCACTAGTGAAAGTATGATCCCTAGGCCTTGTTTCTAAGCACTGAAACACCATTTGCAATTAGATCTGTTACATGTTTTCTTGCTTCTATCCTTATTTCAGTTTTACTTTAGTCTTTTCCACGCCATCAAGCTATCTTCTATCACCGTTACCACTTATAATTATCTATACCACTTGTATTTCACTATCTCTTTGCCGAACTAGTGCACCTATACACCTGACAAGTGTATTGGGTGTGTTGGGGACACAAGAGACTTCTTGTATCTTGATTGCAGGGTTGCTTGAGAGGAAATACCTTTGACCACTTCCTCCCTGAGTTCGATAAACCTTGGATGATCCACTTAAGGGAAAACTTGATGCTGTTCTACAAACCTCTGCACTTGGAGGCCCAACAACTGTCTACAATAATAGAAGTGCGTAGACATCACGCCCTTCTAGGAATTGTTTCATATTTTTCCATTATTTAAAAGTCCACTTAAATCCATTTATTCAGAAACTGCAAAAGTGCATTCTTGGATCTCATTTGAAATTTTTACATTGGACAAGGTGGGTTTTTGAGTTGATATGGTCCTAAATGTGAATACACACTTAGGGGAATTTTCCCAAGATTTCTTGTGGCTTACATGTATTTAAAGCCATTATTATTCCATTTCTGCCATTTAAGAGAGTAGGCAAAAAGAAATAATAAAACCCCTCAAAAATATTTATTTTTGAAGTTGGAAGTTAGGGTATGACATATGGATCTCAATTGATCCAAAAGGTTGGAGAAGTGTTTTGGCAAAAACCAAACTTTCCATTGGGAAAGGAGTTTTGGAGATTTTGTCTAATAAAGGAACTAAATAGATTTGGTCCATAATAAATATGGATAAAATTTGATAAATCTTGATGATCAAGGTAGATGATGTAGACAAGGTGTAACAAGCATTTGCAACCTTGGGATTGGAGAATCCAAGTTGATTTTGGTGAAAACTAGAGATTTAAGGATCTTGGGTAAGATTGTTGTCATGCCACCAAAACCTTGTTGGATCTTGGAGATCAAGGATCTCCTTGGGGCATGGGATATATGGATTTATAGACCAAGTGATATAGATCGCAATGGTGTAGGGGTTTGAGCTTGATCCTGCTTGAGCTCACCAAGACATGCTTTCGAACTTTGAATAAAATAAGCCTGCCAAAGTAGATTATCAACTAGCCTTCAAAACCTTGTGGGTTTAAGAAGCACAAAGATCCACATGGAACAAGTGAAGTAGATATTGATATACCTATATGAGTAGAACAAAACCATGCAAAGAGTTGGTCCATAGAAGGTGGGATGGTGGTGTGAGCTTCTGTCAAAGTAGGCATGTTGACTTGATTTGCAGGACTAGTTATTTTCTTGCCTGCAAAACTATCAAGAACAAGTGGGTTGGAGGATGATATAACAAAGGTAAAGAGTGGAACTTTGTAGTCCTTAGGATGGTTAACAAGATGGTTCAATTGCATTTTTAAAAATGTACAAGGGTTTAGAAAATGAGGCATTCAAAAAGGTGGTGTTGAAACAGATTCCAAACTTAGCCAAATTTGACAGATCTAGGGTTTTTGACTAGATTAAGAGAGGGGAGGCTTTTGATGGGTAGCAAGGTAGCAAAGCATCATTAATTGTATGAGTTTGATGAGTAGATTGAGTAGAAGGGATCCATGCTTGATATTAGTCTTCATTGACTTGGAAACTTCTAGAATGGATCACTGCAGAATTGATCCGGTTAAGGGTTTTAGATGATCACCTAGTAGCTAGGGATTAGATACAGCTTTGTAATCGTGCTTGGGATTTGGGGGTTTCAAGTATCTTGATCCTAGTGATGAGCTCCTATGGTGGCTCACTTAGCTCCTTAGGCAAACAAGTCAAACAACAGATCAAAGCAATTCATCAGACAACAGATCAAGGCAACTCATCTTACAAACAAATCAACTACTACTAGGGTTACCATAAAGCTTAGCTTGAGGTAAGGATGAGAAATTTTGAAAGGTTGGAGTTTGAGTAAGGTAAGAGTCCTTGGTCTCCCTACCAAGAGTACAATTCAAAAAGTTTTATAGAAGGTTTTGAGAATCCTAGAGGTAGGAGTAGTTGAAGGTTCTGTCTTGAAAACATAAAGATATTATATTATATATCTCTCCATAGTTTTGTCAATAGAAGCTACTAAAATAGTTTTGGTTACATAAGCATCTTGGCTCATATTTTGAAATGCCAGAACATTTGAGAATATGTAAAATGAGCCAGGATAGTTTTGGTAAATAGCTTTTTGACAACTGATGTTGAGGTAAGGCGTATATCATCTAATACACATTCATATGCATAAGCATATCCAAACAACAAGCAAACACTTCAGCATTAAACAAGAAACAGTTTTTGTTCCCCCTGATTTTTGCATTCTGGACAACTAATCAGGGTTGCTGAAATTGGGATGTTACACTAAATATCTCTATGAAAGATCAAATCTTGTCATAGTCAACTCCTTGAACATTGTCATAAATTTATTTTCGATATGTAGATTATTTCATAGATGTGAAACATCCATGTCTATTTCTTTATAGATCCAAACACGACCGATAGGCTTCATGCCTTTTTGGAGGGTCTTCCAAGTTCAAAAGCTTGATTTCTCGTGTATGGAAACTATCAAGGATTTTATGACTTCTAGTCATTCTATGGAGTCAGGGCCCATCATCGCTTGTTTGCATGTAGTCGGTTCATTATTGTCAAAACAATAACGACTTGTTTATCAAATCTCACTATTTGATTGTTACCCGATGCATATGGGTCAAATAGGAACTCTAATCTCCAAGATCACAACCTTTGTAATCTTGGGAGCCATGAGCATTGTGGCCGCCACTGGAACACTTTCCAGCGTTGCGCTAGTTAGCACATATAGCTATGGTTCAATAACCTTATCAAAGTTCTATTGTCCTACGACTTAACTTTTCACGAAAAATTCTTTTTCAAGAAACTTAATGTTCTAAGCGACAAACTCTTTTGTTCTCGGTGTTATGGAGGAATACCCAACAAATTCTCTGGGATAACCTACAAAGACGTGCTTATCCGAATTTGGTTGTAAACATTTACTTATGCATAACATACCAAAATTTAAGAAAAGAAAATTTAGGTTTTCTCCCAAACCATAACTTATATGGTGCCATTTCAATGGATCACGATGGTGCTCTTTTCAGTGTAAAAGCGGTAGTCTCTAAATCTTTAATCTTTAAAAAATAGTGGCAGTTTTATAAATGACACCTTTGATCTTACCATGTTAAACAAGGTTTGATTTGATCTCTCGAACATACCATACTCCTATGGTTTATCGCGAAATGCAAATCCTTGGAACAATTCCCGAAATCTTAGGTGTTTTTCTAAACCTGTAACTCAAATATCTTCCTTTATAATTAAATCATAAAATCTTTATTTTCTTGTTACAATGATTTTTCACTTCATAATGAAAGTTTTTGAACAATTTTCAAATGTTTCATACTTCTTCCTTATTAAGTAAATATATAGATATATTCACTCAAATTTTAGGAGAAAGCATATGAAGTGGAAAGATGCAATGCACATGGCTACATATAATGGACTATGCAAATCATCATGCACAATTTCCAATAAGTTAGTCATCTGTTCCTCTTTGGCCTATGAATGGAACTTCAATTATCTCGAGGAAAGTTTCACAAGCGTCAATTGATCAAAAATCAAACGACTCCAAAAATCCATCAACATGGAGTTTCTTCATGTTTTCTTTCCAATATAATTTAAACAGCGATGTCAGTTCGTAAGTGATCTTTCAATCATTTGTCTTGCGACATTTTAGCATAAGTTTTATGGATGTGATTTCTCCAACTAGACTTGAAAAAGTTCATCCATCTTTTATGGAATACGGTAATTATTGGAACAGCCAATGTTCTCATAATACCGGAACAAAATAACAATTATTTAAACAAATCTTGAAGGCAAGCTCTGATGTCAACAAGAAATACAATAACACTTTATTTGTTTTCGATGAACATCATCACATATTCTTTTGCTAGTTACTTAGGCCATTCTAGTTCATGAATTGTGTCGTTCTGTATGATATTTCATACCAACCAATTCTCTATCCAATACCCAAGAACCACATTGTTTAACAAGCAAAGAATACAAGCATAACATGCATATCTTGTATATACCTTCGCTGAATATTTCCAGTCTTTTATTTTCTACCAAATATTTTATAGATTCTCTTTCAGCATTTCCTTTTCCTTTTAAAAGAATCTATCCACATCAACAGTGGCGCCATACATATGACACATAGTCCAAAGCATGTATAGTAAAATACTAATACCTTTGGACTTGCACTTTGAAGTAGATCACCATCATAAAATGTTTGGTGTTCTTTCAAAAATCCATTCTTTAGTAATATTTTAGTGTAGTAAACATTTTACTTACATCTTCTATTCATCATTATCATGACAACTTTCATTATCAAGCTACTATGGCTTATAAGGATGAATCATGAGTATAATGTCAATTCCCAAAACCTGTTTGGGAGATTAGGACGTCTAGCGTCTCCAACATTTTCAAATTCTCATACAATGTGAGAACATGTATTTTGCCAAATTATACTCTATCATATTGCAACCATAAACATTGTTTCAGATATCAAAATATCTTCCATGCATGATGGCTTCTGAAACAATTCTTTCAGCTTCTAGATAACCTCGATATTAAAAATAACTTTTGAATATCAAGAATCATGGAGGCAAACATGATACTTTAGATACTAACATTAGAAATCTTACTCTCCATTTAATATTACTTATTAAACTTCATGGAGTAAACAGAGTTTGCTGAAAGTTTGCAATAGGACTTCTAAAATTGACATTCAAAACAATACGATACCAGTTCGTAAAGTAAATATCCAAAATTCTATAGTTCTACTATCTCAATTAAAACTAAGCATAAGGTAATAAACGGATGCTAATGACTACAACACATTATGAAAATTCACTTCGATTTAGTTTATGACAAATTAGAAATGAACTCCCACTCAAAAATGACATCCCTCGTGTGTTTTTGGTGATTACATGAACCAAATCCACTATAACAAGTCCGATCATCACGTGAATCGGTGTAGTTTCAAAGGTGAGTATCAATATGGGCATCATATCAACTATATGACTCATGATTAACCCTTTCGGTCCGTGCTCCGAGGCCATGTCTGTAGATGCTAGGCTCGCCAAGTAAGAACCTTAGTACTCGCATGTGTAAAACTATCTTACACCCGAAATATGATCGTGGATTCAGGTACACCCGATCATCACGTGATGTCTTGGAGCGGCAAAACATAAACGGTGCGTACTTTAGGGACAACACATTTTTATCTTGATATCTAAATGAGGGATCATCTTATAATGCTACTAAAAACGCCGAACTAGCAATATAAGATGCAAACATCATATGTGTAAAGTGGAATGATATGGTACATGCATTTGATCACCATCATGTGCATTGTGGTATGATCTCTATCATTCCTTTGTGTGTAAGGCTAAGGTCTATGGAACTTACACGTTAGGTGTGTTGTAAGGGTATCTATTATACATCAACTTACAACATTACCATATCATGACACTAGCCCAGCAACAATCTAAACTAGACGCCTCTAATTTATCCATTGCAAGTTTTACGTGACTTAGGGCTTTCGGAGATAGAACTATCTTACCTACGAACATGGAACCACAACAATGATAACTAAGTTATTAGAAACTCGTTGTAAATCAGATATTGACTATAGTAGGAGAGATAGACATCCGCCAGCCACTTATGCAAAACTAGTTGCATGTCAGTCGTGGAACCGGTCTCATATGCGAGGACATGTAAAGTTGGTCCGGGCCGCTTCATCCCACTATGCCACCAATATCCAAAATACATGAAAGAAGCAATAACATGATCAGCATCGCCCACATATAAACATATGTGTACTACCCGTGCAAAGCACCTACGCATAGATCAGGCTCTGATACCACTGTATGGTTCGCAACATAGAAAACAAAAAAATTCCTACAATGGGAACTATACGCCAAGATCTATCTACTAGATACAAGCAACGGGTGGATATACATCCATAGAGAATGTACCCTCGAAGACAACAAAGCTTTGTTAACGAGATGGAACTCGTGGATGATGTAGTCATACACCTGCCGATCTCAAGATCGTGATAAAGTCCTTCAGGTCCAGCAGTTCTAGCACCATCAGGTCCAGCACCATCATGTCCAGCACCGCAAAGTAGCGGTGCATCCGTGATCGCACACATGTCCGATCCACCAAACAACATCCACCTCCTCGCTCTAGTGATGTAGCGGAATCAGCAACTCCTTTCCAGATATAGCCACCGGGAACATGTATCTCACAAATCCGAGACCATGGGGAATAAGTAGAGGGAGAAGAGAACCTTCACGAGGAGGTGGGGCAATAGGATAGGAGCCATGGGGATCCTTTTATAGGGGAGGGGCACATCCCCAAGGCCATGGTTGGCCGGCCATGGTGGGTGCGCCCACCTCTCCCTCATTCATGTGGGTGGAGCTTCCACTAAGCCCACTCACATCAATTTCAACTCCACTCACTTTGCATTTAATGTCCACCAAATTAAATGCATTTTCTCTTTAAATAAAACACTTTTATTTATTTTATTCAAAATATTGTTATTACTTTAATTAACAAACATTCACATAAAACTCCCTGCAACATTTCAATATCACATGCAGAACCAGTTTCAGCAATTTCACCTGAAACAATTCCGGTTTCCATCGAAATGATTCCAGCACTTTCATAATCTTTATCTGAAACATATTTGCTCCTAAATGGTGTCAGTATCCCTTAAGTGTGTCACCCTACGGTTCACGAATAATGTAGACATGATCGAGACCCCTCTCCGATCAATAATCAGCAGCAGGACCTGGAGATCCGTACTGACTCCCACACATTCAACGATGACTCTTGTGATCATGTGAACCTTTAACGTTGTAACTAAATCCCTTTGTCTCGCAATATATTACATGTCCAAGATTCGATCATCGGTATCCAAATACCTAGTTTGATCTCGTTACCGACATGCACTCTTTTATCGTTCCCGTGATATAACATTCTAGTGATCTCATAACTTGCTTGCAAGCTATTTCAATGTGATATCACCGAGAGTGCCCTGAGTATATCTATCTGTCATCAGGATGGACAAATCCCACTCTTGATCCATGATCCTCTAAATAACACCTTCGTAGCACTGAACCCACTTTTATAGTCACCCTGCTACGGTGTGACGTTTGATGTGGTCAAGATACTCTTCCAGCGTTAGTGATTAACATGATCTCATGGTCTAAGGACTAGGATTACTAAAGGGAATATGCCCGAGAGGCAATAATAAAGTGGTTATTATCTTATTCCATGTTTATGATAAATGTTTATTTTGCATGCTATAATTGTATTAATTGGAAACGTTAATACATGTGTGTTTAATAAACAAAATACAAAGTTCCTAGTAATGCCTATCATATAAACTAGCTCGTTGATTAACAAGATGATCAAAGTTTCCTGATCATGGACATTGGATGTTGTTAATAACAAGGTCACAACATTGGTGGAATGATGTGATGGACATTCATCCAAAGTATAGCATTACGATCAAGTCATTATGTTTACATTGCTATAACATCATATGAAGTAATCTTTATCCTTAGACCATGAGATCATGTTAATTGCTAACACCGGAAGAGTATCTTGATAACATCAAACGTCACACTGTAACAGGGTGACTATAAAGATGGGTTCAGTGCTACGAAGGTGTTATGTTGAGGATCATGGATCAAGAGCGGAATTTGTCAATCCCGATGACGGATAGATATACTCTGGGCCCTCTCGGTGATATCACATTAAGATAGCTTGCAAGGAAGTGATGTGTTCATTAGAATGTTATATCACGGGAACGAGAAAAGAGTGTATGTCAGTAATGAGATCAAACTAGGTATTTGGATACCGATGATCGAATCTCGGACATGTATTATATCAAGAGACGAAGGTATTAAATTACAAACGTTAAAGGTTCTCACGATCACAGAAGTCATCATTGAATATGCAGGAGTCAGTATGGATCTCCAGGTCCCGCTTCTAATTATGATCTGAGAGGAGTGTCAATCATGTCTGCATTATTCACGAACCGTAGGGTGACACACTTAAGAGTTACCGGACACCATTTTAGAGCACATATGTTTTAGATGAAAGAATTGCAAAGCACATGAATTGTTTCGATAGAAACCGGAAATTGTTTCGGGTGAAATTGCAGAAAGTGGTTCTGCATGTGATACTGAAATATTGCAAGGGGTTATATGTGAATGTTTGTTAATTAAACTAATTAACAAAATTCTGAACAAATTTAATAAAAGATTTTTATTAAATGAGAGAGCATTAAACTTACAGAATTTTAATGCATTTAAAGTGGGGACTTTAAAAGGGAATGTGAAGAGGCATTTTCATGTGGAGGGGTTACCACCACATGAATGGGGGAGGTGAGGGGTCACCCCCATGCGCCGGCCATGGGGAGGGGCACCCCCCTCCTCCTATAAAAGGCCCCCCTCTTCCTCCTTCTTCCTTACACCTCCTCGTGAAGGATCTCTCTCCCCCTCTAGAATTATTCCCCCATGGTCTCGGATTAGCGAGATACATGTTCCAGGTGGCATTTCGTATGGAAGGAGTTGCTGCTTCCACTGGATCACTTTAGAGAGGAGGTGGAGGTTGTCTGGTGGCTTGAACGTGTGTGCGAGTACGCATGTGCTGCTAAGTTGCAGCGCTCGGACTTCCATACGATCTTGAGATCGACAAGTGTACGACTACATCAACCACGAGTTCCTACTCGTTAACAAAACTCGTTGTCTTTGAGGGTAAGTTCTCGATGGATGTATGTCCACCCATTGCTCTGTACCTAGTAGATAGATCTTGGTGTGTAGTTCTCATCGTAGGAATTTTTTTGTTTTCTATGCTGCGGACCCAATAGTGGTATCAGAGCCTGATCTATGGGTAGGTGCTTTGCATGGGTAGTACACATATGTTTATATGTGGGTGATGATGATCATGTTATTGCTTCTTTCATGTATTTTGGATATTGGTGGCATAGTGGGATGAACCGGACCGGACCAACCTTACATGTCATCGCACATGAGACCGGTTCCACGACTAACATGCAACTAGTTTTGCATAAGTGGCTGGCAGGTGTCTGTCTCTCCTACTATAGTCAATATCTGATTTACAACGAGTTGCTAATAACTTGGTTATCCTCGTTATGGTTCATGTTCGTAGGTGAGAACGGTTCTATCTCCGAAAGCCCTAAGCCACGTAAAACTTGCAATTGATAAATTAGAGGCGTCTAGTTTAGATCGTTGTTGGGCTAGTGTCTTGATATGGTATTGTTGTAAGTATATGTATGATAGATACTCTTACAACACACTCAACGTGTAAGTTCCATAGACCTTGGCCTTACACACAAAGGAATGATAGAGATCATACCACGATGCAAATGATAGAGATCAAATGCATGGACCATATCATCTCACTTTATACATTAGATGTTAGCATCTTATACTGCTAGTTTGGCGCTTTCTGTAGCATTGTAAGATGATCCCTCATTTAGATATCAAGATAAAAATGTGTTCTTCCTTAAGTATGCACTATTCTGTGGATCGTGTTTCTAGACATCACGTGATGATCGGGTGTACTCGAATCTACGCTTTCATAGGAACGGGTGTAAGACAGTTTTACACACGCGAATACTAAGGTTCTTACTTGGCGAGACTAGCATGTACAGACATGGCCTCGGAACACGGACCGAAAGGTTAAGCATGAGTCATATAGTTGATATGATGCCCATATAGATGCTCGCCTTTGAAGCTACATCAACTCACGTGATGATCAGACTTGGTGTAGTGGATTTGGTTCATGTAATCACTAAAAAGGCATGAGGGATGTCGTTTTTGAGTGGGAGTTCATTTCTAATTTGGATTAGTCGAACTCAATTTGTCATAAACTAAATCGAAGTGAATTTGCACAATTTGTTGTAGTCATTGGCGTCTATTCACTACCTTATGCTTAATTTTAATTGAGATAATAGAACTATATAATTCTGGATATTTACTTTACGAACTGGTATCATATTGTTTTGAATGTCAATTTAAAGTTTATAAGTCCTATTGCAAACTTTCAGCAAACTCTATTTACTCCATGAAGTTTAATAAGTAGTATTAAATCAAGAGTAAGAATTCCAATGTTAGTATCTAAAGTATCATGTTTTCCTACATGATTATTGATATTCAAAAGTTGTTTTAATATCAAGATTATATTGGAGCTGAAAATTGTTTTAGAAACCATCATGTGTGAAAGATATTGTGATATCTGAAACAATATTTTTGGTTGCATTATGATAGAGTATAATTTAGCAAAATACATGTTCTCATATTGTATGACAATTTGTGAAGGATGGAGATGCTAGGCATCTGGATCTCCCAAAAAGGTTTTGGGAACTAACATTATACTCGTGATTCTTTCTTATAGGCTATAGTAGCTTGATCATGAAAGTTTTCATGATAAGGATGAATAGAAGATGTAAGTAAAATGTTTACTAAACTAAAAGATTACTAAAGAATGGATTTTTGAAAGAACACCAAGCATTTGATGATGGTGATCCACTTCAAAGTGCAAGTTCAAAGGTATTAGTATTTGACTATATACACTTTGTACTATGTGTCATGTGAATGACTCCACTATTGATGTTGATAGATTCTTTTAAAAGAAAAGGAATTGTTGAAAGAGAATCTATAAAATATTTGGCAGAAAAGAAAAGGTTGGAGATGTCCAACTTAGGTATATAGAAGATATACATGTTATGGTTGTATTCCTTACTTGTTAAACAATGTGGTTATGAGGTATTGGATACCGAATTGGTTGGTATGAAGTATCATACAGGACAACACAATTCATGAACTACAATGGCCCAAGTAACTAGCAAGAGAATAAGTGATGATGTTCATCGAAAACAAATAAAGTGTTATTGTGTTTTTCGTTGTCGTCAAACCTAGCCTTCAAGATTTGTTTTAATAATTGTTATTTTGTTCCGGTGTTATGAGAACAATGGTTGTTCAAATAATTACCGTATTCCATAAAGGATGGATGAACTTTTACAAGTCTAGTGGGAGAAATCACATCCATAAATACTATTGCTAAAATGTCGCAAGACAAATGATTAAAAGATCACTTATGAAGTGACATCATTGTTTAAATTATATTGGAAAGAAAACATGAAGAAACTCCATGTTGATGGATTTTTGGAGTCTTTGATTTTGATCAATTGACTCTTGTGAAACTTTCCTCGAGATAATTGAAACTCCGTCCATAGGCCAAAGAGGAACGGATGACTAACTTATTGGATAATATACATATTGATGTATATAGTCCATTATATGTAGCCATATGCGATGGATCTTTTTGCTTCATATACTTTCTCCAGAAATTTAAGTGAATATATCTATATATTTACTTAATAAGGAGGACGTATGAAACATTTGAAAATTGTTCAAAGACTTTCAAGATGAAGTGAAAAATCATTGTATCAAGAAAATAAAGAGTTTATGATTCGATCATAAAGGAAGATATTTGAGTTACATGTTTAGCAAAAAACCTAAGATTTAAGGAATTGTTCCATGATTTATGTTTCTCGATAAACCATAGGAGTATGGCATATTCAAGAGATGAAATCAAACCATGTTTGACATGGTAAGATCAAAGGTGCCATTTATAAAACTGCCATTATGATTTAAGGATTGAAGATTTAGAGACTACCGCTTTTACACTGAAAAGAGCACCATCGTGATCCGTTGAAATGACACCATATAAGTTATGGTTTGGGATAAAACCCAAATCGTCTTTTCTTAAAAAATTTGGTATGCTATGCATAATTAAAATGTTTACAACCAAAGTCGGATAAGCACGTCTTTTTAGGTTATCCCAAAGAATTTGTTGGTAATTTCTCCATAACACCAAGGACAAAAGAGTTTGTTACTTGGAACGTCAAGTTTCTTGAGAAGGAATTTTTCGCAAAATGTTAATTGGGAGGACAATAGAACCTTGATAAGGTTGTTGAACCTTAGCTATATGTGCTAAGTATCGTAGCACCGAAAAGTGTCCCGGTGGCGGCCACAATGCTCATGGCTCCCGTGATTACAAAGGTTGTGATCTCGGATATTAGAGTTCCTATTGAACCATGTGGGTCGGTAAGAATCAAATAGTGTGATTTGATAAGGAAGTCGTTATTGTTTTGAAAATGATGAACCGACTACATGCAAAGAAGCGATGATGGGCCCTGACTCCATAAAATGACTAGAAGCCATATAATCTGTGATAGTATCCATACATGAGAAATCAAGTTTCTGAACTTGGAAGACCCTCCGAAAAGGCGTGAAGCCTATCGGTCGTGTTTGGATCTATAAACAAATAAGACATGGATGTTTAACATCTATGAAATAGTCGACATGTCGGAAAGAAGTTTACGACAATGTTCAAGGAGTTGACTATGACAGGATTTGATCTTTCATAGCGATTTTTAGTCTTGACGGATTAATGTAGCAACCACTACATATAATTTGATGTATGGTAGTTGAACAAACAAAACAATGTTCTTCTAATAGAATGGTTACCTAGGACGTGTACAAGACACAGTCCAAAGGGTTTTGTTAATTCAAAGGGTGCTAAAAGGGCATGCAAACTTCAATAGTTGAAGTAAGCATAGCGGAGTTGGAATCTTCACCATGATGAAACTGCTAAAAGAGTTTAAATTCATCAGAGATGATGAAGATGCTTGCATTTGCAAGAAATTAAGTGGGAGCGCTGAGACATATTTCTAATACATTATGTAGAGGACATATTGTTGATTGGAAATGATGTATCTTGTATTGACACAAGTTAAGAATTTCATTAAAATAAGATTTCAATGAAAGACTTGGGCAAACCCAGAATATTTGGCATCAATATCTATATGGATAGATTAAGGCGCTAATATGGTTGTGCCAGACATACATATATGAGATATTGAAAGGTTTCAATATGGAAACAACAAGAAAGGTTCTTGCTGCATGGAAAGAATTGTATCAAGAGTCAAGTGTTTCAACACTTGGTCAGTAAAATCACATGAAGATTTTGATCGATTATACCATGATATGTATATATCCAAAATGTCCTATGCTCTAAATGTTATGAGCACATACCAGAATGATTCATAAGATGATCATTGGACGATAGTAAAGATATTATTATGATCTTTGGAAGAACTAAGAATATATCATGTATAAGTGACAAATAGTTAAAGGTAGTTCATTGTAAAGTGTTGCATTGATACTATTTTTGTCACAAGATACAAATTAAATTTATCTCAATTTAGATTATGGGTGGCACAATGTAATGGAAAGTATGTTCCATGATGGATTTGGATGGGTTCCAAAAGTTGAGACATTGTGACGGATACTACAATGAAAGGCTAAGTATATGACTGCTATAGTAGCAGCAAAGGAGGGCATTTGTGTTAAGAAGTTTGTTATCAAACTAGGTGTGGTTCAAAGTGGGCTAATACTATGAAGATATATTGTATGACAATAATATCAACATATTTTAACCCGAACGAACTAAAGGTCTCACCAAAGGACCAAATTTATACAATGTCATCTCATTTGAGAATGAGTGATGCGTAGAGACACAAAGACATGCAAATACACACGGACCTAAAACTGTCAGATCCGGAGATTATGTTAACCACTAGCAATCGCGTATATGCAACACCAGAAAGCCATAGGTGTTCAATACGCAAAGTGTTTCAAACTAGATTATTGACTCTAGTGCAAGTGGGAGACAGAAGGGAATATGCCCGAGAGGAAATAATAAAGTGGTTATTATCTTATTCCATGTTTATGATAAATGTTTATTTTGCATGCTATAATTGTATTAATTGGAAACGTTAATACATGTGTGTTTAATAAACAAAATACAAAGTGGGAGACAATTCTCATATAAACTAGCTCGTTGATTAACAAGATGATCAAAGTTTCCTAATCATGGACAATGGATGTTGTTAACAACGAGGTCACAACATTGGTGGAATGATGTGGTGAACATTCAACCGAAGTATAGCATTACGATCAAGTCATTATGTTTACATTTCTATAACATCATACGAAGTAATCTTTATCCTTAGACCATGAGATCATGTTAATTGCTAACACCAGAAGAGTATCTTGATAACATCAAACGTCACACCGTAACAGGGTGACTATAAAGATGGGTTCAGTGCTACGAAGGTGTTATGTTGAGGATCATGGATCAAGAGCGGAATTTTTCAATCCCGATGACGGATAGATATACTCTGGGCCCTCTCGGTGATATCACATTAAGATAGCTTGCAAGCAAGTGATGTGTTCATTAGAATGTTATATCACGGGAACGAGAAAAGAGTGCATGTCAGTAACGAGATCAAACTAGGTATTTGGATACCGATGATCGAATCTCGGACATGTGTTATATCAAGAGACAAAGGTATTAAATTACAAACGTTAAAGGTTCTCACGATCACAGAAGTCATCATTGAATATGCAGGAGTTAGTATGGATCTCCAGGTCCCGCTTCTGATTATTGATCTGAGCGGAGTCTCAATCATGTCTGCATTGTTCACGAACCGTAGGGTGACACACTTAAGAGTTACCGGACACCATTTTGGAGCACATATGTTTCATACGAAAGAATTGCAAAGCGCAGGAATTGTTTCGATAGAAACCGGAAATTGTTTTGGGTGAAATTGCCGAAAGTGGTTCTGCATGTGATATTGAAATATTGCAAGGGGTTATATGTGAATGTTTGTTAATTAAAGTAACTAACAAAATTCTGAATAAATTTAATAAAAGAGTTTTATTAAATGAGAGAGTATTAAACTTAGAGAATTTTAATGCATTTAAAGTGGGGACTTTAAAAGGGAATGTGAAGAGGCATTTTAATGTGGAGGGGTTACCACCACATGAATGGGGGAGGTGAGGTGTCACACCCCATGCGCCGGCCATGGGGAGGGGCACACCCCTCCTCCTATAAAAGGCCCCCCTCTTCCTCCTTCCTTACACCTCCTCGTGAAGGATCTCTCTCCCTCTCTAGAATTATTCCCCCATGGTCTTAGATTAGCGATATATATGTTCCCGGTGGCATTTCGTCTGGAAGGAGTTGCTGCTTCCGCTGGATCACTGGAGGGAGGAGGTGGAGGTTGTCCGATGGCTTGAACGTGTGTGCGAGTATGGATGCGCTGCTGAGTTGCGGCGCTCGGACTTCCACACGATCTTGATATCGACAAGTGTATGACTACATCAACCACGAGTTCCTACTCGTTAACAAAACTCTTTGTCTTCGAGGGTAAGCTCTCGATGGATGTATGTCCACCTGTTTCTCTGTACCTAGTAGATAGATCTTGGTGTGTAGTTCTCATCGTAGGAAATTTTTTGTTTTCTATGCTGCGGACCCAATAATTACTTCGTATAATGTGATAGCAATATAAACATAATGACTTTGATCGGAATGCTATAGTTCGGATGAATGTTCATCACACCATTCGACCAATGTTGTGACCTCGTTATTAACAACATCCAATGTCCATGATCAGGAAACCTTGATCATCTTGTTAATCAACGAGCTAGTTTATATGAGAGGCATTACTAGGAACTTTGTATTTTGTTTATTAAACACACATGTATTAACGTTTCCAATTAATACAATTATAGCATGCAAAATAAACATTTATCATAAACATGGAATAAGATAATAACCATTTTATTATTGCCTCTCGGGCATATTCCCTTCAGCAGCTTGTAATAGCGCGATTTGCAAATATTCAGGCGACTTTGACTCCATTGTTTTCCTGATATCAGACGAAATCCCGAGCGTTCTCTTTTCCACGAAACCCTAAGTCCTTCACCATGGACATTTCCGAGGTTACCCCTCGTCAATTGGTGCCGTATGTGGGAAACCTGAACGCTGGAACCATGGATTCGGCAGACCGCTCTCCACCAAGCATCAACCCGACAAAAGCAGATCCATACTCGCCCATCCCTGTATTGGTACCCACCAATTTCAATGGCGGATCTGATCTAATCATCGGAAGCTTCCACTTCCAAGTAGAAGACCTGCAAGAATCACACCCTTCGGCCCTGATCACATTAGAACCGTGGGTGGAAAAACCTACGCCTACAGCGATACCAGCATCATCCGTCGGATCCTCCATGGACGCCACAGCACAGATCGAAGCAGGCGAAGAAAACAAGAAAATCGAGACGGATCTGGGGGACCTTGATGGTCTTTACGACAATCTCTCTTTCGGACCAGATCCACAACTAACCCCACCACGCAAAGCAAGCCTAATGAATACCGGACCCGAAGAAAGCAATGAACGCATCGACTTCTTAATTCGGATGGCAGAAATCTACCCAGAATAAAAACTGATGGACTTTACGGGTTCACCCGACAGTGTCTCCCTTGGTTTAGACGATGACGTCACCAGTCCATATATCACTCAGCACCAAGTATGCGTGATCATCGGAGACGCCTCGACCCAGCAAGACTCCAATGGTAACCCAAATTTTAACCCCGATGATATTCTTTCTAGCCAAAATGTAGGAAGTCACGACAACGAAGGAAGCCAAGGAAATGGGGGGGAACCCAACAGTCAACCGTGTAAATCGAGAAGAAGAACCACGCAGAGGCGAGAGGCAAACTCTCAGCTTACCAGCCACCGCATGGCAAAAAGCAAAGGCAGCAATTTCAGGTGCGTTTCCAATAACAATGGACGCCACTCATGAAGATTTATTAGCATATCAATATTTACTCCATCACAAGAAGAGAGACCTACTAAAGATGCAAAGGTAACTCGACGAAAGGAAAAGATTACCTGATGAATCTAGCCTACGACGGCCGCAGTTAAGCTCCACTCGAAGATCAAGGAGCATAACTGATGACCCACAAGTATAGGGGGTGTATCGCAGTATTTTCGAGGGAAGTGAAACCCAATTTATTGATTCGACACAAGGGGAGCCAAAGAATATTTATAAGCCTTAAAAACTGAGTTGTCAATTCAGCTGCACCTAGAAACAATCTTGCTCACAGTAGTTTATCACTAGCAACAGTTTTGTAGTAGCAATAGTACAGTAATAGGAGTAGTAAAGTAAAGAGAGTAGTAACAATAGTAGTAAACGGTAGGATTTGAGTGCGGTAGGCATAGGGATGGATGGACGGGCGTTGCATGGACAAGAAAATTCACATAGCAATCAGAACATAGGGCAATTGCAGATAAATAAGATAAAGCATCTAAGTACTAGATAATCCTAGGCATGTGTTCCATATATAGTCATACGTGCTCGCAATGAGAACTTGCACAACATCTTTTGTCCTGCCAGCCCGTTTGCAGCGGGGCCTCAAGGGAACTACTGGCAATTAAGGTGCTCCTTTTAATAGAGCACCAGAGCAAAGCATTAACACTCCATGAACACATGTGATCCTCACACCAAAGCCATTCCCTCCGGTTATCCCGATTTCTGTCACTTCGGGGCCATTGGTTCTGAACAACAACGCCTGTATACAACTTGCAGGTAAGACCAAAAACAATACTATCATAATGAATGAATAACATGTTCAGATCTGAAATCGTGGCATCCGGGTCCTAGTTACAAGCATTAAGCATAACAAGTCGCAGCCAAGTCAAAAAGCACTAATAATAGATACTTGTAATAGCGCGATTTGCAAATATTCAGGCGACTTTGACTCCATTGTTTTCCTGATATCAGACGAAATCACGCGCTTCTCTTTTCCACGAAACCCTAAGTCCTTCACCATGGACATTGCCGAGGTTACCCCTCGTCAATTGGTGCCGTCTGTGGGAAACCTGAACGCTGGAACCATGGATTCGGCAGACCGATCTCCACCAAGCATCAACCTGACAAAAGCAGATCCATACTCGCCCACCCCTGTATTGGTACCCGCCAATTTCAATGGTGGATCCGATCTAATCATCAGAAGCTTCCACTTCCAAGTAGAAGACCCGCAAGAATCACACCCTTCGGCCATGATCACATTAGAACCGTCGGTGGAAAAACCTACGCCTATGGCGATACTAGCATCATCCGTTGGATCCTCCATGGACGCCACAGCACAGATCGAAGCAGGCGAAGAAAACAAGAAAATTGAGACGGATCTGGGGGACCTTGATGGTCTTTATGACAATCTCTCTTTCGGATCAGATCCACAGCTAACCCCACCACGCGAAGCAAGCCTAATGAATACCGGACCCGAAGAAAGCAACGAACGCATCGACTTCTTAATTCGGATGGCAGAAATCTACCCAGAATAAAAACTGATGGACTTCACTGGTTCACCCGACAGTGTCTCCCTTGGTTCAGACGATGACGTCATCAGTCCATATATCACTCAACACCAAGTATGCGTGATCATCGGAGACACCTCGACCCAGCAAGACTCCAATGGTAACCCAATTTTTAATCCCGATGATATTCTTTCTAGCCAAAATGTAGGACGTCACGACAACGAAAGAAGCCAAGGAAATGGGGGGAAACCCAACAATCAACCGTGTAAATCGAGAAGAAGAACCACGCAGAGGCGAGAGGCAAACTCTCAGCTTACCAGCCACCGCATGGCAAAAAGCAAAGGCAGCAATTTCGGGTGCGTTTCCAATAACAACGGACGCCACTCATGAAGATTTATTAGCATATCAATATTTACTCCATCACAAGAAGAGAGACCTACTAAAGATGCAAAGGTAACTCGATGAAAGGAAAAGATTACCCGATGAATCTAGCCTACGACGGCCGCAGTTAAGCTCCACTCGAAGATCAAGGAGCGTAACTGATGACCCACAAGTATAGGGGGTGTATCGCAGTATTTTCGAGGGAAGTGAAACCCAATTTATTGATTTGACACAAGGGGACCAAAGAATATTTATAAGCCTTAACAACTGAGTTGTCAATTCAGCTGCACCTGGAAACAATCTTGCTCACAGCAGTTTATCAGTAGCAACAGTTTTGTAGTAGCAATAGTACAGTAATAGGAGTAGTAAAGTAAAGAGAGTAGTAACAATAGCGAAATGAGGGATTCGAAAGGTAGGCATAGGGATGGATGGACGGGCGTTGCATGGATAAGACAATTCACATAGCAATCAGAACATAGGGCAATTGCAGATAAATAAGATAAAGCATCTAAGTACTAGATAGTCCTAGGCATATGTTCCATATATAGTCATACGTGCTCGCAATGAGAACTTGCACAACATCTTTTGTCCTGCCAGCCCGTTTGCAGTGAGGCCTCAAGGGAACTACTGACAATTAAGGTGCTCCTTTTAATAGAGCACCGGAGCAAAGCATTAACACTCCATGAACACATGTGATCCTCACGTCAAAGCCATTCCCTCCGGTTATCCCGATTTTTGTCACTTCGGGGCCATTGGTTCCATACAAGAACGTCTGTATACAACTTGAAGGTAATACCAAAAACAATACTATCATAATGAATCAATAACATGTTTAGATCTGAAATCATGGCACTCGGGCCCTAGTTACAAGCATTAAGCATAACAAGTCGCAGCCAAGTCAAAAAGCACTAATAATAGATACTAGTTACCATGCCCTGACAATCTGATGCCATTACATGAACAATCGCATCCAATCCCTACCATCCCCATAGCCTACAGCGGGGGATTACTCACTCATAGATGGGGGAAACATGGCTAGTCGATGGATAAGCGATGGTGATGATCATGGCGATGATCTCCTCCAATTCCTCGTCCCGACAGGGTGCCAGAACGGAGTTTCTGGTGCTGTTTCGTGGAATTTGGTGGTGGCAGCGGAGCGGAACTCCTTCTGGAAAAACGTTGAACCCCCCGTGAGATTTTAGGTCAGAAGGCATCTTATAGGCGAAGAGGGAGACCGAGGGGGTGTCTGGGGCGACCAGACCACCCCCTGGCGTGGCCAGGTGATGTGGCCTGGGCCCAGCCCCCCTCCGTATCGTATTCTGGCTCCAGGAGTCTTCTGGTGAAATAGGATTTTTGAAATAGGATAGTTGATTTTCTGCAGAAAAACTAAACAGCAAGGCAATTTTGCTGAAAACAGCATCAGTCCGTGTTAGTTGCATCCAAATCACACAAGTTTAGAGGAGAAATAATAGCAAAAGTGTTCGGGAAAGTAGATACATTTTGGACGTATCAACTCCCCCCAAGCTTAGCTTATTGCTTGTCCTCAAGCAATTCAGTTGAAAACTGAGTGCGATAAAAGAAACTTTCATGAACACATTTGCTTCATATGATGTATATATTCTCAGCATGTGATCAACTACTTAGACAATTCATAATAAAGAGTATGCAACTAAGTTTACTTAATAGGCATTGCAAGCTATGAATAGATTCCAACTCAAAAATAATAAGTAGCAAGAAGCATAAACATAAGCAACATTACAATGCTCATAACAAGGTATGATATAATGGTATCTCGCTTGCCTTTTTATTGTGAATGCCAAGGCACCTCTGAAGTCCAGGTGAAGACTAGAAGTAAATATATCAAAGATACAAGCATCAAAGTCATAACACAAATAATCAAGTTTTGAGACAAGCACATTACACTAAGAATGACAACTATGCGCTCAACAAGGTGCTCATAGAATAAGTGGAGACTCAACAAGGAAATGAAAAAGGTTTTGAATAGTTTGAAAGGCTTCCAAATGCTGAAAGTATGGTACTCATTAGCTTTGAGCTCTCATTGCCCCTATCATAAGCATCTTTAATATGGTTAAGGTGAAAGTGAGGTCCAATCTGAGTTATATGCTTGACAGACTATAAACTGGAAATCCCATGTCCCTTGAGTACGAGGGGAGCTCCTCATGCTACTCAACTTGAGCTACCGGTAAGTTCTTGTCATTGTAAATACGTGCGTATCATAGAGAACAGCCAACGGGGTACCCCTTGCCCGATGATACGGAAGAATCCCCATATAAAAATGACAAGGCAAGCAGACAATGAGTATCTCAGCAATCTTCTTATTTACCATGGGAAAATGGTGCTTTTTTATCTCTTTTTTCTTTTCTCAAATCTCTCTTTTTTTTATTTTTCTCAATAGCTATCTCTCTCTTTTTTTATAAGAAGAATGCTTCATAGATACTTATTATGGTTACGCTGCAGGTTTCCACCATGACAACATGGATTAGACTGGTGGCCCAGGCATTTCTCTAACACACATACATAACTCCATGGACTTACAAGCTCCCCTTTTATTTCACACCGACGACATCCGCAAACAAAAGAGCATGGTATCAACTGGGTGTGTATTTACAGGTGTTGAAAGTGTTCCCCGTGACAGCACGGTTCTGCTAATCCCCGGCCTATAATTTGCAAGCATATAACTTTCATAGACAGTCACAATGGTTCAGGTTTATTAAGTGCAGGAAATAAAGTGTGCCGTCAAGTTTTACTAACTAACTTTCTCATAACAAGCAAACATTTTATTCGGAAGAAAACAAGGCGTATTGAATATGCACGGAAATAGCAAATGTTGCTAAATAGGTAGGTATGGTGGACACTTTTGACAATATTTGTGTTTAGGGAATTGGAAACACGAGTAAAACATACTCAGTGTAAGTGAAGGCTAGCAATAGTAAGGGAGCGACAAACGAGAGAGCAATATCCGTCATAATCATGCTTGCAACAAAACAGGACTAATCATGGCATGAAAGTGATTCAAGACCCTCAAGGCAAAATAATTCATCGAGGCTTAACTGATTATTTCAGTCATATGCATGCATGAGCATGTGACAAGTCAATTCAAGTGAAACGTTCATAGGAGGATACCACGGTGTCATACCAAGTTATGAATAGAGTGATGCAAGCAAACATTTGTTGGGAATATGCCCTAGAGGCAATCATGTATGATGTTATTTCCAAGGTACTCATAAAGTTATCATCCATGTATGAACTACTGATATATATCATTGAATATGTGATTCGATTGTGGAACTATATATTCATGTTGTTTATACTGATTGTCCTTGGTCGTTGAGGTTGTGCTGGACACACAACTTAGACCAATGTGAAAGTCGGCTGATGACTCGGTTCCACTTGTCATGTGCATAGAGATGCTATTCCGACTTACACGGATTCGGCTAAAGTGTTTAGCAAGTCGGACTGACCCATATTGAGATAAAACGAGTAAGTCGTCATTTGTATATCTCAATCAATGTAATCCTTAGACCTGAGGTTATTGCACAGTCTGAGTTGAGGATCACCGACTTAGGTACTGTCAAATGTTGTTCCGTCACTGGGCAGTTCTAAAGGCGGAGTTCGGGTCGACTGAGAATCAAGCTGCGTGATGTGAATAACCGAGATGGGATTTTGCCCCTCCATTTGGAGAGATATTCTCTGGGCCCTCTCGGAAGATATGATTCGGAAAGCATGGCCATGCGTGACTCGGTTAAGTGTTAACCGAGGCGACCGACTAAGAGTTAGTCGGATGAATCACTTATCTCGGATCGAGAAAGAGAGTCAGACTATTTAAGGGATGACGATCTTTCGCTTATAGTCCGACAAGGTATATCATGAGGCAAAAGGGACTCAGACGAAAGTCACATTGGAAGGTATGTCGTCATGACTCTTTGGTACTTGGGAGTTGGCACGTTCTGCTAGGAGCCGCTACCAACTGATCGGTCATGAGTGAGACTCAGATCGTGTCTGGGTCACCATGAGCCTGTCGGGTCACACACTTAAGAGCGGGAGCATATTTGGGTTGGACCCAAAAAGGAAATGTACAGAGTCAGTGAGTTGGACTCGCAGTGACTAATATAGGCCCTTTTAGTGAATGGGCCACAAGTGAGTGTAGCCCATTTTCACTCCCTATATAAGCTGGGGCGCAGGTGCTTAGAGCACACGGTTAGGTCACTCCATGTGTTGGAAACCCTAGCTCCAGTCCAGTCATGTCCTGTCGCCACCGTACCGGACCTAGCAGTCCATCGCTGGCGCTCCTCCTCGTACGTGTGGATACTGGCGGAGGTGTTGTACGTTCAGCACTTCGACGATCGTGGATCGGAACTGATTGTGAGGACTGCACTGCGTCAAGCGACGTGCTTCATCGATTCCACAACCACGCGTCTAGTGTTAATTCTCGTGGCCTACTACCTCAGCTAGATCTTCGGATCACCACGTAGGAAAAAGTTTTGTTTTTCTCTGCGTGGCCCAACAGTGGTATCAAAGCGTTAGCTTCTGGTTTTAGGCTCGAGATCGTGCATATGTGATATGCGATTGGCGTTAGATTGGATCTAATTGCAGTTTTGGTGATCGATCTATGAGATAGATCGGTTTTGTACAAAGTTGATTGGATGAACTGTACTCGGGGGAATGGATGATCTGGTTTCCGTGATCTAACTGCTAAGGTCGTGGAACGACATACCCCTACCGGTCGGCTTCCGCCATCGGGGTAGACTGTGACACATAAACCCGGATGCGGTGATCGAAGATCAAAGAGTTTGGTCGAATCGGAGTCCGGATCGGATTTGGGTAGAATTGTTTTATCTGATGACGAAATCCATGTCCGCACCCGCGAGGGGCGCTGACCCGTTGATCCCTGCCCGCTATCCGGCTAGTGGCACCGCCGGTTTCGCCCTGTCGTAGTGTCTTAGATGTCATTGCGAGTTGCACAACGCCGGTAGATATCGTATCTATGCATAACCTGTTTTTGCAGGATGATGTTGTGAATGTTATGGCTTATGTGCATATGATGTGTGTAATCCATACGTGATCTGCGTATCACGGTTTTTGTCAGCCGGCTGGAGCCTAGGTGCTGTCATTTTATTGTATAACGACCTGCGTGTCGGATTCTCTATGTAATTTACATTACTAGCTAGTGTAGCTGTTTGGAGAACCCGGATGGCATGCAAGTCGATGTACGAGCCGGCTACATGGTGTAAGGCGGCATGTGACAAGAGTTGACACGAGTCGAATTACAAGCTTCGTGGAGATGGAGATCGCCATGAAGAGAGCCATACCATTTCACATTATAATTGCTTTATTTTGTGTTATTGTTATGTCTATATTTTACCTCTATTAGATAGTTGGTAGAAAGTAATCCCTCAAAGAAGGTCTAGTCGGTTTCCCCGCCAGTGCTGCACCATCACAAGTCGGACATTTTTGGTAGTGGACTCATTAAATTGAGGTGCTATCAATTCTTTCCGACTAGGTGGATTCGAGTCAGACTCTTACAGCAGAAGCACTTGGTAATCTAGACGGGTCTATCACAACGGTTGTGGGACTCGGGGAAAAGTCGGATGGGAGCCGAGGCATGTGATGCCACCATCCAACAGGAGTCGTATGAGATATGATTGAGAAGGAGTTGTCTACCTAGATCACTTGACGGCTAGTGGTGATGCTAAAGCTCACTAGTGGACTTGCTTATTTAGGGTCCTGAATCACTAAGAACCATTGGAGTGGTGTTGGTTCTAGTGGGAGCATAAGTATTAAAGTGTTTAATATGCTTGCTCTTTTATGGATACATGTCTTAAGTGTTTTGCATTTTTTTCTGTTGTAGATCAATGGCACCTAGCAGTCTTCCTCAGATTTCCAGTTTTGCTTTGAGAACCATCTTAGAGGAAGATAAGCTAAATGGAACTAACTTCACCAACTAGTATCATAATCTGAGAATTGTTCTCAAGCAAGAAAAGAGGGACCATGTCCTAGACAACCCACTTCCAGATGAGCCGAATGAGAATGCGACTGTCGCAGCCACCAATGCCTACCGTTGGATTTGTGATGAATCCACGGAGATTAGCTGTCTTATGCTTGCTTACATGGAACCGGACTTGCAGCAACAGTTCGAGAATGTCGAGGCCTACGATATGATCGAAAGCCTCAAAAGTATGTTCGAGGCTCAGGCAAAGACTGAGAGGTATCAAGTCTCTTAGGCCTTGTTGAGCTGTAAGCTTAAGGATGGTGATCCACTGAGTCCGCATGTGATCAAGATGGTTGGTTACGTGCAGTCTCTGGAAAGGCTGGGCTACCCCATTAGCGAAGAGTTCGCTACGGACATAATTCTGAACTCTCTTCCTAGTGCGTATGGTCAGTTCATATCGAACTACCACATGCATGGTATGGATAAGAAGCTCACTGAATTACATGGGATGCTCAAGCAGGCTGAGGCGAATCTCAAGAAAGGTGCCAGTCAAGTGTTGATGGTACAGAATAAGGCTAAGTTCAAGAAGAGTTCTTAGACTAAGAAGAAGAAGGCTAAGTTGGGAGATAAGGCTGAGGACCCGGTCCAAAACGCTTCCTCAGGGACCAAGCCATCTCCCGCAGCTGGATCCACTTGCTTCTACTGCAAGGCGGATGCCCACTGGAAGAGGAATTGCAGCAAGTATCTAGCTGATAAAGCCAAGAGTGGAGGTGTGACTTCCGGCTCAGGTACGTTTGTTTGCAATGTTATAGACATTTATCTTGCTGATGAACCTGGTAGTTCTTGGGTATATGATACCGGATCAGTTATTCACATCTGCAACTTGTTGCAGGGACTGGTAAGAACTAGGAGCGTGGCGAGAGGCGAGGTTGACATTCGAGTCAGCAACAAAGCGAGAGTCGCTGTGTTGGAAGTCGGCACAATGCAATTTCATTTACCTTCCGGATTCTTAATGGATCTGAATAATTGTTATTATGTTCCAGTGCTTAGTCGAAACATTATTTCTGCCCCATGTTTGATGAGACAAGGCTATAAGTTGAATATTAAGAATAATGGTTGTTCTTTATATTTGAATAATATGTTTCACGGCTTTGCACCCGTCCAGGACGGGTTATTTATTTTGAATCTTGAAGGTGAATCTGTCTATAACATAAATGTGAAAAGGTTAAGACGAAATGATCTGAATATGACTTACTTTTGGCATTGTCGGCTTGGTCATATAAGGTTGAAACATATGAAGAAGCTCCATGATGATGGACTCCTAACTTCGTTCGACTTGGAGTCGTTCGAGACATGTGAATCCTGCCTACTCGGTAAGATGACCAAGATACCTTTTGCAAAGAGTTGTGAAAGGGCGTCCGACTTATTGGGACTAGTACATAGTGATTTATGTGGCCCGATGAGCACTACAGCCAGAGGTGGTTATGAGTACTTCATTACATTCACTGATGATTTGAGTAGGTATGGATACATCTACTTGATGAAACATAAGTCGGATGCCTTTGAAAAGTTCAAGGAATTCCAGAATGAGGTACAGAATCATCTTGGCAAGAAAATAAAGTTTCTTCGGTCGGACCGAGGAGGCGAGTACATGAGCCATGAGTTTGATGACCATCTGAAGAGTTCTGGAATAGTTCCCCAACTCACTCCTCCAGGAACGCCGCAGAGAAACGGTGTGTCGGAAAGGAGAAATCGGACCTTGTTGGACATGGTACGATCAATGATGAGTCGGACAGATCTGCCTTTATCATTTTGGGGTTATTATCTAGAAACTGCAGCGTTCAGACTAAATAGAGTACCATCAAAGTCGGTAGTGAAGACACCGCATGAGATGTGGACTGGCAAGAAGCCGAGTTTATCTTTTCTTAAGATTTGGGGTTGTGAAGCTTTTGTCAAGCGACTTTAGTCGGACAAGCTTACAGCTAAGTCGGATAAGTGTATTTTTGTAGGATATCTGAGGGAAACCTTGGGTTACTACTTCTACAACCGAGAAGAGGGCAAAGTGGTTGTCGCTCGGAACGGTGTCTTCCTTGAGAAAGAGTTTCTCAGTCGGGGAGTCAGTGGGAGCACGGTGCAACTCGAGGAAATTCGAGAGGTACCGGCCAGTAGTGAGTCCACAAAAGCCTTGGAGGTTGAGCCGTGGTACCGATAAAAATCCTTGACATCGAAGAAGATCGGCCAAATTGCGAAGTGTTCGTGATGAGTTACTGTTAGACAGTGATGAGCCGGCAACTTATTTGGAAGCCATGAGATTCGAGTTAAAATCCATGGTTGAAAATCAAGTTTGGAACTTGGTTGATCTGCCAGACGGTGCAAGACCCGTCGAGTGCAAATGGGTCTTTAAGAAGAAAACTGATATGGATGGAAATGTTTCTATCTATAAGGAACGGCTTGTCGCGAAGGGGTTCCGACAAATTCAAGGAGTTGACTACGATGAGACTTTCTCTCCCGTGGCGATGCTTAAATCAGTTCGGATCATGTTAGCTATAGCAGCCTATTTCGACTATGAGATATGGCACATGGATGTCAAGACGGCTTTCCTTAATGGAAATTTAACCTCGGACGTGTATATGATACAGACCGAGGTTTTTGTCGATCCGGCCAATGTTCACAAGGTATGCAAACTTCGGAAATCCATTTATGGGTTGAAGCAAGCATCTCGGAGTTAGAACATTCACTTTGATGAGGTAGTCGAATCGTTTGGCTTCATCAAGAGTGATCATGATTCTTGTTTATACAAGAAGTTTAGTGGGAGCAAAGTAAACTTTCTGATCTTATATGTGGATGACATATTACTGATTGGAAATGATGTCCAGATGTTGCAAGAGACCAAGGAATCATTGGAAAAAAGTTTTTCAATGAAAGACTTGGGTGAGGCGACTTACATACTAGGAATCCGGATCTATAGAGATAATCAAGGCGGCTCATTGGATTGAGTCAGAGTAGATACTTGGACAAAGTGTTGAAGAAGTTCAACATGGAATCGTCTAAGAAGTGGTTCTTACCGATGTCCCATGGCGTAAAACTTAGTAAGACTCAGTGTCCTTCGACAACTGATGAGCGAAGTCAGATGAGTGCGATTCCGTATGCTTCTGCAGTCGGATCCATCATGTATGCTATGATTTGTACTAGGCCGGATGTTTCCTATGCTCTTAGTGTTGTGAGCAGATACTAGGGTGACCCTGGAGAGATCCACTGGGCAGCAGCTAAAAATATCCTCAAGTACTTGAGAAGGACTAAGGATATGTTCCTGGTTTATGGAGGTGAGGATGAACTTAGTGTAAGGGGTTACACGGATGCGAGTTATCTCACTGACTCGGATGATTCTCGTTCGCAATCCAGATATGTGTTTGTAATAAACGGAGGGGCTATGAGTTGGAAGAGTTCCAAGCAAGAGACGGTGTCTGTGTCTATGACAGAGGCTGAGTATATTTCTGCCTCAGAGGCGGCAAAGGAAGCCGTTTGGATGAGGAATTTCCTCATGGATCTTGGTGTGCTTCAGGGCTCGTCCAATCCGTTAGACGTGTATTGTGACAACAATGGTGTTATCGCACAAGCCAAGGAACCTAGACAACACCAGAAGAACAAACATATACTCATGCGGTACCACCTTATTTGCCAGTTCGTGGATCAAGGTGATATCAAGTTATGCAAGGTACACACGGATGCAAACATTATGGATCCGTTGACAAAGCCACTTCCACAGCCAAAGCATGAGGCACACCTAAGAGCTATGGGCATTAGATGCCTAGACATGTGATGTCGGATGATTGACTCTAGTGCAAGTGGGAGACTGTTGGGAATATGCCATAGAGGCAATCATGTATGATGTTATTTCCAAGGTATTCATAAAGTTATCGTCCATGTATGAACTACTGATATATATCATTGAATATGTGATTTGATTGTGGAACTATATATTCATGTTGTTTATACTGATTGTCCTTGGTCGTTGAGGTTGTGGTGGACACACAACTTAGACCAATGTGAAAGTCGGCTGATGACTCGGTTCCACTTGTCATGTGCATAGAGATGCTATTCCGACTAACACGGATTCGGCTAAGAGTTTAGCGAGTCAGACTGACCCATATTGAGATACAACGAGTAAGTCGTCATTTGTATATCTCAGTCAATCTAATCCTTAGACCTGAGGTTATTGCACAGTCCGAGTTGAGGATCACCGACTTAGGTTCTGTCAAACGTTGTTCCGTCACTGGGTAGTTATAAAGGCGGAGTTCGGGTCGACTAAGAATCAAGCTGCGTGATGTGAATAACCGAGATGGGATTTTGCCCCTCCATTTGGAGAGATATTCTCTGGGCCCTCTCAGAAGATATGATTCGGAAAGCATGGACATGCGTGACTCGGTTAAGTTTTAACCGAGGCAACCTACTAAGAGTTAGTCGGATGAATCACTTATCTCGGATCGAGAAAGAGAGTCGGATTATTTAAGGGATGACGATCTTTCGTCTATAGTCCGACAAGGTATATCATGAGGCAAAAGGGACTCAGACGAAAGTCACATTGGAAAGTATGTCATCATGACTCTTTGGTACTTGGGAGTTGGCACGTTCTGCTAGGAGCCGCTACCAACTGATCGGTCATGAGTGAGACTCGGATCGTGTCCGGGTCACCATGAGCCTGTCGGGTCACACACTTAAGAGCGGGAGCATATTTGGGTTGGACCCAAAAAGGAAATGTACAGAGTCAGTGAGTTGGACTCGCAGTGACTAATATAGGCCCTTTTAGTGAATGGGCCACAAGTGGGTGGAGCCCATTTTCACTCCCTATATAAGCTGGGGCGCAGGTGCTTAGAGCTCACGGTTAGGTCACTCCATGTGTTGGAAACCCTAGCTCCAGTCCAGTCCTGTCCTGTCGCCGCCATACCGGACCTAGCAGTCCATCGCTGGCGCTCCTCCTCGTACGTGTGGATACTGGCGGAGGTGTTGTATGTTCAGCACTTCGACGATCGTGGATCGGAACAGATCGTGAGGACTGCACTGCATCAAGCGACTTGCTTCATCGATTCCGCAACCACGCGTCTAGTGGTAATTCTCGTGGCCTACTACCTCAGCTAGATCTTGGGATCACCGTGTAGGAAAAAGTTTTGTTTTTCTCTGCGTGGCCCAACAACATTCATATGACATGCTACAAACTATTAGCAAGCTGGAATCTAATCATGATAAAGCAAGAACTACTAAGCATCCATGAATAACATACACCCTACACGAACAAACTAAGCATGCCCACAATGATGAGTATATGTACAAAAATGAAAACAAATAGAGTTCATTACCAGCCTCTTACCACACCTCAAGTTATCATTAATCCTCATTATTGCCCTTAACTTGTGTGGCTTGAATAGTAATAATAATATGAAACCAAATCTCACTGAGGACTGCTGAACCCTGCAACAAAAATCACAAAACCAAAGAAGAACATCAAATATTTTTGGTGTTTTCGATTTTTAAAGCAAGAACCAAAAAGGGAAGAACAAGCAAAGCAAAATCTTTTTGGGTTTTTTTGAATAGTTCAAACAAAACAAAAAGGAAAAAAGCAAACCAAGGAAAAAGAAAGAAGCAAACCAAAGAGAAACAATAGAAATATTTTTGGTATTTTTGTGTTTTAGAAAGCAAAAACAAAGAAAGAACGAAAACTAAAAAGAGAACGAAACATGAATATACAAAGTACCGACGCAAAATGATATGGAGATGAGAGCGATGTCGGCGTACCTCCCCCCAAGCTTAGGCTTTTGGCCTAAGTGGGTGTCAATCCCAAGCTGGCCAAGATGAAGTGTCTCCGTGGTACGACGAGGAGGTACCCTCATCCTGGTGCGGGCTCGAGTATGTTCCTCCGTAGTGCGCGGAGTAATCGTAGGAGCGCATATCCTCCTGGTGCTGCTCGTGGAACCCCAGCAAGCGGAGCTGCTCGTCGACCTCCTCCTTGGAGCACGACCACGGTCTCCTGTGAACACTAAAAAAAGTAGATTGCAGCAAAGGGATCTCTCTCTCATCCCCATCAGTAAACATCATCCTATATACTAGATTGTCCAAATCAGAATCATAAGTGACAAAGTGATGTGTTTTAATAGCAGCAAGGTCAAGCCTTTGTGGTGCCAATATAGTATCATTGGGGTCCACTGAAAGCTCTAATGCATTGACCATACGTGAAGCAATGATGCCCCCATAGATAGGCCCCCTAGCAGCTAGGCGGCGAGCAATAATCGAGCCAAGGTTGTACCGAGTATCATTGTTGAGCGCAGCAGCAAGGAAGGCTAAATGATAGTTGGAGATATTACTCGTATTCTCTCTACCCAGAACTCTAGTAGCAAGATAATATGCAAAGTATCTAAGAGCAGAGAGTTGGATGTTTCTTATCTTTCCGCGCTGAGCTATGCGGTCATCATCATTGGTCACCCCTCGGTAAAGCTCTAGCAAATCAGCGGGTCGCCCTTGAATCTTCTTCACGGGCCCTGTCATGCTTACACCTACAATACTGCAAAATCTTTCCAATGACATGGTAAAGGGTAGATTATAAATTCTGAAAGAGATAGTTGACTAATAGGGCGTGTTAGTAAACACGAAGCTCTCAACAAAAGTCTTGGTGAGCATAGCGTATAGCTCACTCTCATCTTGCATGTATGAGGTCAAATCAACCCTCTGATTCAGTAGTAGGAAATCATCAAGAATCCCTGCAGCTTGTAAGAAAGTAAAACAAGGAAAAATAGATGGGTGAGCATCCCCATCATCTCCTTCATTACCAATGCAAGGTGCAATGAGATCTTCGTTGTATGATGGCCTAAACTGAGAGGCTGATCTTGAGGGCCTTGACCTCCTAGGTGCATCCCTCTCAAATATTTCTCCAAAGGTATGGCTGTTCATGTTTGATATTCTGAAATTTAAACATCTATTAAACAAGTGATTGCAAAGTGAATATAATGAAGGGCACTACTAATAGGGACTTGTAAGAGGCCTAAACATGCATCAAAACTATATCTCTAAGCATTGAACAAGCTTACAAGCTCTCAAAACCTGTCAACTACAACAGCAAAACACTCAAGATATAAACCACTAAACATAAATCTACTTGGACAAGCGAAGGAGTCACATACCGGAGAACAAATGCTCCAAATTTCAGCAGCAAAGATGGGCTGAGCAAGGAGATCGAAAAAATTGAGGGCAAGCACAGCAAGGACGCGGTTTTGAGCAATGAACTGGTGTTTGATTGGGAGAGAGAAGAAAGTGGCAAGTGAGAGAGTGAGTGGAGGGCTAGGGTGGCCCACACAATAGGCAGGCGCGCCTGGCTGGTCAGCGCCACTGGTGGTGTGCCTGCCTGTGGCCCCAGTACCTTCCTGCACCTCTTCCCCTTTTTTCACGTAAACATTTTATATGAATTTTCTAGAATTTTTCGAGACACTTTATTTTTGGGGAATTTTCAGGTATAGATGAATGAATTTCTAACAGAAAGATTTTTTGGAATGATGCAATGACAAAACAAGGCTAGAACTACAGGAGTTCTAAGACACCTAAGATGCAAGCAACTAGCAACAGAAAATAAAACTAAACGAAAGCAAAAACTAAAATGGATAGAATAGAAGTAAGCGGAGATAATCATGGTGAAAACATTGTTTTGTTCAATGAAATCCCTTTGTTAACAAGGTTGATCAGGTCTTGTGACCAAAACAATTTTATATGAGACAAAACTTTATATTCCACTAATTATTATGTTACCTCAACTTTGATAGCAATGGTCCCAATCATAATATTTTCAAATTTTTCTCTTGGTATGAGACAATATATCTCTCCAACTTGAATGCCCTCAACATGTTCAATTGAATTCAAACCATAAGTCCTATCAATCTTCTTGGGGAAATAGATAGTATGTTCCTTGTCATTAACATTGAAAGTCACCTTTCCTTGATTACAATTAATAATAGCTCCTGCAGTATTAAGAAAAGGTCTCCCAAGAATAATAGACATATTATCATCTTCAGGCATTTCAAGCACAATAAAATCAGTTAATATCAAGCAGTTATGATCCACTTGAACAGGTACATCCTCACATATACCAACAGGAATAGTGGTAGATTTATCAGCCATTTGCAAAGATATATCAGTTGGTATTAATTTTTCTAGTTGAAGTCTCTTATAGAGAGAAAAAGGCATAACACTAACTCCAGCTCCCAAATCACACAAAGCAATTCTAACATAACTATTCTTAATAGAACAAGGAATAGTTGGAATCCCTGGGTCTCCAAGTTTCTTTGGAACCTAACCATTAAAGGAATAATTAGCAAGCAAAGTATAAATTTCTTCATTAGGGATCTTCCTTTTATTCGAGACAATATCCTTCATATACTTTGAGTAAGGAGGCAATTTAAAAGCATCATTCAAAGGAATTTGTAGGAATAAAGGTTTCATCCACTCACAAAACTTATTATAGTGTTCATCTTCCTTTGACATGCGTTTCTTATTAGGGAAAGGCATAGGTTTTTGGACCCAAGGCTCTCTTTCACTACCATGTTTCTTAGCAACAAAATCTTCGTTAGTGTATTTAGTATTCTTAGTGTGCTTTTCAGGTTCTTCTTCAACTTCTTGTTTATCAGGAACATCGTTTTCTTCAATACCACTTTCAGTTTCAGCACCAGAGACATATATACTATTAGGATCTTTAGCAGGTTCAGAGGGTTCTACAATAGTTTTATGTTTCTTTTTTCTTTTCTTACAAGTAGAACCACTATTTTCAGCTTGTTGAGAATCCTTCTGAATTCTTTTGGGATGCCCCTCAGGATATAGAGGATCCTAGGTAGCAGCACCACTTCTTGTTCTAATCTCATAAGCATGTTTTTCTTTAGCATGATTAACTAGCAGGTCTTTTTGCACTTTAATAAGTTGATCTATTTGAGTTTGAACCATTTGAAAGTGTTTAACAATCATTTTAACATCATTAGAGGTTCTTTCCATAATATCTTTTAACTCAACAATAGCTCTAGTGTTTTCCATTAGATGATTTTGCACCCTTTTATTAAAATTATCTTGCTTAACAATAAAAATATTGAATTCTTCCAAGCATTAATCAGGAGGTTTAGAGTAAGGGATATCACCTTCATCAAAGTGTTGGAGAGAGTGTACCTCAATAGTGGATGAATGGGGAATTGGCTTACATAGTTCTTCTATAGGAGGTAAATTCTTGACATCTGCAGCTTTAATTCCCTTCTCCTTAAGACATTTCTTAGCTTCCTTCATCACTTCATCATTTAATTCAATAACTCCCCTCTTCTTAGATGATGGTATAGGCGCCGGTATAGCTAGTTCAGGTATAATTGTTTCAGGTATAGTTGGTTTGGGAGGAGTCCAATCTTCATAATTCTTGCTTATTTTAGCCATTAATTCCTCAGCTTCTTTGGGAGTCCTATTCCTGAAAACACAATCAGCACAACTATCTAGGTATGTCCTAGATTCTTCAGTTAGTCCATTGTAAAATATATCAAGAAGCTCATTCTGAGGTAACGGACTTCAAGCCTGTGCATGAATCAAAGCACAAAACCTTGCCCATGATTCAGGCAATATCTCTTTTTATCCCTATTTAAAATCAAAAAGTTCCTACAAAATAGCATGTCTAGCACTGGAGGAAAATATTTCTGCAGGAAAGTACTAATCAAGCAATCAGGCTTGTCAATAGATCCAGGAGGTAAATTACTAAACCAAGTTTTAGTTTCCCCTTTTAGTGAGAAAGGAAAAATCTTAGCAACAAAGTAAGTACGCATCTTAATATCATCAGAAAACAAGCCACTCATGGTAGAAATCTCAGTCATATGTGCTACCGCACTTTCATTCTTAGTCCCACAAAAAGGTTCTTTCTCAACAATAGCTATGTAAGATAGATCGAGAGAGAAATTATAATCTTTATCTTTAATGTTTATGGGAGAAGCAGCAAACTTAGCAATAGGAGACAATTTGAGTCTAATAGTACGCCTCTTAAGGAGACTCTTAGCAGCGCTCCTATCATGGGTGTTTTTACATTCTTTAATAAATTCATCGGTCATCTCAACATAACCGTCTTCAATATCATAGCTCTCACTAGACTCAGGTGAACTAACAGGTGTAGTAGTGTCTTCATTAGGAGTTTCAGTATTTCGAGCTATAGTTCTAGCAATTGTAGCATCTAGGAAAGGACCTAATGAACCACTCTTATCAAGCACAGTAGAAGTAGCATCATAAGTATCAGAAGTTTTAGATTCAGCAGTAATAGCAGTGTGTGTAGCATGTGTATGTGGTGGTGTAACGAGCTTACTCATAACAGATGGTGAATCAAGAGCAAAAGAGGTGTTCAGAACCGTACCTCTTCTTGTAGTGGATGGT
This sequence comes from Avena insularis, assembly GCA_023614405.1. NCBI lineage: Eukaryota > Viridiplantae > Streptophyta > Magnoliopsida > Poales > Poaceae > Avena > Avena insularis. The sequence goes on from CM042688.1 coordinate 244,867,781, forward strand.
AAAATAGGAAGCTTGCCATCACGAGACTTACCCATGATGGATGGATAGCAGCAAACAATAATGATTCCAAGTGGACTTGATAAATAAAGCTAAATGCTCCCCGGCAACGGTGCCAGAAAATAGTCTTGATGAACAAGTATAGGGGATGTATCATAGTATTTTCGAGGGAAGTGAAACCCAATTTATTGATTCGACACAAGGGGAGCCAAAGAATATTTATAAGCCTTAACAACTGAGTTGTCAATTCAGCTGCACCTGGAAACAATCTTGCTCACAGCAGTTTATCAGTAGCAACAGTTTTGTAGTAGCAATAGTAAAGTAACAGCAGTACTAAAGTAAAGACAGTAGTAACAATAGCAGTAAATAGTAGGATTCGAGTGCGGTAGGCATAGGGATGGATGGACGGGCGTTGCATGGACAAGACAATTCACATAGCAATCAGAACATAGGGCAATTGCAGATAAATAAGATAAAGCATCCAAGTACTAGATAATCCTATGCATGTGTTCCATATATAGTCATACGTGCTCGCAATGAGAACTTGCACAACATCTTTTATCCTGCCAGCCCGTTTGCAGCGGGGCCTCAAGGGAACTACTGGCAATTAAGGTGCTTCTTTTATTAGAGCACCGGAGCAAAGCATTAACACTCCGTGAACACATGTGATCCTCACATCAAAGCCATTCCCTCCAGTTATCCTGATTTCAGTCACTTTGGGGCCATTGGTTCCGGATAACAACATGTGTATACAACTTGCAGGTAAGACAAAAAACAATACTATCATAATGAATCAATAACATGTTCAGATATGAAATCATGGCACTCAGGCCCTAGTGACAAGCATTAAGCATAACAAGTCGCAGCCAAGTCAAAAAGCACTAATAATAGATACTAGGCACCATGCCCTAACAATATGATGCCATTACATGAACGATCTCATCCAATCCCTACCATCCCCATAGCTTACAGCGGGGGATTACTCACTCATAGATGGGGGAAACATGGATGGTCGATGGAGAAGCGATGGTGATGATGATGACGATGATCTCCTCCAATTCCCCGTCCTAGCAGGGTGCCAGAACGGAGTTTCTGGTGCTGTTTCGTGGAATCTGGTGGTGGCGGCGGAGCAGAACTCTTTCTAGAAAAACGTCGAACCCCCCTGAGTTTTTAGGTCAGAAGGCATCTTATAGGTGAAGAGGGAGACCGAGGGGGTGTCTAGGGCGGCCAGACCATCCCCCTAGCACGGCCAGGCCTAGCCCACGCGGCCAGGTGGTGTGGCCTAGGCCCAGCCCCCCTACGTCTCGTATTCTGGCTCCGGGAGTCTTCTAATGAAATAGGATTTTTGGCATATTTTCCGGGATTTTTCCTGATAGTTGATTTTCTGCACAAAAACTACACCAAGGCAATTCTACTGAAAACAGTGATAGTCCATGTTAGTTTAGAGGAGAAACAATAGCAAAAGTGTTCGGGAAAGTAGATACGTTTTGGACGTATTAGTAACAGGAGGAGCATCGCCTAGGAGAGGAACATCTCGGTTGCAGAATATCCTTGAAGCAGAGAGAAGAGGACAAATCCGGGACCTTGATCTATCATTCGTGCCAATAGACCAGGCTCGAAACATCAAGGAAAAAACAACATAGGCAGCCATTGTGGCCACACAAACATATCTAATCACAACTCAGCCTGCACCCGATGATCCTCGTGTGGCCCTCCACTGCTCCGCCCTGATGAATCTCGACATGGTAGGAGCATCTCTCGTGCAAGCAGAGCAAGGAACCATGCGGCAACTCGACAGATCCCCATGTCGTCACAGCAGCCCTCAGGAAGGAGGTCATACCCGACGATCACGATCGCCACATCAGGTCCACTTTTCAGAATTAGAGCCGCGAAACGATGCAAGAAACGATATCACACAACGAAGGATCGACCAATCTAGAGAAGAGCGTAGCACCCGAGGATACCATGACGGCGAAAGCAAGGAAGAGTAGGAACTATGCAGAGCCAGTTGCTTTACCCGACTGGTTCGCAAGACTCCGGTACCAAAAGACTTTAAATTACCTCAAGATTGTCAAAAGTACGATGGTCACCAAGAACCTGAAGCTTGGCTGACAGATTATCTGGCGACCGTCAAGTTACAAGGCAGCTCCAAAGATACTATAATGCAAAGCTTGCAGTTGCACCTAACCGGCACGACACTTTCCTGGCTAAGGCAACAACCCAAAGATTCTATCAGCAGTTGGAACGATCTTGAGGACAAATTTATCAGGAACTTCTAGTTCACATTCAAGCGACCTGCGTCTTTGGAGCAATTATGGGCCTACAAGCAAAAACCAGGAGAATCAATATGGGCTTTCGTCCAACGGTGGAACATCATAAAAAATTTGGCTGAAGCCATATCCGATGAAAGAGCAACTGACGCCTTCAAGGATGGACTTCGTCTGCAGGAATTTATTGAAGAACTAGGACGAACCAAGCCAAAGAAAATTTCGCAGATGATGGATATAGCCAATCGTTGGGCTGATGGAGAGGACGCAGTACACAACAAAAGAGCCCGTTCACCCGAAGAAGACAGGGACAGGCGCAACAATGATCAAAAACGACGAACCAACAATAGGACAGCACACCAAGTTACATTGCAGCCAATTTCTATGCAGGGGACAACCGACAAAGCGACGATTACAACAATGGATACTGGGGTAACAGGGACAACATCGGTGGAGGCCAGCCACAACAACGATACCAGCCGATGAATCGAGACCCACCTATGTCAGCAGGACAAATGTTGGAAGGACCGTGCAATATGCACTTTTATGTCGACTCGATAGGGAAAAGGCGATCAAATCACCTCCTAAAGGACTGCCGAACATTCTTAAAAATGCAAGAGCTATGCAATGCAAGGGCAACTGAAGCAGCAAACCGAGGCTATGCTACCATGCCTGGCGCTTTGGCCATCGGTGCGCCACCGCCACCGTAGGGGCACCCGCAAGCACGACAGCCGCAAAATACAACACATCAAGATGACGAATATCCCAGGTCAAAAGGAGAAATGTCAATGATCAAGAAGGGACGGACCTCCAACAGAACAGAGAAGTTGATCACTAGGCAAGTGATGACCCACAAGTATAGGGGGTGTATCGCAGTATTTTTGATAAGTAAGAGTGTCGAACCCAATGAGGAGCAGAAGGTGTTGACGAGTGGCTTGGAGCAGGAATTCTCTGTAAATACTTAGCAAACGGAATTTTAGGGGTTTTTGATAATGCAGGTAAATAAAGTACGAGTAAATAAAAGAAAATAATAATAGCTGCAGCAAGTGGGCCAATCCTTTCTTTAGCAAAGGACAAGCCGGTTGTATTACTTAAGATTACCAAACGTTCTCGAGGACACATGGGAATATCGTCAAGTGCTTTCACTTCATATAGTTGATTAATCTTCTTTAGTTTGATAAGTGTTGTGTGGGTGAACCTGTACTAATGTACCAACCTTCCTAGGACTAATACATACTTGTGATTATACCCCTTGCAAGCATCCGCAAGTACAAGAAAGTAATTAAGATAGAAACCTAACCACAACTATAAACTCTAAGATCCTGACATCCCTTGTGCAAAGGTTTCCTAACAGGGGTTCAGGTTTCTGTCACTCCGGCAACCCCTACAATTAGTAGCCAAATACACAATGCATTCCCCTAGTCCCATAAAGGTTAAGTGTCATGAAGTCGACATTCACATGACACCACTAGAAGAATAACACCACAACTTAAATAACAAACTATTGAATCTTTCTCAACACAATTCCACTACTAACAACATGACTTCTCACATGTCCTCAAGAACTAAACGAACTACTCACAAGACATCATATGGATCAAGATCAGAGATGATATAATGATAAGTAACAATCAGAACATAAGAATAATTCAATGGTTCCACTCAATGGCATCAACTACAACAAGTAATCAACACCGCGAAAGTTTCCCCAAAGAACTATGTAATATTCAACCCAATTGTTACAGCGGTATGAAGTGGTGATGATGGTCCTAGTGGAGATGATGATGGTGATGATGATCCTGATGAAGTCCAGCTTGATGGTGGTGTTGATGGCGATGATCTCCCTTCTCCGGGAAGGAATTCCCCTGGCAGAATTCTGTCTGCCAGAGAGATCTTTCTCTCTCTGTAGTTTTCCACCCCGCAGAGGCAGCGGAATCTTTCTGTGGTCACCCCCTAGGTATTAGGGTTTCATGGGGATAATATATGCCAAAGGGTAGAGCTAGAAGTGGGCCAAGGTGGCCACACCACCTGGTGGCGCGGCTAGGGGTGGCCCACGCCAGGAGGTGGTGCGGGCCCCCTGTGGCCCATCTCCACTCCCCCTGCTAGCATCATTCGTCTTCTGGAAAAATAGGATTTTCCATATATTTTCCCGGATTTTCTGATCTTCGCGAATTTCGCCTCCAAATAGCCCCTTTTCCATCAGAATCCTGACTGCAGCGGTCCATCCTCCAAAAGTCATCAACCATGCAAAAACAGATGAAATAACATAAGTATCATCTCTTAATATGAAATATATCAATGAATAACAGTAAATTATGATATAGAATAGTGATGCAAAATGGACATATCAACTCCCCCCTATTCTTGTGCAGGTTAATGCTTTGAGTGCAGGATGGAGTAGCTACCATACCACTACTCTTATCATTCGCTCTTGTACATTGAATCGGTGGATCAAGCAATTTACTCATTCCACTGAAGTTAGAGGTAGCCTTGTGACCTCTTTCTTCGCATTTGTTTCTACGGAGTGTTCTCTCGACGAATGTGGGCAACGATCCCTTGTTGTTGGTGTCGACAATTTGAAGATAGAGAAAGAACACGTGTTAGTGGTGTCACGGGGATCTACATGAAGCGAGAAGACTCAGATCGTCGGCCTTCTTCTCCGTACCATGAGGCGGATCTTGAGGGCGAGATCCATTATTAGTGGTGTCAAATTGTAGCACCCCGCTAAAACCACTACTAGAAAATCCCTTGCTATTTTATCTTTGTGCATCATCATGATCGCATGCTCGTGTCATCATGCCACATTACATTTGATCATCGTCATGTCATCATGCATTTGTTTGCCTAAAACTATTTTTCTAAAAGCCTATCTTTGTTTTCTATATGCCTCCCTCTTTATTTCAAATGTAAAACCTGGTCTCTTTCGGATCTTTTATTTTCTAAAGTATTTACCAAAAGAATATTTAAAACAAAATAAATAAACAAAAATATATTTTATAAAATCCCGGGGAGACAGTCCAGCCGGTCAGACCAGAGGTCTAACCAGGTCGTCTAAAAACCTAACCCAGTAAACCCTAACCTGCCCTAACCCTATCCTAATCTACCCCACACCCTAGCTCCGTTGCACGCGAAACGTGCCCCGCACCACAGCCCCACCCTCACGCGTCGCCAGCGCCCCACGGTACACGCTACGACGCACACACTCAATGCGAAGCCCACCCCGACGCGCCTCCCTCACGCTCGCGAGTCGTGACTCGTGACCACCCACCCCGCTAGCGACAATGTCACTCGATCCCCATCTCCGTCGACAACCGCTGCCAGGGAGAGCCCTGCTCGATCCCCATGGCACCGCTGCCCCGGCCGCTCGCCGCCCCGCCTCCTCGGATACCCTCTGCCCCGCGCGCTCTAGGCGAGGATCCTCCCGGCCGCCTCCAGCCACGACGGCCTCCACCGCCCGCGTGCCCCCGTCATCCGCGACCCCGCGCCGGCCCTATACGCCACCCCGGATCTCGTGCGGGTCACCGCCGAGCCGCCCTTCCCCACGCCGGTCGCCGTCCTCTGCGTCGCCCCTCGTCGGCTGCTCCAGCGGCTCTCCTCTGCGTCACCCGCGCCCGCAGCAAGCCCTCGTCGCCCACGAGCATCCCTGCGCCAGCCAGCCCGCTCAACTGGCTAGCCTCCTCCTTTCTCGCGCCCACCTGCAAGCGAGCCCACACCTCCGGTGTGCCTCGCGAGCTCGTCCTCGTCGTGATGCCTCGCCACCCTGCCCATCTCCTCTTCCCAGGTGCTGTCGTCAGCCGCCGTTCCCCCCCAGCCAGGCAGCACCTCCATGTCGTCCGCGTCGCCACACGAGGCGTGTCCCTGCTCACCTCGAACCAGAGACTGCATTCTCCATCCTCCTATCGTCGATGTATCCAGAACCTGCTTGTGCTTTGGTCTCTGTGGGAATAAGTTGAAGCTAGAGACCCTTCATTTTGTTCCGGTGACACTGGTCTCCTCTTGGCAACGTGAAGGTGGAGTGGCAGTATGGTGCTGCAGTGAAGAAGACCACCCAAGAATGGTGTAGAACGACAATCTGGCTCCGGTGCGAGGCAAGGTCGTTAGATTATTGCGTCAAGCATGTGAAGATGGCCGTGCCCTCTAGAGACCCAGCACCGGTTCAAGATTGCGGCAGTGGTGCTCGAAGCCGGAAACCAAGGGTGGTGACGTCCGACCCGGAGAACCCCCTTGACAAGGACCGTTTGATGACAAGATCTTCATCATGGTACACCAAGAACTACCTCACGGGTCCGTTGGCGCGAAGCTCTCCTCCCGAAACCAAAGACCACCAAGCTCTTCGATCTGATATTCGAAGACGCCCAGACCCTAGATGCCAAGATCTCCTCATGGATCTCGGAGCCCCGTTCCCAGAGTCCGAAGACCGATCCCGCCCAGACCGAACCCCGGCACGCCAAGCTCTCCTCCCGGGAACCGGTCAAGATGGAACACCAAGTTCTCCTTCCCAGATCCGACGATCGAAACCGACCCTGTCGAACACCCCTCCGAGGCCCAAGATCTTCGGACCTTGACGTATGACCCCTATCTGAGACCCCTATATTTTACAATTTATGACATTGTCACTTGTTGCATATAAATTGATCATATTGCATACATCTTCATTTGTTTGGGGGAGGGTATATTATCGATTCACCTAATAATTAAATATGGAGACTATATGCGGGGTATTCTTGTATTATACCGCCTCCATTTAAATTTGTGTAGCGAACTAATGCCATGTTTTGCCTTGTTAAGACAACATTTAAATTGTGGGGTATCTAAACAACATGAACCTTCTAATTAATCGTCGGGACCCTGGTTCCGCCTCATATTGCCTAGGTGCATCGCATCTTTGCCATGTCATGCATCATATCATAAACATGCCGATTCTTCTGCCGAAGTATTAAATATTGCATCCGGTGTTTCTTTTAGTGTTTTGTCCTTCGCGGATTAGGCCGTTGAGTGGATGCGAGTATCGGCAAGTCCTTCGGATAATGTATCTTCGACAGTGTTTCCCAAGCGAGCAATCTCCCCCTTTCTACCTATTTTTCATTTATAGTCTTTATTTCCTCCTGTTGATCTATTGTTATCCGTGTCGTGATGCTTTAGTGTTCCGTACCAGATATATATTCCATGCAGCCTTTATATTGCCTTGGACACCTCCTATTACCTGTTGTTTGGTAGATAGATGGTCTTGCGAGTCGTAGTCGCTTGCTTAGGTGCGATCCCGTGTCGTGAAGTACCACACAGTTGTTGGAATGTTGTCATATGCTTTACGGTGGAGAGGATCATGACTTTAAATACATCTATTAAATTGTTGGGAATAGATATAACTAATGCAGAGGCATCGGTGAGCAATAGATGTTATTTGGTTCTTCCACGCTCACTTGTGTCCCGTAGGACCCCGAGTACTTGATACCTGTTCCTTGACTATTCGCACTATCCACATGCGGGAGACTCTATGAATCCCCCTTAGCCAGATCTTGATTCATTTCTTATTTCTTGGGGCCACAAACTAGTTTGGGGATTTATTACCATCATGTACTTATGCCATGCTTTACTGCTTTATTTAAGATTGTGCGTGGAGCACCTGTACTGTTTTGGATCGTGCCATGTTTTTGCTGTATCGACAAGCCCAGTCACACTTTCGGGTTCCTAGTCGTTTACAGCCGTCGTCACAAACCCTGGGTCCATTCCGGAGCCGGCCAACTTCGTTGCGGGTAGCTTAGTGGGGTGGCCCCCTGAAATATTTTATGAATCCTATGATTGCTTTGTCGTGAAAGCCTCGTTGGGTTTTGATTTGGTTTTTCCAAGGTTGATCGTGTGTGTGTTGCTATTTGTGCACCCTGAAGGTAAATCTTTACGAAAGCCGTGTCATGGTTATGGACGACTTGGAGCACAGTATCTCGATCATAGACAAGCATAACTAAAGTAGTGCTATAAATTTGACTTAATATGTGACTAGTAATCAGCTTCACTACAATAGAGTGGATAATAAAAGTGTCAACAACTGGTGGAACTGGTGTGTATCGTGTCATGTTATACCTGCCTAGTAAGTATCGCAACTCCAATGGAATGAAATAAAAGTTCCAACAACTGCTAAGTTTGGGATGTCACATGCTAATTGTATCTGACTAGTAAGTACTACAACTACAACTGAATGGTTAACTAAAACTGCCCACTACTTATGCTATCAGGATGACTCAAGCTATCTATATCTGACTAGTAAGTGTTGCAACTATAATGGAATGAATAAAACTGCCAACTATGTGAGTTCCTCGGTTTGACTTCCTCGTTTGGTCTCGACGGGGAATACCAGGATGGGTATGATTGGTGTTAGTATAAGGTTGGTTCCGAATAGGTCTTCGTTATCTCTCTCTAATAGCCGACAGTTTATCGAGTCTCTATAGGTTGTTTAGTGCATGCTTCGCTCCCGCTTCAGTCCACCATACCTATGTAGGCGAGAGCGGCCGAATTCTAGCCTCGCCGTCTTGGCCTCGATCGACGCTCCTCTTTTTCCTTCGCCCTTTGTTGGCATCCCCTTTTGTTTTAGCAGGTTTGCAATCGACGTCGTTAGCAGGGTTACCCCTCCGGCTTGGCCTAGGCAGGGTTATGGATGGCATTGGTTATTCTTCAGGGCTCTTAGCCCCATTTGCATCTTGTTCGTACTCGGACGTTGTATTGGTTTCAAGGTGATTTGGATCTTGTACTGTATATCTATATTCTTGACTCATGGAGTCGTGTTGTATATATCTGTTTTGTGGGTTCCATCGTGGACTATTGTGTAATGGTATTACTTCGTTTTCCACCCGCACGAAAGTGCCTGGTGGGCGTCCTTGAATCGTTTCTATGCGGGTTTGGCGGGAAGTGCTGAAACTTGCATAGGGCCGATTCGAGGGTGTTACATCCTTCAAGTTTTTTCACCTGGTCAATTTTTTCAGCGTACAACGGCGGGTCCACCGTGTGCACAATGGCGGTATTGATTGCGCCCACTACAGATGAGGATGGAATTGCATCCGATAATTGCATGGACCCAGAAGGAACCAAAGATTCATTCAAAATCTGGCAAGACACAAAAGATATGAAACGTTCAGCATACAAAAACAAACTCATACGCATACATTCAATAGTTTCTTTCTCGTAAAAAGGAAGCAAAAGGCAGCTGGATAAGTTAAAGGTTCACTACAGTGATGGCAAGGTAGACACAATAAAACTACAAAACAAAGCCTATGGAGCTATGCCCTTCAAAGACAAAGTAGCACTAGCAGAAGGAGCACTAGCTACAGGAACGATAGGAGCAACCGAAGAAGGAGCGCCCGTCGAAGAAGCGGCAACCAGGTTCTCCGAGCCTGAGCCTAGGCCCAAAGGCACCCGAGAATACTTTCTGGCCCTCTTAACATAAGGCTTCAGGTAAACTTCTTGGCCATTGGAGGTGACTGGGACAGAGGATCTAACCTTCTCCTAGTCGACCTTCTCGCTTTGTGCCATCGCCAGTGCCATGAAAGTTTCGGAACCACTTTTGGGCTACATCGGGCTATAACCAACAAGGGGGCTGGGATCGGCACCAAAGAGAGTGACAAGATCATTCAAGTTATTCGGCACCTCCTTGGTTGGAAAAACATCGGCATGAAGGCCTTTGAAGGCACGGCAGGAGCGGACAAGAAGGTTGCTTCCACGAACATTGATGGCCTCTAAGGTGCTAACAACATCCAACAAAGGATCGACCTTCTTGCCTTCGTGTAGCGTCAGGTTCTGGCCAGTCAATTGTGAAAATAAAAAAAGGAAAAGATTGATGATAAAAGAAAAGAGATAAAATAAAGCCACACAAGACAAAAACTTACAGGTCAAAGAAGCATTAAGGGCCTCCAGGCGCTCCCGAAGATTTTCATCTCGAATAGTGGCTTGCTTGGCCACTTCTTCGGCTTCAGTTTTCACCTTCTGCTTGGCCTCCTCCAAAGCCTCCTCAGTGGCCCGTAGTTTGACCTCCAGATCATCGGCACGCTTCATCGCCTCGTCCCGAATAACTCCGGATTCCTTGGCAGCAACTGCACAAATAAATCATGAAAAATGGAGAAGAAAAACACACAAAAGAATTCCTGAGGACGAACAGGATATACCCTTCAGTCCTTCGGCTTCATCACGGATTTTTATAAAACTAGAGGCCATGTCGACCATCTCGCGCATCAAAGGCTGAAGAAGAACATCATAGCAAGGGATATCAGGCAAAATAAAAAGAAGCTATGGGTAGAAAAATTCTAAAATATAGAGTGACTCACATATTTCATATCCACATCAACATTATTTTCAGATATCTCCACACCTTTATCAGCCGTTTTCTTCCTTTTTTGTGGTGGCGCCTTTGACGAAGTGGCAATGTCTTTCTAGATAATCTTCTCCATGGAGGACATGAGCATTTCCTTCGGCTCCATCGATGGCGGAGCGGATTTCTTCGTAGAATAGGTAGCATATGTATGAAGAGGAGACACGGGAGGATCTTCATCATCATCGTCGCTGCCAAAGAAAAGAACCAAACAATTGGGAAATCATCAGCAACAGAACTACCAGATAAAGCAGTAAAGAAGCAGTAAAACACTTATGAAGATACATCCTACGCAAAGCGGAACAAGTTCATCTGGGCAGGAGAAGCCGAAACTAGCGCAACATCGAAGGGTTTGGAAGCAGTTGAGGCATCCGAGTCTTCTCCCTTTTCTACAGTGTAAGAGCGCTTCCTCTTATCACCAGCACACTCCACGCGAAAATCCCCAGAGCGAGCCGATGGAAGGGATTGCGTTTTCGATGAAGAATCAGAAGCAGAAAAATCCATCTCCTCATCCGCGGTGGTCCCAGTCACAGGGAGATCGTCGGATGCGAAAGAATGGAAAGGGGGCTCATAGCTTCCAGGGAGAGGAGGAACTGAGCTCAAGTGATCAAAGTCCTACACAAACAGAACACATGGAAAAAATCCAGTTATTGATAGAGTAAAATTCATCCGCAAATAAAAGGGAGGAAAGATGGATGCAAAGGAAATTTACCTCGGGAGTCGGTTTTTCTTGCCATAGGGCTCCACAAGACAACTGGAAGGAACCGGGCTTTTCTTGGTAAGGGTGGTGAAGTTTCGAACCCTCTTTTCATACACCTTAAGGGTAAGGTCTTCCGGTGATATCCTCATCGGATCCCTCTTCCCAGTATATGCCCACATGCCAGAAAGTCGGGCCTGAAGTGGTTGGACCCGGATCCACCAAAAATATGCCAGAATCTGGAGACCCGACAATTCCTTGTCAACTTAATGCCATAGTTTTGAAATGCGATCAAGATAGAGCTGAATTTCCACCATTTCTTTGAAAGAAGGACGTTGATCCCAGGATTCAAGTTTGCGACAAGTTTTTTTAGGATAAAAGGGGGCTAAACCGAAAGATTGGCCTTCAATTGATTGATCTTTGATATAAAACCACTTGGACTTCCAGTCTTAAAATAAAAATAATCTATGTCGGAGCGAACAGAGAAAATGGTGCCACCAACGTCATGGACAATTGTGTCAGTGGCGTTACGGTGAATATCAAAGAAATGCATCCACATGCCCCAATGGGGATGAATCCAGAGAAAGCATTCACAGAGAGTGACAAAACAAGCAACATGGAGGATAGAGTTCAGTGTGAGCTGATACAGCTGCACGCCATAGACCAAAAGAAGACCACAGAGAAATTCGTGGACTGGAAGAGAAAGGCCGCGGAGAAGAAAGGAGAGAAACATTACCCTCCAGCCAGACTCGGGGATTGGAGCAGCTTCGTCTCCAGGGATCTTGAAGGTACCCTCCGCCAGATGGCCGGAGTTCCGGGCCTCATGGAGATCCTGCACCGTGCACTTGGAAGGAGCCCATCCGACGGCCCTCTTCCTGGTGGCCTTGGCCACAGTGGAAGTCCCCGCCTTACTTTTGCCCATGGCGGCGGAAGAGAAACATGAGCATAGAGCATGAGTTCTCAAGGAGGCAAGAGCGCTTATAAAGATGGACCAAAGGAAGGTGAGGTAAAACAGTAAAACAAATCTCCTTCCCCTTATAAAGAGCAAAAGTATGAAGTTCGGACCGTTTGATGCAAAATCGAACCGACAGAAGATCACACGGTGGTGACACGTGTTAAAGAGATTCCGTAAAAGAAAAATCTAAAGAAGTTATTGCCACGGTAAAAATGGGAGGACAGCGCGTGACGCCTCGATCTATGCGCGGAGAGGGGACGTACAGTCAAAAAACTCTGCTAAATACGCTATCAGGCATCATCATTACTGCCGCATGGCCCCAAGTTCGAAATGTCCCGTCAGGACGTGTCTTCTGGAAATCAACAACATAAAATACGTCATTACTGATGTCACATCAAAGACATTGTAGAAATTGCGGCTCGCTATAAGAGATATGACCCAAAAAAATTAAAATTGGAGTCGAAGTAAATTCCTTCAGGAGAAGATTTGAGACTTCAATCGAACATACAATATTGCGACTGTAGCCTCGGGGGTACTCCTATCGGGAGCACTGGTCGTGCACCCGACACAATCTACAGAAAGACTGGCGCCATAAATCCAAGTTTTCGATCCTGTGTTTTGATACATACATCCAAACATAGCCTCGGGGGCTACTCCTATCAGGAGCACTGGCACGCACCTGATAAAGAAAGAGAAATGAAAAATTCTTCCACAGATACTCCTATCAGGAGCAGTTACAGGAAAAAAAGATCTTCAGCCACCAAAAAACAAAAAAAACTCGGATCACACTCGACACAATAAAAATCTGAATGTCTTGTTCAAAAACATGAAGGTAAGACCCCAGGATTCGTCCTGTGTGGCCTGGTAATCGCACAAGAATGCGCTCTACCAGTAAAATATCTGTATCAATGATACGATGAAAAATCCTAACGGACGCATTGGGTACCCGATAAAATAGAAACTAGAATTCAGTATTCGATAAGACCTCACTGGCTCAAACTGAATTATGCCAGTAGTATATTTCGAATTCGAGCCTAAGGACTTGAATTTGATGTAGGACAACCTTGTTTTTGCCTAGGAGAAATTAACTGAGTCTTGATCCATCGGAAGCATTAAACTCGTTGTACCAAACTCCCTACAAAATTAAAAATCAAAGAACAGAAAGAAGGGAAAACTAAACTTTGAGACTCAACCCGAAACTACCATTCAGGTAGAGTCTCAGGGGCTACTAACATAGGTATGATTACTCGGGTGCTTAGGATTTGCTACCCTATACTGGGTAAAAGGCTAATGGCCCATGAAGATTCCAGATCATAGCCCAAGGAAGAAGCCTACAAAGACTTTTGATTGTATTAGGAAAGAAACTATGAACCGACATTGTAATTACGGGTATGTGAAACCTTGATGGCCCAAAATATATCGAGCTTGTTGGGGAACCCCAAGAGGAAGGTATGATGAGCACAGCAGCAAGTTTTCCCTCAATATGAAACCAAGGTTATCAATCCAGTAGGAGCAAGGAAACACCGCAAAGGTGTTGCTAGCTAAGCCTTGGCAGGGCGCACTGCCGGTGCTAGTAGCAACGTGGAGACCTGCACAACACAACCACAGAACTTTGCCCCCAACTTGCGATGAGGTTGTCAATCTCACCGGTTTTGTAAAAAACAAAGGATTAAACGTATCAATGGAAAAAGTAATAGTTTGCAGAAAGTAAACACAAAACAGTAAACAATTGATTGTAGATTGAAAGTAAAAGAAAGGACCGGGGTCCATGGTTCACTAGAGGTGGCTCTCCTTAAGATAGATAACATGCTGGGTGAACAAATTACAGCAGGGCAATTGACAAACATCAAGAAAGCATACAAGCATATACTAATCATCTTGACTCCTTTGAGACTTGATTGGGCATTACAACATTATACATAGACCGCCATCCAACTGCATCTATGACTAATAATCCACCTTCAGGTTATCATTCGAACCCCCTCCAGTATTAAGTTGCAAGCAACAGATTATTACATTACGAATTGCGTGTAAAGTAAACAATACGATTGTTCTATGAACAAAGGATTGTTGTTTTCTCCCTAGTAGCAACAGTAGTACCTTAGAGATTTTTGTCACTTCCCTAGATTACCAAAGGCATGAACCCACTATCGAGCATAAATACTAACTCTTGGAGTTGCTAGCATCTACTCGGCCAAGATAGCTACTAACAACGGAAAGCATGCAAGATCACAAATAACAAAGACATGATAGAATCAATAATCAATCTAAAATAGCATCTCAATATCCATCGGAACCCCACAAACACAACATGTAGGAATTACAAATAGATGATCTTGATCATGAACGGAGCTCACGAGATCTAAACATGAAAGCACAAAGGAGGAGAACCAGCCATCTATCTACTACATGGACCCGTAGTCCAAAGATGAACTACTCACGCATCACACCGGAGGCTTGCATGATGATGAAGAAGGCCTCTAGGGTGAATTCCCCTCTCCGGCAGGGTGCCGGGAAGAGCTTCAGATCCCTCCCGATCTAGGGATGGAGATGACAGCGGCTACAGACTCTTTCGTGGAATTTTGATCGGGTACTTAGGGTTTCCGTATCAGAGGCAATATACAGGCGGAAGGAGAGGCCGAGGGGGTGCCTGGGCTGGCCACACCACCCCGTGGAGCGGGCCAAGCCTGGCCGCACGGCCAGGTGGTATGGCCGCCCTCTGTCCCTTCTCCGTCTCATATTATGGCTCCAAGTGTCCCCTAGTAAAATAATAACTTTGGCTTTTGTCACGTTCAATTCCGAGAATATTCATTTTCTGACTTCCTAGAACCAAAAACAGCAGAAAACAGGCAGCTGGCACTGTGGCTCTTGTTAATAGGTTAGTCCAAGAAATCATATGAAAAGTACCAAAGTGTGTACAAAACACAAGAAAGTAGATAAAACCAAGCATGGAACATCAAAAAATTATAGATACATTTGCAATGTATCAACATCCCCAATCTTAACTCCTGCTCGTCCTCAAGTAGGTAAGTGATAAAAAGAAAGAATAATTTTTGAGGTGACATGCACCATCATAAACTTGATCAAAGTATTTGTAAAAATTCAAAGCTGGGATCATAGTACTTCAATCATAACATGAAAGACAAAGTTCTAGCAATAAGACAAATAAACTATGTTGCCACATGAAAAGGCACAAACAAAAGATTCATGAATAACAATGCTTTGCAAGACGTTTGTTTGTTTCACATAAAGAAAACATAGCATAATGGCATTCAGCTTGTCCCTCATAGAGTAGCAAATATAAATGCATAGGACACCTTCAAAGTTCATAAGAGTGACTAGATACAAATAGTTTAAAACAAGCAATATCAAGTTATGCATCAATCAACTAGTCTTGGGACAATGCACATAGAACTAAGAATGGCCACTATGCTCTCAAAGTAGGTGCATAAAGGTAGAAGATGGAGACTCAATATAAAAGTGGAAGAAAGTCCTTCATAGAAGGAAGCAGAGATTCAAGTTTAATAAAGAGCTTCCAAAAATTATGGTACTTATAGTTTCAGCTCTCATTGCCCCTATCATAAGCATCTTGAAGTGATTAAGGTTAAAGTGAACAAACTATGGTGTACATGCTTAACAAAGTATAAGTTAGAAATCTCATGTCCCTTGAATACGAGGGCCGCTCCTAATGCTACTCAAGTTTAGTCACCGGTAAGTTCTTGTCATCGTAAGTATATGTGTATCATAGAGAACTGCCAACGGGTACCCCTTGCCCGATCATACGGAAGAATCCCCATATCAAAATGACAAGGCAAGCAGACAACGAGCATCTTAGCAATCTTCTTATTTACCATGGGAATATGGTGCTTTTTTCTCTCTTTCCTCTTTTTATAATCTCTTTTTTTTCTTTTTCTCTTTTTTTCAATATAGGACTCTTTTTTTATAAGAAGAATGCTTCATAGACAGCTCATTATGGTTACGCTGCAGGTTTCCACCATGTCAGCATGGATTAGACCAGCGGCCCAGGCGTTTCTCTAACACATATACATAACTCCATGGACTTACAAGCTCCCCTTTCATTTCACACCGACGACATTCATAGACAAAAGAGCATGATATCAACTAGGTACAAAGTACTAGTGCAATGTTGAAAGTGTTCCCCATGACAGCATGGTTCTGCTAATCCCCAACAAATAAGTGCAAGCATATACAACATAGACGACACAATGGTTCAAGTTTATTAAGGGCAAGAAAAGTAAAGTGTGCCATCATGTTCATGAGAGCTTTAATCACTAGTTTTCTCATAACAAGTTTAATTTGGAAGGTAAACAAAAACATGAATATACTTGGAATAGCATATGATAGTAGGTAGGTATGGTGGACTCTTTGGAATAACTTGGTTTAGGGAGTTGGATGCATGAGTGGAACTCATACTTGGTTGTGGAGGCTAGCAAAAGACTGGGACCGACAAACTAAGAGAGCAATAATGGCCATAATCATGCAGAGCGACAAAACATCATTAATCAAAGCATAAAGTGATACTACAAGTTGAAAACTAAAGGATCATAAAGGTTTATGGTGACTTGGGATAGTCATAACATGGTGTGAGCATGCGCCAAGTCAACCCAAATAAATCATCAAAGGAGAATACCACCATACTATGCTTTAATATGCTAAAATAACGCATGATTCATCCAAGGCACATTAAGAAATCTCAATTGTTTATAACAAGTCATGCTACAGCAAAGAATACTAAGCATAAAGCCAAAACAATATCAAGCATGGCATGACAAAGCATATGCCACAGTCAAAAACAAGCTCTCTTTACCACTTAAGAATGAACTTTCCTAATCTTTTCCAAACCAAACCAAACTATTTGAAAACCAATGTATGAAAGAGGGGGTCCAACCAATTTATTAAGCAAACTAATCAAACAAAGCAAACTAAAAACCAAAATGAAAACGAAAAAGAAGACGCTCTAAGAACAACACAACTGTGCATGAAACATTAAAAATGAAGTGTTTGGAAGAAACCTGGGATTTTTATTGATGAAGAGGGGATGCCTTGGGCATCCCCAAGCTTTGACGCTTGTACTTCTTGGATATTTCTTGGGAAGACACGCGTGTCATCCCCAAGCTTGAGCTTTATTCCATCCTTCATGTCATTACTCAGTCCTTCCATACACCTGAAAATTTCCCTTCATACAATCTTTATTAGCAACATTAGTGCAATCAAGATAATAAGTCTTTAGGTTCAGTTCTAACACCAATAAAACTTTCATTAAAACACAAGCTACTGTAGCACTTCCCTCAAAAAGGTCAATTCCCCAAAAGAACTAAAAAAGGAACCAACAAGAAGCAAATGCAGAAAATGGCAGAATCTGTCAAAACAGACCAGCAGGTAAAGACGAATTTTTTGGAAGACCTTCAGTTGCTCAAATCAAAAAGTGTTGAACTAAAGAAAGTTATATAACAACCTGGGGAAGAATCACAAAAATTGACGCCTCAAAAGGATGTACAAAGATTTTACGCGAATTTTTACGGTGAAGCACAGAAATCTGTTTCGGGACAGCAACTTTCCCAATCATTACTTCTCTCTCATTAGAGGTTACTCTTGGCACAAAAAGCAAATAAAAAAGGATAAGGAGCGGTTATTAATGAAGTAATAACTTCCAATAATCATCTAAAACTTTTGGGTTATCTACCAATAAGTACTTTTCTTTAACGCCTTTAAGTTAGACATAAGAACAAAAAGAATCAAGTGTTCTCAAATCAAGAAGCATTATGAGCAAATTTTGTTTTCATAGGAGAGGCAAAATAAATCTTCTCTCTCTTCTTAGGGAAGTGTTTTATACCTTTCTTCAGTGGGAGTTGATATTTAATGGTGCCTTCTTTCATATCAATAATGGAACCAACAATTCTAAGAAAAGGTATTCCCAAAGTAATAGGACAAGAAGCATTGCATTCAACATCCAAAACATAGAAATCAACGGGGACATAGGCATTGTTAACCATAATAAGAATATCATTAATACTCCCCCATGAGTTTGTTTTTAGCATTGTCATCAAGTGGGACATTCAAATAACAATCTTGAAGTGGTGGCAAATCAAGCATATCATAAATCCTTCTAGGAATAATAGAAACACTACTATCAAGATCACATAAAGCTTTGAAATCAAAATCATTCAGTTTCATATTAATGATGGGTCCCCGACCATCTTCTTGTTTTATAGGAATAGAAGCATTATGTTTCATCTTTTCTTCTTTAATCATTATGAGAGCATCAGTAATGCGTTTTGTAAAGGCCATGTTCATAGCACTAGCATTAGGACTTTTAGCAAGCTTTTGTAGGAACTTAATAACTTTAGAGATGTTGCAACCATCAAGATCAAACTCATAATTATCATCTAAAGTAGTAGAACTATTACTAACCTCAACACTAGTAGTAGTGATAGTAGAAACACTAATGTTTCTAGCAATTTCATCTTTTCTTTCCCACTTAGCATGTAATTCAGCTAATAGTCTAACATTTTCATTAATTCTTACTTGTATAGCATTAGTAGCTACAAAGGGATTCTCATTAGTTTCAGGTTTAGCAGCCATTTTATTCAAAGAGGAGTGAGCTTCAGCCAGTGATGCTATATTTCTTTTAGCATTAGAGAGTTTTTCCTTAATAGTTTTATTGAAAGTAGTTTGTTTACTAATAAAGTCTTTAAGCATAACTTCAAGTTCAGAGGGAGCACTCCTATTATTGTTGTAAGAATTTCAATAAGCATTACCATTGTTGGGAGGATATGGCTTATAATTGTTGTTACCAAAATTATTCCTATAGGCATTGTTGCTAAAATTGTTATTTCTTATGAAGTTCACATCAACTTGCTCTTCTTGAGCAACCAAAGAGGCTAAAGGAACATTATTTAGATCAATATGGGCTTTCCCATTGACAAGCATAGACATAATAATATCAATTTTATCACTCAAGGAGGAGGTTTCCTCAACAGAACTTACCTTCTTACCTAGTGGAGCTCTCTTAGTATTCCATTCAGAATAGTTAACCATCATATTATCCAGAAGCTTTGTTGCAGCACCCAAAGTAATGGTCATAAAGGTACCTCCAGCAGCAGAATCCAATAGGTTCCTTGAAGAATAGTTCAATCTGACATTAAAAGTTTGGATGATCATCCAAGCAGTCAGTCCATGAGTGGGACAATTCTTTACCAAAGATTTCATTCTTTCCCAAGCTTGAGCAACATGTTCATTATCAGATTGTTTAAACTTCATTATTTCACTTCTCATAGATATAATCTTAGCAGGAGGATAGTATTTTCCAATGAAAGCATCTTTACATTTAGTCCAAGAATCAATACTATTCCTAGTTAAGGAATTCAACCACTCTTTAGCTTTTCCTCTCAAAGAGAAAGGAAACAATTTAAGCTTAATAATATCACCATTTATATCCTTATGCTTTTGCATCTCACAAAGTTCAACAAAGTAATTTAGATGGGCAGCAGCATCTTTATTACCAATACCAGAAAATTGTTCTCTCATAACAAGATTGTGGAAAGCAGGTTTAATCTCAAAGAAAGTAGCTTCAGGAACATGTGGAGCAATAGGTGTGCTCATGAAATCATTGTTGTGGTGCTAGTGAAGTCACACAACTTAGTATTTTCAAGAGTAGTCATTTTTTGTGTTTTTGATAAAGAAAGCAAACTTGTAAAACTAATTTTTTTGTATTTTTGATAAAGAAACAAGGAAACAAAACAAAAATAAACTAAGCAAAACAAAAATAACAAAGTAAAGAGATTGGTTATGAGGGACTCCCCTTGTGAAGATGTCATTGACCCCTGGCAACGGCGCTAGAAAAAGAGCTTGATGACCCAAAATATATCGAGCTCGTTGGGGAACCCTAAGAGGAAGGTATGATGAGCACAGCAGCAAGTTTTCCCTCAGTATGAAACCAAGGTTATCAATCCAGTAGGAGCAAAGAAACACCCCAAAGGTGTTACTAGCTGAGCCTTGGCAGAGCGCAATACCGGTGCTAGTAGCAACGTGGAGACCTGCACAACACAACCACAGAACTTTGCCCCCAACTTGCGATGAGGTTGTCAATCTCACCGGTTTTGCTGAAAACAAAGGATTAAACATATCGAATGGAAGAAATTAATAGTTTGTAGAAAGTAAAAACAAAGCAGTAAATAGTTGATTGTAGATTGAAAGTAAAAGAAAGGACCGGGGTCCATAGTTCACTAGAGGTAGCTCTCCTTAAGATAGATAACATGCTGGGTGAACAAATTACAGCGGGGCAATTGACAAACATCGAGAAAGCATACAAGCATATACTAATCATCTTGACTCCTTTGAGACTTGATTAGGCATTACAACATTATACATAGACAGCCATCCAACTGCATCTATGACTAATAATCCACCTTCAGGTTATCATCCGAACCCCCTCCAGTATTAAGTTGCAAGCAACAGATTATTGCATTACGAATTGCGTGTAAAGTAAACAATACGATTGTTCTATGAACAAAGGATTGTTGTTTTCTCCCTAGTAACAATAGCACATCTAGTACCTTAGAGATTTCTATCACTTCCCCTGATTACCAGAGGCATGAACCCACTATCGAGCATAAATACTAACTCTTGGAGTTGCTAGCATCTACTTGGCCAAGATAGCTACTAACAACGGAAAGCATGCAAGATCACAAATAACAAAGACATGATAGAATCAATAATCAATCTGAAATAGCATCTCAATATCCATCGGATCCCCGCAAACACAACATGTAGGAATTACAAATAGATGATCTTGATCATGAACGGAGCTCACAAGATCTAAACATGAAAGCACAAAGGAGGAGAACCAGCCATCTAGCTACTACATGGACCCGTAGTCCAAAGATGAACTACTCACGCATCCCGCCGGAGGCTTCATGATGATGAAGGAGGCCTCCAGGGTGAATTCCCCTATCCGGCAGGGTGCCGCGAAGAGCTTCAGATCCCTCCTGATCTAGTGATGGAGATGACAGCGGCTACAGACTCTTTCGTGGAATTATGATTGGGTACTTAGGGTTTCCGTATCAGAGGCAATATATAGGTGGAAGGAGAGGCCGAGGGGGTGCCTGGGCTGGCCACACCACCCCCTGGCACGGGCCAAGCCTGGCCGCATGGCCAGGTGGTGTGGCCGCCCTCTGGCCCTTCTTCGTATCGTATTCTGGCTCCAAGTGTCCCCCGGTAAAATAATAACTTTAGCTTTTGTCCCGTCCAATTCCGAGAATATTCATTTTCTGACTTCCTGGAACCAAAAACAGCAGAAAACAGGCAGTTGGCACTGTGGCTCTTGTTAATAGGTTAGTCCAAGAAATTATATGAAAAGTACTCCAAAGTATGGACAAAACACAAGAAAGTAGATAAAACCAAACATGGAACATCAAAAAATTATAGATACATTTGCAATGTATCAAACCTATCCGCATAGAGCTTTGAGACCGGCCTATTATATATAGGACGAGAGAAGCCCAAGCGTGGGGACCAAAAAACTCCCAGGCAACTTGTAATAGCGCGATTTCCAAATATTCAGGCGACTTTGACTCCATTGTTTTCCTGACATCCGACGAAATCCCTAGCGTTCTCTTTTCCGTGAAACCCTAAGTCCTTCACCATGGACATTGCCGAGGTTACCCCTTGTCAATGTGGTTTAGGAAAAGAACACACATGCAATGACTCCAGTGGATCCATGTGGTTTAGGAAAAGAACACACATGCAATGTCACAAGTGGATTCATGTGGTTTAGGAAAAGAACACACATGCAATGACTCTAGTGGATCCATGTGGTTTAGGAAAAGAAGACACATGCAATGTCACCAGTGGATCAATGTGGTTTAGGAAAAGAACAGACATGTAATGTCACAAGTGGATCAATGTGGTTTAGGAAAAGAATAGACATGCAATGTCAATAGTGGATCAATGTGGTTTAGGAAAAGAACACACATGCAATGTCAATAGTGGATCAATGTGGTTTAGGAAAAGAACACATATGCAATTTCTATAGTGGATCCATGCGGTTTAGGAAAAGAACACACATGCAAATTTCAGAATGTGGTTTAGGAAAGGAACATACATGCAATGTCTCTAGTGGATCCATGTGGTTCAAGAAAAGAACACACATGCAATGTCACCAGTGGATCAATGTGGTTTAGGAAAAAAACACGCATGCAATGTCACCAATGGATCAATGTGGTTTAGGAAAAGAACACACATGCAATGTCTCTAGTGGATCCATGTGGTTTAGGAAAAACACGCATGCAAATGTCTCTAGTGGATCCACGTGGTTTAGCAAAAGAACACACATGCAATGACTCTAGTAGATCAATGTGGTTTAGGAAAAGAGCACACATGCAATGTCACTAGTGGATCAGTGTGGATTATGAAAAAGAACACACATGCAAATGACTCCAATAGATGCATGTGGTTTAGGAAAATAATAGACATGCAATGTCTCTAGTGGATGGATGTGGTTTAGAAAAAGACAGACATGCAATGTCTCTTGTGGATTCGTGGGGTTTAGGAAAAGAACACACATGCAAATGTCACGAGTGGATCCACGTGATTTAGGAAAATAACACACATGCAACACTACAAGAAATGTGGTGACTAGTGACCTTTTCTTAATGACCATGGATTTTTTGGTCATAGATCTATGACCATTATGAACTAGTTGGTCGTAGGGAATTTCGGAGGGTCCAAACCTTGAAAAATAACGACTATTTTGTCAAAAAAGGTCATAGTGTCCTAACATGAAAAGGTCATAGACAGATAGGACTGGTTTGGAGCCTTTTATTTGGTAGACTACTACCAATTTAAATGGTCGTTATGGTTAAATTCGAAGGAAAAAAATTACAGGATTGCCAACTCAGTAATATCACCTTCATGTCATGCCCATGTGTCATTTTTTGCTTACTTATCATCTCTACGTGGCATTAGGGACCACCGTGTTGCTGGGCGCGTAGAAATTATTTTAATAAAAAGAATCCACGAGGGGGATCGAACCTAGCTCGTCGCCAAATACCACGTTTGAACAATTACACCAATCACCAGTTCGTGTCAAAAAAAAGGAGCTCGGCCTCTTTAAACAACACCGCGATGTCGCCTGGTAAATAATTAACGCAAAAAGGGAGCGGCTGGGGAACTCGAACCCACGAGCTCCCAGCACCTCGCCGAATACCAAGTCCGAACCACTACACCTATCACTAGTTCGAGTGAAGAAAGGAGCTCGGGCACTTTAAACAACACCGCGATGTCGCCTGGTAATAATAAACGTAAAAAGGAGGAGAGCGGCCCGAGAAATTGAACCAACGACCTCTGCCTACAAAGAAAGGAACCGAACCACCCCACCACAAGAAGATTGTTGCTGTAGATTCGCGCGTCGCTCTTTTTAATCAACTAAAACGGCGTTGGGCCTAGGCCTCTCGCGACCCAAGCCTATTTCAATATTTCGTTTCTACGCTCATGGGCCGTGGTGGAGTGAAGGCCTAAATTATTTTCGCTAGGATTTTTTAGTCAAAATTATAGCCTTTTTATAAGTTTGAGTCCATATAAATAGAGAAGTTTTAGTTTTTTGGAAAGTTTAAAAATCATGAGAGGAGGAAGAATATTTTTAATGATGCAACCAATTGCATACCGCAAATATGGTATAATATTTTACAAACATCTAGTGGTGCCAGTTTGCAACATATTCTTGGTAGGTGCTTAATAAAAAATCCACTTTTTGGCACTCAAAAAATGTTAATTGATATCTTTTACAATAAAATGAGAAATTTTTCGTCTATGGGTTGGTTCTTGTTAAAATTTTAGTGGGTATATGATAAAACAACATATTGTGAGTCTAAAATGATTTTTTCAAAAAATCACGAGCATCAGATAATGTACCTATAGTTCAAACCGGACCCGCTTCCAATCGATTTGACAGCAATTTGTCTTTTTCACCAAGGATGGACGAAAAGGTTTTAGATACCCCGGTTGGAACATTGTATTGTGAGTCTAAAAATGATTTTTTCAAAAAATCATGAGTATTAGATCATGTACCTGTAGTTCAAATCTAACACACTTCCTCCCGAATCGGTAGGAATTTGTCTTTTTCGTCAAAAAATATACGGGAAAGTTTTAGATGCCCTGGATGGAAAATTGGCCATGTAACATGGTCTAGTATTTTTGAAAAAATAGGGTTGTACCATTTTGAATTAGAACATTGATGGTTGCTTCACAAAACTTCTCGTTTTTGGCATTCTGCATTTTCTGTGCGACGAAAAAGAAAACTTCATCCTGGAACATTGTTGGCCATCTTAGGATGCACATGCGTGCACAATATGGGCATATTATCACAAACTATGCCGTGATTCTAGCCATAACATTGGTCGTTTGATCTAAAAGCCATTAAATCTCGGACAAGATAGGTCATTTCTGTGAAGGTTTTTTCAAGATGTTCGTAATAAACTAAGTTTGGTATTTTTCCTTGCAAATATGTCACATAATATGACACCACGTGAAGGATTTATCTTGTTTGGACCATTTTTGAATTTTTCATGCCCGTTTCAAACTATGGTCAAAACGACGGGCATGAGTGTTCATAGATAGGGGATGAGCCTCACTAAAACTACATTGGATCTCTGAAGAAACATCATATTGTGAGTCTAAAAATAATTTTTTTTCAAAAAATCATGAGTATTAGATCATGTACCTATAGTTCAAATCTGACCCACTTCCTACCGAATCGGTAGGAATTTGTCTTTTTCGTCAGGGGTGGACGGAAAGGTTTTAGATACCTTGGTTGGGAAATTGGCCATGTAATATGGTCTAGTATTTTTTAAAAATAGGGTTGTACCATTTTGAATTAGAACATTGATGGTTCCTTCACAATACTCCTCGTTTTTGGCATTCAGAAAATGGAAAATGCATTTTGTATGCGACGAAAAGGAAAACTTTGTCTTGGAACATTGTTGGCCATCTTAGGATGCACATGCGTGCACAGTATGGACATATTATCACAAACTATGCCGTGATTCTAGCCATAACATTGGCCGTTTGACCTGAAAGCCATGAAACCTCGGACAAGGTAGGTCATTTCTATGAAGGTTTTTTCAAGATGTTTGTAATTTACCAAGTTTAGTATTTTTCCTTGAAAATATGTCACATAATATGACACCACGCGAAGGATTTATCTTGTTTGGACCATTTTTGATTTTTTTATGCCCATTTCAAACTATGGTCAAAACGACGGGCATGAGGGTTCATAGATAGGGGATGAGCCTCACTAAAATTGCATTGGATATCTGAAGAAACATCATATTGTGAGTCTAAAAATGATTTTTTCAAAAAATCATGAGTATTAGATCATGTACCTATAGTTCAAATCTGACCCACTTCCTACCAATTCGGTAGGAATTTGTCTTTTTCGTCAGGGGTGGACGGAAAGGTTTTAGATACCTTGGTTGAGAAATTGGCCATGTAATATGGTCTAGTATTTTTGAAAAATAGGGTTATACCATTTTGAATTAGAACATTGATTGTTGCTTCACAAAACTCCTCGTTTTTGGCATTCAGAAAATGGAAAATGCATTTCCTGTGCGACGAAAAGGAAAACTTTGTCCTGGAACATTGTTGGCCATCTTAGGATGCACATGCGTGCACAATATGGGCATATTATCACAAACTATGTCGTGATTCTAGCCAATACGTTGTTTGACCTGAAAGCCATGAAACCTCGGACAAGATAGGTCATTTCTGTGAAGGTTTTTTCAAGATGTTCGTAATATACCAAGTTTGGTATTTTTCCTTGCAAATACGTCACATAATATGACACCATGCAAAGGATGTACGTTGTTTGGACCACTTTTGAATTTTTCATGCCGTTTCAAACTATGGTCAAAACGGCGGGCATGAGGGTTCATAGATAGGGGATGAGCCTCACTAAAATTTCATTGGATCTCTAAAGAAACATCATACTGTGAGTCTAAAATGATTTTTGCAAAAAAATCATGAGTATTAGATCATGTACCTGTAGTTCAAATCTGACCCACTTCCTGTCGATTCGGTAGGAATTTGTTTTTTTCGTGAGGGATGGACGGAAAGGTTTTAGATACCTTGGTTGGAAAATTGTCGATGTAATATGGTATAATATTTTTGAAAAATAGGATTGTACCATTTTGAATTAGAACATTGATGGTTGCTTCACAGAACGTCTCATTTTTGGCATTCAGAAAATGGAAAATAAATCCAACCAATCAGAGAAGAGAACCAGCTAACCACAGATCAGCCCATCAAAGAAGCTCTCAACCGTTCAGATGACCTCCATCCAACGCTCAAAAATGACAACGCCAGTTTCTGCCGCCGACCTGTCCCTGACACTTGGATCTGAATTAGCGAAAATGCCCTATAATTCCTAGTCTTGCGTCCAAAGTGTGTAGGGTTAGTTCCATAAAATCCCCACACCACCCATCCAGTTATCAGATCTCCATCGAGAGGGATCCGCCCCCCAAACCCTAACCCCTCACTCGCGAGACCCCGCCACCTCCCTCCCCTACCCAGTCGCCTCCCTCCAGATCACCATCCGGCCACCAACTCCACCACCACCTATCTCCCACAGTCCACCACCTATCTCCCGTAGTCCACCGCCACCTCACTGAACCCTAGCTTCTCCCTGGTGGCAGCGGGGAGAGAGAGAAGGTGGCTGTCGCGGCCCATGTCACCTGCCTCCACGCGTGAACCCTAGCGGAGCTCCTGCAGGCCGCCCTCGAGGATGAAAAAGCCCGGACGCTGGATCTGGCCTCTCTCCCGCCTCCCCTGCTGATACATTTGATTTGCTTGTTCTATTTAGAGGACGAACAAGCCCGGACGCTGGATGCCAACGACGAGTGGGGGAAGGAGCAGGGGGAAGGGTGACAGTGGTGGTGGCGGAGGAGGTTCCGACAGCGAGCGAGGTGGCGGGGGTCAAGCAGAAGTTCAAGGCGGTGTAGTACGGGACAAAGCGCGGCCTGCGCGCCTCCAGCAAGGCGCTCACCCTCATGTAAGTCTTCTTCGTCTACTACTACTCCACCGATATCGTGTTTATGAGATCCGATGAGGAACTGATGTGCTCGATCCCTACCTTCCTACTTAGCTCTGGTCACTTGCAACTGAAATTTCGATCCCAATATTCCCATCATGTTCTGTCCTCTCCCCCATCGTCTACCTGCATTTACAAGGTTCAAAAGCTCACCGGGTGTTCTATGTTTGGAGTTCAAAAGCTCACATGTAGTACTAATTCACATGGTTTACTACAGCATTGATATTCCCCTCCGTCATATAACCATAGCTTGACTATTATGTATGTAAAATATTTGACATGCTCTTAGGGTTTTATTGTGGAGGAATCAGATATGAAATGGGAACTATAGTTTCGTTCTTAGGGTTATAATCTCGGCTTGTTAGGATTGTATGGTAGGTGTTTGGAGTAGTAATCTTATTTAATTGTAGAAGCTATAACTTTTAAGTGCATTCTAGATAACTCATGGAAGTGTGCTAGCTCCATCTGTTCATGCAAATTGAAGAATTTGCAGGTCCTATATGATCTTGGCAGATGTTTAGGCCAGTAATTGTATTCAGTCCTCAAATCTCAAAGGTGTTTGTTTCAATTGCATCCCATATGAGTCATCAAAGTTTGGTATCTCTCGTTGTTTACAGAACAACAGAGACAACAGTCTATATTACTGTTAAGTGCATTCCAGAGAACCTGTGAGAGATCAACTTGTTTCGTACGAGTATAAGCTAGTAGCCATCTTCTATCAGTTTTGGTGTCAAATGCCATCTCAGCAAAAGTTAAGATCATTATTTATTTACTTCCTATAGGTCACAAAGGCTAGTTCCTATTCTGATGAATGCTCACAGAAGAAATCTACAGGTATAAAATGATAGGTTTCATAGAGTAGCTCCAGGGTAGATGATAGTGTGTTTTATTGGCAGAAATATTACATGGCTAATTTTGTATGACATTTCTTGTTTGTTTATTATTGATAATGACACGTGGAAGATTTTTTGTATATATCTTGATAATCACTATTGATATACCTTTTCTATTTACCCATCTTGCTATATAGAAGGAATAAAATGATCTGGTCCTCCAGAATACACTAGGTTTGCTTCAGCAGGTGGCCTAGGAGCGTAGGGCAGACTTCTACATTGGCAAGTACGCACGAAGTCCCTGCAGTAAGATGCATGTGGCGGTGGTACCACCAGCCTTGGAGGTAATAACAATGCGCCCAACTGCTCTATATTTTTATTTTGTGAAGATCGCCGGACCTTCTGGGTTTGTTCTGTATGTTAGTCTCTATTTAGTGCGGAGGATGATATGGCTGGACAACTGGTAGATAAATCAGCTAGTTCACTAAGATACCAGTTGCTAAATTACTGGGAGTTACCTTCTAGCTGTTAATGATCATATCACATGGTTTAGAACATCTTATCTGCTGACTTATTTGTGTTATAATCTAGACTTATTTTCATGCCCAACCAAATGAGTAATTTTGTTGATTGTAGATTAGCCTTCTATTTTCTTCTTAATTCTAAAAGTTCTGTTTCTTCTCTCTTATAGGAACTACATGCTGATGAAATATGAAGAATCCTGAAGACTGACAAAGCTCCTTACAATTTAGTGGTAGTTATATTGTACTATTGTAGCAATCATCTTGGCATGGAAACAAACCCAGAATAGTCACCTGATTATAGCTGGTTCTGTTTTGGTGGCTAGATATAGCTCACATTTTGTTGTCTTAAGGTATAGGTGGATACCTCATGTGTATTGTGGATCATTGTAATGTACTGCTATTTCCTGTAATACTGTGTGTTACTTGCTCTTTTGAATCATAAGAATGATTATATTATTGTTCATTACTGTTAGAACATGAGGAAATAATATATATTGAATCAAAGTAGTGTGAGATTTAAACAGACAAATGGGCGCCTAGTAAACCAGTGGGACCAGCTCGAGCTGACAATTGGGACTGTTCTGACTAGTGGGACCAGGTCAAAACAAAAAGGCCAAAATTTCAAATGAAATGTTAAATGCATAGGAGAAGGCCCAAAAATGAAAAGGTCGTTTGGCCCATGTAGTAGACCAGAAATGAAGTAGGAAAAAAATGATATAGCCCAAATTATTGGGCTTGGCCCAGCAAGACGACCATCATGGACTGGGTCACATTCTTGCCATGTAGGCTTTCCACATAGGATGATATGACGTGAACATGGCAGATTACCCATGACCAAAATTTTGGTCATAGGCTCTATGACCATCTATTTTGGTCATAGGGGTCCATGACCAATTCAAAAAAAAGGTCGTGAGTTGTCTATAGTGACCCTCGGTATGTGACCTACTCGTTTTGGTCGTAGAAAGGTCATAGATGGATTACTATGACCTTTTAGTGACCAATATTAGAGGTCATCAGTTAACACATTCCTTGTAGTGCAATCTCACAAGTGGATCAATGTGGTTTCAGAAAACAACACACATGCAAATGACACCAGTGGATCCATGTGGTTTAGGAAAAGAACACACATGCAAATGTCACTAGTGGATCAATGTGGTTTAGGAAAAGAACACACATGCCAATTTCCCAAGTGGATCAATGTGGTTTAGGAAAAGAACACACATGCAATGACTCCACTCGATCCATGTGGTTCAGAAAAAGAACACACATGCAATGTAACCAGTGGATAAACGTTGTTTAGGAAAAGAACACACATGCACTCTATCTAGTGGATCCATGC
Organism: Avena insularis; assembly: GCA_023614405.1. Classification (NCBI taxonomy): domain Eukaryota; kingdom Viridiplantae; phylum Streptophyta; class Magnoliopsida; order Poales; family Poaceae; genus Avena; species Avena insularis. The sequence goes on from CM042688.1 coordinate 244,897,849, forward strand.
GGTTTAGGAAAAGAACACACATGCAAATATCACTTGTGGATCAATGTGGTTTAGGAAAACAACATGCATGCAATGTCTCAAGTGGATCCATGTGGTTTAGGAAAAGAACACACATGCAATGTCACTAGTGGATCAATGTGGTTTTGGATCAATGTCGTTCGGACGACCGTCGCGCCCTGCCTCTTCTCCACCATACCCCGCCGCCCTAGGACCTTCTCAGGTGATCCCCAAGCCTCCCCATGCTGCGCTAGGGTTCGCCCTCCTTCGTGTCTAACCCGCGGGAGATGACGACCCCTAGCTGTTGATCCCCACTGGATCGAACGGCTCTCGTCGCCCATACCGCTTTGCCGCTTGCTGTCACTGACCGGTAGGCCTGTCCTAGGCAGTTTAAATCGTGGCCGAGCGTGCTCCTGCCAGGGTAGTTGGGCAGACCTTCCCGGTAAATCCCACCCTCTCCTCAAATCCGACCTGCGGCGCATTTTTCTTTTTCTTTTCTTCTTCTTAATTCCATTGACAGATCTGTTATTACCTCTATGGTTTAATTCGAAACAAAAATGGAAAACGACCCACAATTCCCAGATCTAAACTTCTCTAGATACCTGCAGGTTTCCCCAAACATGTTGTACCCTTGGTTATCTCAGAATATTTATAGATTAATTATATTAAATCAATTTCCAAAAAGTATCTAAAACACTCATTAAATATTACCTATAGTTTTACAACCCTAAAAGACATGAAACCTTTGTGTACTGCAAAGTAATGGTCATACCTTGCATGACACCATTTCCCCTTAGTCATTTGCTTCCTAGTTGGCCCTTAGTAAAAATAACAAAAACAGGTCAATTCTGCCTTGAGAATTTTGCCTAGGACATTCCATGGTAGTTTCTAAAATAATTCCAACTCTTACTGATGAGGTATGTAAATACCTACTAAAACCTAGGAGATCACTATTTATTGATCCTCTGTTGATTTTTAATAAATTAAATACTTTTGCATGTGGTATATTCACTAGATAAATCATTTCAGAAGCTTAGCAACTCCAAAAATAGTGATTCCAATTTTTGCTGGAAGGTATTTTCAATACCTATCCAATGACCTTAGTATCATACCGTTTGGACCTGCAAAATAAATCTGGTTAAAAAGACAAATAGACTACAGAACTGACTTTGGGAATTTCGCAAGGACAATCTATTAATTATTTTGTGGTGATTCCAATTCTCAAAAATCACAAACTCAAATATGTACAATATATTCTGAGTAAAAATTTATTTGGCTTACAGATATTTTATGGTGAATTTTTCACCTAAACTAGAGGTTATTTCACTAGAAAAATCATAAGTAAATATAGGAAATTGATAAAATCATGAAACCACTTTTGTTGGATTTGTTATTCCAATACCTGTCTATATATATCATTTTTGTACATTGATATCACCAAAACCCAAGCCTTAGTAAAAACCCCTTCCATTAGGTGGTATTTGACAAATAGATCACAAAGGAAAAACCACAAAGGCAAGTAAAGTATTTCCAAATGCTATGCTCTCAATCTATCGAAACTACTGAAGTGATTATTCTGTGGTATGTTTGTTTGTTGTATGGTATGGTGATTGTATGCCTTTTGCTGATATTGCCTTTTGTTTGTTTGCATGTGATCCATAACGATGATATATGCGATTATATCGGAGACCAGAAGAAGATTGTTATTATTATTGGTATTGGTATTCTTGGTTATCTAAAGAAGAAGTCCAGGGACATATATTGCCAGATTGCTGATTTCAGGCAAGCCACCTTCTTGCTCATGAGACTTGTCCTACTATTTTTCTTATGCATGTTTTACCTACTATTTATGAAACTGCATTATTTAAATTATGTTGAGCTATATCTGGTAATGGCTTGGCTCCTCCAAACCATTACACATTGGTACTACTAAGTACAATCCCCTTGGTGATGCCTACTTGTCACTAGTATGGTATATGGTGTATATCACCATACCCTTTGGAGACCCCGGTTTAGCCGAAGCAAAACTAGAGGATGGGAAGACCCCCGAAAAGTTTTACAAAATGTTTATGGCAAAACCTTGGTGAGGTTTGACCTACCACGAGAAGTTTGAGAAAATAAAAAGTTTTTGTTTTACAAAATGCTAAAAGATGGAGGAAAAATGTTTACGAAAACGCACCCAGTTCTTTGCAGTTTTGCTAGAACAATTAACCCGTGCAACCACATTACCCCGGAGTGGGACGGGGCTTAACTCAAAGTAGTTCACTCTGATATGGGAATTCTCACTACTACGTATGGGGGATCATCTCCATCAAAGTCCGGGATTACCTTTACAAAAAGGGTTAACTATTATGCTGTCACCTGGAGGAAGCAGATTCACCCATGCGAGTGACCGGGCGAACTATGAGCCCTACACTGAAAGTGCCCCCTCCAGGTCTCAGTGGGGTGCTCCAGTTGGTCCGTGGATCCAGACGTCCCGGTCTTAAGGGGAGCAACTCATAGGGTAGGGCCTGTGTCGGAGTGGACTTTCCGAGGGTTATGTTTGATTATCCGAACCCCGCATACTGGTGTATGATGATTCACGGTGAACTACGACGGATGGACCGAATCTTGTGGGTAAAGTGTACAACCTCTGCAGAGTGTAAATCTATTCGAGTAGCCGTATCCACGGTCATGGACGGTTGGGAAGCTTGCTGTAGAGCGGTGCTGGTTTTGATTTCAAAAAGGACTTTGGAAAAGCAATGGATTTGGAAATGATTTGACTCTGGGATGGTCGGAAAGGAAGGAAAGGAGTTTGGTCACGAGATGACCGGAAAGAAGAAACAAACGGGTGACCTAGTCCTAGTGTTTTCTAAAACTTTTCCAAAAAGGTTTCCAAAATATTTTACAAAAGTTTTCAACAAAGATATGTAGATGCTATATCTACAAGAGAAAATATTTGAGAAAAGAACCTCCATTGGAGCCTTCCTACTATCACAACCATAATGCATATTCTCTTGTTAATATTGTTATCTTTTAAGGTGGTTTGCGAGTACATTCAAAGTACACACTACCGTTGTCCCTGGCTATTAACTTGGTCAAATATTGAGAAGAAGGTGAAGTTGACGACTATGTGAGCTAGGACGTTCTCCCAGTCAGTTGCCTGTAGATTAAGGCAAGCTCGGGCTCTACGCTTGATGAAGTTCCACTGATGATTATTGATGTAGCCATAATGGCATGCAGGGTATGACATGTATCCGCTTTAGTAATGGATGTTTACTTTGATACTTGTCGGTTATGTGCCACGACTAACTGATCATGGGATCGTGGTGTATGCATAACATGGATTCTCGGAAGATTAATCTAGGGGCCCACAAATGTGGTTTAGAAAAAGAACACACATGCAATGTCTCTAGTGGATCCATGTGGTTTAGGAAAAAAAAAACATGCAAATGTCTCTAGTGGATCCACGTGTTTTAGGAAAAGAACACAGATGCAATGTCACCAGTGGATCCATGTGGTTTAGGAAAAGAACACACATTCAAATGTCATCATTGGATCAATGTGGTTAAGGAAAAGAGAACACATGCAATGTATCTAGTGCATCCATGAGGTTTAGGAAAAGAACACACATGCAATGACTCTAGTGGATCCATGTGGTTTAAGAAAACAACACACATGCAATGTCACCAGTGGATCCATGCGGTTTAGGAAAAGAACAAAGATGCAATGACTCTAGTGGATCCATGTGGTTTAGGAAAAGAACACACATGCAATGTCACAAGTGGATCAATGTGGTTTAGAAAAAGAACAGACATGCAATGTCACCACTAGATCAATGTGGTTTAGGAAAAGAACAGACATACAATGTCACCAGTGGATCAATGTGGTTTAGTAAAAGAACACACATGCAATGTCTCTAGTGAATCCATGTGGTTTAGGAAAAAGACACATGCAGATGTCTCTAGTGGATCCATGTGGTTTAGGAAAAGAACACACATGCAATGATTCTAGTGGATCCAGGTGGTTTAGGAAAAGAACACACATGGAAATTTCACCAGTAGATCAATGTGGTTAAGGATAAGAACACACATGCAATGTCACTAGTGGATCCATGTGGTTTAGGAAAAGAACATAAATGCAAATGTCACCAGTGGATCAATGTAGTTTAGGAAATGAACACACATACATGGCTTCAATAGATCCATCTGGTTTAGGAAAAGAACACACATGAAATGTCAGAAGTGGATCCATGTGTTTTAAGAAAAGAAGAGACATGCAAATGTCACAAGTGGATCAATGTGATTTAGGAAAAGAACACACATGCAATGACTCTAGTGGATTAATGTAGTTTAGGAAAAGAACACACATGCATCACTCCAGTGGATCCATGTTGTTTAGGAAAAGAACACACATGAAGTGTCACCAGTGGATTCATGTGGTATAGAAAAAGAACACACATGCAATGACTCTAGTGGATCCATGTGGTTTAGGAAAAGAACACATATACAAATTTCACCAGTGGATAAATGTGGTTTGGGAAAAGAACACACATGCAATGTCACGAGTGGATCAATGTGGTTCAGGAAAAGAACACACATGCAATGTCACTAGTGGATCCATGTGGTTTAGGAATAGAACACACATGCAATGTCACTAGTGGATCTATGTGGTTTAGGAAAAGAACACACATGCAATGTCTCTAGTGGATCCATGTGGTTTCGGAAAAGAACACACATGAAATGTCTCTACTGGATCGATGTAGTTTTGGAAAAGAACACACATGCAATGTCACTAGTGGATCCATGTGGTCTAGTAAAAGAACACACATGCAATGTCTCTAGTGGATCCATGTAGTTTAGGATAAGAACACACATGCAAATGTCACCAGTGGATCCATGTGGTTTAGGAAAATAACACACATACAATGTCACCCATGGATCCATGTGGTTTAGGAAAATAACACACATGCAATGACTCTAGTGGATCAATGTGGTTCAGGAAAAGAACACACATGCAAAGTTCACTAGTGGATCTATGTGGTTTAGTAAAAGAACACACATGTAATGACTCTAGTGGAATAATATGGTGCAGGAAAAGAACACACATGCAATGTCACCAGTGGATCAATGTGGTTTACGAAAAGAACACACAGGCAAATGACTCAAGTGGATCCATGTAGTTTAGGAAAATAACCACATTCAAATGCACCAGTGTATCCTGTGGTTTGGAAAAAGAACACACATGCAATGCCTCTAGTGGATCCTTGTGGTTTAGGAAAACAACACACATGGAATGACTCCAGTGGATCCATGTGGTTTAGGAAAAGAACACACATGCAATGTCACCAGGGGATCGATGTGGTTTATGAAAATAACACACATGAAATGACACACCAGTGGATCAATGTGATTCAGGAAAAGATCACACATGCAATGTCTCTAGTGGATCCATGCAAATTAGGAAAAGTACACACATGCAAATGTCAAAATTTGGTTTAAGAAAGGAATAGACATGCAATGTCTCTAGTTGATCCATGTGGTTCAGGAAAACAACACACATGGAATGTCACCAGTGCATCAATGTGGTTTAGGAAAAAACATGTATGCAATGTCACCAATGGATCAATGTGGTTTAGGAAAAGAACACACATGCAATGTCTCTAGTGGATCCATGTGGTTTAGGAAAAATCACACATGCAAATGTCTCTAGTGGATCCATGTGGTTTAGGAAAAGAACACACATGCAATGACTCTAGTGGATCAATGTGGTTTAGGAAAAAACACACATGCAAATTTCGCCAAATGATCGATGTGGTTAAAGAAAAGAACACACATGCAATGTCAGTAGTGGATTCATGTGGTTTAAGAAAAGAACACACATGCAAATGTCACCAGTGGATCAATGTGATTTAGCAAAAGAACACACATGAAATGGCTCCAGTGGATCCATGTGTTTTAGGAAAAGAACACACATGCACTGTCTCCAGTGGATCCATGTGTTTTAAGAAAAGAATAGACATGCAAATGTCACAAGTGGATCAATGTGGTCTTGGAAAAATAACACACATGCAATGCCTCTAGTGGATCCTTGTGGTTTAGGAAAACAACACACATGGAATGACTCCAGTGGATCCATGTGGTTTAGGAAAAGAACACACATGCAATGTCACTAGGGGATCGATGTGGTTTATGAAAAGAACACACATGAAATGACACCAGTGGATCAATGTGATTTAGGAAAAGATCACACATGCAATGTCTCTAGTGGATCCATGCAAATTAGGAAAAGTACACACATGCAAATGTCAAAATGTGGTTTAAGAAAGGAATAGACATGCAATGTCTCTAGTGGATCCATGTGGTTCAGGAAAAGAACACACATGGAAAACCAGTGCATCAATGTGGTTTAGGAAAAACATGTATGCAATGTCACCAATGGATCAATGTGGTTTAGGAAAATAACACACATGCAATGTCTCTAGTGGATCCATGTGGTTTAGGAAAAATCACACATGCAAATGTCTCTAGTGGATCCATGTGGTTTAGGAAAAGAACACACATGCAATGACTCTAGTGGATCAATGTGGTTTAGGAAAAAAAACACATGCAAATTTCACCAATTGATCGATGTGGTTAAAGAAAAGAACACACATGCAATGTCTGAGTGGATTCATTTGGTTTAAGATAAGAACACACATGCAAATGTCACCAGTGGATCAATGTGATTTAGCAAAAGAACACACATGAAATGGCTCTAGTGGATCCATGTGTTTTAGGAAAAGAACACACATGCACTGACTCCAGTGGATCCATGTGTTTTAAGAAAAGAACAGACATGCAAATGTCACCAGTTGATCAATGTGGTTTAGGAAAAGAACACACATGCAAATGTCAACAGTGGATCCATGTCGTTTAGGAAAAGAAATCACATGCAAGGACTCCAGTGGATCCATGTGGTTTAGGAAAAGAACACACATGCAATGTCACCAGTGGATTCATGTGGTTTAGAAAAAGAACACACAAGCAATGACTCTAGTGGATCCATCTGGTTTAGGAAAAGAACAGACATGCAAATTTCACCAGTGGATAAATGTGGTTTAATAAAAGAACACACATGGAATGTCACTAGTGGATCAATGTGGTTCAGGAAAAGAACACACATGCAATGTCACGAGTGGATCCATGTGGTTCAGGAAAAGAACACACATGCAATGTCACTAGTGGATCAATGTGGTTTAGGAAAAGAACAAACATGCAATGTCTCTAGTGGATCCATGTGGTTTAGGAAAACAACACACATGAAATGTCTCTACTAGATCCATGTAGTTTTGGAAAAGAACACACATGCAATGTCACTTGGGGATCCATGTGGTTTAGGAAAAGAACACACATGCAATGTCTCTAGTGGATCCATGTGGTTTAGGAAAAGAACAAACATGCAATGTCTCTGGTGGATCCATGTGGTTTAGGAAAACAACACACATGAAATGTCTCTACTAGATCCATGTAGTTTTGGAAAAGAACACACATGCAAATGTGACCAGTGGATCCATCTGGTTTAGGAAAAGATCACACATACAATGTCTCCCGTGGATCCTTGTGGTTTAGGAAAAGAAGACACATGCAATGACTCTAGTGGATCAATGTGGTTCAGGAAAAGAACACACATGCAACGTTCACAAGTGGATCCATGTGGTTTAGGAAAAGAAGACGCATGCAATGACTCTATTGGATACATATGGTGCAGGAAACGAACACACATGCAATGTGACTGTGGATCAATGTGGTTTAGGAAAAGAACACACATGCAAATGACTCAAGTGGATCCACGTAGATTAGGAAAATAACACACAGTCAAATGTCACTAGTGTATCCAGGTGGTTTGGGAAAAGAACACACATGCAATGTTTCTAATGGATCCTTGTGGTTTAGGAAAACAACACATATGGAATGACTCTAGTGGATCCATGTGGTTTAGGGAAAGAACACACATGCAATGTCCCCAGGGGATCCATGTGGTTTAGGAAAAGAAAACACATGAAATGTCGCTAGTGGATCCATGTGGTTTAGGAAAAGAACACACATGCAATGACTCTAGTGGATCAATGTGGTTTAGGAAAAAACACACATGCAAATTTCACCAATTGATCGATGTGGTTAAAGAAAAGAACACACATGCAATGTCAGTAGAGGATTCATGTGGTTAAAGAAAAGAACACACATGCAAATGTCACCAGTGGATCAATGTGATTTAGCAAAAGAACACACATGAAATGGCTCTAGTGGATCCATGTGTTTTAGGAAAAGAACACACATGCACTGACTCCAGTGGATCCATGTGTTTTAAGAAAAGAATAGACATGCAAATGTCACCAGTTGATCAATGTGGTTTAGGAAAAGAACACACATGCAAATGTCACCAGTGGATCCATGTCGTTTAGGAAAAGAACACACATGCAATGACTCCAGTGGATCCATGTGGTTTAGGAAAAGAACACACATGCAATGTCACCAGTGGATTCATGTGGTTTAGAAAAAGAACACACAAGCAATGACTCTAGTGGATCCATCTGGTTTAGGAAAGAAAGACATGCAAATTTCACGGTGGATAAATGTGGTTTAGGAAAAGAACACACATGGAATGTCACTAGTGGATCAATGTGGTTCAGGAAAAGAACACACATGCAATGTCAGTGGATCCATGTGGTTCAGGAAAAGAACACATGCAATGTCACTAGTGGATCAATGTGGTTTAGGAAAAGAACAAACATGCAATGTCTCTAGTGGATCCATGTGGTTTAGGAAAACAACACACATGAAATGTCTCTACTAGATCCATGTAGTTTTGGAAAAGAACACACATGCAATGTCACTTGTGGATCCATGTGGTTTAGGAAAAGAACACACATGCAATGTCTCTAGTGGATCCATGTGGTTTAGGAAAAGAACAAACATGCAATGTCTCTGGTGGATCCATGTGGTTTAGGAAAACAACACAGATGAAATGTCTCTACTAGATCCATGTAGTTTTGGAAAAGAACACACATGCAAATGTGACAAGTGGATCCATGTGGTTTAGGAAAAGATCACACATACAATGTCTCCCGTGGATCCTTGTGGTTTAGGAAAAGAAGACACATGCAATGACTCTAGTGGATCAATGTGGTTCAGGAAAAGAACACACATGCAACGTTCACAAGTGGATCCATGTGGTTTAGGAAAAGAAGACGCATGCAATGACTCTATTGGATACATACGGTGCAGGAAACGAACACACATGCAATGTGACTGTGGATCAATGTGGTTTAGGAAAAGAACACACATGCAAATGACTCAAGTGGATCCATATAGATTAGGAAAATAACACACAGTCAAATGTCACTAGTGGATCCAGGTGGTTTGGGAAAAGAACACACATGCAATGTTTCTAATGGATCCTTGTGGTTTAGGAAAACAACACATATGGAATGACTCTAGTGGATCCATGTGGTTTAGGGAAAGAACACACATGCAATGTCCCCTGGGTATCCATGTGGTTTAGGAAAAGAAAACACATGAAATGTCGCTAGTGGATCCATGTGGTTTAGGAAAAGATCACACATGCAATGTCACCGGTGGAAATATGTGGTTTAGGAAAACAACACACATGAAAGGTCACCAGTGCATCCATGTGGTTTAGGAAAATAACACACATGCAATGTCACGAGTCGATCCATGTGGTTTAGGAATAGAACACACATGCAAATGTCACAAGTGGATCTATGTGGTTTAGGAAAAGAACACACATGCTGTGACTCTAGTGGATCAATGTGGTTTAGGAAAAGAACACACATGCAGTGTCACCAGTGGATCCATGTGGTTTAAGAAAAGAACACACATCCATATGTATCTAGTGGATCCATGTGGTTTAGGAAAAGAACACACATGCAATGACTCTAATGTATCAATGTGGTTTAGGAAAAGAACACACATGCAAATGTCACTAGTGGATTGATGTGGTTTAGTAAAAGAACACACATGCAATGACTAGTGGATCCATGTGGTTTAGGGAAAGAATACACATGCAAATGTAACTAGTGGATCCATGTGGTTTTGGAAAAGAACACACATGCAATGTCTCTAGTGGATCCATGTGATTTAGGAAAAGAACACACGTGCAATGGCTCCAGTGGATCAATGTGGCTTAGGAAAAGAACACACATGCAAATGTCACTAGTGGATCAATGCGGTTTAGGAAAAGAACACACATGCAATGTATCTAGTGCATCCATGTGCTTTAGGAAAAGAACACACATGCAATGACTCTAGTGCATCCATGTGGTTTAAGAAAAGAACACATATGCTATGTCACCTATGGATCCATGAGGTTTAGGAAAAGAACACACATGCAATGACTCTAGTGGATCCATGTGGTTTAGGAAAAGAAAACACATGTAATGTCACCAGTGGATCTATGTGGTTTAGAAAAATAAAAGACATGCAATGTCACCACAAGATCAATGTGGATTAGGAAAAGAACAGACATGCAATGTGACCAGTGGATCAATGTGGTTTAGGAAAATAACACACATGCAATGTCTGTAGTGGATCCATGCAGTTTTGGAAAAGAACACATGAAAATGTCACAATGTGGTTTACGAAAGGAATAGACATGCAATGTCTCTAGTGGATCCATGTGGTTAAGGAAAAGAACACACATGGAATGTCACTTGTGGATCAATGTGGTTTAGGAAAAACACGCATGCAATGTCACCAATGGATCGATGTGGTTTAGGAAAAGAACACACATGCAATGACTCTAGTGGATCCATGTGGTTTAGGGAAAGAATACACATCACTAGTGGATCCATGTGGTTTAGGAAAAGAACACACATGCAATGACTCTAGTGTATCCATGTTGTTTAGGAAAAGAACACTGATACAAATTTCACCAGTGGATCAATATGGTTCAGGAATAGAACTCACATGCAATGTCACTAGTGGATCAATGTTGTTTAGGAAAAGAACCCACATGCAATGTCTCTAGTGGATCCATGTGGTTTAGGAAAAGAACACACATGAAATGTCTCTACTGGATCGATGTAGTTTTGGAAAAGAACACACATGTAATGTCACTAGTGGATCCATGTGGTTTAGGAAAAGAAGACACATGAAATGTCTCTAGTGGATCCATGTGGTTTATGAAAAGAATACACATGCAAATGCCACAAGTGGATCCATGTGGTTTAGGAAAAGAACACACATACAATGTCACCCATCGATCCATCTGGTTTAGGAAAAGAACACACATGCAATGACTCCAGTGGATCAATCTGGTTCAGGAAAAGAACATCCATGCAAAGTACACAAGTGGATATATGTGGTTTAGTAAAAGAACACACATGCAATGACTCTAGTGGATCAATATGGTGCAGGAAAAGAACACACATGGAATGTCACCAGTGGATCAACGTGGTTTAGGAAAAGAACCCACAGGCAAATGACTCAAGTGGATCTATGTAGTTTAGGAAAACAACACACATTCAAATGTCACCAATGGATCCATGGGGTTTGGGAAAAGAACACACATGCAATGTCTCTAGTGGATCCTTGTGGTTTAGGAAAACAACACACATGGAATGACTCTAGTGGATCCATGTGGTTTAGGAAAAGAACACGCATGCAATGTCACCAGGGGATCGATGTGGTTTAGGAAAAGAACACACATGAAATGACACCAGTGGACCAATGTGCTTTAGGAAAAGATCACACATGCAATGTCTCTAGTGGATCCATGCAGTTTAGGAAAAGAACACACATGCAAATGTCAAAATGTGGTTTAAGAAAGGAATAGACATGCAATGTCTCTAGTTGATCCATGTGGTTCAGGAAAAGAACACACATGGAATGTCACCAGTGCATCAATGTGGTTTAGGAAAAAACATGTATGCAATGTCACCAATGGATCAATGTGGTTTAGGAAAAGAACACACATGCAATGTCTCTAGTGGATCCATGTGGTTTAGGAAAAATCACACATGCAAATGTCTCTAGTGGATCCATGTGGTTTAGGAAAAGAACACACATGCAATGACTCTAGTGGATCAATGTGGTTTAGGAAAAAACACACATGCAAATTTCGCCAAATGATCGATGTGGTTAAAGAAAAGAACACACATGCAATGTCAGTAGTGGATTCATGTGGTTTAAGAAAAGAACACACATGCAAATGTCACCAGTGGATCAATGTGATTTAGCAAAAGAACACACATGAAATGGCTCCAGTGGATCCATGTGTTTTAGGAAAAGAACACACATGCACTGTCTCCAGTGGATCCATGTGTTTTAAGAAAAGAATAGACATGCAAATGTCACAAGTGGATCAATGTGGTCTTGGAAAAATAACACACATGCAATGCCTCTAGTGGATCCTTGTGGTTTAGGAAAACAACACACATGGAATGACTCCAGTGGATCCATGTGGTTTAGGAAAAGAACACACATGCAATGTCACTAGGGGATCGATGTGGTTTATGAAAAGAACACACATGAAATGACACCAGTGGATCAATGTGATTTAGGAAAAGATCACACATGCAATGTCTCTAGTGGATCCATGCAAATTAGGAAAAGTACACACATGCAAATGTCAAAATGTGGTTTAAGAAAGGAATAGACATGCAATGTCTCTAGTGGATCCATGTGGTTCAGGAAAAGAACACACATGGAAAACCAGTGCATCAATGTGGTTTAGGAAAAACATGTATGCAATGTCACCAATGGTTCAATGTGGTTTAGGAAAATAACACACATGCAATGTCTCTAGTGGATCCATGTGGTTTAGGAAAAATCACACATGCAAATGTCTCTAGTGGATCCATGTGGTTTAGGAAAAGAACACACATGCAATGACTCTAGTGGATCAATGTGGTTTAGGAAAAAACACACATGCAAATTTCACCAATTGATCGATGTGGTTAAAGAAAAGAACACACATGCAATGTCAATGAGTGGATTCATGTGGTTAAAGAAAGAACACACATGCAAATGTCACCAGTGGATCAATGTGATTTAGCAAAAGAACACACATGAAATGGCTCTAGTGGATCCATGTGTTTTAGGAAAAGAACACACATGCACTGACTCCAGTGGATCCATGTGTTTTAAGAAAAGAACAGACATGCAAATGTCACCAGTTGATCAATGTGGTTTAGGAAAAGAACACACATGCAAATGTCACCAGTGGATCCATGTTTAGGAAAAGAACACATGCAATGACTCCAGTGGATCCATGTGGTTTAGGAAAAGAACACACATGCAATGTCACCAGTGGATTCATGTGGTTTAGAAAAAGAACACACAAGCAATGACTCTAGTGGATCCATCTGGTTTAGGAAAAGAACAGACATGCAAATTTCACCAATGGATAAATGTGGTTTAATAAAAGAACACACATGGAATGTCACTAGTGGATCAATGTGGTTCAGGAAAAGAACACACATGCAATGTCACGAGTGGATCCATGTGGTTCAGGAAAAGAACACACATGCAATGTCACTAGTGGATCAATGTGGTTTAGGAAAAGAACAAACATGCAATGTCTCTAGTGGATCCATGTGGTTTAGGAAAACAACACACATGAAATGTCTCTACTAGATCCATGTAGTTTTGGAAAAGAACACACATGCAATGTCACTTGTGGATCCATGTGGTTTAGGAAAAGAACACACATGCAATGTCTCTAGTGGATCCATGTGGTTTAGGAAAACAACACACATGAAATGTCTCTACTAGATCCATGTAGTTTTGGAAAAGAACACACATGCAAATGTGACCAGTGGATCCATCTGGTTTAGGAAAAGATCACACATACAATGTCTCCCGTGGATCCTTGTGGTTTAGGAAAAGAAGACACATGCAATGACTCTAGTGGATCAATGTGGTTCAGGAAAAGAACACACATGCAACGTTCACAAGTGGATCCATGTGGTTTAGGAAAAGAAGACGCATGCAATGACTCTATTGGATACATACGGTGCAGGAAACGAACACACATGCAATGTGACTGTGGATCAATGTGGTTTAGGAAAAGAACACACATGCAAATGACTCAAGTGGATCCACGTAGATTAGGAAAATAACACACAGTCAAATGTCACTAGTGTATCCAGGTGGTTTGGGAAAAGAACACACATGCAATGTTTCTAATGGATCCTTGTGGTTTAGGAAAACAACACATATGGAATGACTCTAGTGGATCCATGTGGTTTAGGGAAAGAACACACATGCAATGTCCCCAGGGGATCCATGTGGTTTAGGAAAAGAAAACACATGAAATGTCGCTAGTGGATCCATGTGGTTTAGGAAAAGAACACACATGCAATGACTCTAGTGGATCAATGTGGTTTAGGAAAAAACACACATGCAAATTTCACCAATTGATCGATGTGGTTAAAGAAAAGAACACACATGCAATGTCAGTAGTGGATTCATGTGGTTAAAGAAAAGAACACACATGCAAATGTCACCAGTGGATCAATGTGATTTAGCAAAAGAACACACATGAAATGGCTCTAGTGGATCCATGTGTTTTAGGAAAAGAACACACATGCACTGACTCCAGTGGATCCATGTGTTTTAAGAAAAGAATAGACATGCAAATGTCACCAGTTGATCAATGTGGTTTAGGAAAAGAACACACATGCAAATGTCACCAGTGGATCCATGTCGTTTAGGAAAAGAACACACATGCAATGACTCCAGTGGATCCATGTGGTTTAGGAAAAGAACACACATGCAATGTCACCAGTGGATTCATGTGGTTTAGAAAAAGAACACACAAGCAATGACTCTAGTGGATCCATCTGGTTTAGGAAAAGAACAGACATGCAAATTTCACCAGTGGATAAATGTGGTTTAGGAAAAGAACACACATGGAATGTCACTAGTGGATCAATGTGGTTCAGGAAAAGAACACACATGCAATGTCACCAGTGGATCCATGTGGTTCAGGAAAAGAACACACATGCAATGTCACTAGTGGATCAATGTGGTTTAGGAAAAGAACAAACATGCAATGTCTCTAGTGGATCCATGTGGTTTAGGAAAACAACACACATGAAATGTCTCTACTAGATCCATGTAGTTTTGGAAAAGAACACACATGCAATGTCACTTGTGGATCCATGTGGTTTAGGAAAAGAACACACATGCAATGTCTCTAGTGGATCCATGTGGTTTAGGAAAAGAACAAACATGCAATGTCTCTGGTGGATCCATGTGGTTTAGGAAAACAACACACATGAAATGTCTCTACTAGATCCATGTAGTTTTGGAAAAGAACACACATGCAAATGTGACAAGTGGATCCATGTGTTTTAGGAAAAGATCACACATACAATGTCTCCCGTGGATCCTTGTGGTTTAGGAAAAGAAGACACATGCAATGACTCTAGTGGATCAATGTGGTTCAGGAAAAGAACACACATGCAAATGTGACAAGTGGATCCATGTGGTTTAGGAAAAGAAGACGCATGCAATGACTCTATTGGATACATACGGTGCAGGAAACGAACACACATGCAATGTGACTGTGGATCAATGTGGTTTAGGAAAAGAACACACATGCAAATGACTCAAGTGGATCCACGTAGATTAGGAAAATAACACACAGTCAAATGTCACTAGTGGATCCAGGTGGTTTGGGAAAAGAACACACATGCAATGTTTCTAATGGATCCTTGTGGTTTAGGAAAACAACACATATGGAATGACTCTAGTGGATCCATGTGGTTTAGGGAAAGAACACACATGCAATGTCCCCAGGGTATCCATGTGGTTTAGGAAAAGAAAACACATGAAATGTCGCTAGTGGATCCATGTGGTTTAGGAAAAGATCACACATGCAATGTCACCGGTGGAAATATGTGGTTTAGGAAAACAACACACATGAAAGGTCACCAGTGCATCCATGTGGTTTAGGAAAATAACACACATGCAATGTCACGAGTCGATCCATGTGGTTTAGGAATAGAACACACATGCAAATGTCACAAGTGGATCTATGTGGTTTAGGAAAAGAACACACATGCTGTGACTCTAGTGGATCAATGTGGTTTAGGAAAAGAACACACATGAAGTGTCACCAGTGGATCCATGTGGTTTAAGAAAAGAACACACATCCATATGTATCTAGTGGATCCATGTGGTTTAGGAAAAGAACACACATGCAAATGTAACTAATGGATCAATGTGGTTTAGGAAAAGAACACACATGCAAATGTCACTAGTGGATCCATGTGGTTTAGGAAAAGAACACACATGCAAATGGCTCCAGTGGATCCAGGGGGTTTCGGAAACGAATACACATGCAATGTAACTAGTGGATCCATGTGGTTTAGGAAAAGAACACACATGCAATGACTCTAGTGGATCCATGTGGTTTAGGAAAAGAACACATATGCTAAATCACCTATGGATCCATGAGGTTTAGGAAAAGAACACACATGCAATGTCTCTAGTGGATCCATGTGGTTTAGGAAAAGAACACACATGTAATGACTCTAGTGGATCCATGTGGTTTAGAAAAATAAAAGACATGCAATGTCACCACAAGATCAATGTGGATTAGGAAAAGAACAGACATGCAATGTGACCAGTGGATCAATGTGGTTTAGGAAAATAACACACATGCAATGTCTGTAGTGGATCCATGCAGTTTTGGAAAAGAACACACATGAAAATGTCACAATGTGGTTTACGAAAGGAATAGACATGCAATGTCTCTAGTGGATCCATGTGGTTAAGGAAAAGAACACACATGGAATGTCACTTGTGGATCAATGTGGTTTAGGAAAAACACGCATGCAATGTCACCAATGGATCGATGTGGTTTAGGAAAAGAACACACATGCAATGACTCTAGTGGATCCATGTGGTTTAGGGAAAGAATACACATCACTAGTGGATCCATGTGGTTTAGGAAAAGAACACACATGCAATGACTCTAGTGTATCCATGTTGTTTAGGAAAAGAACACTGATACAAATTTCACCAGTGGATCAATATGGTTCAGGAATAGAACTCACATGCAATGTCACTAGTGGATCAATGTTGTTTAGGAAAAGAACCCACATGCAATGTCTCTAGTGGATCCATGTGGTTTAGGAAAAGAACACACATGAAATGTCTCTGGATCGATGTAGTTTTGGAAAAGAACACACATGTAATGTCACTAGTGGATCCATGTGGTTTAGGAAAAGAAGACACATGAAATGTCTCTAGTGGATCCATGTGGTTTATGAAAAGAATACACATGCAAATGCCACAAGTGGATCCATGTGGTTTAGGAAAAGAACACACATACAATGTCACCCATCGATCCATGTGGTTTAGGAAAAGAACACACATGCAATGACTCCAGTGGATCAATGTGGTTCAGGAAAAGAACATCCATGCAAAGTACACAATTGGATATATGTGGTTTAGTAAAAGAACACACATGCAATGACTCTAGTGGATCAATATGGTGCAGGAAAAGAACACACATGGAATGTCACCAGTGGATCAACGTGGTTTAGGAAAAGAACCCACAGGCAAATGACTCAAGTGGATCTATGTAGTTTAGGAAAACAACACACATTCAAATGTCACCAATGGATCCATGGGGTTTGGGAAAAGAACACACATGCAATGTCTCTAGTGGATCCTTGTGGTTTAGGAAAACAACACACATGGAATGACTGTAGTGGATCCATGTGGTTTAGGAAAAGAACACGCATGCAATGTCACCAGGGGATCGATGTGGTTTAGGAAAAGAACACACATGAAATGACACCAGTGGACCAATGTGCTTTAGGAAAAGATCACACATGCAATGTCTCTAGTGGATCCATGCAGTTTAGGAAAAGAACACACATGCAAATGTCAAAATGTGGTTTAAGAAAGGAATAGACATGCAATGTCTCCAGTGGATCCATGTGGTTCAGGAAAAGAACACGCGTGGAATGTCACCAGTGGATCAATGTGGTTTAGGAAAAAACACGCATGCAATGTCACCAATGGATCAATGTGGTTTAGGAAAAGAACACACATGCAATGTCTCTAGTGGATCAGTGCGGTTTAGGAAAAATCACACATGCAAATATCTCTAGTGGATCCATGTGGTTTAGGAAAAGAACACACATGCAATGACTCTAGTCGATCAATGTGGTTTAGGAAAAAACACACATGCAAATTTCACCAGTAGATCAATGTGGTTAAAGAAAAGAGCACACATGCAATGTCACTAGTGGATCCATGTGGTTTAGGAAAAGAACACACATGCAAATGTCACCAGTGGATAAATGTGATTTAGGAAAAGAACACACATGCAATGGCTCCAGTGGATCCGTGTGGTTTAGGAAAAGAACACACATGAAATGCCACAAGTGGATCAATGTGTTTTAAGAAAAGAACACACATGCAAATGTCACCAGTGGATCAATGTGGTTTAGGAAAAGAACACACATGCAAATGTCACCAGTGGATCCATGTGGTTTAGGAAAAGAACACACATGCAATGACTCTAGTGGATCCATGTGGTTTAGGAAAAGAACACACATGCAATGACTCCACTCGATTCATGTGGTTTAGAAAAAGAACACACATGCAATGTGACATGGGTATACCCTACAGGTACTAGAGGTTGGTATATACGGCCTGAATATAGTGGAAGCCCACGGTGTCGCTAAGGCCCAAATGAAGAACTCGAGTAACCTACGGACTCTCAATTGCTTGAAGAACAAGAAGAAGCAAAGATAGAAAGTTCAAAGGGGAAAACCCTAACTCAGAACCAACTCGACCACATGCGAGAGACCTAGCCTATCTATATAAAGGCTAGGAGGGGGCGGCGAGGAGGACACACACAACCCTAGTTTCCACAACCCTCGCCAGATTGCATCTGTGCACCATTTTAATCCTCGGTTCCTTTGATAATTCCACGAGCAGACAAGCAGGAGTAGGGACCTCTGCAAGGCCTGAACCGAGGTAAATCTTCGAGTCCCCTATGTGCTTGTTTGCTAGTCAATAGATGTCTCCAGCGCTCCCTCCTTCTCCAAAACCCAAGTCCATAACAATGGGCATTGATGAGTTAAACCCTCGTCAATTGGTGCCGTCTGTAGGAATTGGGAGTGCTGATGATGCGGCTTGTTCGGCCCCATCAACCGCGATCTACAACTCTTCAACAGTGGAGATTCGCCAGCTCTTCGGTGCATTCAACTTCACCGTCCACACGCCAGCCACTCGCCCCGCCTTCGAATCCGTGGGCGACGGAATCAACCTGGCGATCGGGAGCTTCCGCTTCCAAGTTGGTCAGATGGGCACGCTGAGTTCGACCAGCCGATGGTACCATCGATTGCTCCAGCATCATGGTTCCCTCAGTGAGCTCCACACCTCAACAACAATCGAGAATACGGTCAGCGACAGCAGTCGCGAATCCGATCTAGGCGATCTGGCAACTGAAGACGGAGCCTACGATTCCGGATCTGAAAGTTGTGGGAGCAGCAGCTTCCCCAACCACTTCATGTGCACCGTCATCAATGCAGGCGACACCTCCGCCAATCGCGAGAACACGGGTAACGGTGGCCATGGAGCCGACGCCAAATGGCGGACCACCCAATGGCGGCCCTACTAACGGCACTCCCGTTAACAACGGAGGGGCAGCCAAACCCCCACCATGATCAACGAGCAAACTGGTGAATGCATCGTGATCAGGCTCAACGATCTCAAGTGGGCTCGTTGCCGCGAAGCCCTACGAGGCCACCCTCTACCCTTCGGCTCCCTGCAAGAGCTACTGATGGGTTACCATTGGCTCCTGAAAGAGGAATACAAGCGCCAACTGCAAACAATCGCGCAACTCGAGGCGCGTAAGAAGGTAGCTGACGAATCAAGCCTCCGACGAGCTGGGCTCTCTTCACACGGAGGATCCTCCTCTAAGTGCAACGAGTACATCGCCAACAAGAGATGATCTCGACTCGCCCACCTCATCGAACAAGAACGTGTAGAAGCCGCCAAAGTCCTCGACTTCAGCTCCATGACGGTGGATACGCGCGGCAACATGCTCCCAAAAACGCCGCAAGCCGCGGTAATGGCGGCCACCATGTACCTCCTCAACAACCAGCCGCCAGCTCGAGACCCTCGATCCACCATGCACCGATCTACGATCGCAGGCCTGGGGTTAATCGAGGCCGCCCTCGACAAAGAGCCAGCATCAGAACCGAAGAAAGGCAAGGCTCTAGCAAAACGCTACTGCTCGCCCTCATCAAGCGACGATAGTCACGATCTGTCTCGACGTCGCTGCTCACGGCGACACGACCACGACTATGATGCACACGATGACCTCACGCAGCGCAAAATTGACAAATCAAGGGCGCGGCGCGCCCGGTCGACTGACTCAGAGGACGAAGACGTGGAGCTCCGTGGCGCTAGATGCTTTAGCAGGGCCATCAAACAAAAGCGAATGCCCAAGGGGTTCAAGATCCCGTCAGACAACCCAAAGTTCGATGGCCTGCATGACCCAAAAATCTGGTTAGAGGACCATATATCCTCTGTCAGGCTCCATGGCGGGAGTCGAAGCACGGCCATGCAATGCCTACAGCTGCAGCTGCAGGGCGCCGCCCGAGCATGGCTCAACAACGTCCCACGCAGATCCATTCACAGCTGGGAAGATCTGGTCTACAGCTTTGTGCGCAACTTCAAGAGCACCTACAAACGGCCCGCATCAATCGAAGAACTAAGATGCTGCCAGTAGAGGTCGGGCGAGTCACTACGCTCATACATCTAGAGGTGGTCCATCATCAAGAACTCCGCAGAGAACATCTCGAAGGATCGCGCTTTTGACACATTCAACGGCGGCGTATGCCGCATAGAGCTCAGGGAGGAGCTGGGCCGCTCGAAGCCCAAAACCATCGACCACCTGATGGAAATCGCGAATCACTGGGCAGATGGAGAAGATTCGGTGAAAAACCGCGTTCACTCCGATGATGAGGCAGAACTCGAGCGCAGACGCGATCGCCGAAGCAAACGCCGCATGCGCATCTATGATGACCGTGACAACGTGAACATGGTCGCAGCCGGCTACGCAGATAGACGCGACGACAACCACAACAACGGCTACCGTAGAAGTGGATACAGCGACTCCGGAAAAACCACGCAAGTATGGCAGCGCCGCAATCGCGATGAGGCACCCGCAAAATCCATTGAAGACAAGTTGTCCGGGCCATGCACTGTGCACTTCTACATCGACAAGCATGACGGAAAGAAGAAGTCCAGCCACCTCCTCAAGGACTGCCACGAGTTCCTCAAACTACATGAGGGACTGGCTCGGATGAATCGCAGCGCAGTCGAAAGGGGCTACGGAGCCGCCCCAGGCACCGTGGCACATGAAGCTCCGCCACCACCACCTGGAGTACCCCCAAATGCAGCTGCGCCGGACTAGCACCAGGGAGGCAAACCATACCCTCGGGCCATGGGTACCATGATGATCCAAAAGGGACGCCCCTCGAATAGGGTGCATAAGGACATCACTCTCCAAGTCAACTTGGCCACCATCTACCACTAAGTACCTCAGCGGAAGCGAGTCCTGCATCACCTTCGACAAGCGTGACCATCCGTGCCAAGTGCCTCGCCCAGGCCACTGTCCCCTCATCCTCGAGGCACAAATTGGAGGCTTCGACATGAGTCGCGTCTTTATGGACGGCGGAAGCGGCATCAACCTTATGTTCGCGAGTACCTTGCGAGCAATGAGGATCCCCCTGACCTGCCTAGAGGCCTCAGATACAACATTCCACGGCATCGTCCCAGGCAAGGGCGTATATCCCCTTGGTAAAATCAACCTCGACGTCATCTTCGGCACGCCAAAAAACTTTCAGCGCGAGCACATCGACTTCAAAGTCGTCGACTGGCCCTCACAGTACCACTGCATCCTCGGACGTGTCGCGTTCGCTAGGTTCATGGTGGTGCCGCACTACGCCTACCTGCAGATGAAAATGCCAGGACCTAACGGCATCATCACAATCAACGGGAGCTTCGAAAGGTCCGACAGTTGCGATAGGGAATTCAATACAATCTCCCAGTCCTTCGACATGCAGGAGGAACTCGCAAGATTGAAGGAATCGACAGACAATAGTCTGCCTCCCCTAAGCCAGACAAGCTCACCCGACTTATCCTTCGACTCATCAGTGCACACGAAAAAGTCCAGGTCCACCCATCGGATCCCGCCAAGACGGCCCTCATCGCCAATAACTTGAGTCCCACATAGAACTCGCTCATCGAATTCCTCCATGAGCACTGGGAAATCTTCGCCTGGTGTCCAGCGGACATGCCAGGAGTTCCCAGGGAATTCGCCGAGCACACACTCAACGTCAACCCAGATGCAAGGCCAGTCAAGGAAACAATCCAGTGACTATCTGAACCAAGAGCAAACGCAGTCGGAATGGAGATCAACAGACTCCTCGACGCCAAATTCATACGCGAGATCAAGCAAAGCACTTGGCTCGCCAACACGGTGCTAGTACCAAAAAAGGACACAGATATCCTGCGGATGTGCGTGGACTTCACCTCTTTGAATAAGCACTTTCCGAAGGATCACTTCCTGCTATCGTGAATCGACCAGATCATCGACTCCACCGCGGGATGCGAGCGCCTCTGCTTACTCGACGCCTACTCAGGCTATAACTAGATTCGAATGAAGGAGGAAGATCAAGAAAAAACAGCGTTTACAACGCCTTTTGGTGTGTTCTGCTACAACACAATGCCCTTCAGGCTAAAGAACGCAGGAGCCACCTACCAGCGGTGCATGCAGGCTTGCCTCAAGAACTAACTCGGTCGCAACATTCAAGTCTATGTCGACGACATAGTAATCAAGACCAAAGAGGAAGCCTCACTAATCGACGATTTGCGCGAAACCTTCGCCAACTTCGAACGCTACCGGATCAAGATCAATCCGGACAAGTGCGCCTTCGGCGTACCATCTGGGCAACTACTCGGGTATCTTATCTCCGCGAGAGGGATCGAAGCGAACCCGAAGAAAATAAAAGCCATACTGGCCATGGAGAAGCCGAAAACATCAGAGGCGTCCAACAACTAGCTGGGAAAATCACGGCTCTCAGTCGATTCATCAGTCGGATGGGTGAAAAGGCACTGCCCTTCTACCAACTCCTCCAGAAGTGACAAGTTCGAGTGGACTAATGACACGGAAGCATTCAAGACCTCAAGCCGCTATCCACCTCGCCCGATCGGTAACCCCACACGAAAGGGAACCATTGTTGCTATACATCTCCGCCACCAACCAGGTGGTCAAGACAAAGGTGCTCATAGTCGAACGAGCCGAAGAAAACAAGGTCCACGGGGTATAGCGCCCAGTCTACTACCTCAGCGAGGTACTTACGCCAACAAAACAGTGGTACCCGCACTACCAGAAACTGGCATACGGCGTCTTCATGATGGCCTGGCCACTGCACCACTACTTCCAAGAACACCCAATCGTGGTAGTCAACGACGCCCCGCTTGGGCACATCCTCAACAATCCCGACGCCACCGGACAAGTCGCACTTTGGGGAATCGAACTGTCTCCACGAGACATCACATATGAAAAACGCGAAGCAATCAAGTCGCACGTTCTCCCTGACTTCCTCATGCACTGGATGGAGAACCAGCTCCCTGAAAAACCAGATATGTCCTACCTCTGGACAATGCACTTCGATGGATCCAAGCGAAAGGACGGAGCTGGTGCAGGTGTCATACTGACATCGCCCCAGGGAGACAAGCTGAAATATATTCTGCGAATGCAGTTCACCGTCTCCAACAACGAAGCCGAATACGAGGCCCTGCTACACGGGATGAGGATGGCGAAAGCCTGCGGCGCCAAAAGGCTCATAATATATGGCGAATCCAAGTTGGTCGTCAACGAGACAATGCACGAGTGCAACGCACTGAACGACAACATGATCGCTCCGACCCTATTCCATTGGCCTGGCCCTTCGCGCAATGGGGACTCGACATGGTCGGCAAGCTCCCAAAGTCCTCACGAGGAGGCTACGTCTACCTCCTGGTCGCAGTCGACGAATTCACCAAGTGGATAGAGGCCATGCCAGTCTCAAGTTCTTCGAGTCCATCGTCTACCGCTTCGGTGTACCGCACAACATCATCACGGACAATGGGACAAACTTCACATCCAAGGAGTTCCAAGAATTCTGCGAGAATCTGGGAATCTTGTGGGTAAAGTGTACTGGTGTATGATGATTCACGGTGAACTACGACGGATGGACCGAATCTTGTGGGTAAAGTGTACAACCTCTGCAGAGTGTAAATCTATTCGAGTAGCCGTATCCACGGTCATGGACGGTTGGGAAGCTTGCTGTAGAGCGGTGCTGGTTTTGATTTCAAAAAGGACTTTGGAAAAGCAATGGATTTGGAAATGATTTGACTCTGGGATGGTCGGAAAGGAAGGAAAGGAGTTTGGTCACGAGATGACCGGAAAGAAGAAACAAACGGGTGACCTAGTCCTAGTGTTTTCTAAAACTTTTCCAAAAAGGTTTCCAAAATATTTTACAAAAGTTTTCAACAAAGATATGTAGATGCTATATCTACAAGAGAAAATATTTGAGAAAAGAACCTCCATTGGAGCCCTCCTACTATCACAACCATAATGCATATTCTCTTGTTAATATTGTTATCTTTTAAGGTGGTTTGCGAGTACATTCAAAGTACACACTACCATTGTCCCTGGCTATTAACTTGGTCAAATATTGAGAAGAAGGTGAAGTTGACGACTATGTGAGCTAGGACGTTCTCCCAGTCAGTTGCCTGTAGATTAAGGCAAGCTCGGGCTCTACGCTTGATGAAGTTCCACTGATGATTATTGATGTAGCCATAATGGCATGCAAGGTATGACATGTATCCGCTTTAGTAATGGATGTTTACTTTGATACTTGTCGGTTATGTGCCACGACTAACTGATCATGGGATCGTGGTGTA
The DNA here is from genome assembly GCA_023614405.1 of Avena insularis. Lineage (NCBI taxonomy): Eukaryota > Viridiplantae > Streptophyta > Magnoliopsida > Poales > Poaceae > Avena > Avena insularis. The sequence goes on from CM042688.1 coordinate 244,922,820, forward strand.
TGCATAACATGGATTCTCGGAAGATTAATCTAGGGGCCCACAAATGTGGTTTAGAAAAAGAACACACATGCAATGTCTCTAGTGGATCCATGTGGTTTAGGAAAAAAACACATGCAAATGTCTCTAGTGGATCCATGTGTTTTAGGAAAAGAACACAGATGCAATGTCACCAGTGGATCCATGTGGTTTAGGAAAATAACACACATTCAAATGTCATCATTGGATCAATGTGGTTAAGGAAAAGAGAACACATGCAATGTATCTAGTGCATCCATGAGGTTTAGGAAAAGAACACACATGCAATGACTCTAGTGGATCCATGTGGTTTAAGAAAACAACACACATGCAATGTCACCAGTGGATCCATGCGGTTTAGGAAAAGAACAAAGATGCAATGACTCTAGTGGATCCATGTGGTCTAGGAAAAGAACACACATGCAATGTCACAAGTGGATCAATGTGGTTTAGAAAAAGAACAGACATGCAATGTCACCACTAGATCAATGTGGTTTAGGAAAAGAACAGACATACAATGTCACCAGTGGATCAATGTGGTTTAGTAAAAGAACACACATGCAATGTCTCTAGTGAATCCATGTGGTTTAGGAAAAAACACACATGCAGATGTCTCTAGTAGATCCATGTGGTTTAGGAAAAGAACACACATGCAATGATTCTAGTGGATCCAGGTGGTTTAGGAAAAGAACACACATGGAAATTTCACCAGTAGATCAATGTGGTTAAGGATAAGAACACACATGCAATGTCACTAGTGGATCCATGTGGTTTAGGAAAAGAAAATAAATGCAAATGTCACCAGTGGATCAATGTAGTTTAGGAAATGAACACACATACATGGCTTCAATAGATCCATCTGGTTTAGGAAAAGAACACACATGAAATGTCAGAAGTGGATCCATGTGTTTTAAGAAAAGAAGAGACATGCAAATGTCACAAGTGGATCAATGTGGTTTAGGAAAAGAACACACATGCAATGACTCTAGTGGATTAATGTAGTTTAGGAAAAGAACACACATGCATCACTCCAGTGGATCCATGTTGTTTAGGAAAAGAACACACATGCAGTGTCACCAGTGGATTCATGTGGTATAGAAAAAGAACACACATGCAATGACTCTAGTGGATCCATGTGGTTTAGGAAAAGAACACATATACAAATTTCACCAGTGGATAAATGTGGTTTGGGAAAAGAACACACATGCAATGTCACGAGTGGATCAATGTGGTTCAGGAAAAGAACACACATGCAATGTCACTAGTGGATCCATGTGGTTTAGGAATAGAACACACATGCAATGTCACTAGTGGATCTATGTGGTTTAGGAAAAGAACACACATGCAATGTCTCTAGTGGATCCATGTGGTTTCGGAAAAGAACACACATGAAATGTCTCTACTGGATCCATGTAGTTTTGGAAAAGAACACACATGCAATGTCACTAGTGGATCCATGTGGTCTAGTAAAAGAACACACATGCAATGTCTCTAGTGGATCCATGTAGTTTAGGATAAGAACACACATGCAAATGTCACCAGTGGATCCATGTGGTTTAGGAAAATAACACACATACAATGTCACCCATGGATCCATGTGGTTTAGGAAAAGAACACACATGCAATGACTCTAGTGGATCAATGTGGTTCAGGAAAAGAACACACATGCAAAGTTCACTAGTGGATCTATGTGGTTTAGTAAAAGAACACACATGTAATGACTCTAGTGGAATAATATGGTGCAGGAAAAGAACACACATGCAATGTCACCAGTGGATCAATGTGGTTTACGAAAAGAACACACAGGCAAATGACTCAAGTGGATCCATGTAGTTTAGGAAAATAACACACATTCAAATGCACCAGTGTATCCTGTGGTTTGGAAAAAGAACACACATGCAATGCCTCTAGTGGATCCTTGTGGTTTAGGAAAACAACACACATGGAATGACTCCAGTGGATCCATGTGGTTTAGGAAAAGAACACACATGCAATGTCACCAGGGGATCGATGTGGTTTATGAAAATAACACACATGAAATGACACACCAGTGGATCAATGTGATTTAGGAAAAGATTACACATGCAATGTCTCTAGTGGATCCATGCAAATTAGGAAAAGTACACACATGCAAATGTCAAAATTTGGTTTAAGAAAGGAATAGACATGCAATGTCTCTAGTTGATCCATGTGGTTCAGGAAAAGAACACACATGGAATGTCACCAGTGCATCAATGTGGTTTAGGAAAAAACATGTATGCAATGTCACCAATGGATCAATGTGGTTTAGGAAAAGAACACACATGCAATGTCTCTAGTGGATCCATGTGGTTTAGGAAAAATCACACATGCAAATGTCTCTAGTGGATCCATGTGGTTTAGGAAAAGAACACACATGCAATGACTCTAGTGGATCAATGTGGTTTAGGAAAAAACACACATGCAAATTTCGCCAAATGATCGATGTGGTTAAAGAAAAGAACACACATGCAATGTCAGTAGTGGATTCATGTGGTTTAAGAAAAGAACACACATGCAAATGTCACCAGTGGATCAATGTGATTTAGCAAAAGAACACACATGAAATGGCTCCAGTGGATCCATGTGTTTTAGGAAAAGAACACACATGCACTGTCTCCAGTGGATCCATGTGTTTTAAGAAAAGAATAGACATGCAAATGTCACAAGTGGATCAATGTGGTCTTGGAAAAATAACACACATGCAATGCCTCTAGTGGATCCTTGTGGTTTAGGAAAACAACACACATGGAATGACTCCAGTGGATCCATGTGGTTTAGGAAAAGAACACACATGCAATGTCACTAGTGGATCCATGTGGTTTATGAAAAGAACACACATGAAATGACACCAGTGGATCAATGTGATTTAGGAAAAGATCACACATGCAATGTCTCTAGTGGATCCATGCAAATTAGGAAAAGTACACACATGCAAATGTCAAAATGTGGTTTAAGAAAGGAATAGACATGCAATGTCTCTAGTGGATCCATGTGGTTCAGGAAAAGAACACACATGGAAAACCAGTGCATCAATGTGGTTTAGGAAAAACATGTATGCAATGTCACCAATGGTTCAATGTGGTTTAGGAAAATAACACACATGCAATGTCTCTAGTGGATCCATGTGGTTTAGGAAAAATCACACATGCAAATGTCTCTAGTGGATCCATGTGGTTTAGGAAAAGAACACACATGCAATGACTCTAGTGGATCAATGTGGTTTAGGAAAAAACACACATGCAAATTTCACCAATTGATCGATGTGGTTAAAGAAAAGAACACACATGCAATGTCAGTAGTGGATTCATGTGGTTAAAGAAAAGAACACACATGCAAATGTCACCAGTGGATCAATGTGATTTAGCAAAAGAACACACATGAAATGGCTCTAGTGGATCCATGTGTTTTAGGAAAAGAACACACATGCACTGACTCCAGTGGATCCATGTGTTTTAAGAAAAGAACAGACATGCAAATGTCACCAGTTGATCAATGTGGTTTAGGAAAAGAACACACATGCAAATGTCACCAGTGGATCCATGTCGTTTAGGAAAAGAACACACATGCAATGACTCCAGTGGATCCATGTGGTTTAGGAAAAGAACACACATGCAATGTCACCAGTGGATTCATGTGGTTTAGAAAAAGAACACACAAGCAATGACTCTAGTGGATCCATCTGGTTTAGGAAAAGAACAGACATGCAAATTTCACCAGTGGATAAATGTGGTTTAATAAAAGAACACACATGGAATGTCACTAGTGGATCAATGTGGTTCAGGAAAAGAACACACATGCAATGTCACGAGTGGATCCATGTGGTTCAGGAAAAGAACACACATGCAATGTCACTAGTGGATCAATGTGGTTTAGGAAAAGAACAAACATGCAATGTCTCTAGTGGATCCATGTGGTTTAGGAAAACAACACACATGAAATGTCTCTACTAGATCCATGTAGTTTTGGAAAAGAACACACATGCAATGTCACTTGTGGATCCATGTGGTTTAGGAAAAGAACACACATGGAATGTCTCTAGTGGATCCATGTGGTTTAGGAAAAGAACAAACATGCAATGTCTCTGGTGGATCCATGTGGTTTAGGAAAACAACACACATGAAATGTCTCTACTAGATCCATGTAGTTTTGGAAAAGAACACACATGCAAATGTGACCAGTGGATCCATCTGGTTTAGGAAAAGATCACACATACAATGTCTCCCGTGGATCCTTGTGGTTTAGGAAAAGAAGACACATGCAATGACTCTAGTGGATCAATGTGGTTCAGGAAAAGAACACACATGCAACGTTCACAAGTGGATCCATGTGGTTTAGGAAAAGAAGACGATGCAATGACTCTATTGGATACATACGTGCAGAAACGAACACACATGCAATGTGACTGTGGATCAATGTGGTTTAGGAAAAGAACACACATGCAAATGACTCAAGTGGATCCACGTAGATTAGGAAAATAACACACAGTCAAATGTCACTAGTGTATCCAGGTGGTTTGGGAAAAGAACACACATGCAATGTTTCTAATGGATCCTTGTGGTTTAGGAAAACAACACATATGGAATGACTCTAGTGGATCCATGTGGTTTAGGGAAAGAACACACATGCAATGTCCCCAGGGGATCCATGTGGTTTAGGAAAAGAAAACACATGAAATGTCGCTAGTGGATCCATGTGGTTTAGGAAAAGAACACACATGCAATGACTCTAGTGGATCAATGTGGTTTAGGAAAAAACACACATGCAAATTTCACCAATTGATCGATGTGGTTAAAGAAAACAACACACATGCAATGTCAGTAGTGGATTCATGTGGTTAAAGAAAAGAACACACATGCAAATGTCACCAGTGGATCAATGTGATTTAGCAAAAGAACACACATGAAATGGCTCTAGTGGATCCATTTGTTTTAGGAAAAGAACACACATGCACTGACTCCAGTGGATCCATGTGTTTTAAGAAAAGAACAGACATGCAAATGTCACCAGTTGATCAATGTGGTTTAGGAAAAGAACACACATGCAAATGTCACCAGTGGATCCATGTCGTTTAGGAAAAGAACACACATGCAATGACTCTAGTGGATCCATGTGGTTTAGGAAAAGAACACACTTGCAATGTCACCAGTGGATTCATGTGGTTTAGAAAAAGAACACACAAGCAATGACTCTAGTGGATCCATCTGGTTTAGGAAAAGAACAGACATGCAAATTTCACCAGTGGATAAATGTGGTTTAGGAAAATAACACACATGGAATGTCACTAGTGGATCAATGTGGTTCAGGAAAAGAACACACATGCAATGTCACCAGTGGATCCATGTGGTTCAGGAAAAGAACACACATGCAATGTCACTAGTGGATCAATGTGGTTTAGGAAAAGAACAAACATGCAATGTCTCTAGTGGATCCATGTGGTTTAGGAAAACAGCACACATGAAATGTCTCTACTAGATCCATGTAGTTTTGGAAAAGAACACACATGCAATGTCACTTGTGGATCCATGTGGTTTAGGAAAAGAACACACATGCAATGTCTCTAGTGGATCCATGTGGTTTAGGAAAAGAACAAACATGCAATGTCTCTGGTGGATCCATGTGGTTTAGGAAAACAACACACATGAAATGTCTCTACTAGATCCATGTAGTTTTGGAAAAGAACACACATGCAAATGTGACAAGTGGATCCATGTGGTTTAGGAAAAGATCACACATACAATGTCTCCCGTGGATCCTTGTGGTTTAGGAAAAGAAGACACATGCAATGACTCTAGTGGATCAATGTGGTTCAGGAAAAGAACACACATGCAACGTTCACAAGTGGATCCATGTGGTTTAGGAAAAGAAGACGCATGCAATGACTCTATTGGATACATACGGTGCAGGAAACGAACACACATGCAATGTGACTGTGGATCAATGTGGTTTAGGAAAAGAACACACATCCAAATGACTCAAGTGGATCCACGTAGATTAGGAAAATAACACACAGTCAAATGTCACTAGTGGATCCAGGTGGTTTGGGAAAAGAACACACATGCAATGTTTCTAATGGATCCTTGTGGTTTAGGAAAACAACACATATGGAATGACTCTAGTGGATCCATGTGGTTTAGGGAAAGAACACACATGCAATGTCCCCAGGGGATCCATGTGGTTTAGGAAAAGAAAACACATGAAATGTCGCTAGTGGATCCATGTGGTTTAGGAAAAGATCACACATGCAATGTCACCGGTGGAAATATGTGGTTTAGGAAAACAACACACATGAAAGGTCACCAGTGCATCCATGTGGTTTAGGAAAATAACACACATGCAATGTCACGAGTCGATCCATGTGGTTTAGGAATAGAACACACATGCAAATGTCACAAGTGGATCTATGTGGTTTAGGAAAAGAACACACATGCTGTGACTCTAGTGGATCAATGTGGTTTAGGAAAAGAACACACATGCAGTGTCACCAGTGGATCCATGTGGTTTAAGAAAAGAACACACATCCATATGTATCTAGTGGATCCATGTGGTTTAGGAAAAGAACACACATGCAATGACTCTAATGTATCAATGTGGTTTAGGAAAAGAACACACATGCAAATGTCACTAGTGGATTGATGTGGTTTAGTAAAAGAACACACATGCAATGACTAGTGGATCCATGTGGTTTAGGGAAAGAATACACATGCAAATGTAACTAGTGGATCCATGTGGTTTTGGAAAAGAACACACATGCAATGTCTCTAGTGGATCCATGTGATTTAGGAAAAGAACACACGTGCAATGGCTCCAGTGGATCAATGTGGCTTAGGAAAAGAACACACATGCAAATGTCACTAGTGGATCAATGCGGTTTAGGAAAAGAACACACATGCAATGTATCTAGTGCATCCATGTGCTTTAGGAAAAGAACACACATGCAATGACTCTAGTGCATCCATGTGGTTTAAGAAAAGAACACATATGCTATGTCACCTATGGATCCATGAGGTTTAGGAAAAGAACACACATGCAATGACTCTAGTGGATCCATGTGGTTTAGGAAAAGAAAACACATGTAATGTCACCAGTGGATCTATGTGGTTTAGAAAAATAAAAGACATGCAATGTCACCACAAGATCAATGTGGATTAGGAAAAGAACAGACATGCAATGTGACCAGTGGATCAATGTGGTTTAGGAAAATAACACACATGCAATGTCTGTAGTGGATCCATGCAGTTTTGGAAAAGAACACACATGAAAATGTCACAATGTGGTTTACGAAAGGAATAGACATGCAATGTCTCTAGTGGATCCATGTGGTTAAGGAAAAGAACACACATGGAATGTCACTTGTGGATCAATGTGGTTTAGGAAAAACACGCATGCAATGTCACCAATGGATCGATGTGGTTTAGGAAAAGAACACACATGCAATGACTCTAGTGGATCCATGTGGTTTAGGGAAAGAATACACATCACTAGTGGATCCATGTGGTTTAGGAAAAGAACACACATGCAATGACTCTAGTGTATCCATGTTGTTTAGGAAAAGAACACTGATACAAATTTCACCAGTGGATCAATATGGTTCAGGAATAGAACTCACATGCAATGTCACTAGTGGATCAATGTTGTTTAGGAAAAGAACCCACATGCAATGTCTCTAGTGGATCCATGTGGTTTAGGAAAAGAACACACATGAAATGTCTCTACTGGATCGATGTAGTTTTGGAAAAGAACACACATGTAATGTCACTAGTGGATCCATGTGGTTTAGGAAAAGAAGACACATGAAATGTCTCTAGTGGATCCATGTGGTTTATGAAAAGAATACACATGCAAATGCCACAAGTGGATCCATGTGGTTTAGGAAAAGAACACACATACAATGTCACCCATCGATCCACGTGGTTTAGGAAAAGAACACACATGCAATGACTCCAGTGGATCAATGTGGTTCAGGAAAAGAACATCCATGCAAAGTACACAAGTGGATATATGTGGTTTAGTAAAAGAACACACATGCAATGACTCTAGTGGATCAATATGGTGCAGGAAAAGAACACACATGGAATGTCACCAGTGGATCAACGTGGTTTAGGAAAAGAACCCACAGGCAAATGACTCAAGTGGATCTATGTAGTTTAGGAAAACAACACACATTCAAATGTCACCAATGGATCCATGGGGTTTGGGAAAAGAACACACATGCAATGTCTCTAGTGGATCCTTGTGGTTTAGGAAAACAACACACATGGAATGACTCTAGTGGATCCATGTGGTTTAGGAAAAGAACACGCATGCAATGTCACCAGGGGATCGATGTGGTTTAGGAAAAGAACACACATGAAATGACACCAGTGGACCAATGTGCTTTAGGAAAAGATCACACATGCAATGTCTCTAGTGGATCCATGAAGTTTAGGAAAAGAACACACATGCAAATGTCAAAATGTGGTTTAAGAAAGGAATAGACATGCAATGTCTCAAGAGGATCAATTTGGTTCAGGAAAAGAACACGCGTGGAATGTCACCAGTGGATCAATGTGGTTTAGGAAAAAACACGCATGCAATGTCACCAATGGATCAATGTGGTTTAGGAAAAGAACACACATGCAATGTCTCTAGTGGATCAGTGCGGTTTAGGAAAAATCACACATGCAAATGTCTCTAGTGGATCCATGTGGTTTAGGAAAAGAACACACATGCAATGACTCTAGTCGATCAATGTGGTTTAGGAAAAAACACACATGCAAATTTCACCAGTAGATCAATGTGGTTAAAGAAAAGAGCACACATGCAATGTCACTAGTGGATCCATGTGGTTTAGGAAAAGAACTCACATGCAAATGTCACCAGTGGATAAATGTGATTTAGGAAAAGAACACACATGCAATGGCTCCAGTGGATCCGTGTGGTTTAGGAAAAGAACACACATGAAATGCCACAAGTGGATCAATGTGTTTTAAGAAAAGAACACACATGCAAATGTCACCAGTGGATCAATGTGGTTTAGGAAAAGAACACACATGCAAATGTCACCAGTGGATCCATGTGGTTTAGGAAAAGAACACACATGCAATGACTCTAGTGGATCCATGTGGTTTAGGAAAAGAACACACATGCAATGACTCCACTCGATTCATGTGGTTTAGAAAAAGAACACACATGCAATGTGACATGGGTATACCCTATAGGTACTAGAGCTTGGTATATACGGCCTGAATATAGTGGAAGCCCACGGTGTCGCTAAGGCCCAAATGAAGAACTCGAGTAACCTACGGACTCTCAATTGCTTGAAGAACAAGAAGAAGCAAAGATAGAAAGTTCAAAGGGGAAAACCCTAACCTGTAACCGACTCGACCTGCTACCCGAGACCTAGCCTATCTATATAAAGGCTAGGAGGGGGCGGCGAGGAGGACACACACAACCCTAGTTTCCACAACCCTCGCCAGATTGCATCTGTGCACCATTTTAATCCTCGGTTCCTTTGATAATTCCACGAGCAGACAAGCAGGAGTAGGGACCTCTGCAAGGCCTGAACCGAGGTAAATCTTCGAGTCCCCTATGTGCTTGTTTGCTAGTCAATAGATGTCTCCAGCGCTCCCTCCTTCTCCAAAACCCAAGTCCATAACAATGGGCATTGATGAGTTAAACCCTCGTCAATTGGTGCCGTCTGTAGGAATTGGGAGTGCTGATGATGCGGCTTGTTCGGCCCCATCAACCGCGATCTACAACTCTTCAACAGTGGAGATTCGCCAGCTCTTCGGTGCATTCAACTTCACCGTCCACACGCCAGCCACTCGCCCCGCCTTCGAATCCGTGGGCGACGGAATCAACCTGGCGATCGGGAGCTTCCGCTTCCAAGTTGGTCAGATGGGCACGCTTCGCATGCCTGACCAGCCGATGGTACCATCGATTGCTCCAGCATCATGGTTCCCTCAGTGAGCTCCACACCTCAACAACAATCGAGAATACGGTCAGCGACAGCAGTCGCGAATCCGATCTAGGCGATCTAGCAACTGAAGACGGAGCCTACGATTCCGGATCTGAAAGTTGTGGGAGCAGCAGCTTCCCCAACCACTTCATGTGCACCGTCATCAATGCAGGCGACACCTCCGCCAATCGCGAGAACACGGGTAACGGTGGCCATGGAGCCGACCCGCCAAATGGCGGACCACCCAATGGCGGACCACCCAATGGCGGCCCTACTAACGGCACTCCCGTTAACAACGGAGGGGCAGCCAAACCCCCACCATGATCAACGAGCAAACTGGTGAATGCATCGTGATCAGGCTCAACGATCTCAAGTGGGCTCGTTGCCGCGAAGCCCTACGAGGCCACCCTCTACCCTTCGGCTCCCTGCAAGAGCTACTGATGGGTTACCATTGGCTCCTGAAAGAGGAATACAAGCGCCAACTGCAAACAATCGCGCAACTCGAGGCGCGTAAGAAGGTAGCTGATGAATCAAGCCTCCGACGAGCTGGGCTCTCTTCACACGGAGGATCCTCCTCTAAGTGCAACGAGTACATCGCCAACAAGAGATGATCTCGACTCGCCCACCTCATCGAACAAGAACGTGTAGAAGCCGCCAAAGTCCTCGACTTCATCTCCATGACGGTGGATACGCGCGGCAACATGCTCCCAAAAACGCCGCAAGCCGCAGTAATGGCGGCCACCATGTACCTCCTCAACAACCAGCCGCCAGCTCGAGACCCTCGATCCACCATGCACCGATCTACGATCGCAGGCCTGGGGTTAATCAAGGCCGCCCTCGACAAAGAGCCAGCATCGGAACTGAAGAAAGGCAAGGCTCTAGCAAAACGCTACTGCTCGCCCTCATCAAGCGACGATAGTCACGATCTGTCTCGACGTCGCTGCTCACGGCGACACGACCACGACTATGATGCATGCGATGACCTCACGCAGCGCAAAATTGACAAATCAAGGGCGCGGCGCGCCCGGTCGACTGACTCAGAGGACGAAGACGTGGAGCTCCGTGGCGCTAGATGCTTTAGCAGGGCCATCAAACAAAAGCGAATGCCCAAGGGGTTCAAGATCCCGTCAGACAACCCAAAGTTCGATGGCCTGCATGACCCAAAAATCTGGTTAGAGGACCATATATCCTCTGTCAGGCTCCATGGCGGGAGTCGAAGCACGGCCATGCAATGCCTCATACTGCAGCAGGGCGCCGCCGAGCATGGCTCAACAACGCCCCACGCATCCATTCACACCGGGAAGATCTGGTCTACAGCTTTGTGCGCAACTTCAAGAGCACCTACAAACGGCCCGCATCAATCGAAGAACTAAGATGCTGCCAGTAGAGGTCGGGCGAGTCACTACGCTCATACATCTAGAGGTGGTCCATCATCAAGAACTCCGCAGAGAACATCTCGAAGGATCGCGCTTTTGACACATTCAACGGCGGCGTATGCCGCATAGAGCTCAGGGAGGAGCTGGGCCGCTCGAAGCCCAAAACCATCGACCACCTGATGGAAATCGCGAATCGCTGGGCAGATGGAGAAGATTCGGTGAAAAACCGCGTTCACTCCGATGATGAGGCAGAACTCGAGCGCAGACGCGATCGCCGAAGCAAACGCCGCATGCGCATCTATGATGACCGTGACAACGTGAACATGGTCGCAGCCGGCTACGCAGATAGACGCGACGACAACCACAACAACGGCTACCATAGAAGTGGATACAGCGACTCTGGAAAAACCACGCAAGTATGGCAGCGCCGCAATCGCGATGAGGCACCCGCAACATCCATTGAAGACAAGTTGTCCGGGCCATGCACTGTGCACTTCTACATCGACAAGCATGACGGAAAGAAGAAGTCCAGCCACCTCCTCAAGGACTGCCACGAGTTCCTCAAACTACATGAGGGACTGGCTCGGATGAATCGCAGCGCAGTCGAAAGGGGCTACGGAGCCGCCCCAGGCACCGTGGCACATGAAGCTCCGCCACCACCACCTGGAGTACCCCCAAATGCAGCTGCGCCGGACTAGCACCAGGGAGGCAAACCATACCCTCGGGCCATGGGTACCATGATGATCCAAAAGGGACGCCCCTCGAATAGGGTGCATAAGGACATCACTCTCCAAGTCAACTTGGCCACCATCTACCACTAAGTACCTCAGCGGAAGCGAGTCCTGCATCACCTTCGACAAGCGTGACCATCCGTGCCAAGTACCTCGCCCAGGCCACTGTCCCCTCGTCCTCGAGGCACAAATTGGAGGCTTCGACATGAGTCGCGTCTTTATGGACGGCGGAAGCGGCATCAACCTTATGTTCGCGAGTACCTTGCGAGCAATGAGGATCCCCCTGACCTGCCTAGAGGCCTCAGATACAACATTCCACGGCATCGTCCCAGGCAAGGGCGTATATCCCCTTGGTAAAATCAACCTCGACGTTATCTTCGGCACGCCAAAAAACTTTCAGCGCGAGCACATCGACTTCAAAGTCGTCGACTGGCCCTCACAGTACCACTGCATCCTCGGACGTGTCGCATTCGCTAGGTTCATGGTGGTGCCGCACTACGCCTACCTGCAGATGAAAATGCCAGGACCTAACGGCATCATCACAATCAACGGGAGCTTCGAAAGGTCCGACAGTTGCGATAGGGAATTCAATACAATCTCCCAGTCCTTCGACATGCAGGAGGAACTCGCAAGATTGAAGGAATCGACAGACAATAGTCTGCCTCCCCTAAGCCAGACAAGCTCACCCGACTTGTCCTTCGACTCATCAGTGCACACGAAAAAGTCCAGGTCCACCCATCGGATCCCGCCAAGACGGCCCTCATCGCCAATAACTTGAGTCCCACATAGGAACTCGCGCTCATCGAATTCCTCCATGAGCACTGGGAAATCTTCGCCTGGTGTCCAGCGGACATGCCAGGAGTTCCCAGGGAATTCGCCGAGCACACACTCAACGTCAACCCAGATGCAAGGCCAGTCAAGGAAACAATCCAGCGACTATCTGAACCAAGAGCAAACGCAGTCGGAATGGAGATCAACAGACTCCTCGACGCCAAATTCATACGCGAGATCAAGCAAAGCACTTGGCTCGCCAACACGGTGCTAGTACCAAAAAAGGACACAGATATCCTGCGGATGTGCGTGGACTTCACCTCTTTGAATAAGCACTTTCCGAAGGATCACTTCCTGCTATCGTGAATCGACCAGATCATCGAATCCACCGCGGGATGCGAGCGCCTCTGCTTACTCGACGCCTACTCAGGCTATAACTAGATTCGAATGAAGGAGGAAGATCAAGAAAAAACAGTGTTTACAACGCCTTTTGGTGTGTTCTGCTACAACACAATGCCCTTCAGGCTAAAGAACGCAGGAGCCACCTACCAGCGGTGCATGCAGGCTTGCCTCAAGAACTAACTCGGTCGCAACATTCAAGTCTATGTCGACGACATAGTAATCAAGACCAAAGAGGAAGCCTCACTAATCGACGATTTGCGCGAAACCTTCGCCAACCTCGAACGCTACCGGATCAAGATCAATCCGGACAAGTGCGCCTTCGGCATACCATCTGGGCAACTACTCGGGTATCTTATCTCCGCGAGAGGGATCGAAGCGAACCCGAAGAAAATAAAAGCCATACTGGCCATGGAGAAGCCGAAAACATCAGAGGCGTCCAACAACTAGCTGGGAAAATCACGGCTCTCAGTCGATTCATCAGTCGGATGGGTGAAAAGGCACTGCCCTTCTACCAACTCCTCCGTAAAGCTGACAAGTTCGAGTGGACTAATGACACGCAGGAAGCATTCGAAGACCTCAAGCGCCTGCTATCCACCTCGCCAGTACTGGTAACCCCACACGAAAGGGAACCATTGTTGCTATACATCTCCGCCACCAACCAGGTGGTCAGCACAGTGCTCATAGTCGAACGAGCCGAAGAAAACAAGGTCCACGGGGTATAGCGCCCAGTCTACTACCTCAGCGAGGTACTTACGCCAACAAAACAGTGGTACCCGCACTACCAGAAACTGGCATACGGCGTCTTCATGATGGCCTGGCCACTGCACCACTACTTCCAAGAACACCCAATCGTGGTAGTCAACGACGCCCCGCTTGGGCACATCCTCAGCAATCCCGACGCCACCGGACAAGTCGCACTTTGGGGAATCGAACTGTCTCCACGAGACATCACATATGAAAAACGCGAAGCAATCAAGTCGCACGTTCTCCCTGACTTCCTCATGCACTGGATGGAGAACCAGCTCCCTGAAAAACCAGATATGTCCTACCTCTGGACAATGCACTTCGATGGATCCAAGCGAAAGGACGGAGCTGGTGCAGGTGTCATACTGACATCGCCCCAGGGAGACAAGCTAAAATATATTCTGCGAATGCGCACCGCTCAACAACGAAGCCGAATACGAGGCCCTGCTACACGGGATGAGGATGGCGAAAGCCTGCGGCGCCAAAAGGCTCATAATATATGGCGAATCCAAGTTGGTCGTCAACGAGACAATGCACGAGTGCGACGCACTGAACGACAACATGATCGCTCCGACCCTATTCCATTGGCCTGGCCCTTCGCGCAATGGGGACTCGACATGGTCGGCAAGCTCCCAAAGTCCTCACGAGGAGGCTACGTCTACCTCCTGGTCGCAGTCGACGAATTCACCAAGTGGATAGAGGCCATGCCAGTCTCAAGTTCTTCGAGTCCATCGTCTACCGCTTCGGTGTACCGCACAACATCATCACGGACAATGGGACAAACTTCACATCCAAGGAGTTCCAAGAATTCTGCGAGAATCTGGGAATCAAAGTCAGCTATGCCTCCGTGGCACATCCACAGACAAACGGTTAGGTCAAAAAAGCTAACGGGCTCGTTTGCGGCGGCATCAAGAAGCCACTCCTTCGGCTACTCGAACAGGCCACGGGTTGCTGGCCAGACGAACTACAATCAGTACTCTGGAGCCTACGCACAACTCCAAACAGCGCTACAGGGTACACCCCGTTCTTCATGGTGCACGGGGCTGAAGCGGTGCTACCCGCCGAAGTACGATACAAAGCACCGCGTGTGGTCGCTTACAACGAGCAGGAGTCAACTCTTGCACTCGAAGACTCCGTGAACCTCCTTGACGAGGCAAGGGAAATCGCCGCGGAAAGATCAACGATCTACCAGCAGAGCCTGCGCAACTACCACAATAGGAGGCTATGCCCCAGGTCCTTCGTCGAAGGCGACACAGTCCTGGTCCGCGATCGCGCAAGGGCATCTCAAGCTCGAGTCCCCCTGGGAGGGACCATACGTGATTACAGAAGTAATCCCAGGTGGCGCCTATCGCCTTCAAGATTTAGAGACAGGAGTCACATACTCCAACCCCTGGAACATTGCGCAGCTACGATGCTTCTACCCTTAGTCGCTTTTACTTTTACATTGCAAATAAGGCTACTCAGCCAAGGCTACTTTGCCACAAATTGTACCTCATACTATCCCGCGAATAAATAAAGCTAAGTGCCCCGAAACTCTGTGTTTTTCTTTATTTTTTTGCAAATTATCCACTCGGGGGTTGCGCCACCCTACACACATCTGTTCTACGAACTAACGCGATATCCTGAGTAGCTGGCGCACCAATCGAAACCCTTGACAAACATCAACCCAGTTGCAACGCACCTGACAGGTTGACAAGGGACTGAGATAAACACAAAGCCAGGCTAACGAAATGGAGTCGCATAGTGCAATGCACTCGCAAAATATACACGCTAACAAGCCTTCTATATAAATCAATATTAACTAATTATAAACAACATATATCTATGAACTTTAAAACACTGGTGCAACTATGTGCAGGATACAAACTAAACTACTATTGCAACAAAGGAACATTGGTCTGCTCCTCAAAGAAGTCGACGATCTCCTCCGTTGGGCGATCCACCGCCTGGTAGTGAGGAACCATGTTCCAAGTCGAACCCGCTGGCGACGCTGGGGGTCCGACCGCAATCGCTACAACGTCCACATTAGGCCTATGCAGTCGCACCAGTGACAGAGAAGCTATGGCACCAGCCATTGACTGTTGCCGTACACACTCGCAGACCGCACTCAAGTCCTAGAATTTAGCGAGAAGGGCCAGCAGGCTCGAGGGAACGACGTCCAACAGAAACATCATCTGGTAAATATTCTTCAAGCATGATTGCGACTTCTTCAAGAAGTAAAGCACTCGTGACGCACGATCCTACAGGGTCGCCAATGCAATTGCGCGATCATGATCTACCTAGAAGTATCCACTCGCCTGAAGCTGCTCTTGGGTCAGGTCATTCATGCGAATGGCACTCCTATCCTTCTAATCCTTCGGATGGCGTGCGCTGACAACTATACCAAGAAAAGGCAAAATATAAGGACAACGAACTACTGCGAGTGACTACACAGAAACGACAGGAAGGAGGAAGACTAACATTTGAATTGGTCACCCAACTGCGTCACCTCCCCTAGCAGATATTGTTCTCGGGCGGCGGCCTTCTCCTCCTTCGACTTCCATACGTCCGCATTTCCACGGAGCACGGGCAATTCACGCTCCAACTGCTTTACGTGATCACGCAGTCGCGAGAGCAAAGAAAGCTCATCCACCCTTGAGCGCGGAGGTGGAAAAGTGTCATAAAGGGGCGGCGAATCCTGAGGCTCCCTCAAGGGGTCACTCGATGTGTCCTATCACAATTCAAGCAAGGGACAATAAGAGGACTAAGGCGAGACATAGACAAAAGATTCGAGTGCATTCAAGATTAATAAAAGTATCAGCAGATACACTCGCCAACAGGCATGTTCATGACAAAAGACATAAGTTATTTAACTATTACAAGACGCGACTACTGAGGAGCGATTGGCTTCTTCGAGTTCGACTTCGGTTTTGGAGGCACTACAAGAAATGTGTTGACTAGTGACCTTTTCTTAACGACCATGAAATTTTTGGTCATAGTTTTATGAACATCCTGAACCAAATAGTCATAAGGCATCCTAGAGGGTCTAAATCTTCAAGAATTATGACCAATTTTTTAATATAGTCATAATTTTCTGACACGAAATGGTCATAGACGGATATCATTGGTTTAGTGCATTACATTTAACTGATTACGACCAATTTCAATGGTCATGCA
Organism: Avena insularis; assembly: GCA_023614405.1. Taxonomy (NCBI): domain Eukaryota; kingdom Viridiplantae; phylum Streptophyta; class Magnoliopsida; order Poales; family Poaceae; genus Avena; species Avena insularis. The sequence goes on from CM042688.1 coordinate 244,939,973, forward strand.
TCAGGCCTTAAAATGACTGGTTTGCCACTCAACAATTTTACCGCCCATGTGTCAACTTCCATTCACATATCTAAATAATCCTAGGTCTAAATTTATCAATGACATGCGAGACCAATTGAGTAAGTAAAGATCGGACGAAAAAATTCAGAAACTTGCGCGTGGGCCGGAATCCTCTATCCCGCCTCTTTGTCCCGAAATTTTGGACCAAAGTAAATATCCCCCGTTTCCTTCTCAGGATACCCTAACCCTAATTCCTTTCCACAGTCCTGAGCATGCGTCGCCGCCCCATCGTTTCCCCCCTCTCCACCACCCGGCGAGCCCCCATATCACTCGCCCCATGTATCCACAAGATATGAAGCTGCCGAGATCGGCGGTCCGTCTAACGACGCCTGGGTGTGCCGCAGCTACCACGATGCCAGAGGAGGTCTCCCGACGGCACGCGTCGGTGATGTTCCGGGTGGGCGCAGCGGTGGAGGGTCCCCTCCGTCCCCTCCTTCCACATCATTAGGGCTAGTCCGGTAAGCCTCCCCCTCTGCTTCGCACCTCTGTTCTTTTCCTCGATCTAATCCCCCTATGGGATTTCTACTGCATCCATCCTCATCCCAAGTCAATGCTCAAGAAGATGAATCAGGCGGAGGGCTGGACCATCGAGAAGAAGACAAGGGCCCTGGTAACTTCAACCTCATATTGCACCTCATCGCATGCTGCAATGAGCATGCACGTGGCGTATGCAGGGCCCCGTGGCATCGGCGCCTGCACCATCACGCTAACCGTCGATGGCCTCAACGCCATCGCCATAATCTACATCGCCGGTGGCCGAACTACAAGGACTAGGCACAACTGCATCCTCCATCACACCATCGACGTCCATGACCTGCCCTAGGATCTCCTCTGGTTCCAGACGCGACATATATGTTCAATCTATGGCCTGCAATGTCGATATCCTTGGACATACTACTGATGTTCACCCTAGGTATGTGCATTTCGTCCTCTCCTATCTCCTGCACATTATCTGTTCTGTCCTCTCTTGACGTAATCTTCAAGTATCATAGTTATGTCCTCAACCATCATGGTTAGTGACCATCTGCATATTTTCTTTCGTCTCGCCACACATGTGGATTCATACAAATTAGTGATGTAATTATGGTCATATTGATGTGGTTTCCTGATATCCTGACTACACCTAATGTTCAACATCATTTACCTTCTGGCAACTATTGGTGTTCTGATACTACAAATTTAGACATTATTTTGTGCTCTCTGTATTTCTTTTCTTTACTAATACACTGAAATCTTAAATTTGTGTCCCCTTGTTTATTAAATCATGCATCAAGCATCTGCTGTACTTGTGGATTGCTTTTCTTAACATACATCGGCTTGACATGTAATCTTAACCACTAACTAACAATCAGGGAAAGAGAAAGTATGCATCATACTGTTGGGACTTATTGTTTTTCAAAGATGTAGAATCTTGAACATATGCTTGCATGAGATATTTATAATATTTGTCAATAGTAAACTTTTACAGAAACCTTATTTTTTCCTTTGTGGATCTTACTGCACCTGGGAGGTCCATGTTTTGTTCTTAGTTAAGGGCCAAGACTAAGTACGAGGAGTTATTTCAACACCCCCTTCATGGATTATGTACCATTTGCAGATGGAAATGAAACAACATTGGACATGAATGACTGCTATCATTTTAACTCGGTCAAAATATTGCAAACAAGATAAGCTTTGTAGTTTTGTTACTAAACTATAAATATTTTGGGTGGCTTGGTTTGTTTCCTACAGTATGCATGGGGTATCTCAATAAAAAAGAGTATTATTTGAGTCTCAGCTGAAGTGAAAATTGTTCGCTCTGCCACTTGGTACTTCCATTACATCTGCGTGGTATACTTATTAATTACGGAGTTCCTCCTTGGAATAATTATAGATAATACTTACTATTCAAGCCTATGTTAAATTGGGATGCTCATTTCCTAGCCCTAAGAATGGGGTTACATGTTGAGTTGCCGTTAAATAAATGCATCAATCTGCTGTTTTGTTTTATTATGTGCATCTTCGACCGGCTATTTTCTGATGCGTATGAAGTTCCTTGGAGCTATAGGAGTCGAGGGAGAGGGATCAGGTTTCCCTGCGTCTAGATGCAAGCTATTCTCAGTTTAACCAAATGGCAGATTAACACTGTAGGTCTGCTGCTAATGCATCCAAGACCGTGTCCATGCAGCTCTCGCTAAGATTAACAAAGCTTAGAATGCATGCAAGCCTGCTGCCAAGCGCGTCTCATTCAAGTTAAAAAAAGCTAAGCTAATGCATGCAATCCTGCTGCAATGTTTGGACAATAATCTACTTGTATGTTATGAAAGCAAAAGAAATATCTAGCTATTGTACCTATATTTGCTAGCCAGGGATGTCTTCATCACCCCGCTACCTCCCAGGCCGAGTTCCTCACGGTGACCCGTACCCGGAGATTGGGGCGGCACGACCCTTGGTGCCACGGTCCGTGTGTGAGCGTGTGAAGGAGGCGGTGAAGCTCAAGGAAGGGGTTGAAGGGGCCAAGCCCCCTGCCCCAACACGCACGCCTTCCTGTAGCACATTCGCGGTTGCAGAGATGACTGGTATGTGCTCGCTTCTTGCCTGTTGATGCATTTCTTGCTGCAAATTTTGTTCGCCAGTTCATTAGGCCTTGTGCACACCAATTGTTTTTTAGGCCTTAGTGCGCTCAAATACTTTAGATGAAATCCAAAGTGGTCTGCTATTTCGGGCACACTATGTGAATCCTTTGTGGTCTCTTCATATGGATTCGAATAGTAGAAGATAGAAACTGATTGTATCCAATTCTATATGCTCATCGTATGAATGCAGATAACTACATAGTAAGATTTGTTCAATTGGAAGTATTAGCTTTAAAAAAATGTTATGACTGTCCATGTGGTCAATTCAATAACATGAATCATGTGAATAACACCATACAGTTTTTTGCTCCTTCATCTATATGTAATACTGTAATATCGAAATAGCAAAATTAAGCCTTGTTGTCGCATGCACAACTTCAAAACCTTGTTCGCTTAATGCGAAATCGTGATTTTGCTTAACTTGCTTCAGTTTGGATATCTATGCTGATAGATATTGATACCCATGTCAAGGTTGTAGTTTGGTTCATACTTCAGAAGCTGTGATTTTTTTCTCTTGATACAGAATGTCCTGTACTCTATTTAAGAGTGACTTTGTTTTAGTTTCGTAATTCCTTAACTTAGCTTTTATTTCATCATATTCCTTCCTATGAAGTATGAGCAGATACTTCCTATCTCACACATATTACCTATATTTTGTCTGAAGCATGATTATGTACATGTCGTATAATTCATTTAGATATTAGTCAATATTTTCCAGGAATGGATCGTCAATCTTATAAAAAGGTTTATTTTTATATTGTTGGTTGTATTCATTGGATATATGATATACATCTTCTTTTTCTCTCGTAGCTATAGTACTTCTAGTTATGAACTGATAGTTTGTATATCTCATATGATCTGATCAAGGTGTGTATACCATGTAAGCTTCTTGGTTATTAATAATGATTGTAGCTCTTGCGGTCCTGGACCCTTCTTACTCTTTGTAGCTAATTAGCTAGCTTAGTCTTGATCTCCAAGATCAATTTGGTATCCCATGTCCTTAATCTCTGAACGTATTACAAGAAAAGTAACTGACTTGTTACGCCCTTATTATGGTATCTGCACATCATAAATTTGGTATATGCACAACTTAAATATCTTATGCATGTATCTGTTTTGCCCTTACTTTTTTACTTACTTTGACCTGCAACATCCTTGACATTCTGCTCCACATGTCTTGCATATCTCCTAGTACAACTGCACCTCCAGACCGTCGCCACCAATTTTCAGTGTCCAAGAACCACAACAAGCTGGATACTGTAGTTTGATTTTCTTTATAATTTAGTGGCTGGATATATGATGTGAACCATTCATGATTGTAATGTACTGTTGTATGAATTATTAGTGGCCCTGTTGAATCAGAATTATTTCATGTATCTATTGGTACTGATAAAATCTTTTGCTGTTAATTATACTATTTAAATGTCAAAAAATAAAGACCTAGAAAAACTTACGAGCGGGACCTAATTTGTGCATCTGACAATTAGGGCCTACTGACACGTGGGACCGTAGCAAATTAAAAGGCTGAAAATTTAGAATAAATTGTATGTAAAAAGGCCATGGCCCAAAAATAAAAAGGTTGAATTGTTAGGCTTGGCCTGTGTAGATGACTAAATTGATAATCAATAAATCGGCAAATTGTTGGGCTAGGCCCATTTAAAAGGCCGAATTGGACCAGGTTCAATTTGCTGCCACGTCAGATTCCACGTCAGATTGGCTTATGTGGACAGGCTAGAATGCCATGACCAAAATTTTGGTCATGGAAACTATGACCATCTATTTTGGTCATAGTAGTTCACGACCAATTCAAAAAATAGGTCGTGAGTTGTCTATAGTGACGCTCGGTATGTGATCTACAACTTTTGGTCATAGAAAGGTCATAGATGAACTACTATGACCTTTCTATGACCAATATTTGGGGTCACCAATTAACACATTTCTTGTAGTGCGGGCCTCATCGAGTCGGTGGGGGTATCAGATGCCACAGACTTCCCGCTGGCCCCTGACGTCGCAGCCTTCGCAGCTTTCTTGGTGTGCTGAAGCTCCTCAGAGTACTTCGAATCAGATTGATCAGCGGGCAGACTTGCCACAAGCGATGAAGGGAGCAAAGACTACCTGCTGGCCATCAGCGTTGACAGGCATCGCCTTGGAGACCACCGCAGGATCAACTTCGACTCCATGGGCTTGAACCATTGCGAGTAACATCGAAGCGCCAGCCGCACGGAGCGAGTTCTTGAAGCTTGCAGGGATGCCCCCGGCAAGGGACTCCACCAGCTTGTCCATATTCTCGATCAGCTCAGCCTTGGTCGCCAGCTCTTCCCAGAGGCGACTGAGCACGCCCTTGGCCTTGGTGAGCGTCCCCTGAATGGTAGCACTGCGATCTTCGACTGCCGAAATGGCACCCGCCAGGGCGTCATCACGATGGAGTGCCTAGGCATCAAAGCTCAAACCGCTGGCATCTACAACCAAGCATAGGAACAAGGGTCAACACCAACAACAAATTCAAAAAAAGAAACCACCAAAAATTCAGACAAGGGAATACCTGAGAGAGCCTTGGCAATCGAAAAAAGTTGTTCCTCGAACAACTTCTCCCTAGCCATGATGGAGGTGCGCAGATCCTCCTGGCGCTTCCACGACTCGGCACATGCTGCAATTGCGTCATCACGGCTCTTTACCGCTGCAGCGAGTGTCTTCTCGAGGGAAGCAGTGCTGCGCAGGAGCGCATTATGCTCAGCTGTGACGCAAACAAAGATAAAACCGTCAGTCGAACACATCAAAAGGACGCAGAGGAAAAATAAGGGGCACTCACTTTCTACCGCATGATGGCGATTGTCCAGCATTGCGTGCTGACGACCCATCGCAAGCACCTGCTCCGCAAGGCGAGCGGCTTCCCTCACAACGAGCTGCGGCAGAAGACATAGTAAAGGATCAACAGATGGCATGCGCAAAAATTCGACTGCAAAATCAGAAGAAGATATACTACACTTACATGATCCTCCAAAGACTCCGAAGTCGATGGATTAGCAGACGTCCGGATAACCATCTGGTGTTCCACATTGTGTGGAGAACTTGACGAATTATGCCCGGAGTGGGCCGCCAATGGAGGATAAGGAGTGTGCTCAGCCACTTTCTTGGATTTGGAGGTCGCGACTCCAGATTCTTTCAAAAATTATACGTCGCCAAAAGATGACGACGCTTGCTGACTGCAAAATAAAACCAATATCAATGAAATGCAACTTCAAAGAACAACCAGAAGAAAGACCCGTCCACTTACCAATCAAACTTGTCAAAATCAAAGGTTTGATCCCCAGACTCTGACGACGACTCCTTCGGCAGGCGCATCTTCTTGCGAGAAGAGGGCGCCACAGCAATCACTGGAATGGAAAGTATCAGCAACTCTGCACCAACAACTGCACCAACAACTGCACCTTCCAGAGTCGAAGGAGACGACGCATCCGAATCCTCGCTACACGAACGCTTGCGAGAATCTAGACCACTCGACTCGGGGGCTTCCTCCTCCACATCAGATGGGACGGTCGACTCCGACTCGTATTCTTCCAAGGCTTCATGAGGGATAACCCCCTCGGGAAGAGGGGGCATACAGGATGACACCGCCTAATCCTACATATAGAAAACAATTTCAGCACAACGTCATGCAACAGCAAAAAAGCAGTCGACAAAGTAAAGCTACTACGTAGCACAATTGTACCTCGGGAGGAGGGTTCGTAGCATCGAACGGAGGAACGTCTGGTTCATCGAGGAGCACATCCTTGACGGTGTACTTGGTGACCAGTTGCACCCGTTTATCTACCTCACTCGTGGACATGCCATCGGCAGACACGCGAGTGACATCGTCTGCGCCAGCCCACTAGAACATAGGGTGGACTCTGGCCTGCAGGGGCTGGACACATCGGCGCAGCCATTTGCGAATGAGGGTGCAGCCTCCCTCCTCTTTGCCCATGCGACTCTCGAGGTCGCAGACACGCTCGTATAGCACATCTGTCTCCGCGGACTCGCTGGGCATAATTACGTCCTTCTAGGAACGCCTCCTCTTGCATGGCGTCGCGGGATCGAAAGGTGCGTGTCCGAAGTGGTCTCCGTCGGCCTTCAGGTCACGGATGTAGAACCACTTGTCCCTCCACCCTTGAACGGACGCCATGAGTTTGATGTCGAAATATGTGGCGGAGGAATCGACATGGATACCATAGCCGCCTACATCGTAGACTATGGAGCCAGACGCCGATTGGCGCTTCAACTTGAAGAGGCGCTTGAAGAGACCGAAATGCGGCTGAATTCCGAGCCAGCACTCGCAAAGAGTAATGTAGCAAGCTACATGGAGGATGGAGTTTGGGGACAACTGATGGAGCTGGAGCCCGTAAAAATAGAGAAGGCCCCTGAAGAGAGAATGCAGGGACAACGAAAGACCGCGGATGATGAATGCTAGGAACATCACCCGAAAGCCGGCAGGAGGAGAGGGGTTTACCTCACTGCCAGGGACACGCGCGTCCGTGACTACGGAAGACAAAACTCTGTCCTGGCGCAGAAGACAAAGCTCTAAAGATTTTATCACGGATGCACGCCACGCACCATTGGTGACATGAGTGCCCGTGCCCTTTTTTCCCCTGCGGCGGCGGTGCTGGTGCCCGCAGTGGCGGAGCCACCCTTCTTCTTTGTAGCAACCGCGACAGCGGTGGGATCATCCGCGGCACCTCCTTTCTTCTTCCCCATTCCGCGGTGGCGGTGTGACCGGAGGAAGTAGCTGGGAAATACACGGAGCTGGTCCAGCGCCACGAAGGAAAGGAGCGCAAAGAAGCAGAGGAGCAGCGGCAATGGTGACGGAGGCAAAGGCAGAAAAGAAGCAGATGTGAAAATTACCGTTGCCGCATCGCTACTTAACACCTTGGAAGATGCAATCCAACGGCTAAGAAAAACCCTATCAGACACGTGGCGTTCATCATGCTCAACATGTGGAGGACCTAAATCGTGAACCGTCCCCCACTACCCCCATTACATGCGGAAATCGAGGAGGTGTAGTTAAAACAAAGATTATGCACGCACGGTCAAATTAGAGTCAGAAAATGGGACCCACCGCTCGTCACGTCCTGTCAAGCTCCCTCACGCGGGAAACTGAGGTCATGGGATCGTCAGCACTGACGTCATCCAAAATTACGCAACAGAAGACTTCGACTACTTTAGTCCTTGCTCAAGTCTTGAATTCAACCAAGCACTTAGGGGCTACTCCCATAGGGAGCACTGGTCGCGCACCCTATGGTTTTTCTTTTCTTTTTACAGGAACATGGACAATCTAAGCAAACCCAACCACTCGAACTGCAATTCGACTATGAACATGGGTTACTCCCATAGGGAGCGCTGGAAATAAATTCGATTAAACAAGCAAACAAAAGACGACAACTGTCGCAAAAGTTCTTTAGTCCCTGCCTGAGTCTTCGACTCAACCAGGCACTCGGGGGCTACTCCCATAGGGAGCGCTGGTCGTGCAACCTATGATTATTTGTACATTATACTGTGTGTTGATGACATCCACACTCGAAGATTATGGCGGCACCGCCTCATGACATTTCCCTGCGTCTCCTGGGTCACCTAAATCATCTCCGCGATGACAAAATTCGGATGCCGCGCTTGCAGCGTGAAGATAAGACCTGAATAAGGCCTAGCAACGCATTTTCTGCGCACTACCAGAAATATATACGTGCCAACGGGTGCGACGAACATGCCTTTACGGACGCGTCGAGTGCTCACACCCATATACTGGAATTCGACTCCTGTAAGACCTCTACGGCTTGAGTCGAATTACACCAGCACTTTTCTGGGTTCGAGTCCGGGGACTCGAGTTCGAGTAGATGGCGTTGTTTTACCCTAAGGTAGTTAACTGATACCGATACATCGGTTAAATCAGGCACGCACATCAACAATCCCTATGATACAAACAAAGCAGTCGAAAAACATACTCAGTCATGCATTCGAAAGAATTCATAAAGTCCCTAGTCAAATCTGTGATTCCACTAGACACTCGGGGGCTACTGACATGGGTATACCCTACAGGTACTCGATCTTGGTATATACGTCCTGAATACAGTGGAAGCCCACGGTTTCGCCAAGGCCCAAATGAAGAACTCGAGTAACCTACGGACTCTCAATTGCTTGAAGAACAAGAGGAAGCAAAGATAGAAAGTTCAAAGGGGAAAACCCTAACCTGTAACCGACTCGACCTACTACCCAAGACCTAACCTATCTATATAAAGGCTAGGAGGGGCGGCGAGGAGGACACACGCAACCCTAGTTTCCACAACCCTCGCCAGATTCCATCTCCGCACCATTGTAATCCTCGATTCCTTTGATAATTCCACGAGCAGACAAGCAGGAGTAGGGACCTCTGTGAGGCCTGAACCTGGGTAAATCTTGGACTCCCCTGTGTGCTTGTTTGCTAGCCGATAGATGTCTCCAGCGCTCCCTCCTTCTCCAAAACCCAAGTCTGTAACAATGGGCATTGATGAGTTAAACCCTCGTCACAATGACTCTAGTGGATCCATGTGGTTTAGGAAAAGAACACACATGCAAATTTCACCAGTGTATAAATGTGGTTTAGGAAAAGAACACACATGGAATGTCACTAGTGGATCAATGTGGTTTAGGAAAAGAACACACATGCAATGTCACCAGTGGATCCATGTGGTTCAGGAAACGAACACACATGCAATGTCACTAGTGGATCAAAGTGGTTTAGGAAAATAACAAACATGCAATGTCTCTAGTGGATCCATGTGGTTTAGGAAAAGAACACACATGAAATGTCTCTACTGGATCCATGTAGTTTTGGAAAAGACACACATGCAATGTCACTAGTGGTTCCATGTGGTTTAGGAAAAAACACATGCAATGTCTCTAGTGTATCCATGTGGTTTAGGAAAAGAACACACATGCAAATGTCAGCAGTGGATCCATGTGGTTTAGGAAAAGATCACACATACAATGTCACCCATGGATCCATGTGGTTTAGGAAAAGAAGACACATGCAATGACTCCATTGGATCAATGCGGTTCAGGAAAAAAACACACATGCAACATTCACCAGTGCATCCATGTGGTTTAGGAAAAGAACACACATGCAATGTCACTAGTGGTTCCATGTGGTTTAGGAAAAGAACACACATGCAATGTCTCTAGTGTATCCATGTGGTTTAGGAAAAGAACACACATGCAAATGTCAGCAGTGGATCCATGTGGTTTAGGAAAAGATCACACATACAATGTCACCCGTGGATCCATGTGGTTTAGGAAAAGAAGACACATGCAACATTCACCAGTGGATCCATGTGGTTTAGGAAAACAACAAACATGCAATATCTCTAGTGGATCCATGTAGTTTAGGAAAAATCACACATGAAAATGTCTCTAGTGGATGCATGTGGTTTAGGAAAAGAACACACATGCAATGACTCTAGTGGATCAATGTGGTTTAGGAAAAACACACATGCAAATTTCACCAGTCGATCAATGTGGTTAAAGAAAAAACACACATGCAACTTCACTAGTGGATCCATGTGGTTTAGGAAAAGAACACACATGAAAATGTCACCAGTGGATCAATGTGACTTAGGAAAAGAACACACATGTAATGGCTCTAGTGGATCTGTGTGGTTTAGGAAAAGAACACACATGAAATGCCACAAGTGGATCAATGTGTTTTAAGAAAAGAACAAACATGCAAATGTCACCAGTGGATCAATGTAGTTTAGGAAAAGAACACACATGCAAATATCACCAGTGGATCCATGTGGTTTAGGAAAAGAACACACATGCAATGACTCTAGTGGATCCATGTGGTTTAGGAAAAGAACACACATGCAATGTCACTAGTGGATTCATGTGGTTTAGAAAAAGAAGACAATGCAATGACTCTAGTTGATCCATGTGGTTTAGGAAAAGAACACACATGCAAATTTCACGAGTGGATAAATGTGGTTTAGGAAAAGAACACACATGGAATGTCACTAGTGGATCAATGTGCTTCAGGAAAAGAACACACATGCAATGTCACCAGTGGATCCATGTGGTTCAGGAAAAGAACACACATGCAATGTCACTAGTGGATCAATCTGATTTAGGAAAAGAACAAACATGCAATGTCTCTAGTGGATCCATGTGGTTTAGGAAAAGAACACACATGGAATGTCTCTACTGGATCCATGTAGTTTTGGAAAAGAACACACATGCAATATCACTAGTGGGCCCATGTGGTTTAGGAAAAGAACACACATGCAATGTCTCTAGTGGATCCATGTGGTTTAGGAAAAGAACAAACGTGCAAATATCATCAGTGGATCCATGTGGTTTAGGAAAAGATCACACATACAATGTCACCCGTGGATCCATGTGGTTTAGGAAAAGAAGACACATGCAATGACTCCTGTAAATCAATGTGGTTCAGGAAAAGAACACACATGCAACGTTCACCAGTGGATCCATGTGGTTTAGGAAAGTAACACACATGCAATGACTCTAGTGGATCCATGTGGTTTAGGAAAAGAACACAGATACAAATTTCACTAGTGGATCAATGTGGTTTAGGAAAAGAACACACATGCAATGTCACCAGTGGATCCATGTGGTTTAGGAAAAGAACACACATGCAATATCTCTACTGGATCCATGTGGTTTAGGAAAAATCACACATGCAAATGTCTCTAGTGGATAAATGTGGTTTAGGAAAAGAACGCACATGCAATGACTCTAGTGGATCAATGTGGTTTAGGAAAAAACACACATGCAAATTTCGACAGTAGATCAATGTGGTTAAATAAAAGAACACACATGCTATGTCACTAGTGGATCCATGTGGTTTACGAAAAGAACACACATGCAAATGTCACCAGTGGATCAATGTGATTTAGGAAAAGAACACACATGTAATGGCTCCAGTGGATCTGTGTGGTTTAGGAAAAGAACACACATCCAATGACTCCAGCGGATCAATGTGGTACAGGAAAAGAACACCCATGCAAAGTTCACCAGTGGATATATGTGGTTTAGTAAAAGAACACACATGCAGTGACTCTAGTGGATCAATATGGTGCAGGAAAAGAACACACATGCAATGTCACCAGTGGATCAATGTGGTTTAGGAAAAGAACACACAGGCAAATGACTCAAGTGGATCCATGTAGTTTAGGAAAATAACACACATTCAAATGTCACCAGTGGATCCATGTGGTTTGGGAAAAGAACACACATGTAATTTCTAATGTGGATCCTTGTGGTTTAGGAAAACAACACACATGGAATGACTCAAGTGGATCCATGTGGTTTAGGAAAAGAACACACATGCAATGTCACCAGGGGATCGATGTGGTTTAGGAAAAGAACACACATGAAATGTCTCTAGTGGATCCATGCAGTTTAGGAACGGAACACACATGCAAATGTTAAAATGTGGTTTAAGAAAGGAATAGACATGCAATGTCTCCAGTGGATCCATGTGGTTCAGGAATAGAACACACATGGAATGTCACTAGTGGATCAATGTGGTTTAGGAAAAAACACGCATGCAATGTCACCAATGGATCAATGTGGTTTAGGAAAAGAACACACATGCAATGTCTCTAGTGGATCCATGTGGTTTAGGAAAAATCACACATGCAAATGTCTCTAGTGGATCCATGTGGTTTAGGAAAAGAACACACATGCAATGACTCTAGTGGATCAATGTGGTTTAGGAAAAAACACACATGCAAATTTCACCAGTAGATCAATGTGGTTAAAGAAAAGAGCACACATGCAATGTCACTAGTGGATCCATGTGGTTTAGGAAAATAACAAACATGCAAATGTCACCAGTGGATCAATGTGATTTAGGAAAAGAACACACATGCAATCACTCCAGTGGATCCATGTGGTTTAGAAAAAGAACACACATGAAATGCCACAAGTGGATCAATGTGTTTTAAGAGAAGAACACACATGCAAATGTCACCAGTGGATCAATGTGGTTTAGGAAAAGAACATACCTGCAAATGTCACCAGTGGATCCATGTGGTTTAGGAAAAGAACACACATGCAATGACTCATGTGGATCCATGTGGTTTAGGAAAAGAACACACATGCAATGTCACTAGTGGATTCATGTGGTTTAGAAAAAGAACACACATGCAATGACTCTAGTGGATCCATGTGGTTTAGGAAAAGAACACACATGCAAATTTCACAAGTGGATAAATGTGGTTTAGGAAAAGAACACACATGGAATGTCAATAGTGGATCAATATGGTTCAGGAGAAGATCAAACATGAAATGTCACAAGTGGATCCATGTGGTTCAGGAAAAGCACACACATGCAGTGTCACTAGTGGATCAATGTGGTTTAGGAAAAGAACAAACATGCAATGTCTCTAGTGGATCCATGTGGTTTAGGAAAAGAACACACATGAAATGTCTCTACGGGATCCATGTAGTTTTGGGAAAGAACACACATGCAATGTCACTAGTGGATCCATGAGGTTGAGTAAAAGAACACACATGCAATGTCTCTAGTGGATCCATGTGGTTTAGGAAAAGAACACACATGCAAATGTCAGCAGTGGATCCATGTGGTTTAGGAAAAGATCACACATACAATGTCACCCCTGGATCCATCTGGTTTAGGAAACGAAGACACATGCAATGACTCTAGTGGATCAATGTGGTTCAGGAAAAGAACACACATGCAACATTCACCAATGGATCCATGTGGTTTAGGTAAACAACACACATGAAATGACTCTAGTGGATCCATATGGTTTAGGAAAAGAACACAAATACAAATTTAACCAGTGGATCAATGTGGTTTAGGAAAAGAACACACATGCAATGTCACCAGTGGATCCATGTGGTTCAGGAATAGAACGCACATGTAATGTCACTAGTGGATCAATATGGTTTAGGAAAAGAACACACATGCAATGTCTCTAGTGGATCCATGTGGTTTAGGAAAAGAACACACATGAAATGTCTCTACTGGATCCATGTAGTTTTGGAAAAGAACACACATGTAATGTCACTAGTGGATCCATGTGGTTTAGGAAAAGAACACACATGCAATGTCTCTAGTGGATCCGTGTGGTTTCTGAAAAGAACACACATGCAAATGCCACCAGTGGATCCATGTCATTTAGGAAAATAACACACATACAATGTCACCCATGGATCCATGTGGTTTAGGAAGAGAACACACATGCAATAACTCTAGTGGATCAATGTGGTTCAGGAAAAGAACACCCATGCAAAGTTCACTAGTGGATATATGTGGTTTAGTAAAAGAACACACATGCAATGACTCTAGTGGATAAATATGGTGCAGGAAAAGAACACACATGCAATGTCACCAGTGGATCAATGTGGTTTAGGAAAAGAACACACTGGCAAATGACTCAAGTGGATCCATGTAGTTTAGGAAAATAACACACATTCAAATGTCACTAGTGGATCAATATGGTTTAGGAAAAGAACACACATGCAATGTCTCTAGTGGATCCATGTGGTTTAGGAAAAGAACACACATGAAATGTCTCTACTGGATCCATGTAGTTTTGGAAAAGAACACACATGTAATGTCACTAGTGGGTCCATGTGGTTTTGGAAAAGAACACACGTGCAATGTCTCTAGTGGATCCGTGTGGTTTATGAAAAGAACACACATGCAAATGCCACAAGTGGATCCATGTGGTTTAGGTAAAGAACACACATACAATGTCACCCATGGATCCATGTGGTTTAGGAAGAGAACACACATGCAATAACTCTAGTGGATCAATGTGGTTCAGGAAAAGAACACCCATGCAAAGTTCACTAGTGGATATATGTGGTTTAGTAAAAGAACACACATGCAATGACTCTAGTGGATAAATATGGTGCAGGAAAAGAACACACATGCAATGTCACCAGTGGATCAATGTGGTTTAGGAAAAGAACACACAGGCAAATGACTCAAGTGGATCCATGTAGTTTAGGAAAATAACACACATTCAAATGTCACTAGTGGATCAATATGGTTTAGGAAAAGAACACACATGCAATGTCTCTAGTGGATCCATGTGGTTTAGGAAAAGAACACACATGAAATGTCTCTACTGGATCCATGTAGTTTTGGAAAAGAACACACATGTAATGTCACTAGTGGGTCCATGTGGTTTTGGAAAAGAACACACGTGCAATGTCTCTAGTGGATCCGTGTGGTTTATGAAAACAACACACATGCAAATGCCACAAGTGGATCCATGTGGTTTAGGTAAAGAACACACATACAATGTCACCCATGGATCCATGTGGTTTAGGAAAATAACACACATCCAATGACTCGAGTGGATCAATGTGGTTCAGGAAAAGAACACCCATGCAAAGTTCACCAGTGGATATATGTGGTTTAGTAAAAGAACACACATGCAATGACTCTAGTGGATCAATATGGTGCAGGAAAAGAACACACATGCAATGTCACCAGTGGATCAATGTGGTTTAGGAAAAGAACACACAGGAAAATGACTCAAGTGGATCCATGTAGTTTAGGAAAATAACACACATTCAAATGTCACCAGTGGATCCATGTGGTTTGGGAAAAGAACACACATGTAATGTCTCATGTGGATCCTTGTGGTTTAGGAAAAAAACACACATGGAATGACTCAAGTGGATCCATGTGGTTTAGGAAAAGAACACACATGCAATGTCACCAGGGGATTGATGTGGTTTAGGAAAAGAACACACATGAAATGACACCAGTGGATCAATGTGCTTTAGGAGAAGATCACACTTGCAATGTCTCTAGTGGATCCATGCAGTTTAGGAACAGAACACACATGCAAATGTTAAAATGTGGTTTAAGAAAGGAATAGACATGCAATGTCTCCAGTGGATCCATGTGGTTCAGGAAAAGAACACACATGGAATGTCACCAGTGGATCAATGTGGTTTAGGAAAAAACATGCATGCAATGTCACCAATGGATCAATGTGGTTTAGGAAAAGAACACACATGCAATGTCTCTAGTGGATCCATGTGGTTTAGGAAAAATCACACATGCAAATGTCTCTAGTGGATCCATGTGGTTTAGGAAAAGAACACACATGCAATGACTCTAGTGGATCAATGTGGTTTAGGAAAAAACACACATGCAAATTTCACCAGTAGATCAATGTGGTTAAAGAAAAGAGCAAGCATGCAATGTCACTAGTGGATCCATGTGGTTTAGGAAAATAACAAACATGCAAATGTCACCAGTGGATCAATGTGATTTAGGAAAAGAACACACATGCAATCACTCCAGTGGATCCATGTGGTTTAGGAAAAGAATACACATGAAATGCCACAAGTGGATCAATGTGTTTTAAGAGAAGAACACACATGCAAATGTCGCTAGTGGATCAACGTGGTTTAGGAAAAGAACATACCTGCAAATGTCACCAGTGGATCCATGTGGTTTAGGAAAAGAACACACATGCAATGACTCCTGTGGATCCATGTGGTTTAGGAAAAGAACACACATGCAATGTCACTAGTGGATTCATGTGGTTTAGAAAAAGAACACACATGCAATGACTCTAGTGGATCCATGTGGTTTAGGAAAAGAACACACATGCAAATTTCACAAGTGGATAAATGTGGTTTAGGAAAAGAACACACATGGAATGTCACTAGTGGATCAATATGGTTCAGGAGAAGATCACACATGAAATGTCACAAGTGGATCAATGTGGTTCAGGAAAAGAACACACATGCAGTGTCACTAGTGGATCAATGTGGTTTAGGAAAAGAACAAACATGCAATGTCTCTAGTGGATCCATGTGGTTTAGGAAAACAACACACATGAAATGTCTCTACTAGATCCATGTAGTTTTGGAAAAGAACACACATGCAATGTCACTTGTGGATCCATGTGGTTTAGGAAAAGAACACACATGCAATGTCTCCAGTGGATCCGTGTGGTTCAGGAAAAGAACACACATGCAATGTCACCAGTGGATCAATGTGGTTTAGGAAAAAACACGCATGCAATTTCACCAATGGATAAATGTGGTTTAGGAAAAGAACACACATGCAATGTCTCTAGTGGATCCATGTGGTTTACAAAAAAACACACATGCAAATGTCTCTAGTGGATCCATGTGGTTTAGGAAAAATCACACATGCAAATGTCTCTAGTGGATCCCTGTGGTTTAGGAAAAGAACAAACATGCAAATGTCACCAGTGGATCAATGTGATTTAGGAAAAGAACACACATGCAATCACTCTAGTGGATCCGTGTGGTTTAGGAAAAGAACACACATGAAATGCCACAAGTGGATCAATGTGTTTTAAGAGAAGAACACACATGCAAATGTCACCAGTGGATCAATGTGGTTTAGGAAAAGAACACCTGCAAATGTCACCAGTGGATCCATGTGGTTTAGGAAAAGAACACACATGCAATGTCACCAGTGGATTCATGTGGTTTAGAAAAAGAACACACATGCAATGACTCTAGTGGATCCATGTGGTTTAGGAAAAGAACACACATGCAAATTTCACAAGTGGCTAAATGTGGTTTAGGAAAAGAACACACATGGAATGTCACTAGTGGATCAATATGGTTCAGGAAAAGATCACACATGAAATGTCACAAGTGGATCCATGTGGTTCAGGAAAAGAACGCACATGCAGTGTCACTAGTGGATCAATGTGGTTTAGGAAAAGAACAAACATGCAATGTCTCTAGTGGATCCATGTGGTTTAGGAAAAGAACACACATGAAATGTCTCTACGGGATCCATGTAGTTTTGGGAAAGAACACACATGCAATGTCACTAGTGGATCCATGAGGTTGAGGAAAAGAACACACATGCAATGTCTCTAGTGGATCCATGTGGTTTAGGAAAAGAACACACATGCAAATGTCAGCAGTGGATCCATGTGGTTTAGGAAAAGATCACACATACAATGTCACTCGTGGATCCATCTGGTTTAGGAAACGAAGACACATACAATGACTCTAGTGGATCAATGTGGTTCAGGAAAAGAACACACATGCAACATTCACCAATGGATCCTTGTGGTTTAGGAAAACAACACACATGCAATGACTCTAGTGGATCCATATGGTTTAGGAAAAGAACACAAATACAAATTTAACCAGTGGATCAATGTGATTTAGGAAAAGAACACACATGCAATGTCACCAGTGGATCCATGTGGTTCAGGAATAGAACGCACATGTAATGTCACTAGTGGATCAATATGGTTTAGGAAAAGAACACACATGCAATGTCTCTAGTGGATCCATGTGGTTGAAGAAAAGAACACACATGAAATGTCTCTACTGGATCCATGTAATTTTGGAAAAGAACACACATGTAATGTCACTAGTGGATCCATGTGGTTTACAAAAAAAACACATGCAAATGTCTCTAGTGGATCCGTGTGGTTTATGAAAAGAACACACATGCAAATGCCACCAGTGGATCCATGTCATTTAGGAAAATAACACACATACAATGTCACCCATGGATCCATGTGGTTTAGGAAGAGAACACACATGCAATAACTCTAGTGGATCAATGTGGTCCAGGAAAAGAACACACATGCAATGTCACCAGTGGATCAATGTGGTTTAGGAAAAGAACACACAGGCAAATGACTCAAGTGGATCCATGTAGTTTAGGAAAATAACACACATTCAAATGTCACTAGTGGATCAATATGGTTTAGGAAAAGAACACACATGCAATGTCTCTAGTGGATCCATGTGGTTTAGGAAAAGAACACACATGAAATGTCTCTACTGGATCCATGTAGTTTTGGAAAAGAACACACATGTAATGTCACTAGTGGGTCCATGTGGTTTTGGAAAAGAACACACATGCAATGTCTCTAGTGGATCCGTGTGGTTTATGAAAAGAACACACATGCAAATGCCACAAGTGGATCCATGTGGTTTAGGAAAAGAACACACATACAATGTCACCGATGGATCCATGTGGTTTAGGAAAAGAACACACATCCAATGACTCGAGTGGATCAATGTGGTTCAGGAAAAGAACACCCATGCAAAGTTCACCAGTGGATATATGTGGTTTAGTAAAAGAACACACATGCAATGACTCTAGTGGATCAATATGGTGTAGGAAAAGAACACACATGCAATGTCACCAGTGGATCAATGTGGTTTAGGAAAAGAACTCACAGGCAAATGACTCAAGTGGATCCATGTAGTTTAGGAAAATAACACACATTCAAATGTCACCAGTGGATCCATGTGGTTTGGGAAAAGAACACACATGTAATGTCTCATGTGGATCCTTGTGGTTTAGGAAAAAAACACACATGGAATGACTCAAGTGGATCCATGTGGTTTAGGAAAAGAACACACATGTAATGTCACTAGTGGATCCATGTGGTTTAGGAAAAGAACACACATGCAATGTCTCTAGTGGATCCGTGTGGTTTATGAAAAGAACACACATGCAAATGCCACCAGTGGATCCATGTCATTTAGGAAAATAACACACATACAATGTCACCCATGGATCCATGTGGTTTAGGAAGAGAACACACATGCAATAACTCTAGTGGATCAATGTGGTTCAGGAAAAGAACACCCATGCAAAGTTCACTAGTGGATATATGTGGTTTAGTAAAAGAACACACATGCAATGACTCTAGTGGATCAATATGGTCCAGGAAAAGAACACACATGCAATGTCACCAGTGGATCAATGTGGTTTAGGAAAAGAACACACAGGCAAATGACTCAAGTGGATCCATGTAGTTTAGGAAAATAACACACATTCAAATGTCACTAGTGGATCAATATGGTTTAGGAAAAGAACACACATGCAATGTCTCTAGTGGATCCATGTGGTTTAGGAAAAGAACACACATGAAATGTCTCTACTGGATCCATGTAGTTTTGGAAAAGAACACACATGTAATGTCACTAGTGGGTCCATGTGGTTTTGGAAAAGAACACACATGCAATGTCTCTAGTGGATCCGTGTGGTTTATGAAAAGAACACACATGCAAATGCCACAAGTGGATCCATGTGGTTTAGGAAAAGAACACACATACAATGTCACCGATGGATCCATGTGGTTTAGGAAAAGAACACACATCCAATGACTCGAGTGGATCAATGTGGTTCAGGAAAAGAACACCCATGCAAAGTTCACCAGTGGATATATGTGGTTTAGTAAAAGAACACACATGCAATGACTCTAGTGGATCAATATGGTGTAGGAAAAGAACACACATGCAATGTCACCAGTGGATCAATGTGGTTTAGGAAAAGAACTCACAGGCAAATGACTCAAGTGGATCCATGTAGTTTAGGAAAATAACACACATTCAAATGTCACCAGTGGATCCATGTGGTTTGGGAAAAGAACACACATGTAATGTCTCATGTGGATCCTTGTGGTTTAGGAAAAAAACACACATGGAATGACTCAAGTGGATCCATGTGGTTTAGGAAAAGAACACACATGCAATGTCACCAGGGGATCGATGTGGTTTAGGAAAAGAACACACATGAAATGACACCAGTGGATCAATGAGCTTTAGGAGAAGATCACACACGCAATGTCTCTAGTGGATCCATGCAGTTTAGGAACAGAACACACATGCAAATGTTAAAATGTGGTTTAAGAAAGGAATAGACATGCAATGTCTCCAGTGGATCCATGTGGTTCAGGAAAAGAACACACATGGAATGTCACAAGTGGATCAATGTGGTTTAGGAAAAGAACACACAGGCAAATGACTCAAGTGGATCCATGTAGTTTAGGAAAATAACACACATTCAAATGTCACTAGTGGATCAATATGGTTTAGGAAAAGAACACACATGCAATGTCTCTAGTGGATCCATGTGGTTTAGGAAAAGAACACACATGAAATGTCTCTACTGGATCCATATAGTTTTGGAAAAGAACACACATGTAATGTCACTAGTGGGTCCATGTGGTTTTGGAAAAGAACACACATGCAATGTCTCTAGTGGATCCGTGTGGTTTATGAAAAGAACACACATGCAAATGCCTCAAGTGGATCCATGTGGTTTAGGAAAAGAACACACATACAATGTCACCTATGGATCCATGTGGTTTAGGAAAAGAACACACATCCAATGACTCCAGTGGATCAATGTGGTTCAGGAAAAGAACACCCATGCAAAGTTCACCAGTGCATATATGTGGTTTAGTAAAAGAACACACATGCAATGACTCTAGTGGATCAATATGGTGTAGGAAAAGAACACACATGCAATGTCACCAGTGGATCAATGTGGTTTAGGAAAAGAACACACAGGCAAATGACTCAAGTGGATCCATGTAGTTTAGGAAAATAACACACATTCAAATGTCACCAGTGGATCCATGTGGTTTGGGAAAAGAACACACATGTAATGTCTTATGTGGATCCTTGTGGTTTAGGAAAACAACACACATGGAATGACTCAAGTGGATCCATGTGGTTTAGGAAAAGAACACACATGCAATGTCACCAGGGGATCGATGTGGTTTAGGAAAAGAACACACATGAAATGACACCAGTGGATCAATGTGCTTTAGGAGAAGATCACACATGCAATGTCTCTAGTGGATCCATGCAGTTTAGGAACAGAACACACATCCAAATGTTAAAATGTGGTTTAAGAAAGGAATAGACATGCAATGTCTCCAGTGGATCCATGTGGTTCAGGAAAAGAACACACATGGAATGTCACCAGTGGATCAATGTGGTTTAGGATAAAACATGCATGCAATGTCACCAATGGATCAATGTAGTTTAGGAAAAGAACACACATGCAATGTCTCTAGTGGATCCATGTGGTTTAGGAAAAATCACACATGCAAATGTCTCTAGTGGATCCATGTGGTTTAGGAAAAGAACACACATGCAATGACTCTAGTGGATCAATGTGGTTTAGGAAAAAACACACATGCAAATTTCACCAGTAGATCAATGTGGTTAAAGAAAAGAGCACGCATGCAATGTCACTAGTGGATCCATGTGGTTTAGGAAAAGAACAAACATGGAAATGTCACCAGTGGATCAATGTGATTTAGGAAAAGAACACACATGCAATCACTCCAGTGGATCCGTGTGGTTTAGGAAAAGAACACACATGAAATGCCACAAGTGGATCAATGTGTTTTAAGAGAAGAACACACATGCAAATGTCACCAGTGGATCAATGTGGTTTAGGAAAAGAACATACCTGCAAATGTCACTAGTGGATCCATGTGGTTTAGGAAAAGAACACACATGCAATGACTCCTGTGGATCCATGTGGTTTAGGAAAAGAACACACATGCAATGTCACCAGTGGATTCATGTGGTTTAGAAAAAGAACACACATGCAATGACTCTAGTGGATCCATGTGGTTTAGGAAAAGAACACACATGCAAATTTCACAAGTGGATGAATGTGGTTTAGGAAAAGAACACACATGGAATGTCACTAGTGGATCAATATGGTTCAGGAAAAGATCACACATGCAATGTCACAAGTGGATCCATGTGGTTCAGGAAAAGAACACACATGCAGTGTCACTAGTGGATCAATGTGGTTTAGGAAAAGAACAAACATGCAATGTCTCTAGTGGATCCATGTGGTTTAGGAAAAGAACACACATGAAATGTCTCTACGGGATCCATGTAGTTTTGGGAAAGAACACACATGCAATGTCACTAGTGGATCCATGAGGTTAAGGAAAAGAACACACATGCAATGTCTTTAGTGGATCCATGTGGTTTAGGAAAAGAACACACATGCAAATGTCAGCCGTGGATCCATGTGGTTTAGGAAAAGATCACACATACAATGTCACCTGTGGATCCATCTGGTTTAGGAAAAGAAGACACATGCAATCACTCCAGTGGATCAATGTGGTTCAGGAAAAGAACACACATGCAACATTCAACAATGGATCCATGTGGTTTAGGAAAACAACACACATGCAATGACTCTAGTGGATCCATGTGGTTTAGGAAAGAACACAAATACAAATTTCACCAGTGGATCAATGTGGTTTAGGAAAAGAACACACATGCAATGTCACCAGTGGATCCATGTGGTTCAGGAATAGAACGCACATGTAATGTCACTAGTGGATCAATATGGTTTAGGAAAAGAACACACATGCAATGTCTCTAGTGGATCCATGTGGTTTAGGAAAAGAACACACATGAAATGTCTCTACTGGATCCATGTAGTTTTGGAAAAGAACACACATGTAATGTCACTAGTGGATCCATGTGGTTTAGGAAAAGAACACACATGCAATGTCTCTAGTGGATCCTTGTGGTTTATGAAAAGAACACACATGCAAATGCCACCAGTGGATCCATGTGGTTTAGGAAAATAACACACATACAATGTCACCCATGGATCCATGTGGTTTAGGAAGAGAACACACATGCAATAACTCTAGTGGATCAATGTGGTTCAGGAAAAGAACACCCATGCAAAGTTCACTAGTGGATATATGTGGTTTAGTAAAAGAACACACATGCAATGACTCTAGTGGATCAATATGGTGCAGGAAAAGAACACACATGCAATGTCACCAGTGGATCAATGTGGTTTAGGAAAAGAACACACAGGCAAATGACTCAAGTGGATCCATGTAGATTAGGAAAATAACACACATTCAAATGTCACAAGTGGATCCATGTGGTTTGGGAAAAGAACACACATGCGATGTCTCTAGTGGATCCTTGTGGTTTAGGAAAACAACACACATGGAATGATTCCAGCGGATCCATGTGGTTTAGGAAAAGAACACACATGCAATGTCACCAGGGGATCGATGTGGTTTAGGAAAAGAACACACATTAAATGACACCAGTGGATCAATGTGCTTTAGGAAAAGATCACACATGCAATGTCTCTAGTGGATCCATGCAGTTTAGGAATAGAACACACATGCAAATATAAATATGTAGTTTAAGAAAGGAATAGACATGCAATGTCTCTAGTGGATCCATGTGGTTCAGGAAAAGAACACACATGGAATGTCACCAGTGAATCAATGTGGTTTAGGAAAAAACACGCATGCAATGTCACCAATGGATCAATGTGGTTTAGGAAAAGAACACACATGCAATGTCTCTAGTGGATCCATGTGGTTTAGGAAAAATCACACATGAAAATGTCTCTCGTGGATCCATGTGGTTTAGAAAAAGAAAACACAAGCAATGACTCTAGTGGATCAATGTGGTTTAGGAAAACACACACATGCAACTTTCACCGTAGATCAATGGGGTTAAAGAAAAGAGCACACATGCAATGTCACTAGTGGATCCATGTGATTTAGGAAAAGAACACACATGGAAATGTCACCAGTGGATCAATGTGATTTAGGAAAAGAACACACATGCAATGGCTCTAGTGGATCCGTGTGGTTTAGGAAAAGAACACACATGAAATGCCACAAGTGGATCAATGTGTTTTAAGAAAACAACACACATGCAAATGTCACTAGTGGATCAATGTGGTTTAGAAAAAGAACACACATGCAAATGTCACCAGTGGATCCACGTGGTTTAGGAAAAGAACACACATGCAATGACTACAGTGGATCCATGTGGTTTAGGAAAAGAACACACATGCAATGTCACCAGTGGATTCATGTGGTTTAGAAAAAGAACACACATGCAATGACTCTAGTGGATCCATGTGGTTTAGGAAAAGAACACACATGGAATGTCTCTACTGGATCCATGTAGTTTTGGAAAGAACACACATGCAATGTCACTAGTGGATCCATGTGGTTTAGGAAAAGAACACACATGCAATGTCTCTAGTGGATCCATGTGCTTTAGGAAAAGAACACACATGCAAATGTCAGCAGTGGATCCATGTGGTTTAGGAAAAGATCACACATACAATGTCACCCGTGGATCCACGAGGTTTAGGAAAAGAAGACACATGCAATGACTCTAGTGGATCAATGTGGTTCAGGAAAAGAACACACATGCAACGTTCACCAGTGGATCCATGTGGTTTAGGAAAAGAACACACATGGAATGTCTCTAGTGGATCCATGTGGTTTAGGAAAAATCACACATGCAAATGTCTCTAGTGGATCCATGTGGTTTAGGAAAAGAACACACATGCAATGACTCTATTGGATCAATGTGGTTTAGGAAAAAACACACATGCAAATTTCACCAGTAATCAATGTGGTTAAAAAAAGAACCCACATGCAATGTCACTTGTGGATCCATGTGGTTTAGGAACAGAACACACATGCAAATGTCACCAGTGGATCAATGTGATTTAGGAAAAGAACACACATGCAATGGCTCCAGTGGATCTGTGTGGTTTAGGAAAAGAACACACATGCAATGTCACTAGTGGATCCATGTCGTTTAGGAAAAGAACACACATGCAAATTTCACTAGTGGATCAAGGTGGTTTAGGAAAAGAACACACATGCAATGACTCGAGGGGATCAATGTAGTTTAGGAAAAGAACACACATGCAATAACTCCAGTGGATCCATGTGGTTTAGGAAAAGAACACACATGCAATGTCACCAGTGGATTCATGTGGTTTAGAAAAAGAACACACATGCAATGACTCTAGTGGATCCATGTGGTGTAGGAAAAGAACAAACCTGCAAATTTCACATGTGGATAAATATGGTTTAGGAAAAGAACACACATGCAATGTCACTAGTGGATCGATGTGGTTCAGGAAAAGAACACATATGCAATGCCACCAGTGGATCCATGTGGTTCAGGAAAAGAACACACATGCAATGTCACTGGTGGATCAATGTGGTTTAGGAAAAAAACAAACATGCAATGTCTCTAGTGGATCCATGTGGTTTAGGAAAAGAACACACATGAAATGTCTCTACGGGATCCATGTAGTTTTGGAAAAGAACACACATGCAATGTCACTAGTGGATCCATGTGGTTTAGGAAAAGAACACACATGCAATGTCTCTAGTGGATCCATGTGGTTTAGGAAAAGAACACACATGCAAATGTCAGCAGTGGATCCATGTGGTTTAGGAAAAGAACACACATGGAATGTCACTAGTGGATCAATATGGTTCAGGAAAAGAACACACATGCAATGTCACCAGTGGATCCATGTGGTTTAGGGAAAGAACACACATGCAATGTCACTAGTGGACCAATGTGGTTTAGGAAAAGAACAAACAAGCAATGTCTCTAGTGGATCCATGTGGTTTAGGAAAAGAACACATATGCAATGTCACTAGTGGATCAATGTGGTTTAGGAAAAGAACACACATGCAAATGACTCCAGTGGATCCACGTAGTTTAGGAAAATAACACACATTCAAATGTCACTAGTGGACTGATGACCCACAAGTATAGGGGGTGTATCGCAGTATTTTCTATAAGTAAGAGTGTCGAACCCAACGAGGAGCAGAAGGTGCTGGCTAGTGGTATGGATCAGGAATTCTCTGCAAATACTTAGCAAACGGATTTTTAGGGATTTTTGATAAAGCAAGTAAACAAAGTACGAGTAAATAAAAGACAGCAGGAATAAATGCATCAAGTGGCCCAATCCTTTATGCAGCAAAGGACAAGCCGGTTGTATTTCTATAGATGACCAAACGTTCTCGAGGACACATGGGAAGACTGTCAAGTTCTTTCGCTTCATATAGTCGATTAATCTTCTCTAGCTTGCTAAGTGTTGTGTGGGTGAACCTGTGCTAATGTACCGTCCCATCCAAGACTTAATACATACTTGTGATTAAACCCCCTTGCAAACATCCATAAGTACAAGAAAGTAATTAAGGTAAAACCTAACCACAGCTTTAAACTCTAAGACCCTTACGTCCCTTGTGCAATGGTTTCCTAACGGGGGTTCAGGTTTCGGTCACTCCGGTAACCCCTACGATTAGTAGCCAAATACACAATGCATTCCCCTAGGCCCATATAGGTGAAGTGTCATGTAGTCGACGTTCACATGACACCACTAGAAGAAGTACACCACAACTTAAATAACAATCTATTGAATCTTTCTCAACATAACTCCACTACTAACAACAAGACTTCTCCCATGTCCTCAAGAACAAAACAAACTACTCACAAGACATCATACGGATCATGATCAGAGATGGAATAATGATGTATAACAATCTGAACAAAAACAATAATTCAATGGTTCACTCAATAGCATCAACTACAAAGAGTAATCAACACCGGGAAAGTTTCCCCTATGAACTATGCAAGATTCAACGCAATTGTTACAGCAATATGGAGATGGTGATGAGGGTGCTGATGGTGATGATGGTGGTGGTGATGATGATGATCCCGATGAAGTCCAGCTTGATGGTGGTGTTGATGGGGACGATCTCCCCTCTCCGGGAAGGAACCCGCAGAATCTGCTCACGGGAGATCTTTCTCTCTCGGTGTTTTCCGCCCCACAGAGGCGGCGGAATCTTTCTGTGGTTGCTCCCCGAGTCTTAGGGTTTCGGGAGGAAGATATACGCTAGATGGGAGAGGCTGGAGTGGGCCAGGGTGGCCACACCACTCCCTGGTGCGGCCTGGGCTTGCCCGCGCCATGGGGTGGTGTGGGCCCCCTGTGGCCCACCTCCACTCCATCTTCTGGCATATTGAGTCTTCTGGAAAAATAGAATTTTCCGTATATTTTCCCGGATTTTCTGATCTCCGCGAATTTTGCCTCCAAACAGCACCTTATCCATTAGAATCCTGACTGCAGCGGTCCATGCTCTAAAAGTCATCAACCATGCAAAAACAGATGAAATAACATAAATATCACCTCTCAATACGAAATATATCAATGAATAATAGTGAATTAAGACATAGAATAGTGATGCAAAATGGATGTATCATGGAACCAGGTGGTTTGGGAAAAGAACACACATGCAATGTTTCTAGTGGATCCTTGTGGTCTAGGAAAACAACACACATGGAATGACTCTAGTGGATCCATGTGGTTTAGGGAAAGAACACACATGCAGTGTGACCAGGGGATCCATGTGGTTTAGGAAAAGAACACACGTGAAATGTCGCTAGTGGATCCATGTGGTTTAGGAAAAGATCACACATGCAATGTCACCGGTGGAACTATGTGGTTTAGGAAAACAACACACATGAAATGTCACCAGTGCATCCATGTGGTTTAGGAAAATAACACACATGCAATTCCACGAGTGGATCCATGTGGTTTAGGAAAAGAACACACATGCAAATGTCACCAGTGGATCAATGTGGTTTATGAAACGAACACACACGCAATGACTCCAGTGGATCAATGTGGTTTAGGAAAAGAACACACATGCAGTGTCACCAATGGATCCATGTGGTTTAGGAAAAGAACACACATGCATATTTCTCTAGTGGATCCATGTGGTTTAGGAAAAGAACACACATGCAATGACTCTAATGTATCAATGTGGTCTAGGAAAAGAACACACATGCAAATGTCACTAGTGGATCGATGTGGTTTTGGAAAAGAACACACATGCAATGACTCTAGTGGATCCATGTGGTTTAGGAAAAGAACACACATGTAATGTCTCTAGTGGATCCATGTGATTTAGGAAAAGAACACACGTGCAATGAGTCAAGTGGATCAATGTGGTTTAGGAAAATAACACACATGCAAATGTCACCAGTGGATCAATGTGGTTTAGGAAAAGAACACACATGCAATGTATCTAGTGCATCCATGTGGTTTAGGAAAAGAACACACATGCAATGACTCTAGTGGATCCATGTGGTTTAAGAAAAGAACACACATGCAATGTCACCAGTGGATCCATGCGGTTTACGAAAAGAACACACATGCAATGACTCTGGTGGATCCATGTGGTTTAGGAAAAGAACACACATGTAATTTCACTAGTGGATCAATGTGGTTTAGAAAAAGAACAGACATGCAATGTCACCACTGGATCAATGTGGATTAGGAAAAGAACAGACATGCATTATGACCAGTGGATCAATGTGGTTAAGGAAAATAACACACATGCAATGTCTCTAGTGGATCCATGTAGTTTAGGAAAAGAACACACATGAAAATGTCACAATGTGGTTTAGGAAAGGAATAGACATGCAATGTCTCTAGTGGAATGTCACTAGTGGATCAATGTGGTTTTGGAAAAAAACGTATGCAATGTCACCAATGGATCAATGTAGTTTAGGAAAAGAACACACATGCAATGTCTCTAGTGGATCCATGTGGTTTAGGAAAAACACACATGCAAATGTCTGTAGTGGATCAATGTGGTTTAGGAAAAGAACACACATGCAAATTTCACTAGTAGATCAATGTGGTTTAGGAAAAGAACACACATGCAATGTCACTAGTGGATACATGTGGTTTAGGAAAAGAACAGACATGCAAATGTCTCTAGTGGATCAATGTGGTTTATGAAAAGAACACACATGAAATGTCACAAGTGGATCCATGTGTTTTAAGAAAAAAAAAACATGCAAATGTCATTAGTGGAATAATGTGATTTAGGAAAAGAACACACATGCAATGACTCTAGTGGATCAATGTAGTTTAGGAAAAGAACACACATGCATGACTCTAGTGGATCCATGTGGTTTAGGAAAAACACAGACATGCAATGTCACCAATGGATTCATGTGGTCTAGAAAAAGAACACACATGCAATGACTCTAGTGGATCCATGTGGTGTAGGAAAAGAACACACATGCAAATTTCACCAGTAGATCAATGTGGTTAAGGAAAAGAACACACATGCAATGTCACTAGTGGATACATGTGGTTTAGGAAAAGAATAGACATGCAAATGTCTCTAGTGGATCAATGTGGTTTAGGAAAAGAACACACATGAAATGTCACAAGTGGATCCATGTGTTTTAAGAAAAAAACACATGCGAATGTCATTAGTGGATCAATGTGATTTAGGAAAAGAACACACATGCAATGACTCTAGTGGATCAATGTAGTTTAGGAAAAGAACACACATGCATGACTCTAGTGGATCCATGTGGTTTAGGAAAAGAACAGACATGCAATGTCACCAATGGATTCATGTGGTCTAGAAAAAGAACACACATGCAATGACTCTAGTGGATCCATGTGGTGTAGGAAAAGAACACACATGCAAATTTCACCAGTAGATCAATGTGGTTAAGGAAAAGAACACACATGCAATGTCACTAGTGGATACATGTGGTTTAGGAAAAGAATAGACATGCAAATGTCTCTAGTGGATCAATGTGGTTTAGGAAAAGAACACACATGAAATGTCACAGTGGATCCATGTGTTTTAAGAAAAAAAACACATGCGAATGTCATTAGTGGATCAATGTGATTTAGGAAAAGAACACACATGCAATGACTCTAGTGGATCAATGTAGTTTAGGAAAAGAACACACATGCATGACTCTAGTGGATCCATGTGGTTTAGGAAAAGAACAGACATGCAATGTCACCAATGGATTCATGTGGTCTAGAAAAGAACACACATGCAATGACTCTTGTGGATCCATGTCGTGTAGGAAAAGAACACACATGCAAATTTCACCAGTAGATCAATGTGGTTAAGGAAAAGAACACACATGCAATGTCACTAGTGGATACATGTGGTTTAGGAAAAGAATAGACATGCAAATGTCTCTAGTGGATCAATGTGGTTTAGGAAAAGAACACACATGAAATGTCACAAGTGGATCCATGTGTTTTAAGAAAAAAAACACATGCGAATGTCATTAGTGGATCAATGTGATTTAGGAAAAGAACACACATGCAATGACTCTAGTGGATCAATGTAGTTTAGGAAAAGAACACACATGCATGACTCTAGTGGATCCATGTGGTTTAGGAAAAGAACAGACATGCAATGTCACCAATGGATTCATGTGGTCTAGAAAAAGAACACACATGCAATGACTCTAGTGGATCCATGTGGTGTAGGAAAAGAACACACATGCAAATTTCACCAGTAGATCAATGTGGTTAAGGAAAAGAACACACATGCAATGTCACTAGTGGATACATGTGGTTTAGGAAAAGAATAGACATGCAAATGTCTCTAGTGGATCAATGTGGTTTAGGAAAAGAACACACATGAAATGTCACAAGTGGATCCATGTGTTTTAAGAAAAAAAACACATGCGAATGTCATTAGTGGATCAATGTGATTTAGGAAAAGAACACACATGCAATGACTCTAGTGGATCAATGTAGTTTAGGAAAAGAACACACATGCATGACTCTAGTGGATCCATGTGGTTTAGGAAAAGAACAGACATGCAATGTCACCAATGGATTCATGTGGTCTAGAAAAGAACACACATGCAATGACTCTTGTGGATCCATGTCGTGTAGGAAAAGAACACACATGCAAATTTCACCAGTGGTTAAATGTGGTTTAGGAAAAGAACACACATGCAATGTCACTAGTGGATGAATGTGGTTCAGGAAAAGAACACACATCCAATGACACTAGTGGATCCATGCGATTCAGGAAAAGAACACACATGCAATGTCACTAGTGGATCAATGTGGTTTAGGAAAAGAACACACATGAAATGTCTCTAGTGGATCCATGTGGTTCAGGAAAACAACACACATACAATGACTCTAGTGGATCAATGTAGTTTAGGAAAACAACACACATGCAATGAATCTAGTGGATCCATGTGGTTTAGGAAAAGAACACACATGCAATGTCACGAGTGGATTCATGTGGTATAGAAAAAGTACACACATGCAATGACTCTAGTGGATCCATGTGGTTTAGGAAAAGAACACACATACAAATTTCACTAATGGATAAATGTGGTTTCGGAAAAGAACACACATGCAATGTCACGAGTGCATCAATGTGGTTCAGGAAAAGAACACACATGCAATGTCACAAGTGGATCCTTGTGGTTTAGGAATAGAACACACATGCACTGTCACTAGTGGATCAATGTGGTTTCGGAAAAGAACACACATGTAATGTCTCTAGTGGATCCATGTGGTTTAGGAAAAGAACACACATGCAATGTTTCTAGTGGATCCGTGTGGTTTACGAAAAGAACACACATGCAAATGTCACCAGTGGATCCATGTGGTTTAGGAAAAGAACAAACATACAATGTCACCCATGGATCCATGTGGTTTAGGAAAAGAACACACATGCATATTTCTCTAGTGGATCCATGTGGTTTAGGAAACGAACACACATGCAATGACTCTAATGTATCAATGTGGTTTAGGAAAAGAACACACATGCAAATGTCACTAGTAGATCGATGTGGGTTAGGAAAAGAACACACATGCAATAACTCTAGTGGATCCATGTGGTTTAGGAAAAGAACACACATGTAATGTCTCTAGTGGATCCATGTGATTTAGGAAAAGAACACACGTGCAATGACTCAAGTGGACCAATGTGGTTTAGGAGAATAACACACATGCAAATGTCACCAGTGGATCAATGTGGTTTAGGAAAAGAACACACATGTAATGTATCTAGTGCATCCATGTGGGTTAGGAAAAGAACACACATGCAATGACTCTAGTGGATCCATGTGGTTTAAGAAAAGAACACACATGCAATGTCACCAGTGGATCCATGCGGTTTAGGAAAAGAACACACATGCAATGACTCTAGTGGATCCATGTGGTTTAGGAAAAGAACACACATTTAATGTCACTAGTGGATCAATGTGGTTTAGAAAAAGAACAGACATGCAATGTCACCACTGGATCAATGTGGATTAGGAAAAGAACATACATGCATTGTGACCAGTGGATCAATGTGGTTTAGGAAAAGAACACACATGCAATGTCTGTAGTGGATCCATGGAGTTTAGGAAAAGAACACACATGAAAATGTCACAATGTGGTTTAGGAAAGGAAAAGACATCCAATGTCTCTAGTGGTTCCATGTGGTTAAGGAAAAGAACACACATGGAATGTCACTAGTGGATCAATGTGGTTTAGGAAAAAACGCAAGCAATGAGACAAATGGATCAATCTGGTTTAGGAAAAGAACACACATGCAATGTCTCTAGTGGATCCATGTGGTTTAGGAAAAAACACACATGCAAATGTCTGTAGTGGATCAATGTGGTTTAGGAAAAGAACACACATGCCAATTTCACCAGTAGATCAATGTGGTTAAGGAAAAGAACACACATGCAATGTCACTAGTGGATACATGTGGTTTAGGAAAAGAACAAACATGCAATGAATCTAGTGGATCAATGTGGTTTAGGAAAAGAACACACATGAAATTTCACAAGTGGATCCATGTGTTTTAAGAAAAGAACACAAATGCAAATGTCATCAGTGGATCAATGTGATTTAGGAAAAGAACACACATGCAATGACTCTAGTGGATCAATGTAGTTTAGGAAAAGAACACACATGCATGACTCTAGTGGATCCATGTGGTTTAGGAAAAGAACAGACATGCAATGTCACCAATGGATTCATGTGGTCTGGAAAAAGAACCCACATGGAATGACTCTAGTGGATCCATGTGGTTTAGGAAAAGAACACACATGCAAATTTCACTAGTGGTTAAATGTGGTTTAGGAAAAGAACACATATGCAATGTCACTAGTGGATCAATGTGGTTCAGGAAAAGAACACACCAGTGGATCCATGAGATTCAGGAAAAGAACACACATGCAATGTCACTAGTGGATCAATGTTGTTTAGGAAAACAACACACATGAAATGTCTCTAGTGGATCCATGTGGTTCAGGAAAAGAACACACATACAATGACTCTAGTGGGTCAATGTAGTTTAGGAAAACAACACACATGCAATGACTCTAGTGGATCCATGTGGTTTAGGAAAAGAACACACAGGCAATGTCACGAGTGGATTCATGTGGTATAGAAAAAGAACACACACGCAATGACTATAGTGGATCCATGTGGTTTAGGAAAAGAACCCACATATAAATTTCACCAATGGATAAATGTGGTTTCAGAAAAGAACACACAGGCAATGTCACGAGTGGATCAATGTGGTTCAGGAAAAGAACACACATGCAATGTCACAAGTCGATCCATGTGGTTCAGGAATAGAACATACATGCAATGTCACTAGTGTATCAATGTGGTTTAGGAAAAGAACACACATGTAATGTCTCTAGTGGATCCATGTGGTTTAGGAAAAGAACACACATGCAATGTCTCTAGTGGATCCGTGTGGTTTAGGAAAAGAACACACATGCAAATGTCACCAGTGGATCCATGTGGTTTAGGAAAAGAACACACATACAATGTCACCCATGGATCCATGTCGTTTAGGAAAAGAACACACATGAAATGACCCCAATGGATCAATGTGGTTCAGGAAAAGAACACACATGCAAAGTTCACTAGTGGATCAATGTGGTTTAGGAAAAGAACAAACATTCAATTACTCTAGTGGAATCATATGGTGCAGGAAAAGAACACACATGCAATGTCACCAGTGGATCAATGTGGTTTAGGAAAACAACACACATGCAAATAACTCAAGTGGATCCATGTAGATAAGGAAAATAACACACATTCAAATGTCACCAGTGGATCCATGTGGTTTGGGAAAAGAACACACATGCAGAGTCTCTAGTGGATCCTTGTGGTTTAGGAAAACAACAAACGTGGAATGACTCTAGGGGACCAATGTGGTTTAGGAAAAGAACACACATGAAATGACACCAGTGGATCAATGTGATTTAGGAAAAGATCACACATGCAATGTCTCTAGTGGATCCATGCAGTTTAGGAAAAGAACACACATGGAAATGTCACAATGTGGTTTAAGAAAGGAATATACATGCAATGTCTCCAGTGCATCCATGTGGTTCAGGAAAAGAACACACATGGAATGTCACAAGTGGATCAATGTGGTTTAGGAAAAAATAGCATGCAATGTAACCAATGGATCAAGGTGGTTTAGGAAAAGAACACACATGCAATGACTCTAGTGGATCCATGTGGTTTTGGAAAAAACACACATGCAAATGTCTCTAGTGGATCCATGTAGTTTAGGAAAAGAACACACATGCAATGACTCTAGTGGATCAATGTGGTTTAGGAAAAGAACACACATGCAAATTTCACCAGTAGATCAATGTGGTTAAGGAAAAGAACACACATGCAATGTCACTAGTGGATCCATGTCGTTTAGGAAAAGAACACACATGCAAATTTCACTAGTGGATCAAGGTGGTTTAGGAAAAGAACACACATGCAATGACTCGAGGGGATCAATGTAGTTTAGGAAAAGAACACACATGCAATAACTCCAGTGGATCCATGTGGTTTAGGAAAAGAACACACATGCAATGTCACCAGTGGATTCATGTGGTTTAG
The DNA here is from genome assembly GCA_023614405.1 of Avena insularis. Lineage (NCBI taxonomy): Eukaryota > Viridiplantae > Streptophyta > Magnoliopsida > Poales > Poaceae > Avena > Avena insularis. Next base: position 244,974,980 of record CM042688.1, read on the forward strand.
AAAAAGAACACACATGCAATGACTCTAGTGGATCCATGTGGTGTAGGAAAAGAACAAACCTGCAAATTTCACATGTGGATAAATATGGTTTAGGAAAAGAACACACATGCAATGTCACTAGTGGATCGATGTGGTTCAGGAAAAGAACACATATGCAATGCCACCAGTGGATCCATGTGGTTTAGGAAAAGAACACACATGCAATGTCACTAGTGGATAAATGTTGTTTAGGAAAAGAACAGACATGCAATGTCTCTAGTCGATCCATGTGGTTTAGGAAAAGAACACACATGAAATGTCACTACTGGATCCATGTAGTTTTGGAAAAGAATACACATGCAAAGTCACTAGTGGATCCATGTGGTTTAGGAAAAGAACACACATGCAATGACTCTAGTGGATCAATGTGGTTTAGGAAAATAACACACATGCAATGTCACAAGTGAATCAATGTGGTTCAGAAAAAGAACACACATGCAATGTCACCAGTGGATGAATGTAGTTTAGGAAAAGAACACACATGCAAATGTCACTAGTGGATCCATGTGGTTTAGGAAAAGAACACGCATGCAAATGTCTCTAGTGGATCCATGTGGTTTAGGAAAAGAACACAAATGCAAATGTCACCACTGGATCCATGTGGTTTAGGAAAAGAACACACATCTAGTGTCACCCGTGGATCCATGTGGTTTAGGAAAAGAACTAACATGCAATGACTCCAGTGGATCAATATGGTTCATGAAAAGATCACACATGCAACATTCACCAGTGGATCCATGTGGTTTAGGAAAAGAACACACATGCAATGACTCTAGTGGATCCATACTGTGCAGGAAACGAACACACATGCAATGTCACCAGTGGATCAATGTGGTATAGCAAAAGAACACACCGGCAAATGACTCCGATGGATCCATGTAGTTTAGGAAAATAACACACATTCAAATGGGACTAGTGGATCCAGGTGGGTTGGGAAAAGAACACACATGCAATGTCTCTAGTGGATCCTTCTGGTTTAGGAAAACAACACACATGGAATGACTCTAGTGGATCCATGTAGTTTAGGAAAAGAATACACATGCAATGTCAATAGTGGATCCATGTGGTTTAGGAAAAGAACACACATGCAATGACTGTAGTGGGTCAAAGTGGTTTAGGAAAATAACACACATGCAAATGTCACTAGTGGATCCATGTGGTTTAGGAAAATAACACACATACAATGTCACCCACGGATCCATGTGGTTTAGGAAAAGAACACACATGCAATGACCCCAATGGATCAATGTGGTTCAGGAAAAGAACACACATGCAAAGTTCACCAGTGGATCAATTTGGTTTAGGAAAAGAACAGACATGCAATTACTCTAGTGGATCCATATGGTGCAGGAAAAGAACACACATGCAATGTCACCAGTGGATCAATGTGGTGTAGGAAAAGAACACACATGCAAATGACTCAAGTGGATCCATGTAGTTTAGGAAAATAACACACATTCAAATGTCACCGGTGGATCCATGTGGTTTGGGAAAAGAACACACATGCAATGTCTCTAGTGGATCCTTGTGGTTTAGGAAAAGAACACACATGGAATGACTCCAGTGGATCCATGAGGTTAAGGAAAAGAACACACATCCAATGTCACCAGGGGATCAATGTGGTTTAGGAAAAGAACACACATGAAATGACACCAGTGGAACAATGTTATTTAGGAAAAGAACACACATGAAATGTCTCTAGTGGATCTATGTGCTTTAGGAAAAGAACACACATGCAAATGTCACCAGTGGATCAATGTGGTTTAGGAAAAGAACACACATGCAATGTATCTAATGCATCCATGTGGTTTAGGAAAGGAACACACATGCAATGACTCCAATGGATCCATGTGGTTTAAGAAAAGAACACACATGCAATGTCACCAGTGGATCCATGCGCCTTAGGAAAAGAACACACATGCAATGACTCTAGTGGATCCATTTGGTTTAGGAAAAGAACACACATGTAATTTTACTAGTGGGTCAATGTGGTTTAGAAAAAGAACAGACATGCAATGTCACCACTAGATCAATGTGGTTTAGGAAAAGAACAGACATGCAATGTCACTAGTGGATCCATGTGGTTTAGGAATGGAATAGACATGCAATGTCTCCAGTGCATCCATGTGGTTCAGGAATGCAATGTCACCAATGGATCAATGTGGTTTAAGAAAAGAAAAAACATGCAATGTATCTAGTGGATCCATGTGGTTTAGGTTACACACACATGCAAATGTCTCTAGTGGATCCATACTGTGCAGGAAACAAACACACATGCAATGTCACCGGTGGATCAATGTGGTTTAGGAAAAGAACACACAGGCAAATGACTTCGATGGATCCATGTAGTTTAGGAAAATAACACACATTCAAATGGGACTAGTGGATCCAGGTGGGTTGGGAAAAGAACACACATGCAATGTCTCTAGTGGATCCATATGGTTTAGAAAAAGAACACACATGCAATGTCTCTAGTGGATCCATGTGGTTCTGGAAAAGAACACACATGGAATGTCACTAGTGGATCAACGTGGTTTAGGAAAAAACACGCATGCAATGTTACCAATGGATCGATGTGGTTTAGGAAAAGAACACACATGCAATGTCTCTAGTGGATCCATGTGGTTTAGGAAAAAATACACATGCAAATGTCTCTAGTGGATCCATGTGGTTTAGGAAAAAATACACATGCAAATGTATCTAGTGGATCCATGTGGTTTAGGAAGAGAACACACATGTAATGACTCTAGTGGATCAATGTGCTTTAGGAAAAGAACACACATGCAAATTTCACCAGCAGATCAATGTGGTTAAGGATAAGAGCACAAAACCAATGTCACTAGTGGATCCATGTGGTTTAGGAAAATAACACACATGCGAATGTCACCAGTGGATCAATGTGGTTTATGAAAAAGAACACACATGCAACTCTAGTGGATCCATGTGGTTTAGGTAAAGAACACACTTGAAATGTCACAAGTGGATCCATGTGGTTTAGGAAAACAACACACATGCAAGGACTCCAGTGGATCCATTCGGTTTAGGAAAAGAACAAACATGCAATGTCACCAATGGATTCATGTCGTCTAGAAAAAGAACACACATGCAATGTCAGTAGTGGATCAATGTGCTCAGGAAAACAACACACATGCTATGTCACAAGTGGATCCATGTGGTTCAAGGAAAGAACACACATGCAATGTCACTAGTGGATCAATTTGGTTTAGGAAAAGAACACACATGCAATGTCTCTAGTGGAGCCATGTGGTTCACGAAAAGAACACACATGAGATTACTGGATCCATGTAGTTTTGGAAAGGACACACATGCAATGTCACTAGTGGATCAATGGAGTTTAGGAAAAGAACACACATGTAATGTCTCTAGTGGATCCATGTGGTTTAGGAAAAGAACACACATGCAAATGTCACAAGTGGATCCATGTCGTTTAGGAAAAGAACACACATACAATGTCACTTGTGGATCCCTATGGTTTAGGAAACGAACACACACGCAATGACTCCAGTGGATCAATGTGGTTTAGGAAAAGAACACACATGCAAAGTTCACCAGTGGATCCATGTGGTTTAGGAAAATAACACACAAGCAATGACTCAAGTGGATCCATGTGGTTTAGGAAAAGAACACACATGCAATGTCTCTAGTGGATCCATGTGGTTCTGGAAAAGAACACACATGGAATGTCACCAGTGGATCAACGTGGTTTAGGAAAAAACACACATGCAATATTACCAATGGATCGATGTGGTTTAGGAAAAGAACACACATGCAATGTCTCTAGTGGATCCATGTGGTTTAGGAAAAAATACACATGCAAATATCTCTAGTGGATCCATGTGGTTTAGGATAAAATACACATGCAAATGTCTCTAGTGGATCCATGTGGTTTAGGAAAAGAACACACATGCAATGACTGTAGTGGATCAATGTGGTTTAGGAAAAGAACACACATGCAAATTTCACCAGCAGATCAATGTGGTTAAGGATAAGAGCACACTTGCAATGTCACTAGTGGATCCATGTGGTTTAGGAAAATAACACACATGCAAATATCACCAGTGGATCAATGTGGTTTAGGAAAAAGAACACACGTGCAACTCTAGTGGATCCATGTGGTTTAGGAAAAGAACACACATGAAATGTCACAAGTGGATACATGTGTTTTAAGAAAAGAACACACATGCAAATGTCACCAGTGGATCAATGTGGTTTAGGAAAAGAGCACACATGCAATGACTCTAGTGGATCAGTGTAGTTTAGGAAAAGAACACACATTAAATGACTCAAGTGGATCCATGTGTTTTAGAAAAAGAACACACATGCAATGTCACCAGTGGATTCATGTGGTTTAGAAAAAGAACACACATACAATGACAATAGTGGATCAATGTGGTTTAGGAAAATAATACAAATGCAAATTTCACCAGTGGATAAATGTGGTTTAGGAAAACAACACAGATGCAATGTCACCAGTGGATCCATGTGGTTCAGGAAAAGAACACACATGCAATGTCACTTGTGGATCAATGTGGTTTTAGAAAAGAACACACATGCAATGACTCTAGTGGATCCGTGTGGTTTAGGAAAAGAACTCACATGCAATGTCTCTAGTGGATCCATGTGGTTTCGGAAAAGAACACACATTTAAATGTCACCAGTGGATCCATGTGGTTTAGGAAAAGAACAGACACGCAATGACTCCAGTGGATCAATGTGGTTCAGGAAAACAACACACATGCAAAGTTCACTTGAGGACCCATGTGGTTTAGGAAAAGAACACACATGCAATGACTCTAGTGGATCCATGTTGTTCAGGAAAAGAACACACATGCAATATCTCTACTGGATCCATGTGGTTCTGGAAAAGAACACGCATGGAAAGTCACTAGTTGATCAATGTGGTTTAGGAAAAAACATGCATGCAATATTACCAATGGATCTAGGTGGTTTAGGAAAAGAACACACATGCCATGTCTCTAATGGATCCATGTGGTTTAGGAAAAAATACACATGCAAATGTCTCTATTGGATCCATGTGGTATAGGAAAAGAACACACATGCAATGACTCTAGTGGATCAATGTGGTTTAGGGAAAGAACACACATGCAAATTTCACCAGCAGATCAACGTGGTTAAGGAAAAGAACACACATGCAATGTCACTAGTGGATCCATATGGTTTAGGCAAAGAACATACATGCAAATGTCACTAGTGGATCAATGTGGTTTAGGAAAAAGAACACACATGCAATGACTCTAGTGGATCCATGTGGTTTAGGAAAAGAACAGACATGAAATGACACAAGTGGATCCATGTGTTTTAATAAAAGAACACACATGCAAATGTCACCAGTGGATCAATGTGGTTTAGGAAAAGAACACACATGCAATGACTCTAGTGGATCAATGTAGTTTAGGAAAAGAACACACATTTAATGACTCCAGTGGATCCGTGTGGTTTAGGAAAAGAACACACATGCAATGTCACCAATGGATTCATGTGGTTTAGAAAAAGAACACACATGCAATGACTATAGTGGATCCATGTGGTTTAGGAAAAGAACACACATGCAAATTTCACCAGTGGATAATGTGGTTTAGGAAAACAACACACATGCAATGTCACTAGTGGATCAATGTGGTTCAGGAAAAGAACACACATGCAATGTCACTAGTGGATCCATGTGGTTTAGGAAAAGAACACACATGCAATGTCACTAGTGGATCAATGTGGTTTAGGAAAAGAACACACATGAAATGTCTCTACTGGATCCATGTAGTTTTGGAAAATAGAACACATGCAATGTCACTAGTGGATCCATGTGGTTTAGGAAAAGAACACACATGAAAATGTCACCAGTGGATCCATGTGGTTTAGGAAAAGAACACACGTACAATTTCACCCATGGATCCATGTGGCTTACGAAAAGAACACACATGCAAATTTCACCAGCAGATCAATGTGGTTAAGGATAAGAGCACACAACCAATGTCACTAGTGGATCCATGTGGTTTAGGAAAATAACACACATGCGAATGTCACCAGTGGATCAATGTGGTTTATGAAAAAGAACACACATGCAACTCTAGTGGATCCATGTGGTTTAGGTAAAGAACACACATGAAATGTCACAAGTGGATCCATGTGGTTTAGGAAAACAACACACATGCAAGGACTCCAGTGGATCCATTCGGTTTACGAAAAGAACAAACATGCAATGTCACCAATGGATTCATGTCGTCTAGAAAAAGAACACACATGCAATGTCAGTAGTGGATCAATGTGCTCAGGAAAAGAACACACATGCTATGTCACAAGTGGATCCATGTGGTTCAGGGAAAGAACACACATGCAATGTCACTAGTGGATCAATTTGGTTTAGGAAAAGAACACACATGCAATGTCTCTAGTGGAGCCATGTGGTTCAGGAAAAGAACACACATGAGATTACTGGATCCATGTAGTTTTGGAAAGGACACACATGCAATGTCACTAGTGGATCAATGGAGTTTAGGAAAAGAACACACATGTAATGTCTCTAGTGGATCCATGTGGTTTAGGAAAAGAACACACATGCAAATGTCACAAGTGGATCCATGTCGTTTAGGAAAAGAACACACATACAATGTCACCTGTGGATCCCTGTGGTTTAGGAAACGAACACACACGTAATGACTCCAGTGGATCAATGTGGTTTAGGAAAAGAACACACATGCAAAGTTCACCAGTGGATCCATGTGGTTTAGGAAAATAACACACAAGCAATGACTCAAGTGGATCCATGTGGTTTAGGAAAAGAACACACATGCAATGTCTCTAGTGGATCCATGTGGTTCTGGAAAAGAACACACATGGAATGTCACCAATGGATCGATGTGGTTTAGGAAAAGAACACACATGCAATGTCTCTAGTGGATCCATGTTGTTTAGGAAAAAATACACATGCAAATATCTCTAGTGGATCCATGTGGTTTAGGATAAAATACACATGCAAATGTCTCTAGTGGATCCATGTGGTTTAGGAAAAGAACACACATGCAATGACTGTAGTGGATCAATGTGGTTTAGGAAAAGAACACACATGCAAATTTCACCAGCAGATCAATGTGGTTAAGGATAAGAGCACACATGCAATGTCACTAGTGGATCCATGTGGTTTAGGAAAATAACACACATGCAAATATCACCAGTGGATCAATGTGGTTTAGGAAAAAGAACACATGTGCAACTCTAGTGGATCCATGTGGTTTAGGAAAAGAACACACATGAAATGTCACAAGTGGATCCATGTGTTTTAAGAAAAGAACACACATGCAAATGTCACCAGTGGATCAATGTGGTTTAGGAAAAGAGCACACATGCAATGACTCTAGTGGATCAGTGTAGTTTAGGAAAAGAACACACATTAAATGACTCAAGTGGATCCATGTGTTTTAGAAAAAGAACACACATGCAATGTCACCAGTGGATTCATGTCGTTTAGAAAAAGAACACACATACAATGACAATAGTGGATCCATGTGGTTTAGGAAAATAATACAAATGCAAATTTCACCAGTGGATAAATGTGGTTTAGGAAAACAACACACATGCAATGTCACCAGTGGATCCATGTGGTTCAGTAAATGAACACACATGCAATGTCACTTGTGGATCAATGTGGTTTAGGAAAAGAACGCACATGCAATGACTCTAGTGGATCCATGTGGTTTAGGAAAAGAACACACATGAAATGTCTCTACCGGATCCATCTAGTTTTAGAAAAGAACACACATGCAATGACTCTAGTGGATCCGTGTGGTTTAGGAAAAGAACTCACATGCAATGTCTCTAGTGGATCCATGTGGTTTCAGAAAAGAACACACATTTAAATGTCACCAGTGGATCCATGTGGTTTACGAAAAGAACAGACACGCAATGACTCCAGTGGATCAATGTGGTTCAGGAAAACAACACACATGCAAAGTTCACTTGAGGACCCATGTGGTTTAGGAAAAGAACACACATGCAATGACTCTAGTGGATCCATGTTGTTCAGGAAAAGAACACACATGTAATATCTCTACTGGATCCATGTGGTTCTGGAAAAGAACACGCATGGAAAGTCACTAGTTGATCAATGTGGTTTAGGAAAAGAACACACGTACAATTTCACCCATGGATCCATGTGGCTTAGGAAAAAAATACACATGCAATGTCACCAGTGGATCAATGTGGTTCAGGAAAGGAACACACATGCAAAGTTCACGGATCCATGTGGTTTAGGAAAAGAACACACATGAAATGACTAAAGTGGATCCATATGGTGCAGGAAAAGAAGACACATGCAACGTCACAAGTGGCTCAATGTGGTTTAGGGAAAGAACACACATGCAAATGACTCAAGTGTGCCCATGTAGTTTAGGAAAATAACACACATTCAAATGTCACTAGTGGATCCATGTGGTTTGGGAAAACAATAAACATGGAATGACTCTAGTGGATCCATGTGGTTTAGGAAAAGAACACACATGCAATGTCACCAGGGGATCCATGTGGTTTAGGAAAATAACACACATGAAATGACTCTAGTGGATCCATGTGATTTAGGAAAAGATCACACATGCAATGTCACCAGTGGAACTATGTGGTTTAGGAAAACAACACACATGCAATATCACCAGTGCATCCATGTGGTTTTGGAAAATAACACACATGCAATGACTCTAGTGGATCAATGTAGGTTAAAATACAACACATGCAACGTCTCGAGTGGATGCATGTGGTTTTAGAAAAGAACAGACATGCAATGTCACTAGGGGATCCATGTGGTTTAGGAAAAGAACACACATGCAATGTCACCAGGGGATCAATGCGGTTTACAAAAAGAACACACATGAATGACTCTATTGGATCCATGTGATGAAGGAAAAGATCACACATGCAATGTCACTAGTGGAACTATGTGGTTTAGGAAAACAACACACATGCAATGTCACCAGTGCATCCATGTGGTTTATGAAAAGAACACACATGCAATGACTCCAGTGGATCCATGTGGTTTAGGAAAAGAAGAGACATGCAATGTCACCAATGGATTCATGTGGTCTAGAAAAAGAACACACATGCAATGACTCTAGTGGATCCATGTGGTTTAGGAAAAGAACACACATGCAAATTTCACTAGTGGATAAATGTGGTTTAGGAAAAGAACACACATGCAATGTCACTAGTGGATCAATGTGGTTCAGGAAAAGAACACACATGCAATGTCACCAGTGGATCCATGTGGTTCAGGAAAAGAACACACATGCATTGTATCTGGTGGATCCATGTGGTTTAGGAAAAGAACACACATGAACTGTCTCAACTGGATGCATGTAGTTTTGGAAAAGAACACTCATGCAATGTCACTAGTGGATCCATGTGGTTTAGGAAAAGAACACACATGCAATGTCTCTAGTGGATCCACGTGGTTTAGGAAAAGAACACGCATGCAAATGTCACCAATGGATCCATGTGGTTTAGGAAAAGAACACACATACAATGTCACCCGTGGATCCATGGGGTTTAGGAAAAGAAAACACATGCAATGACTCCAGTGGATCAATGTGGTTCAGGAAAACAACACACATGCAAAGTTCACCAGTGGATCCATGTGGTTTAGGAAAAACACGCATGCAATGTCACCAATGGATCAATGTGGTTTAGGAAAAGAACACACATGCAATGTCTCTAGTGGATCCATGTGGTTTAGGAAAAGAACACACATGGAAATTTCACCAGTAGATCAATGTGGTTAAGGAAAAGAAACACATGCAATGTCACCAATGCATCCATGTGGTTTAGGAAAAGAACACAGATGCAATGAATCTAGTGGATCAATGTAGTTTAGGAAAACAACACACATGCAATGACTTAAGTGGATCCATGTGGTTTAGGAAAAGAACAGACATGCAATGTCACCAATGGATTCATGTGGTCTAGAAAAAGAACACACATGCAATAACTCTAATGGATCCATGTGGTGTAGGAAAAGAACACACATGAAATTTTTACTACTGGATAAATGTGGTTTAGAAAAAGAACACATATGCAATGTCAGTAGTGGACCAATGTGGTTCAGGAAAAGAACACACATGCAATGGCTCTAGTGGATCCATGTGGTTTAGGAAAAGAACACAAATGAAATGTCACAAGTGGATCCATGTGGTTTAGGAAAATATACACATGCAATGTCACCAGTGGATCCATGTGGTTCAGGAAAAGAACACACATGCCATGTCACTAGTGGATCAATGTGGTTTAGGAAAAGAACACACATGCAAATGTCACCAGTGGATCCATGTAGATTTGGAAAAGAACATACATGCAATGTCACTAGTGGATCCATGTGGTTTAGGAAAAGAACAGACATGCAATGTCTCTAGTGGATCCATGTGGTTTAGGGAAAGAACACACATGCAATGACTCGAGTGGACCAATGTGGTTCATGAAAAGAACACACATGCAAAGTTCACCAGTGGATTCATGTGGTTTAGAAAAAGAACACACGTGCAATGACTCTAGTGGATCCATATGGTGCAGGAAAAGAACACACATGCAATGCCACCAGGGTTTAATGTGGTTTAGGAAAAGAACACACAGGCAAATGACTCAAGTGGATCCATGTAGTTTAGGAAAATAACACATATTCAACTGTCACTAGTGTATCCATGTAGTTTGGGAAAAGAACACACATGTAATGTCTCTAGTGGATCCTTGTGGTTTAGGAAAACAAAACACATGTAATGACTCTAGTGGATCCATGTGGTTTAGGAAAAGAACACACATGCAGTGTCACTAGGGGATCCATGTGGTTTAGGAAAAGAACACACATGAAATGACTCTAGTGGATCCATGTGATTTAGGAAAATATCACACATGCAATGTCACCAGTGGAACTATTAGGTTTAGGAAAACAACACACATGCAGTGTCACCAGTGCATCCATGTGGTTTAGGAAAAACACACATGCAATGTCACCAGTGGATCCATGTGGTTTAGGAAATAACACACATGCAAATTTCACCAGTGGATCCATGTGGTTTAGGAAAAGAACACACATGAAATATCACGAGTGGAGACATGTGTTTTAGGAAAAGAACACACATGGAAATGTCACCGGTGGATCAATGTGGTTTTGGAAAAGAACACACATGCAATGACTCTAGTGGATCAATGTAGTTTAGGAAAAGAACACACATGCAATGTTCACTAATGGATCCATGTGGTTTAGGAAAAGAACACACATGCAATGACTCTAGTGGATCCATACGGTGCAAAAAATGAAACACACATGCAATGTCACTAGTGGATCAATGTTTTTTAGGATAAGAACACACAGTCAAATCACTCAAGTGGAACCATGTGGTTTAGGAAAATAACACACATTCAAATCTTACCTGTGGATCCATGTGGTTTGGGAAAAGAATACACATGCAATATCTCTAGTGGATCCTTGTGGTTTAGGAAACAACACACATGGAATGACTCAAGTGGATCCATGTGGTTTAGGAAAAGAATACACATGCAATGTAACTAGGGGATCCATGTGGTTTAGGAAAAGAACACACATGAAATGACTCTAGTGGATCCATGTGACTTAGGAAAAGATCACACATGCAATGTCACCAGTGGAACTATGTGGTTTAGGAAAACAACACACATGCAATGTCACCAGTGCATCCAGGTGGTTTAGGAATAGAACACACATGTAACATCCCAATTTCAGCAACCCTGATTAGTTGTCCAAAATGCAAAAATTATGGTGAACAAAAACTTTTTCTTGGTTAATGGTGAAAGTGTTTGCCTGTTGTTTGGATATGTTTATGCTTATGAATGTGTATTAGAAGATATACTCCTTACCTTAACACAAGTTGACAAAAGGTACTTCCCAAAACTGTCTTGGCTTAATTTCCATATTCTCAAATGTTCTAGCATTTCAAAACCTGAGCCAAGAAGCCTTTGAAAACCAACTATTTTAGTAGCTTCTATTTCCCCTTAAAATGGAGAGATACATACTATAATATCCCTATTTTTTTCAAGACAGACCGTCAACATACTCTTACCTCTAAGATTTCCAAAACCTTGTATAAAACCTTTGAATTCTACTCTTGGTAGGGATACAAAGGACTCTTACCTTATTCAAACTCCAACCTTTCAAAATTTCCCATCCTTACCTCAAGCTAAGCTTGATGGTAACCCTAGTAGTAGTTGATTTGTTTGTAAGATGAGTTCCCTTGATCTGCTGTTTGACTTGATTTCTTAGGAAGTAGTATGAGCCACTATAGGAACTCATCACTGGGATCAATATACTTTAAACTCACTAAACCCTAAGCAAGAATACAATATGGATCTGATCCCTAGCTACTAAGTAATCATCTAAAACCCTTAACTAGATCAGCTCTAAAGTGATCTAATTCCAGAACCTTCCAAGTCAATGAAGACCAGTATCAAGCAAGGACCCTTCCTACTCAATACACACTTCAACATTATCCACTTGATGATGCTTTGGTATCTTGCAACCCATCAAAATCATCACCACCCACATTCTAGTTAAAAACCCTAAGTCTGCCAAATTTGGCTAAGTCTAGAAAACTTTTTCCAACATCACCTTTTTGAGTGCCTCCTTTTCTCGACCCTCGTGCATTTTTGAAAATGCATTGAACCATCTTGTTAAACATCCTAAGTACTACCAAGGACCACTCTTTCCCTTGGTTTTATCATCCTCCAACCCACCTGTTCTTGATGGTTTTGCAGGAAAGAAAATAACTATTCCTGCAAATCTAGTCAACATGCCTACTTTGACAGAAGCTCACACCATCATCCAACCTTCTAAGAACCAACTATTTTCATGGTTGTGTTCTGCTCATATAGGTCTATCAATATCTACTTCACTTGTTCCAAGTGGATCCTTGTGCTTCTTAAACACACAAGGTTTTGAAGGCTAGTTGATAATCTGGCTTGGAAGGCTTATTTTATTCAAAGTTTGAAATCAATTATTGGTGAGCTCAAGAAGGATCAAGCTCAAACCTCTATACCATGTTCATGTACATCACTTGGTCTATCCATCCATCTATCCCATGCCCCAAGGGGAGCTTTGAGCTCCAAGATCCAACATGGTTTTGGTGTTATGAAAACAATCTTACCCAAGATCCTTAAATCTCTAGTTTTCACCAAAATCAACTTGGATTCTCCAATCCCAAGGTTACAAATGCTTGTTACACCCTGTCTACATCATCTACCTTGATCATCAAGATTTATCAAGTTCTATCCATATTTATTATGGACCAAATCTATTTAATTCCTTTAATAGACAAAATCTCCAAAACTCCTTTCCCAATGTAAAGTTTGGTTTTTGCCAAAACACATCCCCAAATTTTGGCTCAATTGAGATCCATATATCATACCCTATCTTACCACCTCAGAGATAAATATTTTCGAAGACTTTTATTATTTCTTTTTGCCTATCTTCTTAAATGGAAGAAATGGAATAGTAATTATTTTAAATACTTTTAAGCCACAATAAATCTTGTGAAAATTCACCTAAGTGTGTATTCACCTTTAGGACCATCTCACATCAAAATCTCCACATGTACAATTCAAAAATACCAAATAAATTCCCAAAAACCATTTCTGCACTATTTGAATAATTGATATAAAGTGCATCTAGAATTCTCTGAAAAATCCCAAATAAATCTCAAAGATGCATCTTAACCTTACCTATCTACCAGCAGCATTGGATCCTCAAGACCTGATACAAATCTAAGAAGTTCTTCACGAGCAACCATATGCCCAAGAAGTGAAATAAAACATGATCATGATCCAAACCCCACCGAAACCCCATCAAACCTTCTATAACAACTCTCCACAGCACCCACCTCTCTTACCGCCGATCTTTGTATCTACACTGTAGCAGCATCACTCCCCTTGTCCTCTAGCTCTTGGAGCTAGTCATAGAGAGATATGGACATATCTTGCAATATCTTGATTGATAAATGCCACAGCAGCTGCAACACGCCTCCCCCCTCTCTGGTCATTGTACTAGGCCCCACACACCCTCCACCGACCCTGGCAGCCAATGGCAAGGCCATGGACCTGCCCTTGCCCTCCATACACCCCTTCCACCATGGACCTCTCCCCTTCGGTTTATAAGGGCCAGAGGTGACCAAATCTCTCCTGCTCCCTCATTTCTCCCCCTCACACTCCACCTCACCTTCCCAGAGCCTCCCCTCCCTCTCCCTTGATCCAAGCTGCTCGAGAGAGAGATAAGAAAAAGCATCGGCCTCTCCCATCTATCGAGCTAAGCTTCCTCCCCCTCTGTCCTCTCACTCTACATGTGCAACTACCGGACTCCCCCTTCTCATCCGAAGCTAACCATGCACTTCTTACCGACATGCAACAGGCCCTGGGCATTTTTCTGGTGAGCTCCGACGTGTGCGCCGTCGTGGTCCCCGCGCGAGCATTTTCCCGGAGCTAGGACCACCGCCGCCGCCCCTCTTTCTTACTCCCGCGCCACGCCGCGTCGATCTGCACCCTCGCCGGCACATCGCGCGCCCACTGGTGAGCTCCCCCACACCTCACTACCTCCCCTAGGGTTTCTGCCCCGCCACCGCGTCGCTGGGGGAGAAGACGACCTCCCCACCGTCGATTCCCCTTAGATCAAACAACAGGCATCATGCCATACCCCTTCAGCCGCCAGCTCTCGCTGACAAGTGGGGCTGCGCCATCAGTCCTTCAAATCCCTCTCCCGCGCGCTGTCCAGCCCGGTTGGGCTGGTTCTGCCTTGTGAGGCCCATCGTCGTGTGGATCCGGCCTAGTTTCGCCCAGTCCCTTTTTCTTTTAGTTAATTATTCCAGATATGCGCTATAACCAGTTAATATAATTGCTAAATAAAATGAAAAAGGGAAGATATTCCACATACACAACATGTTTACTATAACATGCAGTACTTCTGGTTTCCTCAAATATTGCCCATATTCATTATAATAAATCTACTACTAAAATGTATCATTTTCACTATTTCTTTCTTTCTGGTAGTTTGGTAAACCCAAACTGGGTAATTCTAACTCTATATGGTAAACCTCTAGTAAACCTACCTTGTCACCTTGACCTCGCCCTAAAAGGATCCATGTTTTATCTGTAGTAAAAATAACAAAAAGAGAGCATATTTGCCTTCTAAAATTCCCTAGGCATATATACATCACCTATTAGGCTAATTGCCAGTCCCAGAGAAGTGGTACATCAATACCTATCAAACCCAGGAGATCACTATTTATTAGGTTTCTGATGAATTTTAATGAATTAAACATTTCTGTCCATAGTGTTTTCACTAGATAAATCATCACAGTAGCTCTGCAACTCCAAAATGGTTGATTCCAAATTCTATAGAAAGGTTTTCAAAACACGTACCATGTTACCTTGGAATCACATCAATAGCTACTGTATATTAAATCTGGTGAAAAAGACAAAAACCTTCCAGAACCGCCTTTGGGAATTTCTGAGGGCATTCTGGTAAATATTTTGACATGATTCCAACTGTCAGTGAATAAGTACGACAAACCCTACCTAACCATCCAAGGAAATAATTTTTGCATCTCCAGAACTTTTCTAGTGAATTATTTCCTAAAACTAGAGTTTTAATCACTAGAAAATGCTTATTAAATCAAGGGAGATTGATAAAATAGTGAAACCACTTTTGCTGGCTTCATTTTATCAATACCTATCTGATGGTACCATTTTTATACAATGAGATCATACAGGATATTGTCTTGGTCCAGATTCCATCTCTTAGGTAGTTCCTAGACTATAAATCCTAAGGTATTTTCTTCCATGTTTCCATCACAAGGACAATCTTATTAAATCCATTCTTCCTAAGACCTACTGATTTGTAAACATGTATTGTTCATTGCTTGCTGTATGTATTGATGTTTGTATGCCTGGTGTTGATTGTGTCATTTGTTTGCTTGCATGTGATCTATATCGATGATAGATGCGATTATATCGGAGACCAAAAGAAGTTGGTTATTATTTTGGTTATGATGGTTTTCTAAGGAGAAGTCCAGGGACATATATTGCCAGATTGCTGATCTCAGGCAAGCCACCTTTTTGCTCATAAGCCTTGTCCTACTGTTTTACTTATGCATGTTTTATCTACTGTTTATTAAAACTGCAATGTTTTACTATATGTTGATGTATATATGGTAGTGGTTTGTCTCCTCCGAATTATTACACTTTTTACTATTAAGTACAACCCCCTTGATGACACCTACTAGCCCCTAGTAGAATAGATGGTGTATAACACCATAACCCTTTGGAGACCCTGTTTAGCCGAAGCAAAGCTATAGGATGGGAAGACCCCGAAAAAGTTTTACCACATGTTTTATGATAAAACCTTGGTGAGGTGGGACCTCCCAAGAGATGTTGAGAAAGAAAAAGGTTTTGTTTTACAAAATGCTAAAGGAAAGCTGGAGGAAAAAGGTTTAGGAAAATGCACCCGGTTCTTTACAGTTTAGCTATAACAACTTAACCTGTGCAACCACATTACTCTGGAATGGGACAGGGCTGGATTTGATGTTTGTTTATTCTGGTATAAGCTGCCTCGCAACGACTACAGGGGATAAAAATCCCTGGAGGGTGGGCCTTCTCCTGGATGGGTCCATGTGAGACATCGACCTAGAGAAGGAACGAAGCGTCTACGGGACTCCACGCTTTACTATGAGCCCCTCATTGAAAGCGCACACTTGTGAAGTGGAAAAAGCGCTCCGGTTAGCTTTGGAATTATATAGGGCGTCCCGGTGTTGAGGGGAATAACACTCATAGGGTAGGCACGTATATTGGAGTGGGCATCCGGAGAGTCTTGATTGGTTACTCGACCCACGATCGGTGTAGATCAGGGTAGTGTACTCGGATGGTGTGGGTAAAGCGTGCAACCTCTGCAGAGTGTAAATCTATTCGAATAGCCGTGTCCGCGGTTATGGACGGGTTTGACAAACTTTTGTAGGGCAGTGCTGGTTTTGTTTTCAAAAAGGATTTCGGAAAAGAAATGGCTTTGTAAATGTTTTGACCATGGGATGGTCATAAAGGAGAATGGTTTTGACCATTGGATGGTCGGAAGGAGGAGAAAGGAGTTTGGTCGTGGGACGACCTGAAGATGGGAGCAAATGGGTACCCCAATCCTAGTGTTCACAAAACTTTTCAAAAGGTTTCCAAAAAGGCTTTACAAAAGTTTTTAACAAAGATATGTAGATGCTATACCTACAAGAGAAACTATTTGAGAAAAGAACCTCTCTAGAAGCCCTCACTCTAATACAGCCATATTACATTTCCTCTTGTTATTATTATTTTCCTGAGGTGGTTTGCGAGTACATTCAAAGTACTCACTGGCATTGTCCCTGGCTATTAACTTGGTCAGATATCAGGAAGAGGATGAACTTGACGGCTAAGCGAGCTAGGACGTTCTCCTAGTCAGTTGCCTGTAGGTTAAGGCATGGCTCGGGCTCTACGCTTAATGAAGTTTCGCTGATGTTGATCGATGTAGCCATAATGGCAACTAAGGTATGACATGTATTCGTTATGTATTGGATGTTTACTTTGATACTTGTCTGCTATGTGCCACGACTAACTGATCATGGGATCGTGGTTGTATGCATAACAGGGATTCTCGGAGGATTAATCCGGGGGCCCCACGACACATGCAATTACTCTAGTGGATCAATGTAGTTTAGGAAAAGACCACAGATGCAATGACTCCAGTGGATCCATGTGGTTTTGGAAAACAACAGACATGTAATGCACCAGTGTATCCATGTGGTTTATGAAAAGAACACACATGCAATGACTCTAGTGGATCAATGTAGTTTAGGAAAAAAGAACACACATACAATGACTCTAGTGGATCCATGTGCTTTAGGAAAAGAACAGACATGCAATTTCACTAATGGATTCATGTGGTCTAGAAAAACAACAAACATGCAATGACTCTAGTGGATCCATGTGGTTTATGAAAAGAACACACATGCAAATTTCACCAGTAGATAAATGTGGTTTAGGAAAAGAAGACACATGCAATGTCACTAGTGGATCAATGTGGTTCAGGAAAAGAACACACATGCAATGTCACCAGTGGATCCATGTGGTTCAGGAAAAGAACACACATGCAATGTCACTAGTGGATCAATGTGGTTTAGGAAAAGAACACACATGCAGTGTCTCTAGTGGATCCATGTGGTTTAGGAAAAAAAACACATGAAATGTCTCTACTGGGTCCATGTTGTTTTGGAAAAGAACACTCATACAATGTCACTAGTGGATCCATGTGGTTTAGGAAAAGAACACACATGCAATGTTTATTGTGGATCCATGTGGTTTAGGAAAAGAACACACATGCAAATGTCACCAATGGATCCATGTGGTTTAGGAAAATAACACACATACAATGTCACCCATGGATCCATGTGGTTTAGGAAAAGAAAACACATGCAAAGTTCACTAGTGGATCCATGTGGTTTAGGAAAAAACACGCATGCAATGTCACCAATGGATCAATGTGGTTTAGGAAAAGAACACACATGCAATGTCTCTAGTGGATTCATGTGGTTTAGGATAAAACACACATGCAAATGTCTCTATTGGATCCATTTGGTTTAGGAAAAAACAGACATGCAAATGTCTCTAGTGAATCCATGTGGTTTAGGAAAAGAACACACATGCAATGACTCTAGTGGATGAATGTGGTTTAGGAAAACAACACACATGGAAATTTCACCAGTAGATCAATGTGGTTAAGGAAAACAACACACATGCAATATCACCAATGCATCCATGTGGTTTAGGAAAAGAACACACATGCAATGAATCTAGTGGATCAATGTAGTTTAGGAAAAGAACACACTTGCAATGACTCAAGTGGATCCATGTGATTTAGGAAAAGAACATACATGCAATGTCACCAATGGATTCATGTGTTCTAGAAAAAGAACAAACATGCAAGGACTCTAGTGGATCCATGTGGTTTAGGATAAGAACACACATGCAAATTTCAACAGTGGATAAATGTGGTTTAGGAAAAGAACACATATTCAACGTCACAAGTGGATTCATGTGTTTTAGAAAAATAACACACATGCAATGACTCTACTGGATCCATGTGGTTTAGGAAAAGAACACATGCAAATTTCACCAGTGGATTAATGTGGTTTAGGAAAAAAGAACACACATGCAATGTCAGTAGTGGCCCAATGTGGTTCAGGAGAATAACACACATGCAATGGATCCAGTGGATCCATGTGGTTTAGTAAGAGAACACACATGAAATGTCACAAGTGGATCCATTTGGTTTAGGAAAAAAACACACATGCAATGTCCCTAGTGGATCCATGTGGTTCAGGAAAAGAACACACATTCAATGTCACTAGTGGATCGATGTGGTTTAGGAAAAGAACACACATGCAATGTATCTTGTGGATCCATGTGGTTTAGGAAAAAACACACATGCAAATGACTCTAGTGGATCCATGTGGTTTAGGAAAAAACACACATGCAAATGTCTCTAGTGAATCCATGTGGTTTAGGAAAAGAACACACATGCAATGACTCTAGTGGATCAATGTGGTTTAGGAAAACAACACACATGGAAATTTCACCAGTAGATCAATGTGGTTAAGGAAAAAAACACACATGCAATGTCACCAATGCATCCATGTGGTTTAGGAAAAGAACACACATGCAATGAATCTAGTGGATCATTGTAGTTTAGGAAAAGAACACACATGCAATGACTCAAGTGGATCCATGTGGTTTAGGAAAAGAACATACATGCAATGTCACCAATGGATTCATGTGGTCTAGAAAAAGAACACACATGCAATGACTCTAGTGGATCCATGTGGTTTAGGAAAAGCACACACATGCAAATTTCACTAGTGGATAAATGTGGTTTAGGAAAAGAACACACATGCAATGTCACTAGTGGATCAATGTGGTTCAGGAAAAGAACACATATGCAACGTCACGAGTGGATTCATGTGTTTTAGAAAAAGAACACACATGCAATGACTCTAGTGGATCCATGTGGTTTAGGAAAAGAACACACATGAAAATTTCACCAGTGGATAAATGTGGTTTAGGAAAAGAACACACATGCAATGTTAGTAGTGGCCCAATGTGGTTCAGGAAAAGAACACACATGCAATAGCTCCAATGGACCCATGTGGTTCAGAAAAAGAACACACATGAAATGTCACAAGTGGATCCATTTGGTTTAGGAAAAAAACACACATGCAATGTCACTAGTGGATCCATGTGGTTCAGGAAAAGAACACACATGCAATGTCACTAGTGGTTCAATGTGGTTTAGGAAAAGAAAACACATGCAATGTCTCTTGTGGATCCATGTGGTTTAGGATAGGAACACACAGTCAAATCACTACAGTGGATCCATGTAGTTTAGGAAAATAACACACATTCAAATGTCACCTATGGATCCATGTGGTTTGGGAAAAGAACACGCATGCAATATCTCTAGTGGATCCTTGTGCTTTAGGAAAACAACACACATGGAACGACTCCAGTGGAACCATGTGGTTTAGGAAAAGAATACACATGCAATGTCACTAGGGGATCCATGTGGTTTAGGGAAAGAACACACATGAAATATGTCCAGAGGATCCATGTGATTTAGGAAAAGATCACACATGCAATGTCACCAGTGGATCCATGTGGTTTAGGAAAAGAACAAACATGCAATGAATCTAGTGGATCCATGTGGTTTAGAAACAGAACATACATGCAATGTCACCAGTGGATCATGTGGTTTAGGAAAAGATCACACATGCACTGTTACTAGTGGATCAATGTGGTTTAGGAAAAGAACACACATGCAAATGTCACCAGTGGATCATGTGGTTTAGGAAAAGAACACACATGCAATGAATCTAGTGGATGAATGTTGTTTAGGAAAAGAACACACATGCAATGAATCAAGTGGATCCATGTGGTTTAGGAAAATAACATACATACAATGTCACCAATGGATTCATGTGGTCTAGAAAAAGAACACACATGCAATGACTCTAGTGGATCCATGTAGTTTAGGAAAAGAACACACATGCAAATTTCACTAGTGGATAAATGTGGTTTAGGAAAAGAACACACATGCAATGTCACTAGTGGATCAGTGTGGTTCAAGAAAAGAAAACATATGCAACGCCACGAGTGGATTCATGTGTTTTAGAAAAAGAACACACATGCAATGACTCTAGTGGATCCATGTGGTTTAGGAAAAGAACACATGCAAATTTCACCAGTGGATTAATGTGGTTTAGGAAAAAAGAACACACATGCAATGTCAGTAGTGGCCCAATGTGGTTCAGGAGAATAACACACATGCAATGGATCCAGTGGATCCATGTGGTTTAGTAAGAGAACACACATGAAATGTCACAAGTGGATCCATTTGGTTTAGGAAAAAAACACACATGCAATGTCCCTAGTGGATCCATGTGGTTCAGGAAAAGAACACACATTCAATGTCACTAGTGGATCGATGTGGTTTAGGAAAAGAACACACATGCAATGTATCTTGTGGATCCATGTGGTTTAGGAAAAAACACACATGCAAATGACTCTAGTGGATCCATGTGGTTTAGGAAAAAACACACATGCAAATGTCTCTAGTGAATCCATGTGGTTTAGGAAAAGAACACACATGCAATGACTCTAGTGGATCAATGTGGTTTAGGAAAACAACACACATGGAAATTTCACCAGTAGATCAATGTGGTTAAGGAAAAAAACACACATGCAATGTCACCAATGCATCCATGTGGTTTAGGAAAAGAACACACATGCAATGAATCTAGTGGATCATTGTAGTTTAGGAAAAGAACACACATGCAATGACTCAAGTGGATCCATGTGGTTTAGGAAAAGAACATACATGCAATGTCACCAATGGATTCATGTGGTCTAGAAAAAGAACACACATGCAATGACTCTAGTGGATCCATGTGGTTTAGGAAAAGCACACCTGCAAATTTCACTAGTGGATAAATGTGGTTTAGGAAAAGAACACACATGCAATGTCACTAGTGGATCAATGTGGTTCAGGAAAAGAACACATATGCAACGTCACGAGTGGATTCATGTGTTTTAGAAAAAGAACACACATGCAATGACTCTAGTGGATCCATGTGGTTTAGGAAAAGAACACACATGAAAATTTCACCAGTGGATAAATGTGGTTTAGGAAAAGAACACACATGCAATGTTAGTAGTGGCCCAATGTGGTTCAGGAAAAGAACACACATGCAATAGCTCAATGGACCCATGTGGTTCAGAAAAAGAACACACATGAAATGTCACAAGTGGATCCATTTGGTTTAGGAAAAAAACACACATGCAATGTCACTAGTGGATCCATGTGGTTCAGGAAAAGAACACACATGCAATGTCACTAGTGGATCAATGTGGTTTAGGAAAAGAAAACACATGCAATGTCTCTTGTGGATCCATGTGGTTTAGGATAGGAACACACAGTCAAATCACTACAGTGGATCCATGTAGTTTAGGAAAATAACACACATTCAAATGTCACCTATGGATCCATGTGGTTTGGGAAAAGAACACGCATGCAATATCTCTAGTGGATCCTTGTGCTTTAGGAAAACAACACACATGCAAAGTAACCAGTGGAACCATGTGGTTTAGGAAAAGAATACACATGCAATGTCACTAGGGGATCCATGTGGTTTAGGGAAAGAACACACATGAAATATGTCCAGAGGATCCATGTTATTTAGGAAAAGATCACACATGCAATGTCACCAGTGGATCCATGTGGTTTAGGAAAAGAACAAACATGCAATGAATCTAGTGGATCCATGTGGTTTAGAAACAGAACATACATGCAATGTCACCAGTGGATCATGTGGTTTAGGAAAAGATCACACATGCACTGTTACTAGTGGATCAATGTGGTTTAGGAAAAGAACACACATGCAAATGTCACCAGTGGATCATGTGGTTTAGGAAAAGAACACACATGCAATGAATCTAGTGGATGAATGTTGTTTAGGAAAAGAACACACATGCAATGACTCAAGTGGATCCATGTGGTTTAGGAAAATAACATACATACAATGTCACCAATGGATTCATGTGGTCTAGAAAAAGAACACACATGCAATGACTCTAGTGGATCCATGTAGTTTAGGAAAAGAACACACATGCAAATTTCACTAGTGGATAAATGTGGTTTAGGAAAAGAACACACATGCAATGTCACTAGTGGATCAGTGTGGTTCAAGAAAAGAAAACATATGCAACGCCACGAGTGGATTCATGTGTTTTAGAAAAAGAACACACATGCAATGACTCTAGTGGATCCATGTGGTTTAGGAAAAGAACACACATGCAAATTTCACCAGTGGATAAATGTGGTTTAGGAAAAGAACACACATGCAATGTTAATAGTGGCCCAATGTGGTTCAGGAAAAGAATACACATGCAATAGCTCTAGTGGATCCATGTGGTTTATGAAAAGAACACACATGAAATGTCACAAGTGGATCCATTTGGTTTAGGAAAAAAACACACATGCAATGTCAGCAGTGGATCCATGTGGTTCAGGAAAAGAACACACATGCAATGTCACTAGTGGATCAATGTGGTTTAGGAAAAGAACACACATGCAATGTCTCTTGTGGATCCATGTGGTTTAGGAAAAGAACACACATGAAATGTCTCTACTGGATCCATGTAGTTTTGGAAAAGAACATACATGCAATGTCACTAGTGGATCCATGTGGTCTAGGAAAAGAACACACATGCAATGTCTCTAGTGGATCCATGTGGTTTAGGAAAAGAACACACATGCAATGACTCGACTGGACCAATGTGGTTCACGAAAAGAACACACATGCAAAGTTCACCAGTGGATCCATGTGGATTAGGAAAAGAACACACATGCAATGACTCTTGGATCCATGTTGTGTAGGAAAAGAACGCACATGCAATGTCACCAGGGGCTCGAGGTGGTTTAGGAAAAGAACAGACATGCAAATGACTCAAGTGGATCCATGTAGTTTAGGAAAATAACACACATTCAACTGTCACCAGTGTATCCATGTGGTTTGGGAAAACAACACACATGTAATGTCTCTAGTGGATCCTTGTGGTTTAGGAAAACAACACACATGGAATGACTCTAGTGGATCCATGTGGTTTAGCAAAAGAACAAACATGCAATGTCACCAGGGGATCCATGTGGTTTAGGAAAAGAACACTCATGAAATGACTCTAGTGGATCAATGTGATTTAGGAAAATATTACACATGCAATGTCACCAGTGGAACTATGTGGTTTAAGAAAACAACACACATGCAATGTCACCAGTGCATCCATGTGGTTTAGGAAAAACACACATGCAATGTCACCAGTGGATCCATGTGGTTTAGGAAAGAACACACATCCAAATTTCACTAGTGGATCCATGTGGTTTAGGAAAAGAACACACATGAAATGTCACGTGTGGAGACATGTGTTTTAGGAAAAGAACACACATGCAAATGTCACCGGTGGATCAATGTGGTTTAGGAAAAGAACACACATGCAATGACTCTAGTGGATCAATGTAGTTTAGGAAAATAACACACATGCAATGTTCACCAATGGGTACATGTGGTTTAGGAAAAGAACACACATGCAATGACTCTAGTGGATCCATACGGTGTAGAAAACGAAACACACATGCAATGTCACCAGTGGATCAATGTTGTTTAGGATAGGAACACACAGTCAAATCACTACAGTGGATCCATGTAGTTTAGGAAAATAACACACATTCAAATGTCACCTATGGATCCATGTGGTTTGGGAAAAGAACACACATGCAATGTCTCTAGTGGATCCTTGTGGTTTAGGAAAACAACACAGATGGAACGACTCTAGTGGAACCATGTGGTTTAGGAAAAGAATACACATGCAATGTCACTAGCGGATCCATGTGGTTTAGGGAAAGAACACACATGAAATGTCTCTAGAGGATCCATGTGATTTAGGAAAAGATCAGACATGCAATGTCACCAGTGGATCCATGTGGTTTAGGAAAAGAACAAACATGCAATGAATCTAGTGGATCCATGTGGTTTAGAAATAGAACATACATGCAATGTCACCAGTGGATCATGTGGTTTAGGAAAAGATCACACATGCACTGTTACGAGTGGATCAATGTGGTTTAGGAAAAGAACACACATGCAAATGTCACCAGTGGATCATGTGGTTTAGGAAAAGAACACACATGCAATGAATCTAGTGGATCAATGTAGTTTAGGAAAAGAACATACATACAATGTCACCAATGGATTCATGTGGTCTAGAAAAAGAACACACATGCAATGACTCTAGTGGATCCATGTAGTTTAGGAAAAGAACACACATCCAAATTTCACTAGTGGATAAATGTGGTTTAGGAAAGGAACACAGATGCAATGTCACTAGTGGATCAATGTGGTTCAAGAAAAGAACACATATGCAACATCGATTCATGTGTTTTAGAAAAAGAACACACATGCAATGACTCTAGTGGATCCATGTGGTATAGGAAAACAACACACATGCAAATTTCACCAGTGGATAAATGTGGTTTAGGAAAAGAACACACATGCAATGTTAGTAGTGGCCCAATGTGGTTCAGGAAAAGAACACACATGCAATAGCTCTAGTGGATCCATGTGGTTTACGAAAAGAACACACATGAAATGTCACAAGTGGATCCATTTGGTTTAGGAAAAAAACACACATGCAATGTCACAAGTGGATCCATGTGGTTCAGGAAAAGAACACACATGCAATGACTCGAGTGGACCAATGTGCTTCACGAAAAGAACACACATGCAAAGTTCACCAGTGGATCCATGTGGATTAGGAAAACAACACACATGCAATGACTCTTGGATCCATATTGTGTAGGAAAAGAACGCACATGCAATATCACCAGGGGCTCAATGTGGTTTAGGAAAAGAACACACATGCAAATGACTCAAGTGGATCCATGTAGTTTAGGAAAATAACACACATTCAACTGTCACCAGTGTATCCATGTGGTTTGGGAAAACAACACACATGTAATGTCTCTAGTGGATCCTTGTGGTTTAGGAAAATAACACACATGGAATGACTCTAGTGGATCCATGTGGTTTAGCAAAAGAACACACATGCAATGTCACGAGGGGATCCATGTGGTTTTGGAAAAGAACACTCATGAAATCACTCTAGTGGATCCATGTGATTTAGGAAAATATCACACATGCAATGTCACCAGTGGAACTATGTGGTTTAGGAAAACAACACACATGCAATGTCACCAGTGCATCCATGTGGTTTAGGAAAAACACACATGCAATGTCACCAGTGGATCCATGTGGTTTAGGAAAGAACACACATCCAAATTTCACTAGTGGATCCATGTGGTTTAGGAAAAGAACACACATGAAATGTCACGAGTGGAGACATGTGTTTTAGGAAAAGAACACACATGCAAATGTCACCGGTGGATCAATGTGGTTTAGGAAAAGAACACACATGCAATGACTCTAGTGGATCCATACGGTGTAGAAAACGAAACACACATGCAATGTCACCAGTGGATCAATGTTGTTTAGGATAGGAACACACAGTCAAATCACTACAGTGGATCCATGTAGTTTAGGAAAATAACACACATTCAAATGTCACCTATGGATCCATGTGGTTTGGGAAAAGAACACACATGCAATGTCTCTAGTGGATCCTTGTGGTTTAGGAAAACAACACACATGGAACGACTCCAGTGGAACCATGTGGTTTAGGAAAAGAATACACATGCAATGTCACTAGGGGATCCATGTGGTTTAGGAAAAGAACACACATGAAATGTTTCTAGAGGATCCATGTGATTTAGGAAAAGATCACACATGCAATGTCACCAGTGGATCCATGTGGTTTAGGAAAAGAACAAACATGCAATGAATCTAGTGGATCCATGTGGTTTAGAAACAGAACATACATGCAATGTCACCAGTGGATCATGTGGTTTAGGAAAATATCATACATGCACTGTTACTAGTGGATCAATGTGGTTTAGGAAAAGAACACACATGCAAATGTCACCAGTGGATCATGTGGTTTAGGAAAAGAACACACATGCAATGAATCTAGTGGATCAATGTAGTTTTGGAAAAGAACACACATGCAATGACTCAAGTGGATCCATGTGGTTTAGGAAAAGAACATACATACAATGTCACTAATGGATTCATGTGGTCTAGAAAAAGAACACACATGCAATGACTCTAGTGGATCCATGTGGTTTAGGAAAAGAACACACATGCAAATTTCACTAGTGGATAAATGTGGTTTAGCAAAAGAACACACATGCAATGTCACTAGTGGATCAATGTGGTTCGGGAAAAGAACACATATGCAACGTCATGAGTGGATTCATGTGTTTTAATAAAAGAACACACATGCAATGACTCTGGTGGATCCATGTGGTTTAGGAAAACAACACACGTGCAAATTTCACCAGTGGATAAATGTGGTTTAGGAAAAGAACACACATGGAATGTCACTAGTGGATCAATATGGTTCAGGAAAAGATCACACATGAAATGTCACAAGTGGATCCATGTGGTTTACGAAAAGAACACACATGAAATGTCACAAGTGGATTCATTTGGTTTAGGAAAAAAACACATGCAATGTCACCAGTGGATCCATGTGGTTCAGGAAAAGAACACACATGCAATAGCTCTAGTGGATCCATGTGGTTTACGAAAAGAACACACATGAAATGTCACAAGTGGATCCATTTGGTTTAGGAAAAAACACACATGCAATGTCACCAGTGGATCCATGTGGTTCAGGAAAAGAACACACATGCAATGTCACTAGTGGATCAATGTGGTTTAGGAAAAGAACACACATGCAATGTCTCTTGTGGATCCATGTGGTTTAGGAAAAGAACACACATGAAATGTCTCTACTGGATCCATGTAGTTTTGGAAAAGGACATACATGCAATGTCACTAGTGGATCCATGTGGTTTAGGAAAAGAACACACATGCAATGTCTCTAGTGGATCCATGTGGTTTAGGAAAAGAACACACATGCAATGACTCGAGTGGACCAATGTTGTTCACGAAAAGAACACACATGCAAAGTTCACCAGTGGATCCATGTGGATTAGGAAAAGAACACCCATGCAATGAAAAGAACACCCATGTGTAGGAAAAGAACGCACATGCAATGTCACCAGGGGCTCAATGTGGTTTAGGAAAAGAACACACATGCAAATGACTCAACTGGATCCATGTAGTTTAGGAAAATAACACACATTCAACTGTCACCAGTGTATCCATGTGGTTTGGGAAAACAACAGACATATAATGTCTCTAGTGGATCCTTGTGGTTTAGGAAAACAACACACATGGAATGACTCTAGTGGAACCATGTGGTTTAGGAAAAGAACACACATGCAATGTCACGAGGGGATCCATGTGGTTTAGGAAAAGAACACTCATGAAATGACTCTAGTGGATCCATGTGATTTAGGAAAATATCACACATGCAATGTCACAAGTGGAACTATGTGGTTTAGGAAAACAACACACATGCAATGTCACCAGTGCATCCATGTGGTTTAGGAAAAACACACATGCAATGTCACCAGTGGATCCATGTGGTTTAGGAAAGAACACACATCCAAATTTCACTAGTAGATCCTTGTGGTTTAGGAAAAGAACACACATGAAATGTCACGAGTGGAGACATGTGTTTTAGGAAAAGAACACACATGCAAATGTCACCGGTGGATCAATGTGGTTTAGGAAAAGAACACACATGCAATGACTCTAGTGGATCAATGTAGTTTAGAAAAATAAGACACATGCAATGTTCACCAATGGATACATGTGGTTTAGGAAAAGAACACACATGCAATGACTCTAGTGGATCCATACGGTGCAGAAAACGAAACACACATGCAATGTCACCAGTGGATCAATGTTGTTTAGGATAGGAACACACAGTCAAATCACTACAGTGGATCCATGTAGTTTAGGAAAATAACACAAATTCAAATGTCACCTATGGATCCATGTGGTTTGGGAAAAGAACACACATGCAATGTCTCTAGTGGATCCTTGTGGTTTAGGAAAACAACACACATGGAACGACTCCACTGGAACCATGTGGTTTAGGAAAAGAATACACATGCAATGTCACTAGGGGATCCATGTAGTTTAGGAAAAGAACACACATGTAATGTCTCTAGAGGATCCATGTGATTTAGGAAAAGATCACACATGCAATGTCACCAGTGCATCCATGTGGTTTAGGAAAAACACACATGCAATGTCACCAGTGGATCCATGTGGTTTAGGAAAGAACACACATCCAAATTTCACTAGTGGATCCATGTGGTTTAGGAAAAGAACACACATGAAATGTCACGAGTGGAGACATGTGTTTTAGGAAAAGAACACACATGCAATGACTCTAGTGGATCCATGTGGTTTAGGAAAAGAACACACATGCAAATTTCACCAGTGGATAAATGTGTTTAGGAAAAGAACACACATGCGATGTCACTAGTGGATCAATGTGGTTCAGGAAAAGAACACACATGCAACGTCACTAGTGGATTCATGTGGTTTAGAAAAAGAACACACATGCAATGACTCTAGTGGATCCATGTGGTTTAGGAAAACAACACACATGCAAATTCCACCACTGGATAATTGTGGTTTAGGAAAAGAACACACATGCAATGTCATTAGTCGATCAATGTGGTTCAGGAAAAGAACACACATGCAACATCACCACTGGATTAATGTGGTTTAGAAAAAGAACACACATGCAATGACTCTAGTGGATCCATGTGGTTTAGGAAAAGAACACACATGCAAATTTCACCAGTGGATAAATGTGGCTTAGGAAAAGAACACACATGCAATGTCATTAGTGGATCAATGTGGTTCTAGAAAAGAGCACACATGCAATGGCTCGAGTGGATCCATGTGGTTTAGGAAAAGAACACAGATGCAATGTCACAAGTGGATCCATGTGATTCAGGAAAAAACACACATGCAATGTCACTAGTGGATCCATGTGATTCAGGAAAAAACACACATGCAATGTCACTAGTGGATCAATCTGGTTTAGGAAAAGAACACACATGCAATGTCTCTAGTGGATCCATGTGGTTTAGGAAAAGAACACACATGAAATGTCTCTACTAGATCCATGTAGTTTTGGAAAAGAACACACATGAAAAGTGACTACTGGATCCATGTGGATTAGGAAAAGAACACAAATGCAATGTCTCTAGTGGATCCATGTGGTTTAGGCAAAGAACACACATGCAAATGTCACCAGTGGATCCATGTGGTTTAGGAAAAGAACAAACATACAATGTCACCCGTGGATCCATGTGGTTTAGGAAAAGAACACACATGCAATAACTTGAGTGGACCAATGTGGTTCACGAAAAGAACACACATGCAAAGTTCACCAGTGGATCCACGTGGTTTAGGAAAAGAACACACATGCAATGTCACATGAAAATGTCTCAAGTGGATCCATGTGGTTTAGGAAAAGAACACACATGAAATGTCTCTACTAGATCCATGTAGTTTTGGAAAAGAACACACATGCAATGTCACTAGTGGATCCATGTGGTTTAGGAAAAGAACACACATGAAATGTCTCTAGTGGATCCACGTGGTTTAGGAAAACAACACGCATGCAAATGTCACCAGTGGATCCATGTGGTTTAGGAAAAGAACACACATACAATGTCACCCGTGGATCCATGTAGTTTAGGAAAAGAACAGACATGCAATGACTCCAATTGACCAATGTGGGTTAGGAAAATAACACACATGCAAAGTTCGCCAGTGGATCCATGTGGTTTAGCAAAAGAACACTCATGCAATGACTCTAGTGGATCCATATGGTGCGGGAAAAGAAAACACATGCAATGTCACCAGGGACTCAATGTGGTTTAGGAAAAGAACACACAGGCAAATGACTCAAGTGGATTGATGTAGTTTAGGAAAAATAACACACATTCAAATGTGAACAGTGGATGCATGTGGTTTGGGAAAACAACACACATGTAATGTCTCTAGTGGATCCTTGTGGTTTATGAAAACAACACACATGGAATGACTCCAGTGGATCCATGTGGTTTAAGAAAAGAACACACATGCAATGTCATCAGGGGATCCATGTGGTTTAGGAAAAGAACACACATGAAATGACACTGGTGGATCCATGTGATTTAGGAAAATATCACACATGCAATGTCACCAGTGGAACTATGTGGTTTAGGAAAACAACACACATGCAATGTCACTAGTGGATCCATATGGTGCAGAAAACGAAACACACATGCAATGTCACCAGTGGATCAATGTTGTTTAGGATAAGAACACACAGGCAAATCACTCTAGTGGATCCATGTAGTTTAGAAAAATAACACACATTCAAATGTCACATGTGGATCCATGTGGTTTGGGAAAATAACACACAAGCAATGCCTCTAGTGGATACTTGTGGTTTAGGAAAACAACACACATCGAATGACTCCAGTGGATCCATGTGGTTTAGTAAAAGAACACACATGCAATGTCACTAGGGGATCCATCTGGTTTTGGAAAAGAACACACATGATATGACTCTAGAGGATCCATATGATTTAGGAAAAGATCACACATGCAATGTCACCAGTGGATCTATGTGGTTTAGGAAAACAACACACATGATATGTCACCAGTGCATCCATGTGGTTTAGGAAAAGAACACACATGTAATGTCACCAGTGGATCTATGTGGTTTAGGAAAAGAACACACATGGAAATGTCACCAGTGGATCAATGTGGTTTAGGAAAAAAAACACATGCAATATCACCAGTGGATCCATGTGATTCAGGATAAAACACAAATGCAATGTCACTAGTGGATCAATGTGGTTTAGGAAAAGAACACACATGCAATGTCTCTAGTCGATCCATGTGGTTTAGGACAAGAACACACATGAAATTTCTCTACTGGATCCATGTAGTTTTGGAAAAGAACACACATGCAATGTCACTAGTGGATCCATGTGGTTTAGGAAAAGAACACACATGCAATCTCTCTAGTGGATCCATGTGGTTTAGGCAAACAACACACATGCAAATGTCACCAGTGGATCCATGAGGTTTAGGAAAAGAACACAAATACAATATCACCCTTGGATCCATGTGGTTTAGGAAAAGAACACACATGCAATGACTCTAGTGGACCAATGTGGTTAAGGAAAAGAACACACATGCAATGACTCTAGTGGATCCATATTGTGCAGGAAAAGAACACACATGCAATGTCAACAGGGGCTCAATGTGGTTTAGGAAAAGAACACACAGGCAAATGACTCAAGTGGATCCATGTAGTTTAGGAAAATAACACACATTCAAATGTCACCAGTGGATCCATGTGGTTTGGGAAAACAACACACATGTAATGTCTAGATTCGATCCTTGTGGTTTAGGAAAACAACACACATGGAATGTCACTAGTGGATCAATGTTGTTTAGGAAAAAACACGCATGCAATGTCACGAATGGATCAATGTGGTTTAGGAAAATAACACACATGCAATGTCTCTAGTGGATCCATGTGGTTTAGGAAAAAACACACATGCAAATGTCTCTAGTGGATTCATGTGGTTTAGAAAAAGAACGCACATGCAATGACTCTAGTGGATCAATGTGGTTTAGGAAAAGAACACACATGGAAATTTCACCTGTAGATCAATGTGGTTAAGCAAAACAACACGCATGCAATGTCACCAATGCATCCATGTGGTTTAGGAAAAGAACACACATGCAATGAATCTAGTGGATCAATGTATTTTAGGAAAAGAACACACATGCAATGACTCAAGTGGATCCATGTGGTTTAGGAAATGAACAGACATGCAAGGTCACCAATGGATTCATGTGGTCTAGAAAAAGAACACGCATGCAATGACTCTAGTGGATCTATGTGGTTTAGGAAAAGAACACAGATGCAAATTTCACCAGTGCATAAATGTGGTTTAGGAAAAGAACACACATGCAATGTCACTAGTGGATCAATGTGGTTTAGGAAAAGAACACACATGCAACGTCACAAGTGGATTAATGTGGTTTAGAAAAAGAACACACATGCAATGACTCTAGTGGATACATGTGGTTTAGGAAAAGAACAAACATGCAAATTTCATGAGTGGATAAATGTGGTTTAGGAAAAGAACACACATGGAATCAGTAGTGGATCAATGTGGTTTAGGAAAAGAACACATATGCAATGGCTCTAGTGGATCCATGTGGTTTAGGAAAAGAACACAAATGAAATGTCACAAGTGGATCCATGTGGTTTAGGAAAAAAACACATGCAATGTCACAAGTGGATCCATGTGGTTCAGGAAAAGAACACATGCAATGTCACTAGTGGATCAATGTGGTTTAGTTAAAGAACACACAAGCAATGTCTATGTGGTTTAGGAAAAGAACACACATGAAATGTCTCTACTAGTTCGATGTAGTTTTGGAAAAGGACACACATGCAATGTCTGTAGTGGATCCATGTGGTTTAGGAAAAGAACACACATGCAATGTCTCTAGTGGATCCATGTGGTTTAGGAAAACACGACACATGCAAATGTCACCAGTGGATCCATGTGGTTTAGGAAAATAACACATATGCAATGACTCCAGTTGACCTATGTGGTTTAGAAAAAGATCACACATGCAAAGTTCACCAGTGGATCCATGTGGTTTAGGAAAAGAACACTCATGCAATGACTCTAGTGGATCCATATGGTGCAGGAAAAGAAAACACATGCAATGTCACCAGGGGCTCAATGTGGTTTAGCAAAAGAACACACAGGTAAATGACTCAAGTGGATCCATGTAGTTTAGGAAAAATAACACACATTCAAATGTGACTAGTGGATCCATGTGGTTTGGGAAAACAACACACATGTAATTTCTCTAGTGGATCCTTGTGGTTTAGGAAAACAACACACATGGAATGACTCCAGTGGATCCATGTAGTTTAGGAAAAGAACACACATGCAATGTCACTAGGGGATCCATGCGGTTTAGGAAAACAACACACATGAAATGACTCTGGTGGATCCATGTGATTTAGGAAAACATCACACATGCAATGTCACCAGTGGAACTATGTGGTTTAAGAAAACAACACACATGCAATGTCACTAGTGCATCCATGTGGATTAGGAAAAAAACACACATGCAATGTCACCAGTGGATCCATGTGGTTTAGGAAAGAACACACATGCAAATTTCACCAGTGGATCCATGTGGTTTAGGAAATGAACACACATGAAATGTCACGAGTGGAGACATGTGTTTTAGGAAAAGAACACACATACAAATGTCATCGGTGGATCAATGTGGTTTAGGAAAAGAACAGACATGTAATGACTCTAGTGGATCAATGTAGTTTAGGAAAAGAACACACATGCAATGTTCACCAATGGATCCATGTGGTTTAGGAAAAGAACACACATGCAATGACTCTAGTGGATCCATTGGGTGCAGAAAACAAAACACACATGCAATGTCACCAGTGGATCACTGTTGTTTAGGATAAGAACACACAGCCAAATCACTCTAGTGGATCCATGTAGTTTAGGAAAATAACACACATTCAAATGTCACATGTGGATCCATGTGGTTTGGGAAAAGGACACACATGCAATGTCTCTAGTGGATACTTGTGGTTTAGGAAAACAACACACATGGAATGACTGTAGTGGATCCATGTGGTTTAGTAAAAGAACACACATGCAATGTCAGTAGGGGATCCATGTGGTTTAGGAAAAGAACACACATGAAATGACTCTAGAGTATCCATGTGATTTAGGAAAAGATCACACATGCAGTGTCACCAGTGGATCTATGTGGTTTAGGAAAACAACACGCATGAAATGTCACCAGTGGATCCATGTGGTTTAGGAAAGGAACACACATGGAAATGTCACCAGTGGATCAATGTGGCTTAGGAAATGAACACACATGCCATGAATCTAGTGGTTCCATGTTGTTTAGGAAAAGAACACACATGCAATGTCTCTAGTGGATCCATGTGATTTAGGAAAAGAACACACGTGCAATGTCACTAGTGGATCAATGTGGTTCAGGAAAAGAACACACATGCAACGTCACCAGTGGATTCATGTGGTTTAGAAAAAGAACACACATGCAATGACTCTAGTGGATCCATGTGGTTTAGGAAAAGAACACACATGCAAATTTCACCAGTGGATAAATGTGGTTTAGGAAAAGAACACACATGCAATGTCACTAGTGGATCAATGTGGTTCAGGAAAAGAACACACATGCAACGTCAGCAGTGGATTCATGTGGTTTTAAAAAAAGAACACACATGCAATGAATCTAGTGGATCCATGTGGTTTAGGAAAAGAACACACATGCAAATTTCACCAGTGGATAAATGTGGTTTAGGAAAAGAACACACATGCAATTCCACTAGTGGATCAATGTGGTTCAGGAAAAGAACACACATGCAACATCACTAGTGGATTCATGTGATTTAGAAAAAGAACACACATGCAATGACTCTAGTGGATCCATGTGGTTTAGGAAAAGAACACACATGCAAATTTCACCAGTGGATAAATGTGGTTTAGGAAAAGAACACACATGCAATGTTAGTAGTGGATTAATGTGGTTCAAGAAAAGAAAACACATGCAATGGCTCAAGTGGATTCATGTGGTTTAGGAAAAGAACACACATGAAATGTCACAAGTGGATCCATGTGGTTTAGGAAAAAAACACACATGCAGTGTCACTAGTGGATCCATGTGGTTCAGGAAAAAAACACACATGCAATGTCACTAGTGGATCAATGTGGTTTAGGAAAAGAACACACATGCAATGTCTCTAGTGGATCCATGTGGTTTAGGAAAAGAACACACATGAAATGTCTCTACTGGATCCATGTAGTTTTGGAAAAGACCACACTTGTAATGTCACTAGTGGATCCATGTGGTTTAGGAAAAGAACACACATGGAACGTCTCTAGTGGATCTATGTGGTTTAGGAAAAGAAAACACATGCAAATGTCACCAGTGGATCCATGTGGTGTAGGAAAAGAACACACATACAATGTCACTCGTGGATCCTTGTGGTTTAGGAAAAGAACACACATGCAATGACTCCAGTGGAGCAATGTGGTTCAGGAAAAGAACACACATGCAAAGTTCACCAGTGGATCCATGTGGTTTAGGAAAAGAACACACATGCAATGACTCTAGTGGATCCATATGGTGCAGGAAAAGAACACACATGCAATGTCACCAGGGGCTCAATGTGGTTTAGGAAAAGAATACACATGCAAATGACACAAGTGGATCCATGTAGTTTAGGAAAATAACGCACATTCAAATGTCACAAGTGGATCCATGTGGAATGGGAAAACAACACACATGTAATGTCTCTAGTGGATCCTTATGGTTTCGGAAAACAACACACATGGAATGACTCCAGTGGATCCATGTGGTTTAGGAAAAGAACACACATGCAATGTCACCAGGGGATCCATGTGGTTTACGAAAAGAACACACATGAAATGACTCTAGTGGATCCATGTGATTTAGGAAAATATCACACATGCAATGTCACTAGTGGAACTATGTGGTTTAGGAAAACAACACACATGCAATGTCACTAGTGCATCCATGTGGTTTAGGAAAAATACACGTGCAATGTCACCAGTGGATCCATGTGGTTTAGGAAAGAACACACATGCAAATTTCACCAGTGGATCCATGTGGTTTAGGAAAAGAACACACATGAAATGTGACGAGTGGAGAAATCTCTTTTAGGAAAAGAACACACATGCAAATGTAACCGGTGGATCAATGTGGTTTAGGAAAAGAACACATATGCAATGACTCTAGTGGATCAATGTAGTTCAGGAAAAGGACATACATGCAATGTTCACCAATGGATCCATGTGGTTTAGGAAAAGAACACACATGCAATGACTCTAGTGGATCCATACGGTGCAGAAAACAAAACACACATGCAATGTCACCAGTGGATCAATGTTGTTTAGGATAAGAACACACAGGCAAATCACTCTAGTGTATCCATGTAGTTTAGGAAAATAACACACATTCAAATGTCACCTGTGGATCCATGTGGTTTGAGAACAGAACACACATACAATGTCTCTAGTGGATCCTTGTGGTTTAGGAAAACAACACACATGGAATGACTCTAGTGGATCCATGTGGTTTAGGAAAAGAACACACATCCAATGTCACTAGGGGATCCATGTGGTTTAGGAAAAGAACACACATGAAA
Source organism: Avena insularis (assembly GCA_023614405.1). Classification (NCBI taxonomy): domain Eukaryota; kingdom Viridiplantae; phylum Streptophyta; class Magnoliopsida; order Poales; family Poaceae; genus Avena; species Avena insularis. Next base: position 245,012,492 of record CM042688.1, read on the forward strand.
TGGCTCTAGAGGATCTATGTGATTTAGGAAAACACCACACATGCAATGTCACCAGTAGATCTATGTGGTTTAGGAAAACAACAGACACGAAATGTCACCAGTGCATCCATGTGGTTTAGGAAAAGAACACGCATGCAATGTCACTAGTGGATCCATGTGGTTTAGGAAAAGAACACACATGCAAATGTCACCAGCGGATCAATGTGGTTTAGGAAAAGAACACACATGCAATGACTCTAGTGGAACAATGTGGTTTAGGAAAAGAACACACATGAAGTGTCACTAGTGGATCCATGTGGTTTATGAAAAGAACACACATGCAAATGTCTTTAGTGGATCCATGTGGTTTTGGAAAAGAACACACATGCAATGACTCTAATCTATCAATGTGGTTTAGGAAAAGAACACACAGGCAAATGTCACTAGTGGACCAATGTGGTTTAGGAAAAGAACAAACATGTAATGATTGTCATGGATACATGTGGGTTAGGAAAAGAATACACATGCAAATGTCACAAGTGGATCCATGTGGTCTAGGAAAAGAACACACATGCAATGTCTCTAGTGGGTCCATGTGATTTAGGAAAAGAACACACATGCAAATGTCTCTAGTGGATCCATGTGGTTTAGGAAAAGAACACACATGCAATGACTCTAATCTATCAATGTGGTTTAGGAAAAGAACACACATGCAAATGTCACTAGTGGATCGATGTGGTTTAGGAAAAGAACACACATGTAATGACTGTCATGGATACATGTGGGTTAGGAAAAGAATACACATGCAAATGTCACAAGTGGATCCATGTGGTCTAGGAAAAGAACACACATGCAATGTCTCTAGTGGATCCATGTGATTTAGGAAAAGAACACACGTGCAATGTCACTAGTGGATCAATGTGGTTTAGGAAAAGAACACACATGCAACGTCACTAGTGGATTCATGTGGTTTAGAAAAAGAACACACATGCAATGACTCTAGTGGATCCATGTGGTTTAGGAAAAGAACACACATGCAAATTTCACCAGTGGATAAATGTTGTTTAGGAAAAGAACACACATGCAATGTCACTAGTGGATCAATGTGGTTCAGGAAAAGAACACACATGCAACGTCAGCAGTGGATTCATGTGGTTTTAAAAAAAAGAACACACATGCAATGACTCTAGTGGATCCATGTGGTTTAGGAAAAGAACAAACATGCAAATTTCACCAGTGGATAAATGTGGTTTAGGAAAAGAACACACATGCAATTTCACTAGTGGATCAATGTGGTTCAGGAAAAGAACACACATGCAACATCACTAGTGGATTCATGTGATTTAGAAAAAGAACACACATGTAATGACTCTAGTGGATCCATGTGGTTTAGGAAAAGAACACACATGCAAATTTCACCAGTGGATAAATGTGGTTTAGGAAAAGAACACACATGCAATGTCAGTAGTGGATCAATGTGGTTCAAGAAAAGAAAACACATGCAATGGCTCAAGTGGATTCATGTGGTTTAGGAAAAGAACACACATGAAATGTCACAAGTGGATCCATGTGGTTTAGGAAAAAAAACACATGCAGTGTCACTAGTGGATCCATGTGGTTCAGGAAAAAAACACATATGCAATGTCACTAGTGGATCAATGTGGTTTAGGAAAAGAACACACATGCAATGTCTCTAGTGGATCCATGTGGTGTAGGAAAATAACACACATGAAATGTCTCTACTGGATCCATGTAGTTTTGGAAAAGACCACACTTGTAATGTCACTAGTGGATCCATGTGGTTTAGGAAAAGAACACACATGGAATGTCTCTAGTGGATCTATGTGGTTTAGGAACAGAAAACACATGCAAATGTCACCAGTGGATCCATGTGGTGTAGGAAAAGATCACACATACAATGTCACTCGTGGATCCTTGTGGTTTAGGAAAAGAACACACATGCAATGACTCCAGTGGAGGAATGTGGTTCAGGAAAAGAACACACATGCAAAGTTCACCAGTGGATCCATGTGGTTTAGGAAAAGAACACACATGCAATGACTCTAGTGGATCCATATGGTGCAGGAAAAGAACACACATGCAATGTCACCAGGGGCTCAATGTGGTTTAGGAAAAGAATACACATGCAAATGACTCAAGTGGATCCATGTAGTTTAGGAAAATAATGCACATTCAAATGTCACAAGTGGATCCATGTGGTATGGGAAAACAACACACTTGTAATGTCTCTAGTGGATCCTGATGGTTTCGGAAACCAACACACATGGAATGATTCCAGTGGATCCATGTGGTTTAGGAAAAGAACACACATACAATGTCACCAGGGGATCCATGTGGTTTAGGAAAAGAACACACATGAAATGACTCTAGTGGATCCATGTGATTTAGGAAAATATCACACATGCAATATCACTAGTGGAACTATGTGGTTTAGGAAAACAACACACATGCAATGTCACTAGTGCATCCATGTGGTTTAGGAACAATACACGTGCAATGTCACTAGTGGATCCATGTGGTTTAGGAAAGAACACACATGCAAATTTCACCAGTGGATCCATGTGGTTTAGGAAAAGAACACACATGAAATGTGACGAGTGGAGACATCTCTTTTAGGAAAAGAACACACATGCAAATGTAACCGGTGGATCAATGTGGTTTAGGAAAAGAACACATATGCAATGACTCTAGTGGATCAATGTAGTTTCGGAAAAGGACATACATGCAATGTTCACCAATGGATCCATGTGGTTTAGGAAAAGAACACACATGCAATGACTCTAGTGGATCCATACGGTGCAGAAAACGCAACACTCATGCAATGTCACCAGTGGATCAATGTTGTTTAGGATAAGAACACACAGGCAAATCACTCTAGTGGATCCATGTAGTTTAGGAAAATAACACACATTCAAATGTCACCTGTGGATCCATGTGGTTTGAGAAAAGAACACACATACAATGTCTATAGTGGATCCTTGTGGTTTAGGAAAACAACACGCATGGAATGACTCTAGTGGATCCATGTGGTTTAGGAAAAGAACACACATGCAATGTCACTAGGGGATCCATGTGGTTTAGGAAAAGAACACACATGAAATGGCTCTAGAGGATCTATGTGATTTAGGAAAACACCACACATGCAATGTCACCAGTAGATCTATGTGGTTTAGGAAAACAACACACATGAAATGTCACCAGTGCATCCATGTGGTTTAGGAAAAGAACACGCATCCAATGTCACTAGTGGATCCATGTGGTTTAGTAAAAGAACACACATGCAATGTCAGTAGTGGATCAATGTGGTTCAAGAAAAGAAAACACATGCAATGGCTCAAGTGGATTCATGTGGTTTAGGAAAAGAACACACATGAAATGTCACTAGTGGATCCATGTGGTTCAGGAAAAAAAAACACATGCAATGTCACTAGTGGATCAATGTGGTTTAGGAAAATAACACACATGCAATGTCTCTAGTGGATCCATGTGGTTTAGGAAAAGAACACACATGAAATGTCTCTACTGGATCCATGTAGTTTTGGAAAAGACCACACTTGTAATGTCACTAGTGGATCCATGTGGTTTAGGAAAAGAACACACATGGAACGTCTCTAGTGGATCTATGTGGTTTAGGAAAAGAAAACACATGCAAATGTCACTAGTGGATCCATGTGGTGTAGGAAAAGAACACACATACAATGTCACTCGTGGATCCTTGTGGTTTAGGAAAAGAACACACATGCAATGACTGTCGTGGATACATGTGGGTTAGGAGAAGAATACACATGCAAATATCACAAGTGGATCCATGTGGTTTAGGAAAAGAACACACATGCAATGTCTCTAGTGGATCCATGTGATTTAGGAAAAGAACACACGTGCAATGTCACTAGTGGATCAATGTGAACGTCACCAGTGGATTCATGTGGTTTAGAAAAAGAACACACATGCAATGAATCTAGTGGATCCATGTGGTTTAGGAAAAGAACACACATGCAAATTTCACCAGGGGATAAATGTGGTTTAGGAAAAGAACACACATGCAATGTCACTAGTGGATCAATGTGGTTCAGGAAAAGAACACACATGCAACGTCAGTAGTGGATTCATGTGGTTTTAAAAAAAGAACACACATGCAATGACTCTAGTGGATCCATGTGGTTTAGGAAAATAAGACACATGCAAATTTCACCAGTGGATAAATGTGGTTTAGGAAAAGAACACACATGCAATTTCACTAGTGGATCAATGTGGTTCAGGAAAAGAACACACATGCAACATCACTAGTGGATTCATGTGATTTAGAAAAAGAACACACATGCAATGACTCTAGTGGATCCATGTGGTTTAGGAAAAGAACACACATGCAAATTTCACCAGTGGATAAATGTGGTTTAGGAAAAGAACACACATGCAATGTCAGTAGTGGATCAATGTGGTTCAAGAAAAGAAAACACATGCAATGGCTCAAGTGGATTCATGTGGTTTAGGAAAAGAACACACATGAAATGTCACTAGTGGATCCATGTGGTTCAGGAAAAAAACACACATGCAATGTCACTAGTGGATCAATGTGGTTTAGGAAAAGAACACACATGCAATGTCTCTAGTGGATCCATGTGGTTTAGGAAAAGAACACACATGAAATGTCTCTACTGGATCCATGTAGTTTTGGAAAAGACCACACTTGTAATGTCACTAGTGGATCCATGTGGTTTAGGAAAAGAACACACATGGAACGTCTCTAGTGGATCTATGTGGTTTAGGAAAAGAAAACACATGCAAATGTCACTAGTGGATCCATGTGGTGTAGGAAAAGAACACACATACAATGTCACTCGTGGATCCTTGTGGTTTAGGAAAAGAACACACATGCAATGACTGTCGTGGATACATGTGGGTTAGGAGAAGGATACACATGCAAATATCACAAGTGGATCCATGTGGTTTAGGAAAAGAACACACATGCAATGTCTCTAGTGGATCCATGTGATTTAGGAAAAGAACACACGTGCAATGTCACTAGTGGATCAATGTGGTTTAGGAAAAGAACACACATGCAACGTCACCAGTGGATTCATGTGGTTTAGAAAAAGAACACACATGCAATGACTCTAGTGGATCCATGTGGTTTAGGAAAGAACACACATGCAAATTTCACCAGGGGATAAATGTGGTTTAGGAAAAGAACACACATGCAATGTCACTAGTGGATCAATGTGGTTCAGGAAAAGAACACACATGCAACGTCAGCAGTGGATTCATGTGGTTTTAAAAAAAGAACTCACATGCAATGACTCTAGTGGATCCATGTGGTTTAGGAAAAGAAGACACATGCAAATTTCACCAGTGGATAAATGTGGTTTAGGAAAAGAACACACATGCAATTTCACTAGTGGATCAATGTGGTTCAGGAAAAGAACACACATGCAACATCACTAGTGGATTCATGTGATTTAGAAAAAGAACACACATGCAATGACTCTAGTGGATCCATGTGGTTTAGGAAAAGAACACACATGCAAATTTCACCAGTGGATAAATGTGGTTTAGGAAAAGAACACACATGCAATGTCAGTAGTGGATCAATGTGGTTCAAGAAAAGAAAACACATGCAATGGCTCAAGTGGATTCATGTGGTTTAGGAAAAGAACACACATGAAATGTCACTAGTGGATCCATGTGGTTCAGGAAAAAAACACACATGCAATGTCACTAGTGGATCAATGTGGTTTAGGAAAAGAACACACATGCAATGTCTCTAGTGGATCCATGTGGTTTAGGAAAAGAACACACATGAAATGTCTCTACTGGATCCATGTAGTTTTGGAAAAGACCACACTTGTAATGTCACTAGTGGATCCATGTGGTTTACGAAAAGAACACACATGGAACGTCTCTAGTGGATCTATGTGGTTTAGGAAAAGAAAACACATGCAAATGTCACTAGTGGATCCATGTGGTGTAGGAAAAGAACACACATACAATGTCACTCGTGGATCCTTGTGGTTTAGGAAAAGAACACACATGCAATGACTCCAGTGGAGCAATGTGGTTCAGGAAAAGAACACACATGCAAAGTTCACCAGTGGATCCATGTGGTTTAGGAAAAGAACACACATGCAATGACTCTAGTGGATCCATATGGTGCAGGAAAAGAACACACATGCAATGTCACCAGGGGCTCAATGTGGTTTAGGAAAAGAATACACATGCAAATGACTCAAGTGGATCCATGTAGTTTAGGAAAATAACGCACATTCAAATGTCACAAGTGGATCCATGTGGTATGGGAAAACAACACACATGTAATGTCTCTAGTGGATCCTTATGGTTTCGGAAAACAACACACATCGAATGACTCCAGTGGATCCATGTGGTTTAGGAAAAGAACACACATGCAATGTCACCAGGGGATCCATGTGGTTTAGGAAAAGAACACACATGAAATGACTCTAGTGGATCCATGTGATTTAGGAAAATATCACACATGCAATGTCACTAGTGGAACTATGTGGTTTAGGAAAACAACACACATGCAATGTCACTAGTGCATCCATGTGGTTTAGGAACAATACACGTGCAATGTCACCAGTGGATCCATGTGGTTTAGGAAAGAACACACATGCAAATTTCACCAGTGGATCCATGTGGTTTAGGAAAAGAACACACATGAAATGTGATGAGTGGAGAAATCTCTTTTAGGAAAAGAACACACATGCAAATGTAACCGGTGGATCAATGTGGTTTAGGAAAAGAACACATATGCAATGAATCTAGTGGATCAATGTAGTTTAGGAAAAGGACATACATGCAATGTTCACCAATGGATCCATGTGGTTTAGGAAAAGAACACACATGCAATTACTCTAGTGGATCCATACGGTGCAGAAAACGAAACACACATGCAATGTCACCAGTGGATCAATGTTGTTTAGGATAAGAACACACAGGAAAATCACTCTAGTGGATCCATGAGGAAAATAACACACATTCAAATGTCACCTGTGGATCCATGTGGTTTGAGAAAAGAACACACATACAATGTCTCTAGTGGATCCTTGTGGTTTAGGAAAACAACACACATGGAATGACTCTAGTGGATCCATGTGGTTTAGGAAAAGAACACACATGCAATGTCACTAGGGGATCCATGTGGTTTAGGAAAAGAACACACATGAAATGGCTCTAGAGGATCTATGTTATTTAGGAAAACACCACACATGCAATGTCACTAGTAGATCTATGTGCTTTAGGAAAACAACACACATGAAATGTCACCAGTGCATCCATGTGGTTTAGGAAAAGAACACGCATGCAATGTCACTAGTGGATCCATGAGATTTAGGAAAAGAACACACATGCAAATGTCACCAGTGGATCAATGTGGTTTAGGAAAAGAACACACATGCAATGACTCTAGTGGAACAATGTGGTTTAGGAAAAGAACACACATGAAGTGTCACTAGTGGATCCATGTGGTTTATGAAAAGAACACACATGCAAATGTCTCTAGTGGATCCATGTGGTTTAGGAAAATAACACACATGCAATGACTCTAATCTATCAATGTGGTTTACGAAAAGAACACACATGCAAATGTCACTAGTGGATCGATGTGGTTTAGGAAAAGAACACACATGTAATGACTGTCATGGATACATGTGGGTTAGGAAAAGAATACACATGCAAATGTCACAAGTGGATCCATGTGGTCTAGGAAAAGAACACACATTCAATGTCTCTAGTGGATCCATGTGATTTAGGAAAATAACACACATGCAAATGTCTCTAGTGGATCCATGTGGTTTAGGAAAAGAACACACATGCAATGACTCTAATCTATCAATGTGGTTTAGGAAAAGAACACACATGCAAATGTCACTAGTGGATCGATGTGGTTAAGGAAAAGAACACACATGTAATGATTGTCATGGATACATGTGGGTTACGAAAAGAATACACATGCAAATGTCACAAGTGGATCCATGTGGTCTAGGAAAAGAACACACATGCAATGTCTCTAGTGGATCCATGTGATTTAGGAAAAGAACACACGTGCAATGTCACTAGTGGATCAATGTGGTTTAGGAAAAGAACACACATGCAACGTCACTAGTGGATTCATGTGGTTTAGAAAAAGAACACACATGCAATGACTCTAGTGGATCCATGTGGTTTAGGAAAAGAACACACATGCAAATTTCACGAGTGGATAAATGTGGTTTAGAAAAAGAACACACATGCAATGTCACTAGTGGATCAATGTGGTTAAGGAAAAGAACACACATGCAACGTCAGCAGTGGATTCATGTGGTTTTAAAAAAAGAACACACATGTAATGACTCTAGTGGATCCATGTGGTTTAGGAAAAGAACACACATGCAAATTTCACCAGTGGATAAATGTGGTTTAGGAAAAGAACACAGATGCAATTTCACTAGTGGATCAATGTGGTTCAGGAAAAGAACACACATGCAACATCACTAGTGGATCCATGTGGTTTAGGAAAAAAACACACATGCAGTGTCACTAGTGGATCCATGTGGTTCAGGAAAAAAAACACATGCAATGTCACTAGTGGATCAATGTGGTTTAGGAAAAGAACACACATGCAATGTCTCTAGTGGATCCATGTGGTTTAGGAAAAGAACACACATGAAATGTCTCTTCTGGATCCATGTAGTTTTGGAAAAGACCACACTTGTAATGTCACTAGTGGATCCATGTGGTTTAGGAAAAGAACACACATGGAATGTCTCTAGTGGATCTATGTGGTTTAGGAAAAGAAAACACATGCAAATGTCACCAGTGGATCCATGTGGTGTAGGAAAAGAACACACATACAATGTCACTCGTGGATCCTTGTGGTTTAGGAAAAGAACACACATGCAATGACTCCAGTGGAGCAATGTGTTTCAGGAAAAGAACACACATGCAAAGTTCACCAGTGGATCCATGTGGTTTAGGAAAAGAACACACATGCAATGACTCTAGCGGATCCATATGGTGTAGGAAAAGAACACACATGCAATGTCACCAGGGGCTCAATGTGGTTTAGGAAAAGAATACACATGCAAATGACTCAAGTGGATCCATGTAGTTTAGGAAAATAACGCACATTCAAATGTCACCAGTGGATCCATGTGGTATGGGAAAACAACACACATGTAATGTCTCTAGTGGATCCTTATGGTTTCGGAAAACAACACACATGGAATGACTCTAGTGGATCCATGTGGTTTAGGAAAAGAACACACATGCAATGTCACCAGGGGATCCATGTGGTTTAGGAAAAGAACACACATGAAATGACTCTAGTGGATCCATGTGATTTAGGAAAATATCACACATGCAATGTCACTAGTGGAACTATGTGGTTTAGGAAAACAACACACATGCAATGTCACTAGTGCATCCATGTGTTTTAGGAAAAATACACATGCAATGTCACCAGTGGATCCATGTGGTTTAGGAAAGAACACACATGCAAATTTCACCAGTGGATCCATGTGGTTTAGGAAAAGAACACACATGAAATGTGACGAGTGGAGACATCTCTTTTAGGAAAAGAACACACATGGAAATGTAACCGGTGGATCAATGTGGTTTAGGAAAAGAACACATATGAAATGACTCTAGTGGATCAATGTAGTTTAGGAAAAGGACATACATGCAATGTTCACCAATGGATCCATGTGGTTTAGGAAAATAACACACATGCAATGACTCTAGTGGATCCATACGGTGCAGAAAACGAAACACACATGCAATGTCACTAGTGGATCAATGTTTTTTAGGATAAGAACACACAGGCAAATCACTCTAGTGGATCCATGTAGTTTAGGAAAATAACACACATTCAAATATCACCTGTGGATCCATGTGGTTTGAGAAAAGAACACACATACAATGTCTCTAGTGGATCCTTGTGGTTGAGGAAAACAACACACATGGAATGACTCTATGGATCCATGTGGTTTAGGAAAAGAACACACATGCAATGTCACTAGGGGATCCATGTGGTTTAGGAAAAGAACACACATGAAATGGCTCTAGAGGATATATGTTATTTAGGAAAACACCACACATGCAATGTCACCAGTAGATCTATGTGGTTTAGGAAAACAACACACATGAAATGTCACCAGTGCATCCATGTGGTTTAGGAAAAGAACACGCATGCAATGTCACTAGTGGATCCATGTGGTTTAGGAAAAGAACACACATGCAAATGTCACCAGTGGATCAATGTGGTTTAGGAAAAGAACACACATGCAATGACTCTAGTGGAACAATGTGGTTTAGGAAAAGAACACACATGAAGTGTCACTAGTGGATCCATGTGGTTTATGAAAAGAACACACATGCAAATGTCTCTAGTGGATCCATGTGGTTTAGGAAAAGAACGCACATGCAATGACTCTAATCTATCAATGTGGTTTAGGAAAAGAACACACATGCAAATGTCACTAGTGGATCGATGTGGTTTAGGAAAAGAACACACATGCAATGACTGTTGTGGATACATGTGGGTTAGGAAAAGAATACACATGCACATGTCACAAGTGGATCCATGTGGTTTAGGAAAACAACACACATGCAATGTCTCTAGTGGATCCATGTGATTTAGGAAAAGAACACACGTGCAATGACTCAACTGGATCAATGTTGTTTAGGACAAGAACACACGTGCAAATGTCACCAGTGGATCAATGTGGTTTACGAAAAGAACACACATGCATGTATCTTGTGAATCCATGTGGTTTAGGAAAAGAACACACATGCAATGACTCTAGTGGATCCATGTGGTTGAAGAAAATTATACACATGCAATATCACTAGTGGATCCATGCGGTTTAGGAAAACAACACACATGCAATGACTCTAGTGGATCCATGTGGTTTAGGAAAAGAACACACATGCAATGTCACTAGTGGATCAATGTGGTTTAGAAAAATAACATACAGGCAATGTCACCACTAGATCAATGTGGTTTAGGAAAATAACAGACATGCAATGTCACCAGTGGATCAATGTGGTTTAGGAAAAGAACACACATGCAATGTCTGTAGTGGATCCATGCAGTTTAGGAAAAGAACACACATGGAATGTCACTAGTGGATCAATGTGGTTTAGGAAAAAACATGCATGCAATGTCACCAATGGATAAATGTGGTTTAGGAAAAGAATGTTGGGGTTCCGCGTATGAAAACAATAAATTTTACCCTACGCCCCTAAACCCCTGAAGCTGCCAGGACCTATCTATTAGTAATACAGTAACGGGGGGGGGGGGGGGCTTTTCGTGAACTTACCCTTGAAGACCGAAAAGCATTGTTAATGCTCAGTAGAGCGTGGTTGATGTAGACGAGTCGAAGCCGACCTCAAGGTCGTGATGAAGTCCTTGCGCTCCTTGGCTCTAACGACTTGCGTGCCTCAAGTGCGACAACTCGCGGGGAGTTACACATGTCAGGTGCCTGACAATGACTTTCGCTTCCCCGATCCAGCAGCAGTTGCGAAAGTAGATCTCCCGGATCCGAATCCCACAATGACAGGCGCTCATGAAGATGTCTCTGCTCGTGAGTCCAGACTTGGGACCACGGTCACGTGAGAGAGAGGGGGAGAGAGAAAATATCAACTGGAGGTCCTCCCAAAAGTGAGAATACCTTTATTGATTATTGGTGTATTTAATTTGGCCAAATAGCCCACTATATATATGGGGAGGGGAGGTACTACCTCCCTCAAAGTCCCAGGGTGGGACTAAAGGAGATGAGGGGGAGGGGAGGCCACCAGCCACCTAGTGGGCCCCGCGCAGGGGGGCTAGGCTCAGCCGGCCACCCCCTTGCCCCTTCTCCCTCTCTCCTTTCCACTAATGGGCCCTCTCCCTCCGGAAATTGGCCCATCAAGCCTTTGACCATTTAAATTGATTTTATCTTTATTAAATAATTATGAATAAATGATTAAATCAATATTTAACATTAATTTATATATTATTGAACCTCCGTGGCTATGGAACACCTTCCACCTCCACTCTGGACATCCTCCGGACTTACCGAAACCCTTCTGGTTTTCTCTCTACAAATCTTCGGCGATTCTACCGATCCTATAAACACTCTCTAATCATCATCAAGCCCTTAAGCGTGATACCCCACGGTTTGGGAACACTCCAGACATGGTCAGGACACTCCCGCACCAATGATCGATAGAGGGACCTGGATGGCCATGTGACCCCTGTGCGTTCCACGAAGATCTTTCGTCGTTTGAACCGGGACAGTCGTGTCTTATTCCCTTTGTCACTCTACATTGCCCGAGATATGATCAATGACATCACCATGTCGTGTTCAATCTCGTTACTGAACAACGCTACTTGACTCGTTCTGACATGTGATATCCCCGTGATCAAATCACACGCTTCGCAGCTATTGGATATAACTTCTCCGAGTGGGCCCTTTGAGTATCTTCCCGTCACATGGATGGACAAATCCCGCTCTTGACATATATTGCCTCTACGGTTTCCTCCGAGTACCTGAACACACCTTTATAACCACTATATTACCAAGTGGCGTTTGATGCTATCTAAGCACTCTCAGGAGACAGTGATTGATATAGCCTCACGGTCTAAGGAATAGTCTACGAGGATCCATTTCTAATCATCGTAACTTGAACTTGTGACATGATTGGGTCATGATGTTCAGGTTGGGTATTGGTTCATCATCTCATTCTCGGAATGAGATGACTCCATTTCCAACTAGCATAAATGCCACATGATAAGGAAACATGATCATCTATTGACAAATGAACTAGTGACTAGAGTTTCACTGGGAACCCCTGGTTGTTTGTATATCACACATGTATTGATGTTTCCACTCAATAAAATTATAGCATGATATAAAACTTAATCATAAACTATATGAAATATGATAATAGTCCTTATAACTATTTGTCTCTAGGGCATATTTCCAACAAAGAACACACATGCAATGTCTCTAGTGGATCCTTGTGGTTTAGGAAAAAACACACATGCAAATGTCTCTAGCGTATCCATGTGGTGTAGGAAAAGAACACACATACAATGTCACTCGTGGATCCTTGTGGTTTAGGAAAAGAACACACATGCAATGACCGTAGTGGATCAATGTGGTTACGGAAAAGAACACACATGCAAATTTCACTAGTAGATCAATGTGGTTAAGGAAAAGAACACACATGCAATGTCACTAGTGGATCCATGTGGTTTAGGAAAATAACACAAATGCAAATGTCATAAGTGGATCAATATGGTTTAGGAAAAGAACACACATGCAATGGCTCCAGTGGATCCATGTGGTTTAGGAAAAGAACACACATGAAATGTCACAAGTGGATCCATGTGTTTTAAGAAAAGAACACACATGCAAATGTCATCAGTGGATCAATGTGGTTTAGGAACAGAACACACATGCAATGACTCTAGTGGATCAATGTAGTTTAGGAAAAGAACACACATGCAATGAATCTAGTGGATCCACGTGGTTTAGGACAAGAACAGACATGCAATGTCACCAATGGATTCATGTGGTTTAGAAAAAGAACAAACATGCAATGACTCTAGTGAATCCATGTGGTTTAAGAAAAGAACACACATGCAAATTTCACCAGTGGATAAATGTGGTTTAGGAAAAGAACACACATCCAATGTCACTAGTGGATCAATGTGGTTCAGGAAAAGAACACACATGCAATGTCACCACTGGATCCATGTTGTTTTGGAAAAGAACACACATGCAATGTCACTATTGGGTCCATGGGGTTTAGGAAAAGAACACACATGCAATATCTCTAGTGGATCCATGTGGTTTAGTGTAGCGTCCCCAACCTTTAATAAGATTGAGTCCCCTGTGTTTACAATGCTAGTCCCTGGATCAATAGCTAGCATCCACAGTTCAGATGTAATATCGAGAAACAAAGGTCATAATACCACTTTATAACCAGGAATAACATAATTTTATTACATCAAACATAGCTCATTAGGCTATTACATTACATTGCAGCGGAATAACTATAAGCATTGGGTCCTTCATCTTCAAAGTGCCACAGGCAGATGTTGGTTGTAGACTTTGTAATCCTAATCAATCAATCTTCACTAAAACAATCAAACCTGCAACATAATAAGTTACAGCCACAAGGGTCAATACATTTGAATTGTATTGGCAAGTGATACTTTGGTAGTATAGTGGAGTCTATCATCTATATGCATTTGGCTAAGTGGAGTTGAGGCTTTGCATTGCTTAAAATAGATTTTTCCCTATCATTTGAAAATAAGTTTTGTTTGGCAAAAACAAATTCCAAGGCATCTATCAATCAAAGACTGAAGATCCACTCAGGGCATCTATCAATTCAAAGACTGAAGATTTACTTGGCAAAAACAATTTCCCAATCTAAGATTTTGAGATCCTTGTACCAAGCCATCTCTCCATCAAAGATTGAAGAATTTCACACAACCCTTGTTCACCCACAAGTTTTAATTTAGAAATTGGAATGATGAGATTCTTGATTGCTTCCATGTCTTGATGCTCAAATTGTCCTTTACCAGGGACATGGCTAAGTACTTAGGTTTTTACACTCTGCAGAGGTGGTGCACTTTCCCCACAAGCCTTGGTTTCCCAAGAATGATCCTTCAGTAGCCTTTCCTTAGTCAAATGGACGCGCTCCAACCTATCAATCACTACCACCCACTGTCCAAAAGACTAAGTTCCAGCATCCTAAGATCATGGCAGAGCCCATAATGCCAAGTGGTTGCACTTGAAACTTCTCAACATTTGACATCTCAAATCTCTTTGTTTCCTTGGTGGCCATCCACAAGTGAGATACACAAGCCAGTCCCTGGCCTTGTGAACCACTCAACATAAACCATTCCTTCCATTTCCACCCAGGTGTTTCATTAATCTTAGTTGTTTTATTAAACAAAACACAAGTCCTCAGACTTAGAATATTTTCATAGTGTGAATATATATCCCACCCAAGTTTTCTATTAGCTAGGCTAAGCTTGGTAGTAATAGGATTCTTAACTTAGGAAAATCCTACTAAGGATTCATCTACTAGATTTCCTATAGCAAGGTCTATACTTAGCAAAATAAAAACCATGCAAGTTTTACTTAGCAAAAACACTAATGCATAGTGAAAATAATGGGACATAAGATATGAAGCATCACTTGCCTTTTTGGTAGAGGGTAAAAGTTCACTCCTTGTCCTTGCAACACTCACACTCTTCAAGTCACTACAATCAATCAAGCAAGGCACAAACTCAATCTACCAATCAAGCAAATCAACACACATAAAATAACAAAGTCAAAGAAATGCATGCAAGCATGCCAAGCTTTGCTTTGTTTGCAAAAGTGGTTCCTAGTGGGTCATAGACATTTGGGTACACCTAATGGTCATTTTGTAAAGTGGCAAAGTCATGCATAGGCATGCAAAGGTTGGTTCTAATGTAGGGATGGTCCTCACTAGGCTTCTAAACCTTGTAAGTTCCAAATTGGTCATTTACCAAAATGGCAAAGTCATTTGCAAAAGGGTTTCTATTAGATTCCTAAAACTTTGTCAGATCCAAATTGGTCATTTACCAAAGTGGCAAAGTTGTTAGCAAAAGGTTTCACCTCAAAAGCCAATTTCAAAACAAGGCACCTATTTGGTCATTTTATGTGGTGAATAAATATGTCTACTAGGGTTTTAGTCTATAGGGTTCACCAAATGAGTTGTTATTGAAAAACTTGGTGCTTTTGGTCAGTAGGTTTGGTCCAAACATTTTCTCAAGGTTTTCTTTATGAAAGCATTTTCATAAACAAAACAAATAGTTTTAGTTAGCTAGAAATGGACTAAACTAATTAATCCATTCTATTCTTTTCCAAAATCACTTTCCAAACTATGGGTTGGTTCCTAAGGTCAGCAAGGTCACAACAAACTAATTTGCAAAGGTTTTAACCTAAAAATCATTTTTAAATGATTTTTATAATGTTAGCAAGCATACAAAAGAATCTGCAAAGTTAAACAAGTTAACAGATACTATTTGCTAAACTAAGGGCAGGGTTGGCTAGGGCTTGTCTTGCTGATTCCAACGACATCAAATTTGTAAAATTTGGACGTGTGGATCAAAAGATACATGGGTTTGAAGTTAGCAAGAAATTCTGTTTTCAAATTTCTAATTCAGATCAACTGGTGCCACGCTGCTATACTGTGATTGGCCGGTACCGGTTCGGTGTGGATCGGCAACATGGAGCGTTGGATCAAGTTTGATCGCACGGCACAGAGGACATACCCCTTCGCGTTAAGTGATTCTATCGTAACCGTCAGATCCAGATCCTACGGTGCTAACGTGCTCGACCATTTGCGAGCGGCGCTGCGGTGGCTACCGGCGGCGGAGTCGTCGGTCGATGACGGTAGCGATGCTACAGGGGGTGAGGGAGAAGGAGGGGATGCTCACCAGGCTCAGGGGGTCGCGGTGATGCTCAACGTGCGATTGACGGGCAAGGGCGCACTAGTTCGTCTGCGATTGCTCCGGCGGAGTTGCTTTGCTCGGCTTGTCGTCGTGGACGAAGCTGCAGATCGCTCTAGGTCAAAACGGGGGCAGGGTTAGGTACGGGAGGTCACGGAGATGATATGTGCATGAACGAGAGGACGCGGGGTGGTCAGCTTTTACCAGGGGAGATCGTCAGAGAGGTTGCAGACGGCGGTGCTCACTGTCGACGACGGAGGCGACGCTATGGTGCGAGCTAGGTCACGAGAACGACGGCGTTAGTTGCGGAAGAAGTCACTGGTCTTAGGTGCATCATCGAAAAGTAGAGGGGCGGCTGGAAGCTACCTGTGGAGCTCGTCGGAGAAAGAGGCGTACGGTGGCGGTGGTCGTCGTCAAGTCGATCGAGCTTACAGGCACCCGCGGATGAACGGAGAGCAACCAGACGATGCGTCTGGATGCGTGGAGTAGGGGTGCGTGGTCAATGAGGCAAGGGGCAGTGGGGTCTCGTCGGAATTGTCACCGGAACATCGTCGGACAGAGGTGGCTCGGGGAGAAATTGAGGGCGTCTAGGGCGTGCCAGCTCGAGGTGACAGAGGGGTTTTATAGAGGAGAGGTAGGCGTTTCCATCTGCGTGATCAAGGCTCGGTAAAGGCTCGGCGTTAAGACGAATTACGCTGGAGAAATCAACGGCAGAAAGGGGGGAAAGAACTGGTCGCTGCGGGGTTGAAGACGATGAGCAGTAATGGTGGGGTCCAACGGTCAGTGGGAAAAGAAGAGAGGAGGAGGTCCACCGGTCACTTTGTGTGGGTTTCTTCATGATCTGTAAAAAGCGGTTCGGGATGTGGGAGAGAGGTGGGGTCTTCTCGGTAGTGAGGAGAGGGGAGAAGTGGGTCCGGTTGTCATTGACGTGTGGGTCAAAGCTGGGTGAGAAAAGTTTCTTGAGCAAAGGAAAGGTCTGGAGTTGGGCCTATTGGGTTGCTCCTGTTTTCCTATATTTTTTTTTTCTGTCTAACTCTTTTTCTTTTTCTAATTCTTTTTCTGTTTTCTCTTTCCAAACAATTATTCAAACAATTTCAAACAACACTCAATCAATTCAAACAGCAAACTTTTCATTTGAATTTGGTTCTGTTTGGCAACATAATCCAAATCTCAAAATGAAATATTATTTTTATTTATTTTTAGGATCCATTTAATAATTAAATAAAATGGATCTTTAGTTATTAGGGTTTGATTTATTAAATAATATTTCCATTTGAATTCCAATTATTTTCAAAACCAAACCAGAAGGTTTAATTTGAAAAATAAAAGAATACTTGGAAACTTATTTAAATAAATAAATAAATTTTGGTGTTTTAATTAAAATGGGAAAGCCTTTACTTAAATAAAATTGGATATTTAAATCCTTATTTATTTTATTTAAATAATCCTTTACTCATTTTAATCAAAGCAAAACCTTTTAATAAAAGATTTCAAAGTAGTAATAAAATACTTGGTGTTCATTTAAAATGGGAAAAGCTTTTACTTAAATAAAATTGGATATTTAAATCCTTTATTATTTTATTTAAATAAACCTTTACTCATTTTATCAAAACAAAATATTTTATTACAAAAGCTTGGCCAAAATTAATTTGGCTCACCTTTTCATTTGAAACCAAAGTCTTTTATTAAAAGATCTAAATTTGTATTTCCAAAACAATTTATTTTTCCTTTAACAAAGGTTTATCTTTTTGATCCCTTTAGGATTATTTGTTCACCAATTGGTGTGGGCTTGGTAAGGGCTTTATTAGTTTTGGAAATTTCAATTTCCTTGTCTTAATATATTCACAAGATTTTGTCCATGGTTCCAAACATAGTGAAACCATCTCTAAGGTCTTTCTTGATCCTTTGTGAAAATTTGTTGATCAACTTGGTATGGATCAAATCCATGGATTTGGAGATACTTTGGAAAATGATTTCCTTCCATTAGGGTTTAGGGTTTTGGATTTATTTTCCAGGTGTTCAAATTTCCAGATACATTCATTGAGGAATGCATTTCCCTTGATTTGGATTTTTGTTGAATTCAAACTTTAGCCAAAGTTTGTTCAAGATGGAATTTTAAGTCTCCTTTTAGAAACAAAAGTTTCTTTTCACCCTGATTTTCAACAAAAATTTATTTTGTTTATTTATTTTTCACATTACAAGATTTGGAAAATCTTGGGATGTGACAGGCTACCACCCTTAAAAGAAATCTCGTCCCGAGATTTGGGGAGGCTAGGGTTACAAGCAGGTTCAAAACAACTAGGGTACTACCACCCTTAAAATTTTTCCAACTAAACTTCATCTTGGCTTGCTTGGAATCTTGGAAAACTTCTGCATTGTGTCCTTTATTTCCATGCTTGACTCATGGGCTAAGGTTGGGTTTCTCCTTTGGCTTGTTCATCTTGTTCTTCATCTTTTCTGGACAATTGCTTACATAGTGTCCTGGTTCCTTGCAATTGAAGCAGTGGATATCTTGGAGTTCTTTACGTTGCTCTTGTGGACAAACTGCTACATAATGGCCTAGCTCTTTGCAGTTGTTGCACACCACTTGGTCCATCCTTTTATTCTTTATGGACTCTGGGCATCCACTGGGGTTGTGTCCCATTTCCTTACATTTACGACATTGCACAAGGCTCATGTCTTGCTTTGGTTTCTTGGGCTTCTTTGATCCTTTGAATTGGGTTGTCTTGTTTGGAGGTATAAGTGGTCCTTTTCCTTTGTCATCATCATTCTTGGCATACTTGGATCCTTCTTGTTTCCTTTGTTCAACAATGGCATAGATGGGGCATTGGAGAGGTACGTGGTCGTTTCCTTCACAAAGGTGACAAGTAACTTGAGATGTGGGGCATTGGCCAACTGGATGTTCCTCTTCACAATTGGGGCATTGATCTTCATGCTCCTTGGAAGTATGATCCTTGTCTCCACAAATATTGCAAGCTGGTGCTCCATCTAGCATAATGTTCTTGTCATCCTTGTTGTCATACACTCTTTGGGATAGTTTTCCATGCTGATCATTTGATTAGTCACCTTAAGCATCAGTTGGGATTGTTCTTCCAAAAACTTTTGCAAGGTAGGGTCTTTATCGCTATTGTTGGCTATGAACTGAGCTGTTAGTTGGCTCAATTGGTGTTGGGTTGCTATGAGTTCTCTCATGTTGACCTCTTGGTTGTTGTTGTTGTCACCATCCTTGATGTCGGAGTTTCTTGGAGAAGTCATCTGTTTGGGTTGGAGGGGATTAGAATAGGCAAAAGATTTCTAAGGAAATCAATCCTAATCACACACATCACAATTACACAAGCAATGTGCATGCAATCACAAGCAAACACTCCACTCAAACAACGGTTTCAAGCACATTATTAGGCAACAAAATATTTTTGTTACACCACATAAGTTGGTGGGTTTGACTTAACTTAAATATGGTGGTCCATCTATATGGTTCACTTGTGATCTTTCTATTCTTCTTGATTGAGATCTTTGTATCCTTGGAGAATTCTTGTGTCTTGGTCACAAATACTTCAAAGATGTTGATGGCTCCTTCTAAGTTGTTTTTCCTTAGTCTTCAAATGAAATGTTACTCAAGACTTGTATTCTTTAGTGATATTCAAGTTGAAGTCCTTGGTGTACATGTTGAAGATGTTGAAGAAGTTGAAGTCATTAGGGTTGATGAAGTTGAAGATGTCCTTTGCACATGGTGTAGTCTTTGGTCATGGGGTAGGCTTTCCATTAAGTTGAAATAGAAGAGAAGTAGGGTTGAAACCAAAATGGTTGAGGAAAGAGTTTACAAGATTGTTTTTGTAAATAAGTTTTGGAATGAGACAACTCCTATTGTCTAAGGGTTTTTGTCCAATCCTAGGGTTACAAATCCTACAGGCAACACAATGCTCTGATACCATTCTGTAGCGTCCCCAACCTTTAATAAGATTGAGTCCCCTGTGTTTACAATGCTAGTCCCTGGATCAATAGCTAGCATCCACAGTTCAGATGTAATATCGAGAAACAAAGGTCATAATACCACTTTATAACCAGGAATAACATAATTTTATTACATCAAACATAGCTCATTAGGCTATTACATTACATTGCAGCGGAATAACTATAAGCATTGGGTCCTTCATCTTCAAAGTGCCACAGGCAGATGTTGGTTGTAGACTTTGTAATCCTAATCAATCAATCTTCACTAAAACAATCAAACCTGCAACATAATAAGTTACAGCCACAAGGGTCAATACATTTGAATTGTATTGGCAAGTGATACTTTGGTAGTATAGTGGAGTCTATCATCTATATGCATTTGGCTAAGTGGAGTTGAGGCTTTGCATTGCTCAAAATAGATTTTTCCCTATCATTTGAAAATAAGTTTTGTTTGGCAAAACAAATTCCAAGGCATCTATCAATCAAAGACTGAAGATCCACTCAGGGCATCTATCAATTCAAAGACTGAAGATTTACTTGGCAAAAACAATTTCCCAATCTAAGATTTTGAGATCCTTGTACCAAGCCATCTCTCCATCAAAGATTGAAGAATTTCACACAACCCTTGTTCACCCACAAGTTTTAATTTAGAAATTGGAATGATGAGATTCTTGATTGCTTCCATGTCTTGATGCTCAAATTGTCCTTTACCAGGGACATGGCTAAGTACTTAGGTTTTACACTCTGCAGAGGTGGTGCACTTTCCCCACAAGCCTTGGTTTCCCAAGAATGATCCTTCAGTAGCCTTTCCTTAGTCAAATGGACGCTCTCCAACCTATCAATCACTACCACCCACTGTCCAAAAGACTAAGTTCCAGCATCCTAAGATCATGGCAGAGCCCATAATGCCAAGTGGTTGCACATGAAACTTCTCAACATTTGACATCTCAAATCTCTTTGTTTCTGGTGGCCATCCACAAGTGAGATACACAAGTCCCCTGGCCTTGTGAACCACTCAACATAAACCATTCCTTCCATTTCCACCCAGGTGTTTCATTAATCTTAGTTGTTTTATTAAACAAAACACAAGTCCTCAGACTTAGAATATTTTCATAGTGTGAATATATATATCCCACCCAAGTTTTCTATTAGCTAGGCTAAGCTTGGTAGTAATAGGATTCTTAACTTAGGAAAATCCTACTAAGGATTCATCTACTAGATTTCCTATAGCAAGGTCTATACTTAGCAAAATAAAAACCATGCAAGTTTTACTTAGCAAAAACACTAATGCATAGTGAAAATAATGGGACATAAGATATGAAGCATCACTTGGCTTTTTGGTAGAGGGTAAAAGTTCACTCCTTGTCCTTGCAACACTCACACTCTTCAAGTCACTACAATCAATCAAGCAAGGCACAAACTCAATCTACCAATCAAGCAAATCAACACACATAAAATAACAAAGTCAAAGAAATGCATGCAAGCATGCCAAGCTTT
Source organism: Avena insularis (assembly GCA_023614405.1). Lineage (NCBI taxonomy): Eukaryota > Viridiplantae > Streptophyta > Magnoliopsida > Poales > Poaceae > Avena > Avena insularis. The sequence continues at coordinate 245,034,411 of CM042688.1, forward strand.
GCTTTGTTTGCAAAAGTGGTTCCTAGTGGGTCATAGACATTTGGGTACACCTAATGGTCATTTTGTAAAGTGGCAAAGTCATGCATAGGCATGCAAAGGTTGGTTCTAATGTAGGGATGGTCCTCACTAGGCTTCTAAACCTTGTAAGTTCCAAATTGGTCATTTACCAAAATGGCAAAGTCATTTGCAAAAGGGTTTCTATTAGATTCCTAAAACTTTGTAAGATCCAAATTGGTCATTTACCAAAGTGGCAAAGTTGTTAGCAAAGGTTTCACCTCAAAAGCCAATTTCAAAACAAGGCACCTATTTGGTCATTTTATGTGGTGAAGAAATATGTCTACTAGGGTTTTAGTCTATAGGGTTCACCAAATGAGTTGTTATTGAAAAACTTGGTGCTTTTGGTCAGTAGGTTTGGTCCAAACATTTTCTCAAGGTTTTCTTTATGAAAGAATTTTCATAAACAAAACAAATAGTTTTAGTTAGCTAGAAATGGACTAAACTAATTAATCCATTCTATTCTTTTCCAAAATCACTTTCCAAACTATGGGTTGGTTCCTAAGGTCAGCAAGGTCACAACAAACTAATTTGCAAAGGTTTTAACCTAAAAATCATTTTAAATGATTTTTATAATGTTAGCAAGCATACAAAAGAATCTGCAAAGTTAAACAAGTTAACAGATACTATTTGCTAAACTAAGGGCAGGGTTGGCTAGGGCTTGTCTTGCTGATTCCAACGACATCAAATTTGTAAAATTTGGACGTGTGGATCAAAAGATACATGGGTTTGAAGTTAGCAAGAAATTTTTTCAAATTTCTAATTCAGATCAATCGTGCCACGCTGCGCTGTGATTGGCCGGGTACCGGTTCGGTGTGGATCGGCAACGCGTGGAGCATTGGATCAAGTTTGATCGCACGCACGAAGGACATACCCCTTCGCGTTAAGTGATTCTATCGTAACCGATCCAGATCCTACGGTGCTAACGTGCTCGACCATTTGCGGGCGCGCGGTGGCTACCGGGCGGCGGAGTCGTCGATCGATGACGATGGCGATGCTACGGGGTGAGGGAGAAGGAGGATGCTCACCAGGCTCAAGGGCGGTGATGCTCAACGGGCGATTGACGGGGCAAGGGGCGCACTAGTTCGTCTGCGATTGCTCGCCGGAGTTGCTGCGGGCGGCGGTGCTCTCGGCTTGTCGTCGTGGACGAAGCTGCAGATCGCTCTAGGTCAAAACGGGGGCAGGGTTAGGTACGGGAGGTCACGGAGATGATATGTGCATGAACGAGAGGACGGTGGTGGCTTTTTACCGTGGGAGATCGTCAAAGAGGTTGCAGACGGCGGTGCTCACCGTCGACGACGGAGGCGACGCTTCGGTGCGAAGCTAGGTCACGAACGACGGCGTTAAGGCGGAAGAAGTCACCGTCTTAGGTGCATCATCGAAAAGTAGAGGCGGCTGGAAGCTACCGTGGAGCTCGTCGGAGAAAGAGGCGACGGTGGCGACGGTGGTCGTCGTCAAGTCGAGCTTCTGAGGCACCCGCGGATGAACGGAGAGCACGGAGATGCGTCTGGATGCGTGGAGTAGGGTGCGTGGTCAATGAGGCAAGGCGTGGGGTCTCGTCCGGAATTGTCACCGGAACATCGTCGGACAGAGGTGGCTCGGAGAAATTGAGGCGTCTAGTTCGTACCGAGGTGACAGAGGGGTTTTATAGAGGAGAGGTAGGCGTTTCCATCTGCGTGATCAAGGCTCGGTAAAGGCTCGGCGTTAAGACGAATTACGCTGGAGAAATCAACGGCAAAAAGGGGGGGAAAGAACTGGTCGCTGCGGGGTTGAAGACGATGAGCGAATGGTGGGGTCCAACGGTCGATGGGAAAAGAAGAGAGGAGGAGGTCCACCGGTCATTCTTGTGTGGGTTTCTTCGGCATGAAAAAGCGGTTCGGGATGTGGGAGAGAGAGGTGGGGTCTTCTCGTCAGCGAGTGAGGAGAGGGGGAGAAGTGGGTCCCGGTTGTCATTGACTGTGTGGGTCAGAAGCTGGGTGAGAAAAAGTTTCTTCGGGCAGTGAAAGGCTGGGCTGGAGTTGGGCCTATTGGGCTGCTCCTGTTTTCCTATATTTTTTTTTCTGTCTAACTCTTTTTCTTTTTCTAATTCTTTTTCTGTTTTCTCTTTCCAAACAATTATTCAAACAATTTCAAACAACACTCAATCAATTCAAACAGCAAACTTTTCATTTGAATTTGGTTCTGTTTGGCAACATAATCCAAATCTCAAAATGAAATATTATTTTTATTTATTTTTAGGATCCATTTAATAATTAAATAAAATGGATCTTTAGTTATTAGGGTTTGATTTATTAAATAATATTTCCATTTGAATTCCAATTATTTTCAAAACCAAACCAGAAGGTTTAATTTGAAAAATAAAAGAATACTTGGAAACTTATTTAAATAAATAAATAAGTTTTGGTGTTTTAATTAAAATGGGAAAGCCTTTACTTAAATAAAATTGGATATTTAAATCCTTATTTATTTTATTTAAATAATCCTTTACTCATTTTAATCAAAGCAAAACCTTTTAATAAAAGATTTCAAAGTAGTAATAAAATACTTGGTGTTCATTTAAAATGGGAAAAGCTTTTACTTAAATAAAATTGGATATTTAAATCCTTTATTATTTTATTTAAATAAACCTTTACTCATTTTATCAAAACAAAATATTTTATTACAAAAGCTTGGCCAAAATTAATTTGGCTCACCTTTTCATTTGAAACCAAAGTCTTTTATTAAAAGATCTAAATTTGTATTTCCAAAACAATTTATTTTCCTTTAACAAAGGTTTATCTTTTTGATCCCTTTAGGATTATTTGTTCACCAATTGGTGTGGGCTTTGGTAAGGGCTTTATTAGTTTTGGAAATTTCAATTTCCTTGTCTTAATATATTCACAAGATTTTGTCCATGGTTCCAAACTTAGTGAAACCATCTCTAAGGTCTTTCTTGATCCTTTGTGAAAATTTGTTGATCAACTTGGTATGGATCAAATCCATGGATTTGGAGATACTTTGGAAAATGATTTCCTTCCATTAGGGTTTAGGGTTTTGGATTTATTTTCCAGGTGTTCAAATTTCCAGATACATTCATTGAGGAATGCATTTCCCTTGATTTGGATTTTGTTGAATTCAAACTTTAGCCAAAGTTTGTTCAAGATGGAATTTTAAGTCTCCTTTTAGAAACAAAAGTTTCTTTTCACCCTGATTTTCAACAAAAATTTATTTTGTTTATTTATTTTTCACATTACAAGATTTGGAAAATCTTGGGATGTGACAGGCTACCACCCTTAAAAGAAATCTCGTCCCGAGATTTGGGGAGGCTAGGGTTACAAGCAGGTTCAAAACAACTAGGGTACTACCACCCTTAAAATTTTTCCAACTAAACTTCATCTTGGCTTGCTTGGAATCTTGGAAAACTTCTGCATTGTGTCCTTTATTTCCATGCTTGACTCATGGGCTAAGGTTGGGTTTCTCCTTTGGCTTGTTCATCTTGTTCTTCATCTTTTCTGGACAATTGCTTACATAGTGTCCTGGTTCCTTGCAATTGAAGAAGTGGATATCTTGGAGTTCTTTATGTTGCTCTTGTGGACAAACTGCTACATAATGGCCTAGCTCTTTGCAGTTGTTGCACACCACTTGGTCCATCGTTTTATTCTTTATGGACTCTGGGCATCCACTGGGGTTGTGTCCCATTTCCTTACATTTACGACATTGCACAAGGCTCATGTCTTGCTTTGGTTTCTTGGGCTTCTTTGATCCTTTGAATTGGGTTGTCTTGTTTGGAGGTATAAGTGGTCCTTTTCCTTTGTCATCATCATTCTTGGCATACTTGGATCCTTCTTGTTTCCTTTGTTCAACAATGGCATAGATGGGGCATTGGACAGGTACGTGGTCGTTTCCTTCACAAAGGTGACAAGTAACTTGAGATGTGGGGCATTGGCCAACTGGATGTTCCTCTTCACAATTGGGGCATTGATCTTCATGCTCCTTGGAAGTATGATCCTTGTCTCCACAAATATTGCAAGCTGGTGCTCCATCTAGCATAATGTTCTTGTCATCCTTGTTGTCATACACTCTTTTGGGATAGTTTTCTTCCATGCTGATCATTTGATTAGTCACCTTAAGCATCAGTTGGGATTGTTCTTCCAAAAACTTTTGCAAGGTAGGGTCTTTATCGCTATTGTTGGCTATGAACTGAGCTGTTAGTTGGCTCAATTGGTGTTGGGTTGCTATGAGTTCTCTCATGTTGACCTCTTGGTTGTTGTTGTTGTCACCATCCTTGATGTCGGAGTTTCTTGGAGAAGTCATCTGTTTGGGTTGGAGGGGATTAGAATAGGCAAAAGATTTCTAAGGAAATCAATCCTAATCACACATCACAATTACACAAGCAATGTGCATGCAATCACAAGCAAACACTCCACTCAAACAACAATTTCAAGCACATTCTTAGGCAACAAAATATTTTTGTTACACCACATAAGTTGGTGGGTTTGACTTAACTTAAATATGGTGGTCCATCTATATGGTTCACTTGTGATCTTTCTATTCTTCTTGATTGAGATCTTTGTATCCTTGGAGAATTCTTGTGTCTTGGTCACAAATACTTCAAAGATGTTGATGGCTCCTTCTAAGTTGTTTTTCCTTAGTCTTCAAATGAAATGTTACTCAAGACTTGTATTCTTTAGTGATATCCAAGTTGAAGTCCTTGGTGTACATGTTGAAGATGTTGAAGAAGTTGAAGTCATTAGGGTTGATGAAGTTGAAGATGTCCTTTGCACATGGTGTAGTCTTTGGTCATGGGGTAGGCTTTCCATTAAGTTGAAATAGAAGAGAAGTAGGGTTGAAACCAAAATGGTTGAGGAAAGAGTTTACAAGATTGTTTTTGTAAATAAGTTTTGGAATGAGACAACTCCTATTGTCTAAGGGTTTTTGTCCAATCCTAGGGTTACAAATCCTACAGGCAACACAATGCTCTGATACCATTCTGTAGCGTCCCCAACCTTTAATAAGATTGAGTCCCCTGTGTTTACAATGCTAGTCCCTGGATCAATAGCTAGCATCCACAGTTCAGATGTAATATCGAGAAACAAAGGTCATAATACCACTTTATAACCAGGAATAACATAATTTTATTACATCAAACATAGCTCATTAGGCTATTACATTACATTGCAGCGGAATAACTATAAGCATTGGGTCCTTCATCTTCAAAGTGCCACAGGCAGATGTTGGTTGTAGACTTTGTAATCCTAATCAATCAATCTTCACTAAAACAATCAAACCTGCAACATAATAAGTTACAGCCACAAGGGTCAATACATTTGAATTGTATTGGCAAGTGATACTTGGTAGTATAGTGGAGTCTATCATCTATATGCATTTGGCTAAGTGGAGTTGAGGCTTTGCATTGCTCAAAATAGATTTTTCCCTATCATTTGAAAATAAGTTTTGTTTGGCAAAAACAAATTCCAAGGCATCTATCAATCAAAGACTGAAGATCCACTCAGGGCATCTATCAATTCAAAGACTGAAGATTTACTTGGCAAAAACAATTTCCCAATCTAAGATTTTGAGATCCTTGTACCAAGCCATCTCTCCATCAAAGATTGAAGAATTTCACACAACCCTTGTTCACCCACAAGTTTTAATTTAGAAATTGGAATGATGAGATTCTTGATTGCTTCCATGTCTTGATGCTCAAATTGTCCTTTACCAGGGACATGGCTAAGTACTTAGGTTTTTACACTCTGCAGAGGTGGTGCACTTTCCCCACAAGCCTTGGTTTCCCAAGAATGATCCTTCAGTAGCCTTTCCTTAGTCAAATGGACGCGCTCCAACCTATCAATCACTACCACCTTGTCCAAAAGACTAAGTTCCAGCATCCTAAGATCATGGCAGAGCCCATAATGCCAAGTGGTTGCACATGAAACTTCTCAACATTTGACATCTCAAATCTCTTTGTTTCCTGGGTGGCCATCCACAAGTGAGATACACAAGCCAGTCCCTGGCCTTGTGAACCACTCAACATAAACCATTCCTTCCATTTCCACCCAGGTGTTTCATTAATCTTAGTTGTTTTATTAAACAAAACACAAGTCCTCAGACTTAGAATATTTTTCATAGTGTGAATATATATATCCCACCCAAGTTTTCTATTAGCTAGGCTAAGCTTGGTAGTAATAGGATTCTTAACTTAGGAAAATCCTACTAAGGATTCATCTACTAGATTTCCTATAGCAAGGTCTATACTTAGCAAAATAAAAACCATGCAAGTTTTACTTAGCAAAAACACTAATGCATAGTGAAAATAATGGGACATAAGATATGAAGCATCACTTGGCTTTTTGGTAGAGGGTAAAAGTTCACTCCTTGTCCTTGCAACACTCACACTCTTCAAGTCACTACAATCAATCAAGCAAGGCACAAACTCAATCTACCAATCAAGCAAATCAACACACATAAAATAACAAAGTCAAAGAAATGCATGCAAGCATGCCAAGCTTTGCTTTGTTTGCAAAAGTGGTTCCTAGTGGGTCATAGACATTTGGGTACACCTAATGGTCATTTTGTAAAGTGGCAAAGTCATGCATAGGCATGCAAAGGTTGGTTCTAATGTAGGGATGGTCCTCACTAGGCTTCTAAACCTTGTAAGTTCCAAATTGGTCATTTACCAAAATGGCAAAGTCATTTGCAAAAGGGTTTCTATTAGATTCCTAAACTTTGTAAGATCCAAATTGGTCATTTACCAAAGTGGCAAAGTTGTTAGCAAAAGGTTTCACCTCAAAAGCCAATTTCAAAACAAGGCACCTATTTGGTCATTTTATGTGGTGAAGAAATATGTCTACTAGGGTTTTAGTCTATAGGGTTCACCAAATGAGTTGTTATTGAAAAACTTGGTGCTTTTGGTCAGTAGGTTTGGTCCAAACATTTTCTCAAGGTTTTCTTTATGAAAGCATTTTCATAAACAAAACAAATAGTTTTAGTTAGCTAGAAATGGACTAAACTAATTAATCCATTCTATTCTTTTCCAAAATCACTTTCCAAACTATGGGTTGGTTCCTAAGGTCAGCAAGGTCACAACAAACTAATTTGCAAAGGTTTTAACCTAAAAATCATTTTTAAATGATTTTTATAATGTTAGCAAGCATACAAAAGAATCTGCAAAGTTAAACAAGTTAACAGATACTATTTGCTAAACTAAGGGCAGGGTTGGCTAGGGCTTGTCTTGCTGATTCCAACGACATCAAATTTGTAAAATTTGGACGTGTGGATCAAAAGATACATGGGTTTGAAGTTAGCAAGAAATTCTGTTTTCAAATTTCTAATTCAGATCAATGGTGCCACGCAGCGTTGCTGTGATTGGCGTACCGGTTCGGTGTGGATCGGCAACGTGGAGCGTTGGATCAAGTTTGATCGCACGGCACAGAGGACATACCCCTTCGCGTTAAGTGATTCTATCGTAACCGTCAGATCCAGATCCTACGGTGCTAACGTGCTCGACCATTTGCGAGCGGCGCTGCGGTGGCTACCGGCGGCGGAGTCGTCGGTCGATGACGGTGGCGATGCTACAGGGGGTGAGGGAGAAGGAGGGGATGCTCACCAGGCTCAGGGGGTCGCGGTGATGCTCAACGTGCGATTGACGGGGCAAGGGGCGCACTAGTTCGTCTGCGATTGCTCGCCGGAGTTGCTGCGGGCGGCGGTGCTCTCGGCTTGTCGTCATGGACGAAGCTGCAGATCGCCCTAGGTCAAAAGAGGGCAGGGGTTAGTAATGGAGGTCACGGAGATGATACGTGCATGAACGAGAGGCGGGTGGTCGGCTTTTACCGAGATCGTCGAGAGAGGTTGCAGCGGCGGTGCTGCTCACTGTCGACGACGGAGGCGACGCTACTGATGCGAGCTAGGTCACGAACGACGGTTAGTTGCGGAAGAAGTCACCGGTCTTAGGTGCATCATCGAAAAGTAGAGGCGGCTGGAAGCTACTGTGGAGCTCGTCGGAGAAAGAGGCGACGGTGGCGACGGGTGGTCGTCGTCAAGTCGAGCTTACAGGCACCCGCGGATGAACGGAGAGCACGGATGCGTGGAGTAGGGGTGCGTGGTCAATGAGGCAAGGGGCAGTGGGGTCTCGTCGGAATTGTCACCGGAACATCATCGGACAGAGGTGGCTCGGGGAGAAATTGAGGGCGTCTAGGGCATGCCTCGAGGTGTGAGGGGTTTTATAGAGGAGAGGTAGGCGTTTCCATCTGCGTGATCAAGGCTCGGTAAAGGCTCGGCGTTAAGACGAATTACGCTGGAGAAATCAACGGCAGAAAGGGGGGAAAGAACTGGTCGCTGCGGGGTTGAAGACGATGAGCAGTAATGGTGGGGTCCAACGGTGGGAAAAGAAGAGGAGGAGGTCCACGGTCACTCATGTGGGTTTCTTTCATGATGAAAAGCGGTTCGGGATGTGGGAGAGAGAGGTGGGGTCTTCTCGTCAGCGAGTGAGGAGAGGGGGAGAAGTGGGTCCCGGTTGTCATTGACTGTGTGGGTCAGAAGCTGGGTGAGAAAAAGTTTCTTGAGCGGTGAAAGGTCTGGAGTTGGGCCTATTGGTGCTTCCTGTTTTCCTATATTTTTTTTCTGCCTAACTCTTTTCTTTTCTAATTCTTTTCTGTTTTCTCTTTCCAAACAATTATTCAAACAATTTCAAACAACACTCAATCAATTCAAACAGCAAACTTTTCATTTGAATTTGGTTCTGTTTGGCAACATAATCCAAATCTCAAAATGAAATATTATTTTTATTTATTTTTAGGATCCATTTAATAATTAAATAAAATGGATCTTTAGTTATTAGGTTTGATTTATTAAATAATATTTCCATTTGAATTCCAATTATTTTCAAAACCAAACCAGAAGGTTTAATTTGAAAAATAAAAGAATACTTGGAAACTTATTTAAATAAATAAATAAGTTTTGGTGTTTTAATTAAAATGGGAAAGCCTTTACTTAAATAAAATTGGATATTTAAATCCTTATTTATTTTATTTAAATAATCCTTTACTCATTTTAATCAAAGCAAAACCTTTTAATAAAAGATTTCAAAGTAGTAATAAAATACTTGGTGTTCATTTAAAATGGGAAAAGCTTTTACTTAAATAAAATTGGATATTTAAATCCTTTATTATTTTATTTAAATAAACCTTTACTCATTTTATCAAAACAAAATATTTTATTACAAAAGCTTGGCCAAAATTAATTTGGCTCACCTTTTCATTTGAAACCAAAGTCTTTTATTAAAAGATCTAAATTTGTATTTCCAAAACAATTTATTTTTCCTTTAACAAAGGTTTATCTTTTTGATCCCTTTAGGATTATTTGTTCACCAATTGGTGTGGGCTTTGGTAAGGGCTTTATTAGTTTTGGAAATTTCAATTTCCTTGTCTTAATATATTCACAAGATTTTGTCCATGGTTCCAAACTTAGTGAAACCATCTCTAAGGTCTTTCTTGATCCTTTGTGAAAATTTGTTGATCAACTTGGTATGGATCAAATCCATGGATTTGGAGATACTTTGGAAAATGATTTCCTTCCATTAGGGTTTAGGGTTTTGGATTTATTTTCCAGGTGTTCAAATTTCCAGATACATTCATTGAGGAATGCATTTCCCTTGATTTGGATTTTTGTTGAATTCAAACTTTAGCCAAAGTTTGTTCAAGATGGAATTTTAAGTCTCCTTTTAGAAACAAAAGTTTCTTTTCACCCTGATTTTCAACAAAAATTTATTTTGTTTATTTATTTTTCACATTACAAGATTTGGAAAATCTTGGGATGTGACAGTCTACCACCCTTAAAAGAAATCTCGTCCCGAGATTTGGGGAGGCTAGGGTTACAAGCAGGTTCAAAACAACTAGGGTACTACCACCCTTAAAATTTTTCCAACTAAACTTCATCTTGGCTTGCTTGGAATCTTGGAAAACTTCTGCATTGTGTCCTTTATTTCCATGCTTGACTCATGGGCTAAGGTTGGGTTTCTCCTTTGGCTTGTTCATCTTGTTCTTCATCTTTTCTGGACAATTGCTTACATAGTGTCCTGGTTCCTTGCAATTGAAGAAGTGGATATCTTGGAGTTCTTTATGTTGCTCTTGTGGACAAACTGCTACATAATGGCCTAGCTCTTTGCAGTTGTTGCACACCACTTGGTCCATCGTTTTATTCTTTATGGACTCTGGGCATCCACTGGGGTTGTGTCCCATTTCCTTACATTTACGACATTGCACAAGGCTCATGTCTTGCTTTGGTTTCTTGGGCTTCTTTGATCCTTTGAATTGGGTTGTCTTGTTTGGAGGTATAAGTGGTCCTTTTCCTTTGTCATCATCATTCTTGGCATACTTGGATCCTTCTTGTTTCCTTTGTTCAACAATGGCATAGATGGGGCATTGGACAGGTACGTGGTCGTTTCCTTCACAAAGGTGACAAGTAACTTGAGATGTGGGGCATTGGCCAACTGGATGTTCCTCTTCACAATTGGGGCATTGATCTTCATGCTCCTTGGAAGTATGATCCTTGTCTCCACAAATATTGCAAGCTGGTGCTCCATCTAGCATAATGTTCTTGTCATCCTTGTTGTCATACACTCTTTTGGGATAGTTTTCTTCCATGCTGATCATTTGATTAGTCACCTTAAGCATCAGTTGGGATTGTTCTTCCAAAAACTTTTGCAAGGTAGGGTCTTTATCGCTATTGTTGGCTATGAACTGAGCTGTTAGTTGGCTCAATTGGTGTTGGGTTGCTATGAGTTCTCTCATGTTGACCTCTTGGTTGTTGTTGTTGTCACCATCCTTGATGTCGGAGTTTCTTGGAGAAGTCATCTGTTTGGGTTGGAGGGGATTAGAATAGGCAAAAGATTTCTAAGGAAATCAATCCTAATCACACACATCACAATTACACAAGCAATGTGCATGCAATCACAAGCAAACACTCCACTCAAACAACAGTTTCAAGCACATTCTTAGGCAACAAAATATTTTTGTTACACCACATAAGTTGGTGGGTTTGACTTAACTTAAATATGGTGGTCCATCTATATGGTTCACTTGTGATCTTTCTATTCTTCTTGATTGAGATCTTTGTATCCTTGGAGAATTCTTGTATCTTGGTCACAAATACTTCAAAGATGTTGATGGCTCCTTCTAAGTTGTTTTTCCTTAGTCTTCAAATGAAATGTTACTCAAGACTTGTATTCTTTAGTGATATCCAAGTTGAAGTCCTTGGTGTACATGTTGAAGATGTTGAAGAAGTTGAAGTCATTAGGGTTGATGAAGTTGAAGATGTCCTTTGCACATGGTGTAGTCTTTGGTCATGGGGTAGGCTTTCCATTAAGTTGAAATAGAAGAGAAGTAGGGTTGAAACCAAAATGGTTGAGGAAAGAGTTTACAAGATTGTTTTGTAAATAAGTTTTGGAATGAGACAACTCCTATTGTCTAAGGGTTTTTGTCCAATCCTAGGGTTACAAATCCTACAGGCAACACAATGCTCTGATACCATTCTGTAGCGTCCCCAACCTTTAATAAGATTGAGTCCCCTGTGTTTACAATGCTAGTCCCTGGATCAATAGCTAGCATCCACAGTTCAGATGTAATATCGAGAAACAAAGGTCATAATACCACTTTATAACCAGGAATAACATAATTTTATTACATCAAACATAGCTCATTAGGCTATTACATTACATTGCAGCGGAATAACTATAAGCATTGGGTCCTTCATCTTCAAAGTGCCACAGGCAGATGTTGGTTGTAGACTTTGTAATCCTAATCAATCAATCTTCACTAAAACAATCAAACCTGCAACATAATAAGTTACAGCCACAAGGGTCAATACATTTGAATTGTATTGGCAAGTGATACTTTGGTAGTATAGTGGAGTCTATCATCTATATGCATTTGGCTAAGTGGAGTTGAGGCTTTGCATTGCTCAAAATAGATTTTTCCCTATCATTTGAAAATAAGTTTTGTTTGGCAAAAACAAATTCCAAGGCATCTATCAATCAAAGACTGAAGATCCACTCAGGGCATCTATCAATTCAAAGACTGAAGATTTACTTGGCAAAAACAATTTCCCAATCTAAGATTTTGAGATCCTTGTACCAAGCCATCTCTCCATCAAAGATTGAAGAATTTCACACAACCCTTGTTCACCCACAAGTTTTAATTTAGAAATTGGAATGATGAGATTCTTGATTGCTTCCATGTCTTGATGCTCAAATTGTCCTTTACCAGGGACATGGCTAAGTACTTAGGTTTTACACTCTGCAGAGGTGGTGCACTTTCCCCACAAGCCTTGGTTTCCCAAGAATGATCCTTCAGTAGCCTTTCCTTAGTCAAATGGACGCGCTCCAACCTATCAATCACTACCACCCACTGTCCAAAAGACTAAGTTCCAGCATCCTAAGATCATGGCAGAGCCCATAATGCCAAGTGGTTGCACTTGAAACTTCTCAACATTTGACATCTCAAATCTCTTTGTTTCCTGGGTGGCCATCCACAAGTGAGATACACAAGCCAGTCCCTGGCCTTGTGAACCACTCAACATAAACCATTCCTTCCATTTCCACCCAGGTGTTTCATTAATCTTAGTTGTTTTATTAAACAAAACACAAGTCCTCAGACTTAGAATATTTTTCATAGTGTGAATATATATATCCCACCCAAGTTTTCTATTAGCTAGGCTAAGCTTGGTAGTAATAGGATTCTTAACTTAGGAAAATCCTACTAAGGATTCATCTACTAGATTTCCTATAGCAAGGTCTATACTTAGCAAAATAAAAACCATGCAAGTTTTACTTAGCAAAAACACTAATGCATAGTGAAAATAATGGGACATAAGATATGAAGCATCACTTGCCTTTTTGGTAGAGGGTAAAAGTTCACTCCTTGTCCTTGCAACACTCACACTCTTCAAGTCACTACAATCAATCAAGCAAGGCACAAACTCAATCTACCAATCAAGCAAATCAACACACATAAAATAACAAAGTCAAAGAAATGCATGCAAGCATGCCAAGCTTTGCTTTGTTTGCAAAAGTGGTTCCTAGTGGGTCATAGACATTTGGGTACACCTAATGGTCATTTTGTAAAGTGGCAAAAGTCATGCATAGGCATGCAAAGGTTGGTTCTAATGTAGGGATGGTCCTCACTAGGCTTCTAAACCTTGTAAGTTCCAAATTGGTCATTTACCAAAATGGCAAAGTCATTTGCAAAAGGGTTTCTATTAGATTCCTAAAACTTTGTAAGATCCAAATTGGTCATTTACCAAAGTGGCAAAGTTGTTAGCAAAAGGTTTCACCTCAAAAGCCAATTTCAAAACAAGGCACCTATTTGGTCATTTTATGTGGTGAAGAAATATGTCTACTAGGGTTTTAGTCTATAGGGTTCACCAAATGAGTTGTTATTGAAAAACTTGGTGCTTTTGGTCAGTAGGTTTGGTCCAAACATTTTCTCAAGGTTTTCTTTATGAAAGCATTTTCATAAACAAAACAAATAGTTTTAGTTAGCTAGAAATGGACTAAACTAATTAATCCATTCTATTCTTTTCCAAAATCACTTTCCAAACTATGGGTTGGTTCCTAAGGTCAGCAAGGTCACAACAAACTAATTTGCAAAGGTTTTAACCTAAAAATCATTTTTAAATGATTTTTATAATGTTAGCAAGCATACAAAAGAATCTGCAAAGTTAAACAAGTTAACAGATACTATTTGCTAAACTAAGGGCAGGGTTGGCTAGGGCTTGTCTTGCTGATTCCAACGACATCAAATTTGTAAAATTTGGACGTGTGGATCAAAAGATACATGGGTTTGAAGTTAGCAAGAAATTCTGTTTTCAAATTTCTAATTCAGATCAACTGGTGCCACGCTGCTATACCGTGATTCGGTGTGGATCGGCAACGTGGAGCGTTGGATCAAGTTTGATCGCACGGCACAGAGGACATACCCCTTCGCGTTAAGTGATTCTATCGTAACCATCAGTTCCAGATCCTACGGTGCTAACGTGCTCGACCATTTGCGAGCGGCGCTGCGGTGGCTACGGCGCGAGTCGTCGATCGATGGCGATGGCGATGCTACAGGGGTGAGGGAGAAGGAGGATTCTCACCAGGCTCAAGGGGTCGCGGTGATGCTCAACGTGCGATTGACGGGGCAAGGGGCGCACTAGTTCGTCTGCGATTGCTCGCCGGAGTTGCTGCGGGCGGCGGTGCTCTCGGCTTGTCGTCGTGGACGAAGCTGCAGATCGCCCTAGGTCAAAACGGGGGCAGGGTTAGGTACGGGAGGTCACGGAGATGATACGTGCATGAACGAGAGGACGCGGGGTGGTCAGCTTTTACCAGGGGAGATCGTCGGAGAGGTTGCAGACGGCGGTGCTCACTGTCGACGACGGAGGCGACGCTACGGTGCGAGCTAGGTCACGAGAACGACGGCGTTAGTTGCGGAAGAAGTCACTGGTCTTAGGTGCATCATCGAAAAGTAGAGGGGCGGCTGGAAGCTACCTGTGGAGCTCGTCGGAGAAAGAGGCAGACGGTGGCGACGGTGGTCGTCGTCGAAGTCGAGCTTACAGGGCACCCGCGGATGAACGGAGAGCACGGACAGATGCGTCTGGATGCGTGGAGTAGGGGTGCGTGGTCAATGAGGCAAGGGGCAGTGGGGTCTCGTCGGAATTGTCACCGGAACATCGTCGGACAGAGGTGGCTCGGGGAGAAATTGAGGGCGTCTAGGGCGTGCCAGCTCGAGGTGACAGAGGGGTTTTATAGAGGAGAGGTAGGCGTTTCCATCTGCGTGATCAAGGCTCGGTAAAGGCTCGGCGTTAAGACGAATTACGCTGGAGAAATCAACGGCAGAAAGGGGGGAAAGAACTGGTCGCTGGGTTGAAGGCGATGAGCGATAATGGTGGGTCCAACGGATGGGAAAAGAAGAGAGGAGGAGGTCCACCGGTCAGCTGCTGTGTGGGTTTCTTTCGCGATACAGTAAAAACGGTTCGGGATGTGGGAGAGAGAGGTGGGGTCTTCTGGCCGAAAGTGAGGAGAGGGGAGAAGTGGGTCCCGTTGTCATTGACTGTGGGTCAAGTTGGGTGAAAAAGTTTCTTGAGCGGAAAGGCTGGAGTTGGGCCTATTGGGCTGCTCCTGTTTTCCTATATTTTTTTTCTATCTAACTCTTTTTCTTTTTCTAATTCTTTTTCTGTTTTCTCTTTCCAAACAATTATTCAAACAATTTCAAACAACACTCAATCAATTCAAACAACAAACTTTTCATTTGAATTTGGTTCTGTTTGGCAACATAATCCAAATCTCAAAATGAAATATTATTTTTATTTATTTTTAGGATCCATTTAATAATTAAATAAAATGGATCTTTAGTTATTAGGGTTTGATTTATTAAATAATATTTCCATTTGAATTCCAATTATTTTCAAAACCAAACCAGAAGGTTTAATTTGAAAAATAAAAGAATACTTGGAAACTTATTTAAATAAATAAATAAGTTTTGGTGTTTTAATTAAAATGGGAAAGCCTTTACTTAAATAAAATTGGATATTTAAATCCTTATTTATTTTATTTAAATAATCCTTTACTCATTTTAATCAAAGCAAAACCTTTTAATAAAAGATTTCAAAGTAGTAATAAAATACTTGGTGTTCATTTAAAATGGGAAAAGCTTTTACTTAAATAAAATTGGATATTTAAATCCTTTATTATTTTATTTAAATAAACCTTTACTCATTTTATCAAAACAAAATATTTTATTACAAAAGCTTGGCCAAAATTAATTTGGCTCACCTTTTCATTTGAAACCAAAGTCTTTTATTAAAAGATCTAAATTTGTATTTCCAAAACAATTTATTTTTCCTTTAACAAAGGTTTATCTTTTTGATCCCTTTAGGATTATTTGTTCACCAATTGGTGTGGGCTTTGGTAAGGGCTTTATTAGTTTTGGAAATTTCAATTTCCTTGTCTTAATATATTCACAAGATTTTGTCCATGGTTCCAAACTTAGTGAAACCATCTCTAAGGTCTTTCTTGATCCTTTGTGAAAATTTGTTGATCAACTTGGTATGGATCAAATCCATGGATTTGGAGATACTTTGGAAAATGATTTCCTTCCATTAGGGTTTAGGGTTTTGGATTTATTTTCCAGGTGTTCAAATTTCCAGATACATTCATTGAGGAATGCATTTCCCTTGATTTGGATTTTTGTTGAATTCAAACTTTAGCCAAAGTTTGTTCAAGATGGAATTTTAAGTCTCCTTTTAGAAACAAAAGTTTCTTTTCACCCTGATTTTCAACAAAAATTTATTTTTTTTATTTATTTTTCACATTACAAGATTTGGAAAATCTTGGGATGTGACATTTAGAAAAATAACACACATGGAAATGTCACCAGTGGTTCCATGCGGTTTAGGGAAAGAACACACATACAATGTCACCCGTGGATCAATGTGGTTTAGGAAAAGAACACACATGCAAAGTTCACCAGTGAATCCATGTGGTTTAGGAAAAGAACACACATGCTATGACTCTAGTGGATCTATATGGTGCAGGAAAAGAACACACAAGCAATATCACCAGTGGATCAATGTGGTTTAGGAAAAGGACACACAGGCAAATGACTCTAGTGGATTCATGTAGTTTTGGAAAATAACACACATTCAAATGTCACCAGTGGATCCATGTGGTTTGGGAAAAGAACACACATGCAATGTCTCTAGTGGATCCTCGTGGTCTAGGAAAACAATAGACATGTCGTTGTATTGGGAACGACAGTACCTGAAGAGGTTAGATAGAGGTGTGGGGACTAGCAGGGAAGCTATCGACGGTGTCTGCAGGCGGGATTGGGTACAAGCGAGCATAGCTGGACGCAGGAAGTACCCAGGTTCGGGGCCCTCGTGATGAGGTAAAACCCCTACTCCTGCTGGATCTGACTATGTGGGATATACGAACTACAAGCGCTCCTTGAGCTGTATTTGCTAGCTACTGTCTTAAATGCTATGATACCAACCCTTTCTACTGAGGCCTTGCCTCTCCTTATATAGGCAGAGAGGCAACAGGCTCACTGGCCAATCCGACTAGCGGGCCCCACATGCGGGTCCTAGCCGGCTGGTCATCTACACTGTCCGGTATGGTGTGTCTTATCAGAGTATGAGTGGTATGGCTGTCGTAAACCGATGGGCGTTTGTCTTGAGCAGCGTTAATCAGACCACTTGTTCTGCGTCACCCCACAAAGTCTTGGTATGGCGGTGGTTGCCGATCTTGTCATCGTCTGAGGTGTACCATGCACCGTCATACGTCGTCTGTCTCATCGATTGGGTCCGGCTCGTCACCGTGGCGGCTACTTCTTCTTGACCCGACTACGAGCAGTGGTAGCTATCTTACTGTTTTTAGTCGGTAGCCGAGATCCGTACTGCTTGGTTGTTATGCAGTTGGGGTACACGGGGTCATCCCCCTGACAAGACATATAATGACTCTAATGGATCCATGTGGTTTGGAAAAGAACACACATGCAATGTCACCAGGGGATCCATGTGGTTGAGGAAAATAAAACACATGAAATGACTCTAGTGGATCCATGTGATTTAGGTAAATATCACACATGCAATGTCACTAGTGGAACTATGTGGTTTAGGAAAACAACACACATGTAATTTCACCAGTGCATCCATGTGGTTTAGGAAAAGAAAACACATGGAATGTCACCAGTGGATCCATGTGGTTTAGGAGAAGAACACATATGTAATGACTCTAGTGGATCCATGTGGTTTAGGAAAAGAACACACATGCAATGTCACTAGAGGATCAATGTTGTTTAGAAAAAGAAGAGACATGCTATGTCACCATTGGATCAATGTGGTTTAGGAAAAGAACAGACTTGCATTGTCACTAGTGGATCAATGTGGTTTAGGAAAAGAACACACATGCAAATGTCACCAGTGGATCAATGTAGTTTAGGAAAAGAACACACATGCAATGACTCCAGTGGATCAATGTGGTTTAGGAAAATAACACACATGCAAATGGCTCTAGTGGATCCATGTGGTTTAGGAAAAAAACACACATGCAATGCCTCTAATGTATCAATGTGGTTTAGGAAAAGAACACAGGAAAAGGTCACTAGTGGATCGATGTGGTTTAGGAAAAGGACACACATTGAATGACTCTAGTGGATCCATGTGGTTTAGGAAAAGAATAAACATGCAAATGTCACTAGTGGATCCATGTGGTTTAGGAAAAGAAAACACATGCAATGTCTATAGTGGATCCATGTTATTTAGGAAAAGAACACACGTGCAATGACTCAAGTGGATCAATGTGGTTTAGGAAAAGAACACACATGCAAATGTTACCAGTGGATCAATGTGATTTAGGAAAAGAATAGACATGCAATGTATCTAGTGCATCCATGTGGTTTAGGAAAACAACACACATGCAATGACTGCAGTGGATCCATGTGGTTCAAGAAAAGAATACACATGCAATGTCACCAGTGGATCCATGCGGTTTACGGAAAGAACACACATGCAATGACTCTAGTGGATCGATGTGGTTTAGGAAAAGGACACACATGAAATGTCACCAGTGGATCAATATGATTTAGAAAAAGAACAGACATGCAATGTCACCATTGGATCAATGTGGTTTAGGAAAAGAACAGACATGCAATGTCACTAGTGGATCAATGTGGTTTAGGAAAAGAACACACATGCAATGTCTCTAGTGGATGCATGCAGTAGGAAAAGAACACACATGCGAATGTCACCCCATGGTTTAGGAAAGCAATAGACATGCAATGTCTCTAGTGGATCCATGTGGTTCAGGAAAAGAACACACATGGAATGTAACTAGTGGATCCATGTGGTTTAGGAAAAACACGCATGCAATGTCACCAATGGATCAACATGGTTTAGGAAAAGAACACACATGCAATGTCTCTAGTGGATCCATGTGGTTTAGGAAAAAAACACATGCATATCTCTCTAGTGGATCCGCATGGTTAAGGAAAAGAACACACATGTAATGACCGTAGCGGATCAATGTGGTTTTGGAAAAGAACACACATGCAAATTTCACCAGTAGATCAATGTGGTTAATGAAAATAACACACATGCAATGTCACTAGTGGATCCATGTGGTTTAGGAAAAGAACACACATGCAAATGTCACCAGTGGATCAATATGGTTTAGGAAAAGAACACACATGAAATGGCTCTAGTGGATCCATGTGGTTTAGGAAAAGAACACACATGAAATGTCAAAACTAGATCCATGTGTTTTAAGAAAAGAACACACATGCACATGTCATCAGTAGTTCAACGTGGTTTAGAAAAAGAACACACATGCAATGACTCTAGTGGATCAATGTAGTTTAGGAAAAGACCACACATGCAATGACTCTAGTGGATCCATGTGGTTTAGGAAAAGAATAGACATGCAATGTCACCAATGGATTCATGTGGTTTAGAAAAAGAACAAACATGCAATGACTCTAGTGGATCCATGTGGTTTAGGAAAAGAACACTTACGAGGGTTTAACTCATCAACGCCAAATGTTAGGGACTTGGGTTTTGGAGAAGGAGGGAGCGCTGGAGACATCTATCAGCTAGCAAATAAGCACATAGGGGACAAAGATTTACCCAGGTTCAGGCCTCATAGAGGTCCCTACTCCTGCTTGTCTGCTCGTGGAATTATCGAAGCAATCGAAGATTACAGTGGTGCGCAGATGCAATCTGGCGAGGGTTGTGGAAACTAGGGTTGCGTGTGTCCTCCTCGCCGCCCCCTCCTAACCTTTATATATGTAGGTTAGGTCTCGGGTAGCAGGTCGAGTCGGTTACAAGTTAGGGTTTTTCCCTTCAAACTTTCTATCCTTAGCTTCTTCTTATTCTTCAAGCAATCGAGAGTCCGTAGGTTACTCGAGTCCTTCATTTGGGCCTTGGCGACACTGTGGGCCTTTGCGTATTTAGGCCATATATACGAAGCTCGAGTACCTGTAGGGTATACCCATGTCAGTAGCCCCCGAGTGTCCAGAGGAATCGCAGATTCGACTGGGGACTTTTTGAAGTCTTTCGAGTGCATGAATGAGTATATTTTCGACTGCTTTGTTTGTGTCATAGGGATTGTTGATGTGCGTGCCTGATCTAACCGAAGTATCGGTATCAGTTAACCACCTTAGGGTGAAACAACGCAATCTACTCGAACTCGAGTCCCCGGACTCGAATTTGGAAAAGTGCTAGCGTAATTCGACTCAAGCCGTAGAGGTCTTACAGGAGTCGAATTCCAGTTATATGGGTGTGAGCACTCGACGCGTCCGTCAAGGCATGTTCATCGTACCTGTAGGTACGGATACATTTCTGGTAGTGCGTAGCTAATGCGTTGCCAGGCCTTATTCAGGTCTTACCTTCACGCCGTAAGCGCGACATCCGAATTTTATCATTGCGGAGATGATTCGGGTGACCCAGGAGACGCAGTCTCTTTATAGGGAAAAATTATGAGGCGGTGTCGCCATGAGTTTCGAGTGTGGATGTTATCAACACACACTTTTTGTATAAATAATCATAGGGTGCGCGACCAGCGCTCCCTATGGGAGTAGCCCCCGAGTGCCTGGTTGAGTCGAAGATTCAGCGGGGATCAAGACTCTTTTATGCATCGTCTTTTGTTTGCTTGTTTTAGTCGAATTTGTTTCCGGCGCTCCCTATGGGAGTAACCGATGTCCATAGTCAAGCCATGCTTCGACTGGTTGGGTTTGCTTTGATTATCCATTTTCCTAAAAAAGAAAAAGAAAGAAAAATCGTAGGGTGTGCGACCAGCGCTCCCTACGGGAGTAGCCCCCGAGTGCTTGGTGGAGTCGAAGACTCGAGCAAGGACTAAAGTAGTCGAAGTCTTCTGCTGTGTAGCTTTGATGACGTCAGTGCTGAAGATTTCATGACCTCAGTTGCCCGCGTGAGCGAGTTTGACGGGACATGACGAGCAGTGGGTCCCACTCCCTGACTTTGATTTGACTAGGCGTGCGTAATCTTTATTTTAACTGCGCCTCCTCGATTTCTGCGCGTAATGGGAGCAGTGGAGGGACGGTTTGCGCTTACACTCCCTCACGTGTCCAGCACGATTTTTGCCACGCGTCCATTAGGGTTTTTCTGAGCCGTTGGATTGCATCTTCCAGGGGTTAAGTAACGGTGCTGCGATGGTAATTTCTCATCTGCTCGCATTCATCCTTTGCTTTCATTGCCATTGCCGCTACTCCTCTGCTTTCTCTGCGCTCATCTCGTCCTTGACGCTGGACCAGCTCCACTCGTTTCCAAGCTACTTCCTTCGGTCGCATCGCCGCCGTGCAATGGGGAAGAAGAAGGGAGGTGCTGCGGCTGATTCCACGGCTACCGCTGCTGCGGCGAAGAAGAAAGGCGGCTCCACCGCTGCAGGCACCAGCACCGCCGCCAGCGGGAAGAAGAAGGGCACGGGCACCCGCGTCACGAATGGCGTGTGGCGTCCCTCCATCATCAAGTCATCAGATCTCCGTCTTCTTCGTCAAGGCGAGTCTTTGTCTGACATAATCGCCCGGCCAGCGTGCAGTGGTGAGGCAATTCCTTCTCCTCCCGCTGGTTTTCGAGTGATGTTTTTGGCATTCATCATTCGCGGTCTCTCCTTGCCCCTTCACCCCTTTTTTAGGGGCCTCCTTTGTTTCTACGGGCTTCAGCTCCATCAGCTAACCCCGAACTCGATCCTCCACATCTCTTGCTTCATTACCCTCTACGAGTGCTGGCTCGGAATTGAGCCGCACTTCGGCCTCTTCAAGCGCCTCTTCAAGTTGAAGCGCCAATCTGCATCTGGCTCTTTAGTCTATGATGTAGGTGGTTGCAGAATTCACATCAACCCATCTGCCACCTATTTCGACATCAAGCTCACAACGTCCGTCCAAGGGTGGAGGGACAAGTGGTTCTGCATCCGTGATGAGAAGGTTGGCGACGAGCACTTTGGACTCGCACCGTTCGATCCCGCGACGCCGTGCAATAGGAAGCGCTCCTGGAAAAATGTAGTTATGCCTGGCAAATCCGCGGAGACGGACGTGCTGTACGAGCGTGTCTGCGACCTCGAGAGTCGCCTCGGCACAGAGGAGGGAGGATGCGCCCTCATTCGCATGTGGCTACGCCGTCGCGTCCAGCCCCTGCAGGCCCGAGTCCACCCCATGTTTCAGTGGACTGGCACTGACGATCCCACTCGCGTGTCTGCCTATGGCATGTCCACGAGTGAAGTGGACAAAAGGGTTCGACTGGTCACCAAGTACACTGTCAAAGATGTACTCCCTAGTGAGCCAGTTGTTCCTTCGTTTGATGCTGCTAACCCTCCTCCTAAGGTATAGTTGTCCTACGCAATAGCTTAATTTGTTGATTGCTTTTCTGCTGTTTATATTTTTTTTGTTGCTGAACTTGTTGTCTGTATGCAGGATTGGGCGGTATCGCCTTGTATGCCCCCTCTTCCTGAGGGGATTATCCCTCGTGAAGCCTTGGAAGAGGACGAGTCAGAGTCGACCGTCCCATCTGATGCGGAGGAGGAAGCCCCCGAGTCCGGCAGTCCGGATACTCGCAAGCATTCACGCAGCGAGGATTCCGATGCATCGTCTCCTTCGACTCCGGAAGGTGCAGGTGTAGGTGCGAAATCGCCAATCCTTGCCATGCCTGTGAGCGCCATGGCACCATCCTCTCGCAATAAGATGCGATTGCCCAAGGAGTCCTCGTTAGAGTCCGGGGAGCCCACTTTTAACTATGACAAGTTTGATTGGTAAGTTTTCTAGTTTGCTTGTTCTTCTCTATTTTGCTTTTGTTGGCTCGTCTCTAGGTTTGTCCTTTCTTGATGTGGATTTTGTCTTGCAGTCAATAGGCGTCATCATCTTCCAGCGACGTCCAATTTTTGAAAGAATCAGGAGTCGCGACCTCAAAGGACAAGAAAGAGGTCGAGCGTGCTCCTTCACCTCCATTGGCGGCCCACTCCGGGCACAACTCTTCCAGTTCTCCTCATGCAGGGGAGCATCGAATGGTTGCCCGGATGACGGTCTGTGAACAACTTGGTCATTGGAGGATCATGTGAGTGTAGATTTGCTTCTTTTGCATGGTGTAGTCGATGTTATCTATTGCTTCTGCTGATTCTCTGTTGTGCGGTAGCTCCTTGTGAAGGAAGCGCTTGCGCAGCGAAACAAGTGCTTGCTATGGGCGCCGACATGCGATCTTTGGAGGCAGCGTCATCGCGTGGTTGAGAGTGAGTGTCTTGTACTTCTTCTTCTTCTTCTTCTTCTTCTTCTTCTCCTTTGATATAGTCGACTGATAGTCAAACCTGTTTGCTGTGTGGCTGAACATAATGCCCTCCCGCGCGACGCTGCTACCATGGAGAAAGCTCTCGCCGTGGCTGTGAAGGGTCGCGATGAAGCAATCAACGCAGCGTGTGGCGCAAAGGCGCGAAGAGGATCTTCGTGCTTCCATTGCATCCAGGGAGAAGTTGTTCGAAGAACAACTTTTGTCGATTGCCAAATCCCTCTCAGGTACCTTGTCCAGATATCATTGTTGTTCGTTGTTTGTTGTTTTGCCTATTGGCGTTGATGTTTGATATTCATGTGTTGGTTTATGTGCAGATGCTAGCAGTTTGAGCTTCGATCCACGATGACGCTTTGGCGGGTGCGCTTTCGGCAGTCGAGGACCGTAGCATTGCTGTTCAAGATACGCTCTCCAAGGCTAAGGGTGTTCTCAGTCGCCTCCGGGAGGAGCTGATGCCCAAGGCTGAGCTAATCGAGAACATGGGCGAGTTGGTGAGTCTTTCACGGGGGGTGTTCCCTCCAGCTTCAAGAACTCACTCTGCTCGGCTGGCGCGTCCATGTCGCTTGCCATGGTGCAGGCCCACGGAGTCGAGATTGATCCTGCCGTGGTGTCGAAGGAGATGCGTATTAGCGCGGATGACCAGCAGGTAGTCTTCGATCCTTTCGCGACTGCCTGTGGTAAATATGGGCCGCAGCTAATAAACACGATCGCGAAGTTTCTGAGGAGATGCAGCGCACCAAGAAGGCGGCAAAGGCGATGGCATCAGGGGCTGGCGGAAAGTCAGTGGCATCTGACACTGCCACAGTCTCGATGAAGCCCCCGAAGCCGTCGAAGTCGAAGAAGCCAATCGCTCCTTAATAGTTTTTGTAATAGTTTACTAGTTTATGTCCTTTGTTAAGAACATGCCTACTGTCGAGTGTATCTGCTGATACTTTTTGCTAGTCTTGAATGCACTTGAATCTTTTGTTTTGTGTTGATTTGGTCGTCTTATTTGCTTCTATCTTGGCTAGTGGTAGGGTACATCGACTGATCCTTTGAGGGAAACTCAAGACTCGCGGCCTCTTGATGATACTTTGGCACCACCATGCTCCAGGGTAGATGAGCTATCGCTGCTTTCACGACTGTGTGACCGCGTGAAGCAGCTGGAGCGTGAGTTGCCCGTGCTCCGTGGGAACGCAGATGTATGGAAGTCAAAGGCGGAGAAAGCCGCCACCCGAGAGCAGTATTTTCTTGGCGAGGTGACGCAGCAGGGTGACCAATTCAAGTGTTAGTTTTGCTTTCTCTTATCTTTCCCTTGTAGTCACTCGCGATTGTGCGTTGTACTTATGCTGTTGTTTGCTGCTTCGTGTAGTTGTCAGCGCGCGTCATCCACATGATGCGAAGGATAGAATTGCCATTCGTATGCATGATCTTACCCAGGAGCAACTTCAAGAGAGTGGATACTTTTGGGTAGATCATGATCATGCGATTGCACTGGCGACCCTGCAGGATCGCGTGACGCGAGTGCTGCATTTTCTGAAGAAGTCGCAGTCTTGTTTGAAGAACATTTATCAGACGATGTTTCTGCTGGATGTTACTCCGTCAAGCCTACTGGCCCTCCTTGCCAAGTTTCAAGACCTGACCGCGGTTTGCGAGTGCGTGAGGCAACAGTTGGTGGCTGGTGCCAAGGCTGCTCTATCATTGGTGCGACTGCACAGGCCTGACGTGGGTGTTGTGGCGATTGCGGCTGGGCCGCCTACGCCACCAGCAGGGTCTTCCTGGAATCTGGTGCCACACTACCAGGCTGTGGATCGCCTAGCAGAAGAGATCGTCGACTTTTTTGAGGAACAAACCAACGTTCTCTTGCTACAGTAGTAGCTTATTTTGTATCCTACACATAAGTGTACCCGTGTTGTAAAGTTCGTATAAATGTTTTATATAATTTATTGTCGGATATGTATAAAGAGCTTTGTTAGCATGAAGTGCGTTGCACTATGCGAGTCCTTTTCTTTAGCCTGGACATGATCTTACCTTAGTCCCTTGTCAACCTGTCAGGTGCGTTGCAGCTGGATTGAGTGTCAAGGGTTTCGATTGATGTGCCAGCTACTCATGATATCGTGTTTTGGTTCGTAGAACAGATGTGTGTAGGGTGGCGTAGCCCCCGAGTCGATAAGTTGCGAAAAAATGAAGGAAGATACAGAGTTTTGGGGCACTTAGCTTTATTTATTTGTGAGACAGTACGAAGTACAAAGTGTGGCTAAGTAGCCTTGGCTGAGTGCCTTATTTGTGATGCAAAACTAAAACGACTAAGGGTAGAAGGCCGCGGTATGCGTTCCAGGGTTGGAGTATGCGACTCTGTCTCTAAATCTTGAAGGCAATAGGCGCCACCGGGATTATACGTAATCACGTATGGTCCTTCCTGTGGGGACTCGAGCTTGAGATGTCCTCGCTGCTTGATCAGTAGGACAGGTCGCCTTCGACGAAGGATCTGGGGCGTAGCCTCCTACTGTGGTAGTTGCGCAGGTTCTGCTGGTAGATCGTTGATCTTTCCGCGGTGATTTCTCTTGCCTCGTCAAGGAGATCGACGTTGTCTTCGAGTGCGAGGGATGACTCTTGTTCACTGTAAGCGACCACGCGCGGCACCTTGTACCGTACCTCGGCGGGTAGCACTGTCTCGGCTCTGTGCACCATAAAGAACAGCGTGTAGCCTGTGGCACTATTAGGAGTTGTGTGTAGGCTCCATAGTACGTATTGCAGTTCATCTGGCCAGCATCCCGCGGCTTGTTCGAGTGGCCAGAGGAGTCGCTTCTTGATGCCGCCGCAGACGAGCCCGTTTGCTTTTTCCACCTGACCGTTGGTCTGTGGATGTGCTACAGAGGCATAGCTGATATTGATCCCCTGTTTCTCGCAGAATTCTTGGAGCTCCTTGGATGTGAAGTTCGTCCCATTGTCGGTGATGATGCTGTGTGGTACTCCGAAGCGGTAGATGATGGATTCGAAGAACTTGACTGCGTTGTGTCCTGATTGGTTGGTCACTAGCATGGCTTCAATCCACTTGGTGAACTTGTCGACTGTGACCAAGAGGTAGACGTAGCCTCCTCGTGAGGACCTTGGGAGTTTGCCGACCATGTCGAGTCCCCATTGTGCGAAGGGCCAGGCCAGTGGGATTTGCCGGAGCTCTGCGCCTGGTGCATGCGGCTTATCTGCGAATCGTTGGCAAGCGTTGCATTTTTGGACGATGTCCTTGGCGCCACGCATGGCCGTAGGCCAATAGAACCCAGCTCGTAGAGCTTTGGCGACGAGGGCGCGACTGCCGGCGTGGTGTCCGTCGGTCCCTCATGGATGTCGAGGAGGACAGCTCTTCCGTCGGCTGTGGATACGCATCGCTGCAGTACTCTTGTGATGCTGCGTTTATACAGTTCGCCGTTGATGACAACGAATGCTTTGGATCACCGCGCGATGTGCCGTGCATCAGTCAGATTGTCCGGTAGCCTTTTTCTCAGGAGGTATGTGATGTACGGTTGCGTCCAGGATTGCTCAATCATCATGACGCTCATTGGTCCCTCGAGTCTTGTGTCCAACTCCAAGTCATCGAGTGCCATTGACTCATTGAGCAGCGTAGCCCCTGAGTCCGTTGCTGTGCTTGTTTTCTTATCCGTGGCCTTTGGCTTGATGGAGCGTTCGCAGATGCGCTGGCGGAATAACCCAGGTGGTATGGGGGCGCAGGTAGAGCCTATGTTGGCGAGTGCGTCCACCTCTTCGTTGCTTTCGCGACCTACGTGCCGCAGCTCGCAACCGTCGAAGTCTCCTTCGAGTGTGTCGTAGAGGTCGCGGTACGCGATCATGTTGTCATTCAGTGCGTCGCACTCATGCATTGTTTTGTTGACGACCAGCTTGGAGTCGCCGTATATGATGAGCCTCTTGGCGCCGCAGGCTTTTGCCATCCTCTTCCGTGCAACAGGGCCTTGTATTCAGCCTCATTGTTGGAGGCTGTGAACTGCATTCGCAGGATATACTTCAACTTGTCCCCTTGAGGTGATGTCAGTATGACACCTGCGCCTGCTCTGTCCTTCCGCTTGGACCCATCGAAGTGCATTGTCCAGAGGTAGGACATATCTGGTTTGTTTGGGAGGTAGTTCTCCATCCAGTGCACGAGGAAGTCAGGGAGGACTTGCGACTTGATTGCGTCGCGCTTTTCGTATGTGATGTCTCGTGGAGACAATTCTATTCCCCAAAGCGCGACCCGTCCCGTGGCATCAGGGTTATTGAGGATATGTCCCAACGGGGCGTCATTGACCACCACGATTGGGTGTTCCTGAAAGTAATGGCGTAGTCGCCGGGCGGTCATGAAGACACCGTACGCTAGTTTCTAGTAGTGTGGGTACCGCTGTTTTGTTGGCGCGAGGACCTCGCTAAGGTAGTATACTGGGCATTGTACCCTGTGGACCTTTTTTCCTTGGCTCGCTCGACGACGAGCATTGTGCTGACCACCTGGTTGGTGGCGGAGATATATAGTAACAGTGGTTCCCTTTCTCGTGGGGTCACCAGTACTGGCGAAGTGGATAGCAGGCGCTTGAGGTCTTCGAATGCTTCTTGCGCTTCATTGGTCCATTCGAATTTTTCAGCTTTGCGGAGGAGCTGGTAGAAGGGCAACGCCTTTTCACCCATCCGACTGATGAATCAACTGAGGGCTACGATTCGCCCAGCCAGCTGCTGAACGCCCCGTATGTTTTTCGGCTTCTCCATGGCCAGTATGGCTTTTATTTTCTTCGGGTTTTCCACGATTCCCCACGCGGAGATGAGGTACCCGAGTAGTTACCCAGATGGCACGCCGAAGGCGCTTTTGTCTGGATTGAGCTTGATCTGGTAGTGGTCGAGGTTGGCGAAGTTTTCGTGCAGATCGTCGATTAGCGAGGCTTCTTCCTTGGTCTTGATTACTATGTCGTCGACATAGACTTGAATATTGCGACCCAGTTGTTCCTTGAGGCAAGCCTGCATGCACCGCTGGTAGGTAGCTCCCACGTTTTTTAGCCCGAAGGGCATTGTGTTGTAGCATAACACACCAAAGGGCATTGTAAATGCCATTTTCTATTGGTCTTCCTCCTTCATTCGAATCTGATTATAGCCTAAGTAGGCATCGAGGAAGCAGAGGCGCTCGCATCCCGCGGTGGAGTCGATGATCTGGTCGATTGGCGGCAACGGGAAGTGATCCTTTGGGCAGTGCTTATTCAAAGAGGTGAAGTCCACGCACATCCGCAGGATATCCGTGTCCTTTTTTTGGTACCAGCACCGTGTTGGCGAGCCAAGTGCTTTCCTTAATCTCGCGTATGAATTTGGCGTCGAGGAGTCTGTTGATCTCCATGCCGACTGCCTGCGCTCGTGGCTCGGATAATCACCGAATTGTTTGCTTGACTGGCCTTGCGTCGGGGTTGACGTTGAGTGCATGCTCGGCGAATTCCCTAGGAACTCCTGGCATGTCCACAGGACACCAGGTGAAAATTTCCCAGTGCTCACGGAGGAATTCGACGAGCGCGAGTTCCTATACGGGACTCAAGTTGTTGGCGATGAGGGCCGTCTTGGCGGGATCCGATGGGTGGACCTGTACTTTCTTGGTGTGCACCGATGAGTCGAAGGATAGATCGGGCGAGCTCGGCCGGCTCAGGGGAGGCAGGCTATTGTCTGTTGACTCTTTCAGTCTTGCGAGTTCTTCCTGCATGCCGAAGGACTGGGGAATTCTACTGAATTCCCTATCGCAGCTGTCGGATCTTTTGAAGTTCCCGTTGATCATGATGACGCCATTGGGACCTGGCATTTTCATCTGCAGGTAGGCGTAGTGTGGAACTGCCATGAACCTAGCGAACACGACGCGCCCGAGGATGCAGTGGTATTGTGAGGGCCAGTCGACGACCTCAAAGTCGATGCGCTCGCGCCGGAAGTTCCTCGGCGTGCCGAAGATGACGTCAAGGTTGACTTTGCCCAGGGGGTATACGCCTTTCCCTGGGACGATGCCGTGGAATGTTGTGTCCGAGGCCTCCAGGCAAGTTAGAGGGATCCTCATTGCTCGCAAGGTACTCGCGAATATAAGGTTAATGTCGCTCCCGCCATCCATAAAGACGCGGCTCATGTCGAAACCTCCGATTTGCACCTCGAGTACGAGGGGGCAATGGCCTGGACGGGTACCTGAGGCGGATGGTCACGTTTGTCGAAGGTGATGCATGACTCGCTTCCACTAAGGTACTCAGTGGTAGATGGTGGCGAGTGTGTGGCCAAGTTGACTTGGCGACTGATGGCCTTCTGCACCCGATTGGAGGGGCGTCCCTTTTGGATCATCATGGTGCCCATGGCGCGTGGGTACGGTTCGCCTCCATGGTGCTAGTCCGGTGCAGCTGCATTCGGGGGTGTCCCAGGTGGTGGTGGCGGAGCGCCATGTGCCACGGCACCTGGAGCGGCTCCGTAGCCTCTTTCGACTATGTTGCGGTTCATCCGAACCAATCCCCCATGTAGCTTGAGGAACTCGCGGCAGTCCTTGAGGAGGTGGCTGGACTTCTTCTTGCCATCATGCTTGTCGATGTAGAAGTGCACCGTACATGGCCCGGACAGTTTGTCCTCAATGGAGGTCGCTGGTGCCTCGTCACGAGTGCGACGTTGCCACACTTGCGTGGTTTTCCCGGAGTCGCGGTATCGGCCGCTACCACGTTGACGTCACGTCTTTCGACGTAGCCGGCCGCGACCATGTTGACGTCGTCGCGGTCATCGTAGATGCGCATGCGACGCTTGCCTCGGCGATCGCGCCTGCGCTCGAGTTCCGCCTCTTCGTCAGAGTGAACGTGATTTTTCACCGAATCTTATCCATCGGCCCACCGATTTCCGATCTCCATCAGGTGGTCGATGGTCTTCGGTTTTGAGCGACCCAGCTCCTCCCTGAGTTCTAGGCGGCGGACGCCACCGTTGAATGCGTCAATCGCGCGATCCTCCGAGATGTTTTCTGCGGAGTTCTTGATGATGGACCATCTTTGGATGTAGGAGCGTAGCGATTCGCCAGATCTTTGCTGGCAACATCTCAGCTCTTCGATTGATGCAGGCCGCTTGTATGTGCCCTTAAAGTTGCGCACGAAGCTCTAAACCAGCTCATCCGAACTGCAAATGGATCCGCGTGGGAGGTTGTTGAGCCATGCTCGGGCGGTGCCTTGCAGCTGTAGCTGCAAGCATTGCATGGTCGTGCTTCAACTACCTCCGTGGAGTCTGATGGAGGAGATGTGGTCCTCCAGCTAGATTTTTGGGTCTTGTAGGCCGTCGAACTTCGGGTTCTCCGACGGGAGTTTAAACCCCTTTGGCATTCACTTCTGTATGATGGACCTACTGAAGCATCTAGCACCGCAGAGCTCCACGTCTTCCTCTTCTGAGTCAGTCGACCGAGTATGTCGTGCCCTTGATTTGTTGATCTTGTGCTGCGTGATGTCATCACGCGCGTCGTAGTCATGGTCGTGTCGTCGTGAGCGGCAACGTCGAGACAGGTCGTGACTGTCATCACTGGATGAGGGCGAGGAGTAACGCTTTGCTAGCGCTTTGCCCTTCTTTGGTTCTGGTGTTGGCTCCTTGTCGAGGGCGGCCTCGATTAATCCCAAGCCCGCGATCGTGGATCGGTGCATGGCGGCTCGGGGATCTCTAGCCTGTGGCTGGTTGTTGAGGAGGTACATGGTGGCCGCTGTCACCGCAGCCTGCGATGTCTTGGGGACCACGTTGCCCCTGGTGTCGACTGTCATAGAGCCTAAGTCGAGGACCTTTGAGGCTTCCATGCGTTCTTGCTCGGTGAGATGGGCCATCCGAGATTGCCTCTTCTTGGCGAGGTGCTCGTTTCAAAGCCATTTCGCTTCCGAAATCCTTTTTGAAAACAAAACCAGCACCGCTCTACAGCAACCTTCCCAACAGTCCATGACCGCGGACACGGCTATTCGAATAGTTTTACACTCTGCAGAGGTTGTAAACTTTACCCACACCATCCGGGTACACTACCCTGATCTACACCGATCGTGGGTCGAGTAACCGATCAAGACTATCCGGATTCCCACTCTAATATAAGTGCCTACCCTATGAGTGTTACTCCCCTCAAAACCGGGACGTCGGGTACCGAGGACCAACCGAAGCGCATTTTAGACTTTACACAGTGGGCGCTTTCAATGAGAGGCTCATAGTAACGCCTGGCTATCCGCAAACAGTTCGTTCCTTCTCTAGGTCGATGTCCCACATGGACCCTTAAGGGAGAAGGCCCAACCTCCAGGGATCGCGATCCCCTGTAGTAGGTGCGAGGCAGCTTATACCAGAATAGACAAACATCAAATCCAGCCCTGTCCCATTCCAGAGTAATGTGTTTGCACGGGTTAATTGTTCTAGCAAAGCGCAAAAGAACCGGTGTGTTTTTGTAAACCTTTTTCCTCCATCTTTCCTTCAGCATTTTGTAAAACAAAACCTTTTTCTTTCTCAACATCTCTTGGGAGGTCGCACCTCACCAAGGTTTTATCATAAAACATTTGGTAAAAAATTGTCAGGGTCTTCCAATCCTATAGCTTTGCTTCGGCTAAATCGGGGTCTCCAAAGGGTATGTTGTATTACACCATCTACCACACTAGGGACAAGTAGGTGTCATCAAGGGGGTTATACTTAACAGTACACAGGTGTAATAGTTCGGAGGAGCCAAACCACTACCATATATCCATCAACATATAGTAAAACAATGCAGTTTTAATAAACAGTAGATAAAACATGCATAAGTAAAACAGTAGGACGAGGCTTATGAGCAAGAAGGTGGCTTGCCTGATTATCAGAAATATGGCAATATGTCCCTGGACTTCTCCTTTAGATAACCTAGAATACCAATATCGATAATAATAAGACCTCTTCTTCTCGGTGTCAATACAAGCGCAACTATCGTCATCATCGAGTACACATGCAAACAAGCAAGATCATAATCAAAACAAGGCATACAAGAATCAAAACCATATAGCAAGCAAATGATAATACAAGTTTACAAATCAGTAGTGGTGTTGATAAAATGGATTAGAAGGATTGGTAGCATGTCTTGGAACATTTGAAGGAAACCATATGGGTTTCAAAGTCTATAAACTAGGGATGAGAGGGTTTTGGACCAAAGACTTATTCCATAAGATACCATTGTAAAAACATGATACCAACAGATAGGTATTGATAAAATAGAACCAACAAAAGTGGTTTCACTATTTTATCACTTACCAAAGATTTATAGTGATTTTCATAGTGAATAAGTCTCTAGTTTTAGGAAATAATTCACCAGAAAAGTTCTGGAGCTCCAACAATTATTTCCTTGGGTGGTTAGGTAAGGCTTGACGTACTTGTTAACTGAGAGTTGGAATCATGTCAAAATATTTACCAGAATACCCTCAGGAAATTCCCAAAGGCAGTTGTGTAGACATTTTGTCTTTTTCACCCAATTAAATCTACTAAAGATTTTGATTTGATTCCAAGGACGCATGGTAGGTATTTATAATACCTTTCCATAGAAATTGGACTCACACTTTTTGGATTTGTCAAACTCCTGGAATGATTTATCTAGTGATAATACCACTTATAGAAGTATTTAATTCGCTAAAATTCAACAGAGCGTTAATAAATAATTATCTCCTGGTTTCAGATAGGTATTTGTGTTCCACTTCTATGGGAGTTGGAATTAGACTCATAGGTGTGGTAGATATGCCTAGGGAATTTTATTAATGTAGATATGGATGGATTTTGTTATTTTTACTAGGGTAAAACCAGGGTTCACCATGGTAGGAGATAAATGCTAACTGATAGGTACAATAATAACCTTTTAGGGGAAGTTTGTTTCATCCTATTTGAGCATTCATAGCTCACTGTGGACTTTATCTAGTGCAAAGTATACCTTTTTGTAGATTTATTTTCAGAAAATGAGGAATATTGGTTTGGGCAAGGTTCTTACTCTACATGTTTAACAAAACAAGTGTTTACATGCATATATTTTTATGTGGGCAAAAGAAGGCCATTTTCATTTTATTTGGTAATTAAACCAAACCTGCATAATACAGATCTAAAATCTTATACTAAAAAGAAAAAGGGGGCAACAAGGCACCTAGGCCAGATCTGAGCGGCAGTGGGCCGCATGGCGCCGAGGCGGCCCAGCGAGGAGGGGCTGCGCACGGGAGCCCATGGTTCGAACCCGATGAATGTGCGGGAGCTGGCAGTACGGGAGGCCCCTGACCGTCCGTTCTAGGTGCGATGGATGGCCTCCCGTCGTCGTCGTCGTGGTGGTTCTGGCGGCACGACCGAAACCCTTGCGGCGGCGGGATGGGAGCGGGGCGCTCACCTGAGGGCTCATCGGCGTCGGGAAGGCGGCGGAGGCGACGCAGCGCACGACGGCGGTCCCGATGATAGGCGGCAAGGCGGGATTTGACGCCGAGATCTGGCACGTCCGAGAACGCTCTCGTCGGAGCTCGAAGCCGGCGACGGTAGGGGCAGTACCTAGCCACCAAAACAGCAGCATCAGAGAGGGGAAGGAGGGGAACGTAGCACGGTGACATGGAGAGAGGGAGGGGCAGAGGGGAGTGCACCATGGTCGATTTTTGGAGGAGGCCGAAATGGAGTTCTTCTCCTCTCCTGGCTAGTACAGAGCGAGGGAGGGGAAGTGGACTGCAGGGGAGGTGAGTGATGGTGAGAGGAGGCAAATGAGCCAGAGTGGGGAGAACTGGGTGTCCTGGGATATTTAAACCGAGTGGGAAGGGTGTAGGAGGGACCAAGTCCATGGACAAGCTTTTGGAGGGTGCTGGGTAGTCATTGGTTGATAGAGGCGATGAGGGGTGAGAGGTGGGGGTGCTCTGGGTCGTGCAGGAGCAGAGAGGGCCAGCTGGTGGCTGTTGCAAGATAATTGGCCTCACATGCTTGTCTCTCTCTCTCTTCTTCTCACTTCCAAGCACATGGGACAAGGGAGATGGGTTGCTATAGTAGCTTAGCTACAGTGCACACGACCAGGACTGAGGTATGTGGTGGTGGAATCTTGTTGGGGAAGATTAGAAGAGGTTTGATGGAGGTTTTGGTGCTAAAGGGGTAAATGTTCAAATCTTCTCTAAGGGATGTTCAAGGTTTAATTTTTCATTTTTTGATATTGACCCAAAGAGATAAGGATGCTGGTAGATGGGTAAGGTGAGGATGCCTCACTAGGATTTATTTGGGATTTTTCAGAAGATTAGAAGTCCACTTAAATCCATTTATTCAAAAACTGCAGAAGTGAAGTATTGGAGCTCATTTGATATTTTTACATTTGACCTTGTTGTATTTTGATGTGAGGTGATCCCAAATGTGAATACACACTTAGGGGAATTTTCCCAAGATTTATTGGGGCTTAAAAGTATTTAAAACATTTATTCCCTTTCTGCCATTTAAGAAAATAGGCAAAAAGAAAAAATAAAACTCTTCAAAAATATTTATTTTTGAAGTGGGAAGTTAGGGTATGATATATGGGTCTCAATTGAGCCAAAATTTGAGGAAGTGTTTTGGCAAAAACCAAACTTTCCTTTATGGAGGAAGTTTTGGAGGTTTTGCCTATTAAAGGAATTTGAATAGTTTTGGTCCATAATAATTATGGGTAATTATTGATAAATCTTGATGATCAAGGTAGCTGATGTAAACAAGGTGTAGGAAGCGTTTGCAACCTTGGGATTGGAGAATCCAAGTTGATTTTGGTGGAATACCCTAGATTAAGGATCTAAGGTGGTGTTAATTTCATACCATCAAAACATGGTTGTATCTTGGAGTTCAGATCTCCCCTTGGGGCATGGGATGGATAGTTAGTTAGAATATGTCATATAGATGATCATGGAAGAAGGAGTTTGGATTGGTTGCCCTCGAGGTGGTCTGGAAGTAATGGAAAACTTTGTTGAAAATAAGGCTGCCATACCCGATGAGTCATGATGCCTTATAAACCATGTGGGTTTAAGAAGCACAAAGATCCACTTGGAACAAGTGAAGTAGGTAATGATAGACGTATATGAGTAGATCACAACCATGCAAAGATTTGGTCCATAGAAGGTTGGATGATAGTGTGAGATTCTGTCAAAGTAGGCATGTTGACTAGATTTGCAGGAAGAGTTAATTTCTTGCCTGCAAAACCATCAAGAACAAGGGGGTTAGAAGATGTTATAACCAGGGGAAAGAGTGGGACTTGGTAGTCCTTAGGATGGTTAACAATATAGTTTAGGTGCATTACCAAAAATGCACAAGGGTTGAGAAAGGGAGACATCCAAAAAGGTGATGTTGGAAATAGTTTTCTAGACTTGGCCAAATTTGGCAGATTTAGGGTTTTTGACTAGATTATGAGAGGCAAGGCTTTTGATGGATAGCATGATACCAAGCATCATCAAGTGGATGAGGTTGAAGAGTATATTGAGTAGAAGGGATCCATGCTTGATATTGGTCTTCATTGACTTGGAAAACTTCTAGAATGGATCACTGCAGAATTGATGTGGTTAAGGGTTTTAGACGATCACCTAGTAGCTAGAGTTTAGATCCAGATTGTATTCTTGCTTAGGGTTCGGTGATTTTAAGGTATCTTGATACTAGTGGATGATCTCTTAGAGTAGCTCATACTACTTCTAAGAAATCAAGTTAAACAGCAGATCAAGGCAACTCATCTTGCAAACAAATCATGTACGACTAGGGTTACCATCGAGCTTAGCTTGAGGTAAGGATGGGAATTTTTGAAAGGTTGGAGTTTAAACAAGGTAAGGTCCTTGGTACATCGACCAAGAGTAGAGTTCAAAAGATTTATAAAAGGTTTTGGGAAACCTAGAGATAAGAATGGTTGAAGGTTCTGTCTATAAAACATAAGGAGATTATAATAGGTTGTTCTCCATAGTTTAGGGAAATAGAAGCTACTAAAATAGTTGGTTTGCAAAGGCTTCTTGGCTCAGGTTTTGAAATGCCAGAACATTTGAGGATATGTAAAATGAGCCAGGATAGTTTTGTTAAATAGCTTTTGTCAACTAATGGTGAGGTAAGGAGTATCATAGGGTATACACTCAAATGCACCAGCACAAACAAACAACAAGCACACACTGCACCAAAGTACAAGAAAAAGTTTTTGTTCCCCCTGATTTTTGCATTCTGGACAACTAATCAGGGTTTCTGAAATTGGGATGTTACAGAACACACATGCAAATGTCACCGGTGGATCCATGTGGTTTAGGAAAAGAACACACATACAATGTCACCTATGGATCCATGTGGTTTAGGAAAAGAACACACAAGCAATGACTGCACTGGATTAATGTGGTTCAGGAAAAGAACACACATGCAACGTTCACCAGTGGATCCATGTGGTTTAGGAAAAGAACACATATGCAATGACTCTAGTGGATCAATGTGGTTTAGGAAAAGAACACACATGCAATGTCTCTAGTGGATCCATATGGTTTAGAAAAAGAACACACATGCAATGTCTCTAGTGGATCCATGTGGTTCTGGAAAAGAACACACATGGAATGTCACTAGTGGATCAACGTGGTTTAGGAAAAAACACGCATGCAATGTTACCAATGGATCGATGTGGTTTAGGAAAAGAACACACATGCAATGTCTCTAGTGGATCCATGTGGTTTAGGAAAAAATACACATGCAAATGTCTCTAGTGGATCCATGTGGTTTAGGAAAAAATACACATGCAAATGTATCTAGTGGATCCATGTGGTTTAGGAAGAGAACACACATGCAATGACTCTAGTGGATCAATGTGCTTTAGGAAAAGAACACACATGCAAATTTCACCAGCAGATCAATGTGGTTAAGGATAAGAGCACACAACCAATGTCACTAGTGGATCCATGTGGTTTAGGAAAATAACACACATGCGAATGTCACTAGTGGATCAATGTGGTTTATGAAAAAGAGCACACATGCAACTCTAGTGGATCCATGTGGTTTAGGTAAAGAACACACATGAAATGTCACAAGTGGATCCATGTGGTTTAGGAAAACAACACACATGCAAGGACTCTAGTGGATCCATTCGGTTTAGGAAAAGAACAAACATGCAATGTCACCAATGGATTCATGTGGTCTAGAAAAAGAACATACATGCAATGTCAGTAGTGGATCAATGTGCTCAGGAAAAGAACACACATGCTATGTCACAAGTGGATCCATGTGGTTCAGGGAAAGAACACACATGCAATGTCACTAGTGGATCAATTTGGTTTAGGAAAAGAACAAACATGCAATGTCTCTAGTGGAGCCATGTGGTTCAGGAAAAGAACACACATGAGATTACTGGATCCATGTAGTTTTGGAAAGGACACACATGCAATGTCACTAGTGGATCAATGGAGTTTAGGAAAAGAACACACATGTAATGTCTCTAGTGGATCCATGTGGTTTAGGAAAAGAACACACATGCAAATGTCACAAGTGGATCCATGTCATTTAGGAAAAGAACACACATACAATGTCACCTGTGGATCCCTGTGGTTTAGGAAACGAACACACACGCAATGACTCCAGTGGATCAATGTGGTTTAGGAAAAGAACACACATGCAAAGTTCACCAGTGGATCCATGTGGTTTAGGAAAATAACACACAAGCAATGACTCAAGTGGATCCATGTGGTTTAGGAAAAGAACACACATGCAATGTCTCTAGTGGATCCATGTGGTTCTGGAAAAGAACACACATGGAATGTCACCAGTGGATCAACGTGGTTTAGGAAAAAACACACATGCAATGTTACCAATGGATCGATGTGGTTTAGGAAAAGAACACACATGCAATGTCTCTAGTGGATCCATGTGGTTTAGGAAAAAATACACATGCAAATATCTCTAGTGGATCCATGTGGTTTAGGATAAAATACACATGCAAATGTCTCTAGTGGATCCATGTGGTTTAGGAAAAGAACACACATGCAATGACTGTAGTGGATCAATGTGGTTTAGGAAAAGAACACACATGCAAATTTCACCAGCAGATCAATGTGGTTAAGGATAAGAGCACACATGCAATGTCACTAGTGGATCCATGTGGTTTAGGAAAATAACACACATGCAAATATCACCAGTGGATCAATGTGGTTTAGGAAAAAGAACACACGTGCAACTCTAGCGGATCCATG
Organism: Avena insularis; assembly: GCA_023614405.1. Classification (NCBI taxonomy): domain Eukaryota; kingdom Viridiplantae; phylum Streptophyta; class Magnoliopsida; order Poales; family Poaceae; genus Avena; species Avena insularis. The sequence goes on from CM042688.1 coordinate 245,072,885, forward strand.
TGGTTTAGGAAAAGAACACACATGAAATGTCACAAGTGGATCCATGTGTTTTAAGAAAAGAACACACATGCAAATGTCACCAGTGGATCAATGTGGTTTAGGAAAAGAGCACACATGCAATGACTCTAGTGGATCAATGTAGTTTAGGAAAAGAACACACATTAAATGACTCAAGTGGATCCATGTGTTTTAGAAAAAGAACACACATGCAATGTCACCAGTGGATTCATGTGGTTTAGAAAAAGAACACACATACAATGACAATAGTGGATCCATGTGGTTTAGGAAAAGAATACAAATGCAAATTTCACCAGTGGATAAATGTGGTTTAGGAAAACAACACACATGCAATGTTACCAGTGGATCCATGTGGTTCAGGAAAAGAACACACATGCAATGTCACTTGTGGATCAATGTGGTTTAGGAAAAGAACGCACATGCAATGACTCTAGTGGATCCATGTGGTTTAGGAAAAGAACACACATGAAATGTCTCTACCGGATCCATCTAGTTTTAGAAAAGAACACACATGCAATGACTCTAGTGGATCCGTGTGGTTTAGGAAAAGAACTCACATGCAATGTCTCTAGTGGATCCATGTGGTTTCGGAAAAGAACACACATGCAAATGTCACCAGTGGATCCATGTGGTTTAGGAAAAGAACAGACACGCAATGACTCCAGTGGATCAATGTGGTTCAGGAAAACAACACACATGCAAAGTTCACTTGTGGACCCATGTGGTTTAGGAAAAGAACACACATGCAATGACTCTAGTGGATCCATGTTGTTCAGGAAAAGAACACACATGCAATATCTCTACTGGATCCATGTGGTTCTGGAAAAGAACACGCATGGAAAGTCACTAGTTGATCAATGTGGTTTAGGAAAAAACATGCATGCAATATTACCAATGGATCTAGGTGGTTTAGGAAAAGAACACACATGCAGTGTCTCTACTGGATCCATGTGGTTTAGGAAAAAATACACATGCAAATGTCTCTATTGGATCCATGTGGTATAGGAAAAGAACACACATGCAATGACTCTAGTGGATCAATGTGGTTTAGGGAAAGAACACACATGCAAATTTCACCAAAGATCAACGTGGTTAAGGAAAAGAACACACATGCAATGTCACTAGTGGATCCATATGGTTAGGCAAAGAACATACATGCAAATGTCACCAGTGGATCAATGTGGTTTAGGAAAAAGAACACACATGCAATGACTCTAGTGGATCCATGTGGTTTAGGAAAAGAACAGACATGAAATGACACAAGTGGATCCATGTGTTTTAATAAAAGAACACACATGTAAATGTCACCAGTGGATCAATGTGGTTTAGGAAAAGAACACACATGCAATGACTCTAGTGGATCAATGTAGTTTAGGAAAAGAACACACATTTAATGACTCCAGTGGATCCGTGTGGTTTAGGAAAAGAACACACATGCAATGTCACCAATGGATTCATGTGGTTTAGAAAAAGAACACACATGCAATGACTATAGTGGATCCATGTGGTTTAGGAAAAGAACACACATGCAAATTTCACCAGTGGATAATGTGGTTTAGGAAAACAACACACATGCAATGTCACTAGTGGATCAATGTGGTTCAGGAAAAGAACACACATGCAATGTCACTAGTGGATCCATGTGGTTTAGGAAAAGAACACACATGCAATGTCTCTACTGGATCCATGTAGTTTTGGAAAATAGAACACATGCAATGTCACTAGTGGATCCATGTGGTTTAGGAAAAGAACACACATGAAAATGTCACCAGTGGATCCATGTGGTTTAGGAAAAGAACACACATACAATTTCACCCATGGATCCATGTGGCTTAGGAAAAAAATACACATGCAATGTCACCAGTGGATCATTGTGGTTCAGGAAAGGAACACACATGCAAAGTTCACGGATCCATGTGGTTTAGGAAAAGAACACACGTGAAATGACTAAAGTGGATCCATATGGTGCAGGAAAAGAAGACACATGCAACGTCACCAGTGGCTCAATGTGGTTTAGGAAAAGAACACACATGCAAATGACTCAAGTGGGCCCATGTAGTTTAGGAAAATAACACACATTCAAATGTCACCAGTGGATCCATGTGGTTTGGGAAAAGAACACACATGCAATGTCTGTAGTGGATCCTTGTGGTTTGGGAAAACAATAAACATGGACTGACTCTAGTGGATCCATGTGGTTTAGGAAAAGAACACACATGCAATGTCACCAGGGGATCCATGTGGTTTAGGAAAATAACACACATGAAATGACTCTAGTGGATCCATGTGATTTAGGAAAAGATCACACATGCAATGTCACCATTGGAACTATGTGGTTTAGGAAAACAACACACATGCAATGTCACCAGTGCATCCATGTGGTTTTGGAAAAGAACACACATGCAATGACTCTAGTGGATCAATGTAGGTTAAAATACCACACATGCAACGACTCGAGTGGATCCATGTGGTTTTAGAAAAGAACAGACATGCAATGTCACTAGGGGATCCATGTGTTTAGGAAAAGAACACACATGCAATGTCACCAGGGGATCAATGTGGTTTACGAAAAGAACACACATGAATGACTCTATTGGATCCATGTGATGAAGGAAAAGATCACACATGCAATGACACTAGTGGAACTATGTGGTTTAGGAAAACAACACACATGCAATGTCACCAGTGCATCCATGTGGTTTATGAAAAGAACACACATGCAATGACTCTAGTGGATCAATGTAGTTTAGGAAAAAAGAACACACATGCAATGACTCCAGTGGATCCATGTGGTTTAGGAAAAGAATAGACATGCAATGTCACCAATGGATTCATGTGGTCTAGAAAAAGAACACACATGCAATGACTCTAGTGGATCCATGTGGTTTAGGAAAAGAACACACATGCAAATTTCACCAGTGGATAAATGTGGTTTAGGAAAAGAACACACATGCAATGTCACTAGTGGATCAATGTGGTTCAGGAAAAGAACACACATGCAATGTCACCAGGGGATCCATGTGGTTTAGGAAAAGAACACACATGAAATGTCTCAACTGGATGCATGTAGTTTTGGAAAAGAACACTCATGCAATGTCACTAGTGGATCCACGTGGTTTAGGAAAAGAACACACATGCAATGTCTCTAGTGGATCCACGTGGTTTAGGAAAAGAACACGCATGCAAATGTCACCAATGGATCCATGTGGTTTAGGAAAAGAACACACATAAATGTCACCCGTGGATCCATGGGGTTTAGGAAAAGAAAACACATGCAATGACTCCAGTGGATCAATGTGGTTCAGGAAAACAACACAGATGCAAAGTTCACCAGTGGATCCATGTGGTTTAGGAAAAAACACGCATGCAATGTCACCAATGATCAATGTGGTTTAGGAAAAGAACACACATGCAATCTCTCTAGTGGATCCATGTGGTTTAGGAAAAAACACACATGCAAATGTCTCTAGTGGATCCATGTGGTTTAGGAAAAGAACACACATGCAATGACTCTAGTGGATCAATGTGGTTTAGGAAAAGAACACACATGGAAATTTCACCAGTAGATCAATGTGGTTAAGGAAAAGAAACACATGCAATGTCACCAATGCATCCATGTGGTTTAGGAAAAGAACACAGATGCAATGAATCTAGTGTATCAATGTAGTTTAGGAAAACAACACACATGCAATGACTTAAGTGGATCCATGTGGTTTAGGAAAAGAACAGACATGCAATGTCACCAATGGATTCATGTGGTCTAGAAAAAGAACACACATGCAATAACTCTAATGGATCCATGTGGTGTAGGAAAAGAACACACATGAAAATTTTACTACTGGATAAATGTGGTTTAGAAAAAGAACACATATGCAATGTCAGTAGTGGACCAATGTGGTTCAGGAAAAGAACACACATGCAATGGCTCTAGTGGATCCATGTGGTTTAGGAAAAGAACACAAATGAAATGTCACAAGTGGATCCATGTGGTTTAGGAAAATATACACAAGCAATGTCACCAGTGGATCCATGTGGTTCAGGAAAAGAACACTCATGCCATGTCACTAGTGGATCAATGTGGTTTAGGAAAAGAACACACATGCAAATGTCACCAGTGGATCCATGTAGATTTGGAAAAGAACATACATGCAATGTCACTAGTGGATCCATGTGGTTTAGGAAAAGAACAGACATGCAATGTCTCTAGTGGATCCATGTGGTTTAGGGAAAGAACACACATGCAATGACTCGAGTGGACCAATGTGGTTCATGAAAAGAACACACATGCAAAGTTCACCAGGATTCATGTGGTTTAGAAAAAGAACACATGCAATGACTCTAGTGGATCCATATGGTGCAGGAAAAGAACACACATGCAATGCCACCAGGGCTTAATGTGGTTTAGGAAAAGAACACACAAATGACTCAAGTGGATCCATGTAGTTTAGGAAAATAACACACATTCAACGGTCACTAGTGTATCCATGTAGTTTGGGAAAAGAACACACATGTAATGTCTCTAGTGGATCCTTGTGGTTTAGGAAAACAAAACACATGTAATGACTCTAGTGGATCCATGTGGTTTAGGAAAAGAACACACATGCAGTGTCACCAGGGGATCCATGTGGTTTAGGAAAAGAACACAGATGAAATGACTCTAGTGGATCCATGTGATTTAGGAAAATATCACACATGCAATGTCACCAGTGGAACTATTAGGTTTAGGAAAACAACACACATGCAGTGTCACCAGTGCATCCATGTGGTTTAGGAAAAACACACATGCAATGTCACCAGTGGATCCATGTGGTTTAGGAAAAGAACACACATGAAATATCACGAGTGGAGACATGTGTTTTAGGAAAAGAACACACATGGAAATGTCACCGGTGGATTAATGTGGTTTTGGAAAAGAACACACATGCAATGACTCTAGTGGATCCATGTGGTTTAGGAAAAGAACACACATGCAAATTTCACCAGTGGATAAATGTGGTTTAGGAAAAGAACACACATGCAATGTCACTAGTGGATCAATGTGGTTCAGGAAAAGAACACACATGCAATGTCACCAGGGGATCCATGTGGTTTAGGAAAAGAACACACATGAAATGTCTCAACTGGATGCATGTAGTTTTGGAAAAGAACACTCATGCAATGTCACTAGTGGATCCATGTAGTTTTGGAAAATAGAACACATGCAATGTCACTAGTGGATCCATGTGGTTTAGGAAAAGAACACACATGAAAATGTCACCAGTGGATCCATGTGGTTTAGGAAAAGAACACACATACAATTTCACCCATGGATCCATGTGGCTTAGGAAAAAAATACACATGCAATGTCACCAGTGGATCAATGTGGTTCAGGAAAGGAACACACATGCAAAGTTCACGGATCCATGTGGTTTCGGAAAAGAACACACATGAAATGACTAAAGTGGATCCATATGGTGCAGGAAAAGAAGACACATGCAACGTCACCAGTGGCTCAATGTGGTTTAGGAAAAGAACACACATGCAAATGACTCAAGTGGGCCCATGTAGTTTAGGAAAATAACACACATTCAAATGTCACCAGTGGATCCATGTGGTTTGGGAAAAGAACACACATGCAATGTCTGTAGTGGATCCTTGTGGTTTGGGAAAACAATAAACATGGAATGACTCTAGTGGATCCATGTGGTTTAGGAAAAGAACACACATGCAATGTCACCAGGGGATCCATGTGGTTTAGGAAAATAACACACATGAAATGACTCTAGTGGATCCATGTGATTTAGGAAAAGATCACACATGCAATGTCACCAGTGGAACTATGTGGTTTAGGAAAACAACACACATGCAATGTCACCAGTGCATCCATGTGGTTTTGGAAAAGAACACACATGCAATGACTCTAGTGGATCAATGTAGGTTAAAATACCACACATGCAACGACTCGAGTGGATCCATGTGGTTTTAGAAAAGAACAGACATGCAATGTCACTAGGGGATCCATGTGTTTAGGAAAAGAACACACATGCAATGTCACCAGGGGATCAATGTGGTTTACGAAAAGAACACACATGAATGACTCTATTGGATCCATGTGATGAAGGAAAAGATCACACATGCAATGACACTAGTGGAACTATGTGGTTTAGGAAAACAACACACATGCAATGTCACCAGTGCATCCATGTGGTTTATGAAAAGAACACACATGCAATGACTCTAGTGGATCAATGTAGTTTAGGAAAAAAGAACACACATGCAATGACTCCAGTGGATCCATGTGGTTTAGGAAAAGAAGAGACATGCAATGTCACCAATGGATTCATGTGGTCTAGAAAAAGAACACACATGCAATGACTCTAGTGGATCCATGTGGTTTAGGAAAAGAACACACATGCAAATTTCACCAGTGGATAAATGTGGTTTAGGAAAAGAACACACATGCAATGTCACTAGTGGATCAATGTGGTTCAGGAAAAGAACACACATGCAATGTCACCAGGGGATCCATGTGGTTTAGGAAAAGAACACACATGAAATGTCTCAACTGGATGCATGTAGTTTTGGAAAAGAACACACATGCAATGTCTCTAGTGGATCCACGTGGTTTAGGAAAAGAACACGCATGCAAATGTCACCAATGGATCCATGTGGTTTAGGAAAAGAACACACATAAATGTCACCCGTGGATCCATGGGGTTTAGGAAAAGAAAACACATGCAATGACTCCAGTGGATCAATGTGGTTCAGGAAAACAACACAGATGCAAAGTTCACCAGTGGATCCATGTGGTTTAGGAAAAAACACGCATGCAATGTCACCAATGGATCAATGTGGTTTAGGAAAAGAACACACATGCAATGTCTCTAGTGGATCCATGTGGTTTAGGAAAAAACACACATGCAAATGTCTCTAGTGGATCCATGTGGTTTAGGAAAAGAACACACATGCAATGACTCTAGTGGATCAATGTGGTTTAGGAAAAGAACACACATGGAAATTTCACCAGTAGATCAATGTGGTTAAGGAAAAGAAACACATGCAATGTCACCAATGCATCCATGTGGTTTAGGAAAAGAACACAGATGCAATGAATCTAGTGGATCAATGTAGTTTAGGAAAACAACACACATGCAATGACTTAAGTGGATCCATGTGGTTTAGGAAAAGAACAGACATGCAATGTCACCAATGGATTCATGTGGTCTAGAAAAAGAACACACATGCAATAACTCTAATGGATCCATGTGGTGTAGGAAAAGAACACACATGAAAATTTTACTACTGGATAAATGTGGTTTAGAAAAAGAACACATATGCAATGTCAGTAGTGGACCAATGTGGTTCAGGAAAAGAACACACATGCAATGGCTCTAGTGGATCCATGTGGTTTAGGAAAAGAACACAAATGAAATGTCACAAGTGGATCCATGTGGTTTAGGAAAATATACACAAGCAATGTCACCAGTGGATCCATGTGGTTCAGGAAAAGAACACTCATGCCATGTCACTAGTGGATCAATGTGGTTTAGGAAAAGAACACACATGCAAATGTCACCAGTGGATCCATGTAGATTTGGAAAAGAACATACATGCAATGTCACTAGTGGATCCATGTGGTTTAGGAAAAGAACAGACATGCAATGTCTCTAGTGGATCCATGTGGTTTAGGGAAAGAACACACATGCAATGACTCGAGTGGACCAATGTGGTTCATGAAAAGAACACACATGCAAAGTTCACCAGTGGATTCATGTGGTTTAGAAAAAGAACACACGTGCAATGACTCTAGTGGATCCATATGGTGCAGGAAAAGAACACACATGCAATGCCACCAGGGGCTTAATGTGGTTTAGGAAAAGAACACACAGGCAAATGACTCAAGTGGATCCATGTAGTTTAGGAAAATAACACACATTCAACTGTCACTAGTGTATCCATGTAGTTTGGGAAAAGAACACACATGTAATGTCTCTAGTGGATCCTTGTGGTTTAGGAAAACAAAACACATGTAATGACTCTAGTGGATCCATGTGGTTTAGGAAAAGAACACACATGCAGTGTCACCAGGGGATCCATGTGGTTTAGGAAAAGAACACACATGAAATGACTCTAGTGGATCCATGTGATTTAGGAAAATATCACACATGCAATGTCACCAGTGGAACTATTAGGTTTAGGAAAACAACACACATGCAGTGTCACCAGTGCATCCATGTGGTTTAGGAAAAACACACATGCAATGTCACCAGTGGATCCATGTGGTTTAGGAAAAGAACACACATGAAATATCACGAGTGGAGACATGTGTTTTAGGAAAAGAACACACATGGAAATGTCACCGGTGGATTAATGTGGTTTTGGAAAAGAACACACATGCAATGACTCTAGTGGATCCATGTGGTTTAGGAAAAGAACACACATGCAAATTTCACCAGTGGATAAATGTGGTTTAGGAAAAGAACACACATGCAATGTCACTAGTGGATCAATGTGGTTCAGGAAAAGAACACACATGCAATGTCACCAGGGGATCCATGTGGTTTAGGAAAAGAACACACATGAAATGTCTCAACTGGATGCATGTAGTTTTGGAAAAGAACACTCATGCAATGTCACTAGTGGATCCATGTGGTTTAGGAAAAGAACACACATGCAATGTCTCTAGTGGATCCACATGGTTTAGGAAAAGAACACGCATGAAAATGTCACCAATGGATCCATGTGGTTTAGGAAAAGAACACACATACAATGTCACCCGTGGATCCATGGGGTTTAGGAAAAGAAAACGCATCCAATGACTCCAGTGGATCAATGTGGTTCAGGAAAACAACACACATGCAAAGTTCACTAGTGGATCCATGTGGTTTAGGACAAAACACGCATGCAATGTCGCCAATGGATCAATGTGGTTTAGGAAAAGAACACACATGCAATGTCTCTAGTGGATCCATGTGGTTTAGGAAAAAACACACATGCAAATGTCTCTAGTGGATAAATGTGGTTTAGGAAAAGAACACACATGCAATGACTTTAGTGGATCAATGTGGTTTAGGAAAAGAACACACATGGAAATTTCACCAGTAGATCAATGTGGTTAAGGAAAAGAAACACATGCAATGTCACCAATGCATCCATGTGGTTTAGGAAAAGAACACAGATGCAATGAATCTAGTGGATCAATGTAGTTTAGGAAAACAACACACATGCAATGACTTAAGTGGATCCATGTGGTTTAGGAAAAGAACAGACATGAAATGTCACCAATGGATTCATGTGGTCTAGAAAAAGAACACACATGCAATAACTCTAATGGATCCATGTGGTGTAGGAAAAGAACACACATGAAAATTTTACTACTGGATAAATGTGGTTTAGAAAAAGAACACATATGCAATGTCAGTAGTGGACCAATGTGGTTCAGGAAAAGAACACACATGCAATGGCTCTAGTGGATCCATGTGGTTTAGGAAAAGAACACAAATGAAATGTCACAAGTGGATCCATGTGGTTTAGGAAAATATACACATGCAATGTCACCAGTGGATCCATGTGGTTCAGGAAATGAACACACATGCCATGTCACTAGTGGATCAATGTGGTTTAGGAAAAGAACACACATGCAAATGTCACCAGTGGATCCATGTAGATTTGGAAAAGAACATACATGCAATGTCACTAGTGGATTCATGTGGTTTAGGAAAAGAACAGACATGCAATGTCTCTAGTGGATCCATGTGGTTTAGCGAAAGAACACACATGCAATGACTCGAGTGGACCAATGTGGTTCATGAAAAGAACACACATGCAAAGTTCACCAGTGGATTCATGTGGTTTAGAAAAAGAACACACGTGCAATGACTCTAGTGGATCCATATGGTGCAGGAAAAGAACACACATGCAATGCCACCAGGGGCTTAATGTGGTTTAGGAAAAGAACACACAGGCAAATGACTCAAGTGGATCCATGTAGTTTAGGAAAATAACACACATTCAACTGTCACTAGTGTATCCATGTAGTTTGGGAAAAGAACACACATGTAATGTCTCTAGTGGATCCTTGTGGTTTAGGAAAACAAAACACATGTAATGACTCTAGTGGATCCATGTGGTTTAGGAAAAGAACACACATGCGGTGTCACTAGGGGATCCATGTGGTTTAGGAAAAGAACACACATGAAATGACTCTAGTGGATCCATGTGATTTAGGAAAATATCACACATGCAATGTCACCAGTGGAACTATTAGGTTTAGGAAAACAACACACATGCAGTGTCACCAGTGCATCCATGTGGTTTAGGAAAAACACACATGCAATGTCACCAGTGGATCCATGTGGTTTAGGAAATAACACACATGCAAATTTCACCAGTGGATCCATGTGGTTTAGGAAAAGAACACACATGAAATATCACGAGTGGAGACATGTGTTTTAGGAAAAGAACACACATGGAAATGTCACCGGTGGATCAATGTGGTTTTGGAAAAGAACACACATGCAATGACTCTAGTGGATCAATGTAGTTTAGGAAAAGAACACACATGCAATGTTCACTAATGGATCCATGTGGTTTAGGAAAAGAACACACATGCAATGACTCTAGTGGATCCATACGGTGCAAAAAATGAAACACACATGCAATGTCACTAGTGGATCAATGTTTTTTAGGATAAGAACACACAGTCAAATCACTCAAGTGGAACCATGTGGTTTAGGAAAATAACACACATTCAAATCTTACCTGTGGATCCATGTGGTTTGGGAAAAGAATACACATGCAATATCTCTAGTGGATCCTTGTGGTTTAGGAAACAACACACATGGAATGACTCAAGTGGATCCATGTGGTTTAGGAAAAGAATACACATGCAATGTAACTAGGGGATCCGTGTGGTTTAGGAAAAGAACACACATGAAATGACTCTAGTGGATCCATGTGACTTAGGAAAAGATCACACATGCAATGTCACCAGTGGAACTATGTGGTTTAGGAAAACAACACACATGCAATGTCACCAGTGCATCCATGTGGTTTAGGAATAGAACACACATGTAACATCCCAATTTCAGCAACCCTGATTAGTTGTCCAAAATGCAAAAATTATGGTGAACAAAAACTTTTTCTTGGTTAATGGTGAAAGTGTTTGCCTGTTGTTTGGATCTGTTTATGCTTATGAATGTGTATTAGAAGATATACTCCTTACCTTAACACAAGTTGACAAAAGGTACTTCCCAAAACTGTCTTGGCTTAATTTCCATATTCTCAAATGTTCTAGCATTTCAAAACCTGAGCCAAGAAGCCTTTGAAAACCAACTATTTTAGTAGCTTCTATTTCCCCTTAAAATGGAGAGATACATACTATAATCTCCCTATTTTTTTCAAGACAGATCGTCAACATACTCTTACCTCTAAGATTTCCAAAACCTTGTATAAAACCTTTGAATTCTACTCTTGGTAGGGATACAAAGGACTCTTACCTTATTCAAACTCCAACCTTTCAAAATTTCCCATCCTTACCTCAAGCTAAGCTTGATGGTAACCCTAGTAGTAGTTGATTTGTTTGTAAGATGAGTTCCCTTGATCTGCTGTTTGACTTGATTTCTTAGGAAGTAGTATGAGCCACTATAGGAACTCATCACTGGGATCAATATACTTTAAACTCACTAAACCCTAAGCAAGAATACAATATGGATCTGATCCCTAGCTACTAAGTAATCATCTAAAACCCTTAACCAGATCAGCTCTGAAGTGATCTAATTCCAGAACCTTCCAAGTCAATGAAGACCAGTATAAAGCAAGGACCCTTCCTACTCAATCCACACTTCAACATTATCCACTTGATGATGCTTTGGTATCTTGCAACCCATCAAAATCATCACCACCCACATTCTAGTTAAAAACCCTAAGTCTGCCAAATTTGGCTAAGTCTAGAAAACTTTTTCCAACATCACCTTTTTGAGTGCCTCCTTTTCTACCTCGTGCATTTTTGAAAATGCATTGAACCATCTTGTTAAACATCCTAAGTACTACCAAGGACCACTCTTTCCCTTGGTTTTATCATCCTCCAACCCACCTGTTCTTGATGGTTTTGCAGGAAAGAAAATAACTATTCCTGCAAATCTAGTCAACATGCCTACTTTGACAGAAGCTCACACCATCATCCAACCTTCTAAGAACCAACTATTTTCATGGTTGTGTTCTACTCATATAGGTCTATCAATATCTACTTCACTTGTTCCAAGTGGATCCTTGTGCTTCTTAAACACACAAGGTTTTGAAGGCTAGTTGATAATCTGGCTTGGAAGGCTTATTTTATTCAAAGTTTGAAATCAATTCTTGGTGAGCTCAAGCAGGATCAAGCTCAAACCTCTATACCATGTTCATGTACATCACTTGGTCTCTCCATCCATCTATACCATGCCCCAAGGGGAGCTTTGAGCTCCAAGATCCAACATGGTTTTGGTGTTATGAAAACAATCTTACCCAAGATCCTTAAATCTCTAGTTTTCACCAAAATCAACTTGGATTCTCCAATCCCAAGGTTAAAAATGCTTGTTACACCCTATCTACATCATATACCTTGATCATCAAGATTTATCAAGTTCTATCCATATTTATTATGGACCAAATCTATTTAATTCCTTTAATAGACAAAATCTCCAAAACTCCTTTCCCAATGGAAAGTTTGGTTTTTGCCAAAACACTTCCCCAAAATTTGGCTCAATTGAGATCCATATATCATACCCTATCTTACCACCTCAGAGATAAATATTTTCGAAGACTTTTATTATTTCTTTTTGCCTATCTTCTTAAATGGAAGAAATGGAATAGTAATTGTTTTAAATACTTTTAAGCCACAATAAATCTTGGGAAAATTCACCTAAGTGTGTATTAACCTTTAGGACCATATCACATCAAAAGCTCCACATGTACAATTCAAAAATACCAAATAAATTCCCAAAAACCATTTCTGCACTATTTGAATAATTGATATAAAGTGCATCTAGAATTCTCTGAAAAATCCCAAATAAATCTCAAAGATGCATCTTAACCTTACCTATCTACCAGCAGCATTGGATCCTCAAGACCTGATACAAATCTAAGAAGTTCTTCACGAGCAACCATATGCCCAAGAAGTGAAATAAAACATGATCATGATCCAAACCCCACCGAAACCCCATCAAACCTTCTATAACAACTCTCCACAGCACCCACCCTCTCTTCTGGTCAAGCTGTACTGTATCTACACTGTAGCAGCATACTCCCCTTGTCCTCTAGCTCTTGGAGCTAGTCATAGAGAGATATGGACATATCTTGCAATATCTTGATTGATAAATGCCACAGCAGCTGCAACACGCCTCCCCCCTCTCTGGTCATTGTACTAGGCCCCACACACCCTCCACCGACCCTGGCAGCCAATGGCAAGGCCATGGACCTGCCCTTGCCCTCCATACACCCCTTCCACCATGGACCTCTCCCCTTTGGTTTATAAGGGCCAGAGGTGACCAAATCTCTCCTGCTCCCTCATTTCTCCCCCTCACACTCCACCTCACCTTCCCAGAGCCTCCCCTCCCTCTCCCTTGATCCAAGCTGCTCGAGAGAGAGAGAAGAAAAAGCATCAGCCTCCCCCATCTATCGAGCTAAGCTTCCTCCCCCTCTGTCCTCTCACTCTACATGTGCAGCTACCGGACTCCCCCTTCTCATCCGAAGCTAACCATGCACTTCTTACCGACATGCAACAGGCCCTGGGCATTTTTCTGGTGAGCTCCGATGTGTGCGCCGTCGTGGTCCCCGTGCGAGCATTTTCCCGGAGCTAGGACCACCACCGCCGCCCCTCTTTCTTCCTCCCGCGCCACGCCGCGTCGATCTGCACCCTCGCCGGCACATCGCGCGCCCACTGGTGAGCTCCCCCACACCTCACTACCTCCCCTAGGGTTTCTGCCCCGCCACCGCGTCGCTGGGGGAGAAGACGACCTCCCCACCGTCGATTCCCCTTAGATCAAACAACAGGCATCACGCCATACCCCTTTAGCCGCCATCTCTCGCTGACAAGTGGGGCTGCGCCGTCAGTCCTTCAAATCCCTCTCCCGCGCGCTGTCCAGCCCGGTTGGGCTGGTTCTCCCTTGTGAGGCCCATCGTCGTGTGGATCCGGCCTAGTTTCGCCCAGTCCCTTTTTCTTTTAGTTAATTATTCCAGATATGCGCTATAACCAGTTAATATAATTGCTAAATAAAATGAAAAAGGGAAGATATTCCACATACACAACATGTTTACTATAACATGCAGTACTTCTGGTTTCCTCAAATATTGCCCATATTCATTATAAGAAATCTACTACTAAAATGTATCATTTTCACTATTTCTTTCTTTCTGGTAGTTTGGTAAACCCAAACTGGGTAATTCTAACTCTATATGGTAAACCTCTAGTAAACTTACCTTGTCACCTTGACCTCGCCCTAAAAGGATCCATGTTTTATCTGTAGTAAAAATAACAAAAAGAGAGCATATTTGCCTTATAAAATTCCCTAGGCATATATACATCACCTATTAGGCTAATTGCAACTCCCAGAGAAGTGGTACATCAATACCTATCTAAACCCAGGAGATCACTATTTATTAGGTTTCTGATGAATTTTAATGAATTAAACATTTCTGTCCATAGTGTTTTCACTAGATAAATCATCACAGTAGCTCTGCAACTCCAAAATGGTTGATTCCAAATTCTATAGAAAGGTTTTCAAAACACGTACCATGTTACCTTGGAATCACATCAATAGCTACTGTATATTAAATCTGGTGAAAAAGACAAAAACCTTCCAGAACCGCCTTTGGGAATTTCTGAGGGCATTTTGGTAAATATTTTGACATGATTCCAACTGTCAGTGAATAAGTACGACAAACCCTACCTAACCATCCAAGGAAATAATTTTTGCATCTCCAGAACTTTTCTAGTGAATTATTTCCTAAAACTAGAGTTTTAATCACTAGAAAAAGCTTATTAAATCAAGGGAGATTGATAAAATAGTGAAACCACTTTTGCTGGCTTCATTTTATCAATACCTATCTGATGGTACCATTTTTATACAATGAGATCATACAGGATATTGTCTTGGTCCAGATTCCATCTCTTAGGTAGTTCCTAGACTATAAATCCTAAGGTATTTTCTTCCATGTTTCCATCACAAGGACAATCTTATTAAATCCATTCTTCCTAAGACCTACTGATTTGTAAACATGTATTGTTCATTGCTTGCTGTATGTATTGATGTTTGTATGCCTGGTGTTGATTGTGTCATTTGTTTGCTTGCATGTGATCTATATCGATGATAGATGCGATTATATCGGAGACCAAAAGAAGTTGGTTATTATTTTGGTTATGATGGTTTTCTAAGGAGAAGTCCAGGGACATATATTGCCAGATTGCTGATCTCAGGCAAGCCACCTTTTTGCTCATAAGCCTTGTCCTACTGTTTTACTTATGCATGTTTTATCTACTGTTTATTAAAACTGCAATGTTTTACTATATGTTGATGTATATATGGTAGTGGTTTGTCTCCTCCGAATTATTACACTTTTTACTATTAAGTACAACCCCCTTGATGACACCTACTAGCCCCTAGTAGAATAGATGGTGTATAACACCATAACCCTTTGGAGACCCTGTTTAGCCGAAGCAAAGCTATAGGATGGGAAGACCCCGAAAAAGTTTTACCACATGTTTTATGATAAAACCTTGGTGAGGTGGGACCTCCCAAGAGATGTTGAGAAAGAAAAAGGTTTTGTTTTACAAAATGCTAAAGGAAAGCTAGAGGAAAAAGGTTTAGGAAAATGCACCCAGTTCTCTACAGTTTAGCTATAACAACTTAACCTGTGCAACCACATTACTCTGGAATGGGACAGGGCTGGATTTGATGTTTGTTTATTCTGGTATAAGCTGCCTCGCAACGACTACAGGGGATAAAAATCCCTGGAGGGTGGGCCTTCTCCTGGATGGGTCCATGTGAGACATCGACCTAGAGAAGGAACGAAGCGTCTACGGGACTCCACGCTTTACTATGAGCCCCTCATTGAAAGCGCACACTTGTGAAGTGGAAAAAGAGCTCCGGTTAGCTTTGGAATTATATAGGGCGTCCCGGTGTTGAGGGGAATAACACTCATAGGGTAGGCACGTATATTGGAGTGGGCATCCGGAGAGTCTTGATTGGTTACTCGACCCACGATCGGTGTAGATCAGGGTAGTGTACTCGGATGGTGTGGGTAAAGCGTGCAACCTCTGTAGAGTGTAAATCTATTCGAATAGCCGTGTCCGCGGTTATGGACGGGTTTGACAAACTTTTGTAGGGCAGTGCTGGTTTTGTTTTCAAAAAGGATTTCGAAAAAGAAATGGCTTTGGAAATGTTTTGACCATGGGATGGTCATAAAGGAGAATGGTTTTGACCATTGGATGGTCGGAAGGAGGAGAAAGGAGTTTGGTCGTGGGACGACCTGAAGACGGGAGCAAATGGGTACCCTAATCCTAGTGTTTACAAAACTTTTAAAAAGGTTTCCAAAAAGGCTTTACAAAAGTTTTTAACAAAGATATGTAGATGCTATACCTACAAGAGAAACTATTTGAGAAAAGAACCTCTCTAGAAGCCCTCACTCTAATACAGCCATATTACATTTCCTCTTGTTATTATTATTTTCCTGAGGTGGTTTGCGAGTACATTCAAAGTACTCACTGGCATTGTCCCTGGCTATTAACTTGGTCAGATATCAGGAAGAGGATGAACTTGACGGCTAAGCGAGCTAGGACGTTCTCCTAGTCAGTTGCCTGTAGGTTAAGGCATGGCTCGGGCTCTACGCTTAATGAAGTTCCGCTGATGTTGATCGATGTAGCCATAATGGCAACTAAGGTATGACATGTATTCGTTATGTATTGGATGTTTACTTTGATACTTGTCTGCTATGTGCCACGACTAACTGATCATGGGATCGTGGTTGTACGCATAACAGGGATTCTCGGAGGATTAATCCGGGGGCCCCACAACACATGCAATTACTCTAGTGGATCAATGTAGTTTAGGAAAAGACCACACATGCAATGACTCCAGTGGATCCATGTGGTTTTGGAAAAGAACAGACATGTAATGCACCAGTGTATCCATGTGGTTTATGAAAAGAACACACATGCAATGACTCTAGTGGATCAATGTAGTTTAGGAAAAAAGAACACACATACAATGACTCTAGTGGATCCATGTGCTTTAGGAAAAGAACAGACATGCAATTTCACTAATGGATTCATGTGGTCTAGAAAAACAACAAACATGCAATGACTCTAGTGGATCCATGTGGTTTATGAAAAGAACACACATGCAAATTTCACCAGTAGATAAATTTGGTTTAGGAAAAGAACACACATGCAATGTCACTAGTGGATCAATGTGGTTCAGGAAAAGAACACACATGCAATGTCACCAGTGGATCCATGTGGTTCAGGAAAAGAACACACATGCAATGTCACTAGTGGATCAATGTGGTTTAGGAAAAGAACACACATGCAGTGTCTCTAGTGGATCCATGTGGTTTAGGGAAAAAACACATGAAATGTCTCTACTGGGTCCATGTCGTTTTGGAAAAGAACACTCATGCAATGTCACTAGTGGATCCATGTGGTTTAGGAAAAGAACACACATGCAATGTCTATTGTGGATCCATGTGGTTTAGGAAAAGAACACACATGCAAATGTCACCAATGGATCCATGTGGTTTAGGAAAATAACACACATACAATGTCACCCATGGATCCATGTGGTTTAGGAAAAGAAAACACATGCAAAGTTCACTAGTGGATCCATGTGGTTTAGGAAAAAACACGCATGCGATGTCACCAATGGATCAATGTGGTTTAGGAAAAGAACACACATCCAATGTCTCTAGTGGATTCATGTGGTTTAGGATAAAACACACATGCAAATGTCTCTAGTGGATCCATTTGGTTTAGGAAAAAACAGACATGCAAATGTCTCTAGTGAATCCATGTGGTTTAGGAAAAGAACACACATGCAATGACTCTAGTGGATCAATGTGGTTTAGGAAAACAACACACATGGAAATTTCACCAGTAGATCAATGTGGTTAAGGAAAACAACACACATGCAATATCACCAATGCATCCATGTGGTTTAGGAAAAGAACACACATGCAATGAATCTAGTGGATCAATGTAGTTTAGGAAAAGAACACACTTGCAATGACTCAAGTGGATCCATGTGATTTAGGAAAAGAACATACATGCAATGTCACCAATGGATTCATGTGTTCTAGAAAAAGAACAAACATACAAGGACTCTAGTGGATCCATGTGGTTTAGGAAAAGAACACACATGCAAATTTCAACAGTGGATAAATGTGGTTTAATAAAAGAACACACATGCAATGTCACTAGTGGATCAATGTGGTTCAGGAAAAGAACACATATGCAACGTCACAAGTGGATTCATGTGTTTTAGAAAAATAACACAAATGCAATGACTCTACTGGATCCATGTGGTTTAGGAAAAGAACACATGCAAATTTCACCTGTGGATTAATGTGGTTTAGGAAAAGAACACACATGCAATGTCAGTAGTGGCCCAATGTGGTTCAGGAGAATAACACACATGCAATGGCTCCAGTGGATCCATGTGGTTTAGTAAGAGAACACACATGAAATGTCACAAGTGGATGCATTTGGTTTAGGAAAAAAAAACACATGCAATGTCCCTAGTGGATCCATGTGGTTCAGGAAAAGAACACACATTCAATGTCACTAGTGGATCAATGTGGTTTAGGAAAAGAACACACATGCAATGTATCTTGTGGATCCATGTGGTTTAGGAAAAAACACACATGCAAATGACTCTAGTGGATCCATGTGGTTTAGGAAAAAACACACATGCAAATGTCTCTAGTGAATCCATGTGGTTTAGGAAAATAACACACATGCAATGACTCTAGTGGATCAATGTGGTTTAGGAAAACAACACACATGGAAATTTCACCAGTAGATCAATGTGGTTAAGGAAAAAAACACACATGCAATGTCACCAATGCATCCATGTGGTTTTGGAAAAGAACACACATGCAATGAATCTAGTGGATCATTGTAGTTTAGGAAAAGAACACACATGCAATGACTCAAGTGGATCCATGTGGTTTAGGAAAAGAACATACATGCAATGTCACCAATGGATTCATGTGGTCTAGAAAAAGAACACACATGCAATGACTCTAGTGGATCCATGTGGTTTAGGAAAAGCACACACATGCAAATTT
Organism: Avena insularis; assembly: GCA_023614405.1. Taxonomy (NCBI): domain Eukaryota; kingdom Viridiplantae; phylum Streptophyta; class Magnoliopsida; order Poales; family Poaceae; genus Avena; species Avena insularis. The sequence continues at coordinate 245,092,202 of CM042688.1, forward strand.
CACTAGTGGATAAATGTGGTTTAGGAAAAGAACACACATGCAATGTCACTAGTGGATCAATGTGGTTCAGGAAAAGAACACATATGCAACGTCACGAGTGGATTCATGTGTTTTAGAAAAAGAACACACATGCAATGACTCTAGTGGATCCATGTGGTTTAGGAAAAGAACACACATGAAAATTTCACCAGTGGATAAATGTGGTTTAGGAAAAGAACACACATGCAATGTTAGTAGTGGCCCAATGTGGTTCAGGAAAAGAACACACATGCAATAGCTCCAATGGACCCATGTGGTTTAGAAAAAGAACACACATGAAATGTCACAAGTGGATCCATTTGGTTTAGGAAAAAAACACACATGCAATGTCACTAGTGGATCCATGTGGTTCAGGAAAAGAACACACATGCAATGTCACTAGTGGATCAATGTTGTTTAGGAAAAGAAAACACATGCAATGTCTCTTGTGGATCCATGTGGTTTAGGATAGGAACACACAGTCAAATCACTACAGTGGATCCATGTAGTTTAGGAAAATAACACACGTTCAAATGTCACCTATGGATCCATGTGGTTTGGGAAAAGAACACGCATGCAATATCTCTAGTGGATCCTTGTGCTTTAGGAAAACAACACACATGGAACGACTCCAGTGGAACCATGTGGTTTAGGAAAAGAATACACATGCAATGTCACTAGGGGATCCATGTGGTTTAGGGAAAGAACACACATGAAATATCTCCAGAGGATCCATGTGATTTAGGAAAAGATCACACATGCAATGTCACTAGTGGATCCATGTGGTTTAGGAAAAGAACAAACATGCAATGAATCTAGTGGATCCATGTGGTTTAGAAACAGAACATACATGCAATGTCACCAGTGGATCATGTGGTTTAGGAAAAGATCACACATGCACTGTTACTAGTGGATCAATGTGGTTTAGGAAAAGAACACACATGCAAATGTCACCAGTGGATCATGTGGCTTAGGAAAAGAACACACATGCAATGAATCTAGTGGATCAATGTTGTTTAGGAAAAGAACACACATGCAATGACTCAAGTGGATCCATGTGGTTTAGGAAAAGAACATACATACAATGTCACCAATGGATTCATGTGGTCTAGAAAAAGAACACACATGCAATGACTCTAGTGGATCCATGTGGTTTAGGAAAAGAACACACATGCAAATTTCACTAGTGGATAAATGTGGTTTAGGAAAAGAACACACATGCAATGTCACTAGTGGATTAGTGTGGTTCAAGAAAAGAAAACATATGCGACGTCACGAGTGGATTCATGTGTTTTAGAAAAAGAACACACATGCAATGACTCTAGTGGATCCATGTGGTTTAGGAAAAGAACACACATGCAAATTTCACCAGTGGATAAATGTGGTTTAGGAAAAGAACACACATGCAATGTTAATAGTGGCCCAATGTGGTTCAGGAAAAGAACACACATGCAATAGCTCTAGTGGATCCATGTGGTTTATGAAAAGAACACACATGAAATGTCACAAGTGGATCCATTTGGTTTAGGAAAAAAACACACATGCAATGTCAGCAGTGGATCCATGTGGTTCAGGAAAAGAACACACATGCAATGTCACTAGTGGATCAATGTGGTTTAGGAAAAGAACACACATGCAATGTCTCTTGTGGATCCATGTGGTTTAGGAAAAGAACACACATGAAATGTCTCTACTGGATCCATGTAGTTTTGGAAAAGAACATACATGCAATGTCACTAGTGGATCCATGTGGTTTAGGAAAAGAACACACATGCAATGTCTCTAGTGGATCCATGTGGTTTAGGAAAAGAACACACATGCAATGACTCGAGTGGACCAATGTGGTTCACGAAAAGAAGACACATGCAAAGTTCACCAGTGGATCCATGTGGATTAGGAAAAGAACACACATGCAATGACTCTTGGATCCATATTGTGTAGGAAAAGAATGCACATGCAATGTGACCAGGGGCTCGATGTGGTTTAGGAAAAGAACAGACATGCAAATGACTCAAGTGGATCCGTGTAGTTTAGGAAAATAACACACATTCAACTGTCACCAGTGTATCCATGTGGTTTGGGAAAACAACACACATGTAATGTCTCTAGTGGATCCTTGTGGTTTAGGAAAACAACACACATGGAATGACTCTAGTGGATCCATGTGGTTTAGCAAAAGAACAAACATGCAATGTCACCAGGGGATCCATGTGGTTTAGGAAAAGAACACTCATGAAATGACTCTAGTGGATCAATGTGATTTAGGAAAATATTACACATGCAATGTCACCAGTGGAACTATGTGGTTTAAGAAAACAACACACATGCAATGTCACCAGTGGATCCATGTGGTTTAGGAAAGAACACACATCCAAATTTCACTAGTGGATCCATGTGGTTTAGGAAAAGAACACACATGAAATGTCACGTGTGGAGACATGTGTTTTAGGAAAAGAACACACATGCAAATGTCACCGGTGGATCAATGTGGTTTAGGAAAAGAACACACATGCAATGACTCTAGTGGATCAATGTAGTTTAGGAAAATAACACACATGCAATGTTCACCAATGGGTACATGTGGTTTAGGAAAAGAACACACATGCAATGACTCTAGTGGATCCATACGGTGTAGAAAACGAAACACACATGCAATGTCACCAGTGGATCAATGTTGTTTAGGATAGGAACACACAGTCAAATCACTATAGTGGATCCATGTAGTTTAGGAAAATAACACACAGATCCATGTGGTTTGGGAAAAGAACACACATGCAATGTCTCTAGTGGATCCTTGTGGTTTAGGAAAACAACACAGATGGAACGACTCTAGTGGAACCATGTGGTTTAGGAAAAGAATACACATGCAATGTCACTAGCGGATCCATGTGTTTTAGGGAAAGAACCCACATGAAATGTCTCTAGAGGATCCATGTGATTTAGGAAAAGATCACACATGCAATGTCACCAGTGGATCCATGTGGTTTAGGAAAAGAACAAACATGCAATGAATCTAGTGGATCCATGTGGTTTAGAAATAGAACATACATGCAATGTCACTAGTGGATCATGTGGTTTAGGAAAAGATCACACATGCACTGTTACTAGTGGATCAATGTGGTTTAGGAAAAGAACACACATGCAAATGTCACCAGTGGATCATGTGGTTTAGGAAAAGAACACACATGCAATGAATCTAGTGGATCAATGTAGTTTAGGAAAAGAACACACATGCAATGACTCATGTGGATCCATGTAGTTTAGGAAAAGAACATACATACAATGTCACCAATGGATTCATGTGGTCTAGAAAAAGAACACACATGCAACGACTCTAGTGGATCCATGTAGTTTAGGAAAAGAACACACATCCGAATTTCACTAGTGGATAAATGTGGTTTAGGAAAGGAACACAGATGCAATGTCACTAGTGGATCAATGTGGTTCAAGAAAAGAACACATATGCAACATCGATTCATGTGTTTTAGAAAAAGAACACACATGCAATGACTCTAGTGGATCCATGTGGTATAGGAAAAGAACACACATGCAAATTTCACCAGTGGATAAATGTGGTTTAGGAAAAGAACACACATGCAATGTTAGTAGTGGCCCAATGTGGTTCAGGAAAAGAACACACATGCATTAGCTCTAGTGGATCGATGTGGTTTACGAAAAGAACACACATGAAATGTCACAAGTGGATCCATTTGGTTTAGGAAAAAAACACACATGCAATGTCACAAGTGGATCCATGTGGTTAAGGAAAAGAACACACATGCAATGTCACTAGTGGATCAATGTGGTTTAGGAAAAGAACACACATGAAATGTCTCTACTGGATCCATGTAGTTTTGGAAAAGAACATACATGCAATGTCACTAGTGGATCCATGTGGTTTAGGAAAAGAATACACATGCAATGTCTCTAGTGGATCCATGTGGTTTAGGAAAAGAACACACATGCAATGACTCGAGTGGACCAATGTGCTTCACGAAAAGAACACACATGCAAAGTTCACCAGTGGATCCATGTGGATTAGGAAAAGAACACACATGCAATGACTCTTGGATCCATATTGTGTAGGAAAAGAACGCACATGCAATGTCACCAGGGGCTCAATGTGGTTTAGGAAAAGAACACACATGCAAATGACTCAAGTGGATCCATGTAGTTTAGGAAAATAACACACATTCAACTGTCACCAGTGTATCCATGTGGTTTGGGAAAACAACACACATGTAATGTCTCTAGTGGATCCTTGTGGTTTAGGAAAACAACACACATGGAATGACTCTAGTGGATCCATGTGGTTTAGCAAAAGAACACACATCCAATGTCACCAGGGGATCCATGTGGTTTTGGAAAAGAACACTCATGAAATGACTCTAGTGGATCCATGTGATTTAGGAAAATATCACACATGCAATGTCACCAGTGGAACTATGTGGTTTAGGAAAACAACACACATGCAATGTCACCAGTGCATCCATGTGGTTTAGGAAAAACACACATGCAATGTCACCAGTGGATCCATGTGGTTTAGGAAAGAACACACATCCAAATTTCACTAGTGGATCCATGTGGTTTAGGAAAAGAACACACATGAAATGTCACGAGTGGAGACATGTGTTTTAGGAAAAGAACACACATGCAAATGTCACCGGTGGATCAATGTGGTTTAGGAAAAGAACACACATGCAATGACTCTAGTGGATCCATACGGTGTAGAAAATGAAACACACATGCAATGTCACCAGTGGATCAATGTTGTTTAGGATAGGAACACAGTCAAATCACTACAGTGGATCCATGTAGTTTAGGAAAATAACACACATTCAAATGTCACCTATGGATCCATGTGGTTTGGGAAAAGAACACACATGCAATGTCTCTAGTGGATCCTTGTGGTTTAGGAAAACAACACACATGGAGCGACTCGGTGGAACCATGTGGTTTAGGAAAAGAATACACATGCAATGTCACTAGGGGATCCATGTGGTTTAGGAAAAGAACAGACATGAAATGTTTCTAGAGGATCCATGTGATTTAGGAAAAGATAACACATGCAATGTCACCAGTGGATCCATGTGGTTTAGGAAAAGAACAAACATGCAATGAATCTAGTGGATCCATGTGGGTTAGAAACAGAACAACCAGGCAATGTCACCAGTGGCTCATGTGGTTTAGGAAAATATCATACATGCATGTTACTAGTGGATCAATGTGGTTTAGGAAAAGAACACACTTGCAAATGTCACCTGTTGATCAGGTGGTTTTGTAAAATAACAAACATGAAATGAATCTAGTGGATCAATGTAGTTTTGGAAAAGAACACACATGCAATGACTCAAGTGGATCCATGTGGTTTAGGAAACGAACATACATACAATGTCACTAATGGATTCATGTGGTCTAGAAAAAGAACACACATGCAATGACTCTAGTGGATCCATGTTGTTTAGGAAAAGAACACATGCAAATTTCACTAGTGGATAAATGTGGTTTAGCAAAAGAACACACATGCAATGTCACTAGTGGATCAATGTGGTTTGGGAAAAGAACACATATGCAACGTCATGAGTGGATTCATGTGTTTTAGAAAAAGAACACACATGCAATGACTCTAGTGGATCCATGTGGTTTAGGAAAACAACACACGTGCAAATTTCACCAGTGGATAAATGTGGTTTAGGAAAAGAACACACATGGAATGTCACTAGTGGATCAATATGGTTCAGGAAAAGATCACACATGAAATGTCACAAGTGGATCCATGTGGTTTACGAAAAGAACACACATGAAATGTCATAAGTGGATCCATTTGGTTTAGGAAAAAAACACATGCAATGTCACCAGTGGATCCATGTGGTTCAGGAAAAGAACACACATGCAATAGCTCTAGTGGATCCATGTGGTTTACGAAAAGAACACACATGAAATGTCACAAGTGGATCCATTTGGTTTAGGAAAAAACACACATGCAATGTCACGGTGGATCCATGTGGTTCAGGAAAAGAACACACATGCAATGTCACTAGTGGATCAATGTGGTTTAGGAAAAGAACACACATGCAATGTCTCTTGTGGATCCATGTGGTTTAGGAAAAGAACACACATGAAATGTCTCTACTGGATCCATGTAGTTTTGGAAAAGGACATACATGCAATGTCACTAGTGGATCCATGTGGTTTAGGAAAAGAACACACATGCAATGTCTCTAGTGGATCCATGTGGTTTAGGAAAAGAACACACATGCAATGACTCGAGTGGACCAATGTTGTTCTGAAAAGAACACACATGCAATGTTCACCATGGATCCATGTGGATTAGGAAAAGAACACCCATGCAATGACTCTTGGATCCATATTGTGTAGGAAAAGAACGCACATGCAATGTCACCAGGGGCTCAATGTGGTTTAGGAAAAGAACACACATGCAAATGACTCAACTGGATCCATGTAGTTTAGGAAAATAACACACATTCAACTGTCACCAGTGTATCCATGTGGTTTGGGAAAACAACAGACATATAATGTCTCTAGTGGATCCTTGTGGTTTAGGAAAACAACACACATGGAATGACTCTAGTGGAACCATGTGGTTTAGGAAAAGAACACACATGCAATGTCACGAGGGATCCATGTGGTTTAGGAAAGAACACTCATGAAATGACTCTAGTGGATCCATGTGATTTAGGAAAATATCACACATGCAATGTCACAAGTGGAACTATGTGGTTTAGGAAACAACACACATGCAATGTCACGGTGCATCCATGTGGTTTAGGAAAAACACACATGCAATGTCACCAGTGGATCCATGTGGTTTAGGAAAGAACACACATCCAAATTTCACTAGTAGATCCATGTGTTTTAGGAAAAGAACACACATGAAATGTCACGAGTGGAGACATGTGTTTTAGGAAAAGAACACACATGGAAATGTCACCGGTGGATCAATTTGGTTTAGGAAAAGAACACACATGCAATGACTCTAGTGGATCAATGTAGTTTAGAAAAATAACACACATGCAATGTTCACCAATGGATACATGTGGTTTAGAAAAAGAACACACATGCAATGACTCTAGTGGATCCATACGGTGCAGAAAACGAAACACACATGCAATGTCACCAGTGGATCAATGTTGTTTAGGATAGGAACACACAGTCAAATCACTACAGTGGATCCATGTAGTTTAGGAAAATAACACAAATTCAAATGTCACCTATGGATCCATGTGGTTTAGAAATAGAACATACATGCAATGTCACTAGTGGATCATGTGGTTTAGGAAAAGATCACACATGCACTGTTACTAGTGGATCAATGTGGTTTAGGAAAAGAAAACACATGCAAATGTCACCAGTGGATCATGTGGTTTAGGAAAAGAACACACATGCAATGAATCTAGTGGATCAATGTAGTTTAGGAAAAGAACACACATGCAATGACTCATGTGGATCCATGTAGTTTAGGAAAAGAACATACATACAATGTCACCAATGGATTCATGTGGTCTAGAAAAAGAACACACATGCAATGACTCTAGTGGATCCATGTAGTTTAGGAAAAGAACACACATCCAAATTTCACTAGTGGATAAATGTGGTTTAGGAAAGGAACACAGATGCAATGTCACTAGTGGATCAATGTGGTTCAAGAAAAGAACACATATGCAACATCGATTCATGTGTTTTAGAAAAAGAACACACATGCAATGACTCTAGTGGATCCATGTGGTATAGGAAAAGAACACACATGCAAATTTCACCAGTGGATAAATGTGGTTTAGGAAAAGAACACACATGCAATGTTAGTAGTGGCCCAATGTGGTTCAGGAAAAGAACACACATGCAATAGCTCTAGTGGATCCATGTGGTTTACGAAAAGAACACACATGAAATGTCACAAGTGGATCCATTTGGTTTAGGAAAAAAACACACATGCAATGTCACAAGTGGATCCATGTGGTTAAGGAAAAGAACACACATGCAATGTCACTAGTGGATCAATGTGGTTTAGGAAAAGAACACACATGAAATGTCTCTACTGGATCCATGTAGTTTTGGAAAAGAACATACATGCAATGTCACTAGTGGATCCATGTGGTTTAGGAAAAGAATACACATGCAATGTCTCTAGTGGATCCATGTGGTTTAGGAAAAGAACACACATGCAATGACTCGAGTGGACCAATGTGCTTCACGAAAAGAACACACATGCAAAGTTCACCAGTGGATCCATGTGGATTAGGAAAAGAACACACATGCAATGACTCTTGGATCCATATTGTGTAGGAAAAGAACGCACATGCAATGTCACCAGGGGCTCAATGTGGTTTAGGAAAAGAACACACATGCAAATGACTCAAGTGGATCCATGTAGTTTAGGAAAATAACACACATTCAACTGTCACCAGTGTATCCATGTGGTTTGGGAAAACAACACACATGTAATGTCTCTAGTGGATCCTTGTGGTTTAGGAAAACAACACACATGGAATGACTCTAGTGGATCCATGTGGTTTAGCAAAAGAACACACATCCAATGTCACCAGGGGATCCATGTGGTTTTGGAAAAGAACACTCATGAAATGACTCTAGTGGATCCATGTGATTTAGGAAAATATCACACATGCAATGTCACCAGTGGAACTATGTGGTTTAGGAAAACAACACACATGCAATGTCACCAGTGCATCCATGTGGTTTAGGAAAAACACACATGCAATGTCACCAGTGGATCCATGTGGTTTAGGAAAGAACACACATCCAAATTTCACTAGTGGATCCATGTGGTTTAGGAAAAGAACACACATGAAATGTCACGAGTGGAGACATGTGTTTTAGGAAAAGAACACACATGCAAATGTCACCGGTGGATCAATGTGGTTTAGGAAAAGAACACACATGCAATGACTCTAGTGGATCCATACGGTGTAGAAAATGAAACACACATGCAATGTCACCAGTGGATCAATGTTGTTTAGGATAGGAACACACAGTCAAATCACTACAGTGGATCCATGTAGTTTAGGAAAATAACACACATTCAAATGTCACCTATGGATCCATGTGGTTTGGGAAAAGAACACACATGCAATGTCTCTAGTGGATCCTTGTGGTTTAGGAAAACAACACACATGGAACGACTCCAGTGGAACCATGTGGTTTAGGAAAAGAATACACATGCAATGTCACTAGGGGATCCATGTGGTTTAGGAAAAGAACAGACATGAAATGTTTCTAGAGGATCCATGTGATTTAGGAAAAGATAACACATGCAATGTCACCAGTGGATCCATGTGGTTTAGGAAAAGAACAAACATGCAATGAATCTAGTGGATCCATGTGGTTTAGAAACAGAACATACATGCAATGTCACCAGTGGATCATGTGGTTTAGGAAAATATCATACATGCACTGTTACTAGTGGATCAATGTGGTTTAGGAAAAGAACACACATGCAAATGTCACCAGTGGATCATGTGGTTTAGGAAAAGAACACACATGCAATGAATCTAGTGGATCAATGTAGTTTTGGAAAAGAACACACATGCAATGACTCAAGTGGATCCATGTGGTTTAGGAAACGAACATACATACAATGTCACTAATGGATTCATGTGGTCTAGAAAAAGAACACACATGCAATGACTCTAGTGGATCCATGTTGTTTAGGAAAAGAACACACATGCAAATTTCACTAGTGGATAAATGTGGTTTAGCAAAAGAACACACATGCAATGTCACTAGTGGATCAATGTGGTTTGGGAAAAGAACACATATGCAACGTCATGAGTGGATTCATGTGTTTTAGAAAAAGAACACACATGCAATGACTCTAGTGGATCCATGTGGTTTAGGAAAACAACACACGTGCAAATTTCACCAGTGGATAAATGTGGTTTAGGAAAAGAACACACATGGAATGTCACTAGTGGATCAATATGGTTCAGGAAAAGATCACACATGAAATGTCACAAGTGGATCCATGTGGTTTACGAAAAGAACACACATGAAATGTCATAAGTGGATCCATTTGGTTTAGGAAAAAAACACATGCAATGTCACCAGTGGATCCATGTGGTTCAGGAAAAGAACACACATGCAATAGCTCTAGTGGATCCATGTGGTTTACGAAAAGAACACACATGAAATGTCACAAGTGGATCCATTTGGTTTAGGAAAAAACACACATGCAATGTCACCAGTGGATCCATGTGGTTCAGGAAAAGAACACACATGCAATGTCACTAGTGGATCAATGTGGTTTAGGAAAAGAACACACATGCAATGTCTCTTGTGGATCCATGTGGTTTAGGAAAAGAACACACATGAAATGTCTCTACTGGATCCATGTAGTTTTGGAAAAGGACATACATGCAATGTCACTAGTGGATCCATGTGGTTTAGGAAAAGAACACACATGCAATGTCTCTAGTGGATCCATGTGGTTTAGGAAAAGAACACACATGCAATGACTCGAGTGGACCAATGTTGTTCACGAAAAGAACACACATGCAATGTTCACCAGTGGATCCATGTGGATTAGGAAAAGAACACCCATGCAATGACTCTTGGATCCATATTGTGTAGGAAAAGAACGCACATGCAATGTCACCAGGGGCTCAATGTGGTTTAGGAAAAGAACACACATGCAAATGACTCAACTGGATCCATGTAGTTTAGGAAAATAACACACATTCAACTGTCACCAGTGTATCCATGTGGTTTGGGAAAACAACAGACATATAATGTCTCTAGTGGATCCTTGTGGTTTAGGAAAACAACACACATGGAATGACTCTAGTGGAACCATGTGGTTTAGGAAAAGAACACACATGCAATGTCACGAGGGGATCCATGTGGTTTAGGAAAAGAACACTCATGAAATGACTCTAGTGGATCCATGTGATTTAGGAAAATATCACACATGCAATGTCACAAGTGGAACTATGTGGTTTAGGAAAACAACACACATGCAATGTCACCAGTGCATCCATGTGGTTTAGGAAAAACACACATGCAATGTCACCAGTGGATCCATGTGGTTTAGGAAAGAACACACATCCAAATTTCACTAGTAGATCCATGTGTTTTAGGAAAAGAACACACATGAAATGTCACGAGTGGAGACATGTGTTTTAGGAAAAGAACACACATGGAAATGTCACCGGTGGATCAATTTGGTTTAGGAAAAGAACACACATGCAATGACTCTAGTGGATCAATGTAGTTTAGAAAAATAACACACATGCAATGTTCACCAATGGATACATGTGGTTTAGAAAAAGAACACACATGCAATGACTCTAGTGGATCCATACGGTGCAGAAAACGAAACACACATGCAATGTCACCAGTGGATCAATGTTGTTTAGGATAGGAACACACAGTCAAATCACTACAGTGGATCCATGTAGTTTAGGAAAATAACACAAATTCAAATGTCACCTATGGATCCATGTGGTTTAGAAATAGAACATACATGCAATGTCACTAGTGGATCATGTGGTTTAGGAAAAGATCACACATGCACTGTTACTAGTGGATCAATGTGGTTTAGGAAAAGAAAACACATGCAAATGTCACCAGTGGATCATGTGGTTTAGGAAAAGAACACACATGCAATGAATCTAGTGGATCAATGTAGTTTAGGAAAAGAACACACATGCAATGACTCATGTGGATCCATGTAGTTTAGGAAAAGAACATACATACAATGTCACCAATGGATTCATGTGGTCTAGAAAAAGAACACACATGCAATGACTCTAGTGGATCCATGTAGTTTAGGAAAAGAACACACATCCAAATTTCACTAGTGGATAAATGTGGTTTAGGAAAGGAACACAGATGCAATGTCACTAGTGGATCAATGTGGTTCAAGAAAAGAACACATATGCAACATCGATTCATGTGTTTTAGAAAAAGAACACACATGCAATGACTCTAGTGGATCCATGTGGTATAGGAAAAGAACACACATGCAAATTTCACCAGTGGATAAATGTGGTTTAGGAAAAGAACACACATGCAATGTTAGTAGTGGCCCAATGTGGTTCAGGAAAAGAACACACATGCAATAGCTCTAGTGGATCCATGTGGTTTACGAAAAGAACACACATGAAATGTCACAAGTGGATCCATTTGGTTTAGGAAAAAAACACACATGCAATGTCACAAGTGGATCCATGTGGTTAAGGAAAAGAACACACATGCAATGTCACTAGTGGATCAATGTGGTTTAGGAAAAGAACACACATGAAATGTCTCTACTGGATCCATGTAGTTTTGGAAAAGAACATACATGCAATGTCACTAGTGGATCCATGTGGTTTAGGAAAAGAATACACATGCAATGTCTCTAGTGGATCCATGTGGTTTAGGAAAAGAACACACATGCAATGACTCGAGTGGACCAATGTGCTTCACGAAAAGAACACACATGCAAAGTTCACCAGTGGATCCATGTGGATTAGGAAAAGAACACACATGCAATGACTCTTGGATCCATATTGTGTAGGAAAAGAACGCACATGCAATGTCACCAGGGGCTCAATGTGGTTTAGGAAAAGAACACACATGCAAATGACTCAAGTGGATCCATGTAGTTTAGGAAAATAACACACATTCAACTGTCACCAGTGTATCCATGTGGTTTGGGAAAACAACACACATGTAATGTCTCTGGTGGATCCTTGTGGTTTAGGAAAACAACACACATGGAATGACTCTAGTGGATCCATGTGGTTTAGCAAAAGAACACACATGCAATGTCACCAGGGGATCCATGTGGTTTTGGAAAAGAACACTCATGAAATGACTCTAGTGGATCCATGTGATTTAGGAAAATATCACACATGCAATGTCACCAGTGGAACTATGTGGTTTAGGAAAACAACACACATGCAATGTCACCAGTGCATCCATGTGGTTTAGGAAAAACACACATGCAATGTCACCAGTGGATCCATGTGGTTTAGGAAAGAACACACATCCAAATTTCACTAGTGGATCCATGTGGTTTAGGAAAAGAACACACATGAAATGTCACGAGTGGAGACATGTGTTTTAGGAAAAGAACACACATGCAAATGTCACCGGTGGATCAATGTGGTTTAGGAAAAGAACACACATGCAATGACTCTAGTGGATCCATACGGTGTAGAAAATGAAACACACATGCAATGTCACCAGTGGATCAATGTTGTTTAGGATAGGAACACACAGTCAAATCACTACAGTGGATCCATGTAGTTTAGGAAAATAACACACATTCAAATGTCACCTATGGATCCATGTGGTTTGGGAAAAGAACACACATGCAATGTCTCTAGTGGATCCTTGTGGTTTAGGAAAACAACACACATGGAACGACTCAAGTGGAACCATGTGGTTTAGGAAAAGAATACACATGCAATGTCACTAGGGGATCCATGTGGTTTAGGAAAAGAACACACATGAAATGTTTCTAGAGGATCCATGTGATTTAGGAAAAGATAACACATGCAATGTCACCAGTGGATCCATGTGGTTTAGGAAAAGAACAAACATGCAATAAATCTAGTGGATCCATGTGGTTTAGAAACAGAACATACATGCAATGTCACCAGTGGATCATGTGGTTTAGGAAAATATCATACATGCACTGTTACTAGTGGATCAATGTGGTTTAGGAAAAGAACACACATGCAAATGTCACCAGTGGATTATGTGGTTTAGGAAAAGAACACACATGCAATGAATCTAGTGGATCAATGTAGTTTTGGAAAAGAACACACATGCAATGACTCAAGTGGATCCATGTGGTTTAGGAAAAGAACATACATACAATGTCACTAATGGATTCATGTGGTCTAGAAAAAGAACACACATGCAATGACTCTAGTGGATCCATGTGGTTTAGGAAAAGAACACACATGCAAATTTCACTAGTGGATAAATGTGGTTTAGCAAAAGAACACACATGCAATGTCACTAGTGGATCAATGTGGTTCGGGAAAAGAACACATATGCAACGTCATGAGTGGATTCATGTGTTTTAGAAAAAGAACACACATGCAATGACTCTAGTGGATCCATGTGGTTTAGGAAAACAACACACATGCAAATTTCACCAGTGGATAAATGTGGTTTAGGAAAAGAACACACATGGAATGTCACTAGTGGATCAATATGGTTCAGGAAAAGATCACACATGAAATGTCACAAGTGGATCCATGTGGTTTACGAAAAGAACACACATGAAATGTCATAAGTGGATCCATTTGGTTTAGGAAAAAAAACACATGCAATGTCACCAGTGGATCCATGTGGTTCAGGAAAAGAACACACATGCAATAGCTCTAGTGGATCCATGTGGTTTACGAAAAGAACACACATGAAATGTCACAAGTGGATCCATTTGGTTTAGGAAAAAACACACATGCAATGTCACCAGTGGATCCATGTGGTTCAGGAAAAGAACACACATGCAATGTCACTAGTGGATCAATGTGGTTTAGGAAAAGAACACACATGCAATGTCTCTTGTGGATCCATGTGGTTTAGGAAAAGAACACACATGAAATGTCTCTACTGGATCCATGTAGTTTTGGAAAAGGACATACATGCAATGTCACTAGTGGATCCATGTGGTTTAGGAAAAGAACACACATGCAATGTCTCTAGTGGATCCATGTGGTTTAGGAAAAGAACACACATGCAATGACTCGAGTGGACCAATGTTGTTCACGAAAAGAACACACATGCAATGTTCACCAGTGGATCCATGTGGATTAGGAAAAGAACACCCATGCAATGACTCTTGGATCCATATTGTGTAGGAAAAGAACGCACATGCAATGTCACCAGGGGCTCAATGTGGTTTAGGAAAAGAACACACATGCAAATGACTCAAGTGGATCCATGTAGTTTAGGAAAATAACACACATTCAACTGTCACCAGTGTATCCATGTGGTTTGGGAAAACAACAGACATATAATGTCTCTAGTGGATCCTTGTGGTTTAGGAAAACAACACACATGGAATGACTCTAGTGGAACCATGTGGTTTAGGAAAAGAACACACATGCAATGTCACGAGGGGATCCATGTGGTTTAGGAAAAGAACACTCATGAAATGACTCTAGTGGATCCATGTGATTTAGGAAAATATCACACATGCAATGTCACAAGTGGAACTATGTGGTTTAGGAAAACAACACACATGCAATGTCACTAGTGCATCCATGTGGTTTAGGAAAAACACACATGCAATGTCACCAGTGGATCCATGTGGTTTAGGAAAGAACACACATCCAAATTTCACTAGTAGATCCATGTGGTTTAGGAAAAGAACACACATGAAATGTCACGAGTGGATCAATGTTGTTTAGGATAGGAACACACAGTCAAATCACTAAAGTGGATCCATGTAGTTTAGGAAAATAACACAAATTCAAATGTCACCTATGGATCCATGTGGTTTGGGAAAAGAACACACATGCAATGTCTCTAGTGGATCCTTGTGGTTTAGGAAAACAACACACATGGAACGACTCCAGTGGAACCATGTGGTTTAGGAAAAGAATACACATGCAATGTCACTAGGAGATCCATGTAGTTTAGGAAAAGAACACACATGTAATGTCTCTAGAGGATCCATGTGATTTAGGAAAAGATCACACATGCAATGTCACCAGTGGATCTATGTGGTTTAGTAAAACAACACACATGAAATGTCACCAGTGCATCCATGTGGTTTAGGAAAAGAACACACATATAATGTCACCAGTGGATCCATGTGGTTTAGGAAAAGAACACACATGCAAATGTCACCAGTGGATCAATGTGGTTTAGGAAATCAACACACATGCAATGACTCTAGTGGATCCATGTGGTTTAGGAAAAGAACACACATGCAAATTTCACCAGTGGATAAATGTGTTTAGGAAAAGAACACACATGCGATGTCACTAGTGGATCAATGTGGTTCAGGAAAAGAACACACATGCAACGTCACTAGTGGATTCATGTGGTTTAGAAAAAGAACACACATGCAATGACTCTAGTGGATCCATGTGGTTTAGGAAAACAACACACATGCAAATTCCACCACTGGATAATTGTGGTTTAGGAAAAGAACACACATGCAATGTCATTAGTGGATCAATGTGGTTCAGGAAAAGAACACACATGCAACATCACCACTGGATTCATGTGGTTTAGAAAAAGAACACACATGCAATGACTCTAGTGGATCCATGTGGTTTAGGAAAAGAACACACATGCAAATTTCACCAGTGGATAAATGTGGCTTAGGAAAAGAACACACATGCAATGTCATTAGTGGATCAATGTGGTTCCAGAAAAGAGCACACATGCAATGGCTCGAGTGGATCCATGTGGTTTAGGAAAAGAACACAGATGCAATGTCACAAGTGGATCCATGTGATTCAGGAAAAAACACACATGCAATGTCATTAGTGGATCCATGTGATTCAGGAAAAAACACACATGCAATGTCACTAGTGGATCAATCTGGTTTAGGAAAAGAACACACATGCAATGTCTCTAGTGGATCCATGTGGTTTAGGAAAAGAACACACATGAAATGTCTCTACTAGATCCATGTAGTTTTGGAAAAGAACACACATGAAAAGTCACTACTGGATCCATGTGGATTAGGAAAAGAACACAAATGCAATGTCTCTAGTGGATCCATGTGGTTTAGGCAAAGAACACACATGCAAATGTCACCAGTGGATCCATGTGGTTTAGGAAAAGAACAAACATACAATGTCACCCGTGGATCCATGTGGTTTAGGAAAAGAACACACATGCAATGACTTGAGTGGACCAATGTGGTTCACGAAAAGAACACACATGCAAAGTTCACCAGTGGATCCACGTGGTTTAGGAAAAGAACACACATGCAATGTCACATGAAAATGTCTCAAGTGGATCCATGTGGTTTAGGAAAAGAACACACATGAAATGTCTCTACTAGATCCATGTAGTTTTGGAAAAGAACACACATGCAATGTCACTAGTGGATCCATGTGGTTTAGGAAAAGAACACACATGCAATGTCTCTAGTGGATCCATGTGGTTTAGGAAAACAACACGCATGCAAATGTCACCAGTGGATCCATGTGGTTTAGGAAAAGAACACACATACAATGTCACCCGTGGATCCATGTAGTTTAGGAAAAGAGCAGACATGCAATGACTCCTATTGACCAATGTGGGTTAGGAAAATAACACACATGCAAAGTTCGCCAGTGGATCCATGTGGTTTAGCAAAAGAACACTCATGCAATGACTCTAGTGGATCCATATGGTGCAGGAAAAGAAAACACATGCAATGTCACCAGGGACTCAATGTGGTTTAGGAAAAGAACACATAGGCAAATGACTCAAGTGGATTGATGTAGTTTAGGAAAAATAACACACATTCAAATGTGAACAGTGGATCCATGTGGTTTGGGAAAACAAAACACATGTAATGTCTCTAGTGGATCCTTGTGGTTTATGAAAACAACACACATGGAATGACTCCAGTGGATCCATGTGGTTTAGGAAAAGAACACACATGCAATGTCACCAGGGGATCCATGTGGTTTAGGAAAAGAACACACATGAAATGACACTCGTGGATCCATGTGATTTAGGAAAATATCACACATGCAATGTCACCAGTGGAACTATGTGGTTTAGGAAAACAACACACATGCAATGTCACTAGTGGATCCATATGGTGCAGAAACGAAACACACATGCAATGTCACCAGTGGATCAATGTTGTTTAGGATAAGAACACACAGGCAAATCACTCTAGTGGATCCATGTAGTTTAGGAAAATAACACACATTCAAATGTCACATGTGGATCCATGTGGTTTGGGAAAATAACACACAAGAAATGCCTCTAGTGGATACTTGTGGTTTAGGAAAACAACACACATCGAATGACTCCAGTGGATCCATGTGGTTTAGTAAAAGAACACACATGCAATGTCACTAGGGGATCCATGTGGTTTTGGAAAAGAACACACATGATATGACTCTAGAGGATCCATGTGATTTAGGAAAAGATCACACATGCAATGTCACCAGTGGATCTATGTGGTTTAGGAAAACAACACACATGATATGTCACCAGTGCATCCATGTGGTTTAGGAAAAGAACACACATGCAATATCACCCTTGGATCCATGTGGTTTAGGAAAAGAACACACATGCAATGACTCTAGTGGACCAATGTGGTTAAGGAAAAGAACACACATGCAATGACTCTAGTGGATCCATATTGTGCAGGAAAAGAACACACATGCAATGTCAACTGGGGCTCAATGTGGTTTAGGAAAAGAACACACAGGCAAATGACTCAAGTGGATCCATGTAGTTTAGGAAAATAACACACATTCAAATGTCACCAGTGGATCCATGTGGTTTGGGAAAACAACACACATGTAATGTCTAGATTCGATCCTTGTGGTTTAGGAAAACAACACACATGGAATGTCACTAGTGGATCAATGTTGTTTAGGAAAAAACACGCATGCAATGTCACGAATGGATCAATGTGGTTTAGGAAAATAACACACATGCAATGTCTCTAGTGGATCCATGTGGTTTAGGAAAAAACACACATGCGAATGTCTCTAGTGGATTCATGTGGTTTAGAAAAAGAACGCACATGCAATGACTCTAGTGGATCAATGTGGTTTAGGAAAAGAACACACATGGAAATTTCACCTGTAGATCAATGTGGTTAAGGAAAACAACACGCATGCAATGTCACCAATGCATCCATGTGGTTTAGGAAAAGAAAACACATGCAATGAATCTAGTGGATCAATGTATTTTAGGAAAAGAACACACATGCAATGACTCAAGTGGATCCATGTGGTTTAGGAAATGAGCAGACATGCAAGGTCACCAATGGATTCATGTGGTCTAGAAAAAGAATACGCATGCAATGACTCTAGTGGATCTATGTGGTTTAGGAAAAGAACACATATGCAAATTTCACCAGTGCATAAATGTGGTTTAGGAAAAGAACACACATGCAATGTCACTAGTGGATCAATGTGGTTTAGGAAAAGAACACACATGCAACGTCACAAGTGGATTAATGTGGTTTAGAAAAAGAACACACATGCAATGACTCTAGTGGATACATGTGGTTTAGGAAAAGAACAAACATGCAAATTTCATGAGTGGATAAATGTGGTTTAGGAAAAGAACACACATGGAATCAGTAGTGCATCAATGTGGTTTAGGAAAAGAACACATATGCTATGGCTCTAGTGGATCCATGTGGTTTAGGAAAAGAACACAAATGAAATGTCACAAGTGGATCCATGTGGTTTAGGAAAAAAACACATGCAATGTCACAAGTGGATCCATGTGGTTCAGGAAAAGAACACACATGCAATGTCACTAGTGGATCAATGTGGTTTAGGAAAAGAACACACAAGCAATGTCCATGTGGTTTAGGAAAAGAACACACATGAAATGTCTCTACTAGTTCGATGTAGTTTTGGAAAAGGACACACATGCAATGTCTGTAGTGGATCCATGTGGTTTAGGAAAAGAACACACATGCAATGTCTCTAGTGGATCCATGTGGTTTAGGAAAACATGACACATGCAAATGTCACCACTGGATCCATGTGGTTTAGGAAAATAACACATATGCAATGACTCCAGTTGACCTATGTGGTTTAGAAAAAGATCACACATGCAAAGTTCACCAGTGGATCCATGTGGTTTAGGAAAAGAACACTCATGCAATGACTCTAGTGGATCCATATGGTGCAGGAAAAGAAAACACATGCAATGTCACCAGGGGCTCAATGTGGTTTAGGAAAAGAACACACAGGTAAATGACTCAAGTGGATCCATGTAGTTTAGGAAAAATAACACACATTCAAATGTGACTAGTGGATCCATGTCGTTTGGGAAAACAACACGCATGTAATTTCTCTAGTGGATCCTTGTGGTTTAGGAAAACAACACACATGGAATGACTCCAGTGGATCCATGTAGTTTAGGAAAAGAACACACATGCAATGTCACTAGGGGATCCATGCGGTTTAGGAAAACAACACACATGAAATGACTCTGGTGGAGCCATGTGATTTAGGAAAACATCACACATGCAATGTCACCAGTGGAACTATGTGGTTTAAGAAAACAACACACATGCAATGTCACTAGTGCATCCATGTGGATTAGGAAAAAAACACACATGCAATGTCACCAGTGGATCCATGTGGTTTAGGAAAGAACACACATGCAACTTTCACCAGTGGATCCATGTGGTTTAGGAAATGAACACACATGAAATGTCACGAGTGGAGACATGTGTTTTAGGAAAAGAACACACATACAAATGTCATCGGTGGATAAATGTG
The DNA here is from genome assembly GCA_023614405.1 of Avena insularis. NCBI lineage: Eukaryota > Viridiplantae > Streptophyta > Magnoliopsida > Poales > Poaceae > Avena > Avena insularis. The sequence continues at coordinate 245,112,637 of CM042688.1, forward strand.
GTTTAGGAAAAGAACAGACATGTAATGACTCTAGTGGATCAATGTAGTTTAGGAAAAGAACACACATGCAATTTTCACCAATGGATCCATGTGGTTTAGGAAAATAACACACATGCAATGACTCTAGTGGATCCATTGGGTGCAGAAAACAAAACACACATGCAATGTCACCAGTGGATCACTGTTGTTTAGGATAAGAACACATAGCCAAATCACTCTAGTGGATCCATGTAGATTAGGAAAATAAAACACATTCAAATGTCACATGTGGATCCATGTGGTTTGGGAAAAGGACACACATGCAATGTCTCTAGTGGATACATGTGGTTTAGGAAAACAACACACATGGAATGACTGTAGTGGATCCATGTGGTTTAGTAAAAGAACACACATGCAATGTCAGTAGGGGATCCATGTGGTTTAGGAAAAGAACACACATGAAATGACTCAAGAGGATCCATGTGATTTAGGAAAAGATCACACATGCAGTGTCACCAGTGGATCTATGTGGTTTAGGAAAACAACACGCATGAAATGTCACCAGTGGATCCATGTGGTTTAGGAAAGGAACACACATGGAAATGTCACCAGTGGATCAATGTGGCTTAGGAAAAGAACACACATGCCATGAATCTAGTGGTTCCATGTTGTTTAGGAAAAGAACACACATGCAATGTCTCTAGTGGATCCATGTGATTTAGGAAAAGAACACACGTGCAATGTCACTAGTGGATCAATGTGGTTCAGGAAAAGAACACACATGCAACGTCACCAGTGGATTCATGTGGTTTAGAAAAAGAACACACATGCAATGACTCTAGTGGATCCATGTGGTTTAGGAAAAGAACACACATGCAAATTTCACCAGTGGATAAATGTGGTTTAGGAAAAGAACACATGCAATGTCACTAGTGGATCAATGTGGTTCAGGAAAAGAACACATATGCAACGTCAGCAGTGGATTCATGTGGTTTTAAAAAAAGAACACACATGCAATGAATCTAGTGGATCCATGTGGTTTAGGAAAAGAACACACATGCAAATTTCACCAGTGGATAAATGTGGTTTAGGAAAAGAACACACATGCAATTTCACTAGTGGATCAATGTGGTTCAGGAAAAGAACACCCATGCAACATCACTAGTGGATTCATGTGATTTAGAAAAAGAACACACATGAAATGACTCTAGTGGATCCATGTGGTTTAGGAAAAGAACACACATGCAAATTTCACTAGTGGATAAATGTGGTTTAGGAAAAGACAACATGCAATGTCAGTAGTGGATCAATGTGGTTCAAGAAAAGAAAACACATGCAATGGCTCAAGTGGATTCATGTGGTTTAGGAAAAGAACACACATGAAATGTCACAAGTGGATCCATGTGGTTTAGGAAAAAAACACACATGCAGTGTCACTAGTGGATGCATGTGGTTCAGGAAAAACACACACATGCAATGTCACTAGTGCATCAATGTGGTTTAGGAAAAGAACACACATGCAATGTCTCTAGTGGACCCATGTGGTTTAGGAAAAGAACACACATGAAATGTCTCTACTGGATCCATGTAGTTTTGGAAAAGACCACACTTGTAATGTCACTAGTGGATCCATGTGGTTTAGGAAAAGAACACACATGGAACGTCTCTAGTGGATCTATGTGGTTTAGGAAAAGAAAACACATGCAAATGTCACTAGTGGATCCATGTGGTGTAGGAAAAGAACACACATACAATGTCACTCGTGGATCCTTGTGGTTTAGGAAAAGAACACACATGCAATGACTCCAGTGGAGCAATGTGGTTCAGGAAAAGAACACACATGCAAAGTTCACCAGAGGATCCATGTGGTTTAGGAAAAGAACACACATGCAATGACTCTAGTGGATCCATATGGTGCAGGAAAAGAACACACATGCAATGTCACCAGGGGCTCAATGTGGTTTAGGAAAAGAATACACATGCAAATGACTCAAGTGGATCCATGTAGTTTAGGAAAATAACGCACATTCAAATGTCACAAGTGGATCCATGTGGTATGGGAAAACAACACACATGTAATGTCTCTAGTGGATCCTTATGGTTTCGGAAAACAACACGCATGGAATGACTCCAGTGGATCCATGTGGTTTAGGAAAAGAACACACATGCAATGTCACCAGGGGATCCATGTGGTTTAGGAAAAGAACACACATGAAATGACTCTAGTGGATCCATGTGATTTAGGAAAATATCACACATGCAATGTCACTAGTGGAACTATGTGGTTTAGGAAAACAACACACATGCAATGTCACTAGTGCATCCATGTGGTTTAGGAACAATACACGTGCAATGTCACCAGTGGATCCATGTGGTTTAGGAAAGAACACACATGCAAATTTCACCAGTGGATCCATGTGGTTTAGGAAAAGATGACACATGAAATGTGACGAGTGGAGAAATCTCTTTTAGGAAAAGAACACACATGCAAATGTAACCGGTGGATCAATGTGGTTTAGGAAAAGAACACATATGCAATGACTCTAGTGGATCAATGTAGTTCAGGAAAGGGACATACATGCAATGTTCACCAATGGATCCATGTGGTTTAGGAAAAGAACACACATGCAATGACTCTAGTGGATCCATACGGTGCAGAAAACGAAACACACATGCAATGTCACCAGTGGATCAATGTTGTTTAGGATAAGAACACACAGGCAAATCACTCTAGTGGATCCATGTAGTTTAGGAAAATAACACACATTCAAATGTCACCTGTGGATCCATGTGGTTTGAGAAAAGAACACACATACAATGTCTCTAGTGGATCCTTGTGGTTTAGGAAAACAACACACATGGAATGACTCTAGTGGTTCCATGTGGTTTAGGAAAAGAACACACATGCAATGTCACTAGGGGATCCATGTGGTTTAGGAAAAGAACACAAATGAAATGGCTCTAGAGGATCTATGTGATTTAGGAAAACACCACACATGCAATGTCACCAATAGATCTATGTTGGTTAGGAAAACAACACACACGAAATGTCACCAGTGCATCCATGTGGTTTAGGAAAAGAACACATGCAATGTCACTAGTGGATCCATGTGGTTTAGGAAAAGAACACACATGCAAATGTCACCAGTGGATCAATGTGGTTTAGGAAAAGAACACACATGCAATGACTCTAGTGGAACAATGTGGTTTAGGAAAAGAACACACATGAAGTGTCACTAGTGGATCCATGTGGTTTATGAAAAGAACACACATGCAAATGTCTCTAGTGGATCCATGTGGTTTAGGAAAAGAACACACATGCAATGACTCAAATCTATCAATGTGGTTTAGGAAAAGAACACACAGGCAAATGTCACTAGTGGACCGATGTGGTTTAGGAAAAGAACACACATGTAATGATTGTCATGGATACATGTGGGTTAGGAAAAGAATACACATGCAAATGTCACAAGTGGATCCATGTGGTCTAGGAAAAGAACACACATGCAATGTCTCTAGTGGGTCCATGTGATTTAGGAAAAGAACACACATGCAAATGTCTCTAGTGGATCCATGTGGTTTAGGAAAAGAACACACATGCAATGACTCTAATCTATCAATGTGGTTTAGGAAAAGAACACACATGCAAATGTCACTAGTGGATCGATGTGGTTTAGGAAAAGAACACACATGTAATGACTGTCATGGATACATGTGGGTTAGGAAAAGAATACACATGCAAATGTCACAAGTGGATCCATGTGGTCTAGGAAAAGAACACACATGCAATGTCTCTAGTGGATCCATGTGATTTAGGAAAAGAACACACGTGCAATGTCACTAGTGGATCAATGTGGTTTAGGAAAAGAACACACATGCAACGTCACTAGTGGATTCATGTGGTTTAGAAAAAGAACACACATGCAATGACTCTAGTGGATCCATGTGGTTTAGGAAAAGAACACACATGCAAATTTCACCAGTGGATAAATGTTGTTTAGGAAAAGAACACGCATGCAATGTCACTAGTGGATCAATGTGGTTCAGGAAAAGAACACACATGCAGCGTCAGCAGTGGATTCATGTGGTTTTAAAAAAAAGAACACACATGCAATGACTCTAGTGGATCCATGTGGTTTAGGAAAAGAACACACATGCAAATTTCACCAGTGGATAAATGTGGTTTAGGAAAAGAACACACATGCAATTTCACTAGTGGATCAATGTGGTTCAGGAAAAGAACACACATGCAACATCACTAGTGGATTCATGTGATTTAGAAAAAGAACACACATGCAATGACTCTAGTGGATCCATGTGGTTTAGGAAAAGAACACACATGCAAATTTCACCAGTGGATAAATGTGGTTTAGGAAAAGAACACACATGCAATTTCACTAGTGGATCAATGTGGTTCAGGAAAAGAACACACATGCAACATCACTAGTGGATTCATGTGATTTAGAAAAAGAACACACATGCAATGACTCTAGTGGATCCATGTGGTTTAGGAAAAGAACACACATGCAAATTTCACCAGTGGATAAATGTGGTTTAGGAAAAGAACACACATGAAATGTCACAAGTGGATCCATGTGGTTTAGGAAAAAACACACATGCAGTGTCACTAGTGGATCCATGTGGTTCAGGAAAAAAACACACATGCAATGTCACTAATGGATCAATGTGGTTTAGGAAAATAACACATATGCAATGACTCCAGTTGACCTATGTGGTTTAGAAAAAGATCACACATGCAAAGTTCACCAGTGGATCCATGTGGTTTAGGAAAAGAACACTCATGCAATGACTCTAGTGGATCCATATGGTGCAGGAAAAGAAAACACATGCAATGTCACCAGGGGCTCAATGTGGTTTAGGAAAAGAACACACAGGTAAATGACTCAAGTGGATCCATGTAGTTTAGGAAAAATAACACACATTCAAATGTGACTAGTGGATCCATGTCGTTTGGGAAAACAACACGCATGTAATTTCTCTAGTGGATCCTTGTGGTTTAGGAAAACAACACACATGAAATGACTCTGGTGGATCCATGTGATTTAGGAAAACAACACACATGCAATGTCACCAGTGGAACTATGTGGTTTAAGAAAACAACACACATGCAATGTCACTAGTGCATCCATGTGGATTAGGAAAAAAACACACATGCAATGTCACCAGTGGATCCATGTGGTTTAGGAAAGAACACACATGCAAATTTCACCAGTGGATCCATGTGGTTTAGGAAATGAACACACATGAAATGTCACGAGTGGAGACATGTGTTTTAGGAAAAGAACACACATACAAATGTCATCGGTGGATCAATGTGGTTTAGGAAAAGAACAGACATGTAATGACTCTAGTGGATCAATGTAGTTTAGGAAAAGAACACACATGCAATTTTCACCAATGGATCCATGTGGTTTAGGAAAATAACACACATGCAATGACTCTAGTGGATCCATTGGGTGCAGAAAACAAAACACACATGCAATGTCACCAGTGGATCACTGTTGTTTAGGATAAGAACACACAGCCAAATCACTCTAGTGGATCCATGTAGATTAGGAAAATAAAACACATTCAAATGTCACATGTGGATCCATGTGGTTTGGGAAAAGGACACACATGCAATGTCTCTAGTGGATACATGTGGTTTAGGAAAACAACACACATGGAATGACTGTAGTGGATCCATGTGGTTTAGTAAAAGAACACACATGCAATGTCAGTAGGGGATCCATGTGGTTTAGGAAAAGAACACACATGAAATGACTCAAGAGGATCCATGTGATTTAGGAAAAGATCACACATGCAGTGTCACCAGTGGATCTATGTGGTTTAGGAAAACAACACGCATGAAATGTCACCAGTGGATCCATGTGGTTTAGGAAAGGAACACACATGGAAATGTCACCAGTGGATCAATGTGGCTTAGGAAAATAACACACATGCCATGAATCTAGTGGTTCCATGTTGTTTAGGAAAAGAACACACATGCAATGTCTCTAGTGGATCCATGTGATTTAGGAAAAGAACACACGTGCAATGTCACTAGTGGATCAATGTGGTTCAGGAAAAGAACACACATGCAACGTCACCAGTGGATTCATGTGGTTTAGAAAAAGAACACACATGCAATGACTCTAGTGGATCCATGTGGTTTAGGAAAAGAACACACATGCAAATTTCACCAGTGGATAAATGTGGTTTAGGAAAAGAACACACATGCAATGTCACTAGTGGATCAATGTGGTTCAGGAAAAGAACACATATGCAACGTCAGCAGTGGATTCATGTGGTTTTAAAAAAAGAACACACATGCAATGAATCTAGTGGATCCATGTGGTTTAGGAAAAGAACACACATGCAAATTTCACCAGTGGATAAATGTGGTTTAGGAAAAGAACACACATGCAATTTCACTAGTGGATCAATGTGGTTCAGGAAAAGAACACCCATGCAACATCACTAGTGGATTCATGTGATTTAGAAAAAGAACACACATGAAATGACTCTAGTGGATCCATGTGGTTTAGGAAAAGAACACACATGCAAATTTCACTAGTGGATAAATGTGGTTTAGGAAAAGAACAGACATGCAATGTCAGTAGTGGATCAATGTGGTTCAAGAAAAGAAAACACATGCAATGGCTCAAGTGGATTCATGTGGTTTAGGAAAAGAACACACATGAAATGTCACAAGTGGATCCATGTGGTTTAGGAAAAAAACACACATGCAGTGTCACTAGTGGATGCATGTGGTTCAGGAAAAACACACACATGCAATGTCACTAGTGGATCAATGTGGTTTAGGAAAAGAACACACATGCAATGTCTCTAGTGGACCCATGTGGTTTAGGAAAAGAACACACATGAAATGTCTCTACTGGATCCATGTAGTTTTGGAAAAGACCACACTTGTAATGTCACTAGTGGATCCATGTGGTTTAGGAAAAGAACACACATGGAACGTCTCTAGTGGATCTATGTGGTTTAGGAAAAGAAAACACATGCAAATGTCACCAGTGGATCCATGTGGTGTAGGAAAAGAACACACATACAATGTCACTCGTGGATCCTTGTGGTTTAGGAAAAGAACACACATGCAATGACTCCAGTGGAGCAATGTGGTTCAGGAAAAGAACACACATGCAAAGTTCACCAGTGGATCCATGTGGTTTAGGAAAAGAACACACATGCAATGACTCTAGTGGATCCATATGGTGCAGGAAAAGAACACACATGCAATGTCACCAGGGGCTCAATGTGGTTTAGGAAAAGAATACACATGCAAATGACTCAAGTGGATCCATGTAGTTTAGGAAAATAACGCACATTCAAATGTCACAAGTGGATCCATGTGGTATGGGAAAACAACACACATGTAATGTCTCTAGTGGATCCTTATGGTTTCGGAAAACAACACACATGGAATGACTCCAGTGGATCCATGTGGTTTAGGAAAAGAACACACATGCAATGTCACCAGGGGATCCGTGTGGTTTAGGAAAACAACACACATGAAATGTCTCTAGTGGATCCATGTGACTTAGGAAAAGATCCAACATGCAATGTCACCAGTGGATCAATGTGGTTTAGGAAAAGAACACACATGCAATGTCTCTATGGATCCATGCGGTTTAGTAAAATAACAAACCTGCAAATGTCACAATGTTGTTCAGGAAAGGAATAAACATGCAATGTTTCCAGTGGATCCATGTGGTTTTGGAAAACACACACATGCAATGTCTCTAGTGGATACATGTGGTTTAGGAAAAAACACACATGCAAATGTCTCTAGTGGATCCATGTGGTTTAGGAAAAGAACACACATGAAATGACTCTAGTGGATCCATGTGATTTAGGAAAATATCACACATGCAATGTCACTAGTGGAACTATGTGGTTTAGGAAAACAACACACATGCAATGTCACTAGTGCATCCTTGTGGTTTAGGAATAATACACGTGCAATGTCACCAGTGGATCCATGTGGTTTAGGAAAGAACACACATGCAAATTTCACCAGTGGATCCATGTGGTTTAGGAAAAGATGACACATGAAATGTGACGAGTGGAGAAATCTCTTTTAGGAAAAGAACACACATGCAAATGTAACCGGTGGATCAATGTGGTTTAGGAAAAGAACACATATGCAATGACTCTAGTGGATCAATGTAGTTCAGGAAAGGTACATACATGCAATGTTCACCAATGGATCCATGTGGTTTAGGAAAAGAACACACATGCAATGACTCTAGTGGATCCATACGGTGCAGAAAACGAAACACACATGCAATGTCACCAGTGGATCAATGTTGTTTAGGATAAGAACACACAGGCAAATCACTCTAGTGGATCCATGTAGTTTAGGAAAATAACACACATTCAAATGTCACCTGTGGATCCATGTGGTTTGAGAAAAGAACACACATACAATGTCTCTAGTGGATCCTTGTGGTTTAGGAAAACAACACACATGGAATGACTCTAGTGGTTCCATGTGGTTTAGGAAAAGAACACACATGCAATGTCACTAGGGGATCCATGTGGTTTAGGAAAAGAACACACATGAAATGGCTCTAGAGGATCTATGTGATTTAGGAAAACACCACACATGCAATGTCACCAATAGATCTATGTTGGTTAGGAAAACAACACACACGAAATGTCACCAGTGCATCCATGTGGTTTAGGAAAAGAACACGCATGCAATGTCACTAGTGGATCCATGTGGTTTAGGAAAAGAACACACATGCAAATGTCACCAGTGGATCAATGTGGTTTAGGAAAAGAACACACATGCAATGACTCTAGTGGAACAATGTGGTTTAGGAAAAGAACACACATGAAGTGTCACTAGTGGATCCATGTGGTTTATGAAAAGAACACACATGCAAATGTCTCTAGTGGATCCATGTGGTTTAGGAAAAGAACACACATGCAATGACTCTAATCTATCAATGTGGTTTAGGAAAAGAACACACAGGCAAATGTCACTAGTGGACCGATGTGGTTTAGGAAAAGAACACACATGTAATGATTGTCATGGATACATGTGGGTTAGGAAAAGAATACACATGCAAATGTCACAAGTGGATCCATGTGGTCTAGGAAAAGAACACACATGCAATGTCTCTAGTGGGTCCATGTGATTTAGGAAAAGAACACACATGCAAATGTCTCTAGTGGATCCATGTGGTTTAGGAAAAGAACACACATGCAATGACTCTAATCTATCAATGTGGTTTAGGAAAAGAACACACATGCAAATGTCACTAGTGGATCGATGTGGTTTAGGAAAAGAACACACATGTAATGACTGTCATGGATACATGTGGGTTAGGAAAATAATACACATGCAAATGTCACAAGTGGATCCATGTGGTCTAGGAAAAGAACACACATGCAATGTCTCTAGTGGATCCATGTGATTTAGGAAAAGAACACACGTGCAATGTCACTAGTGGATCAATGTGGTTTAGGAAAAGAACACACATGCAACGTCACTAGTGGATTCATGTGGTTTAGAAAAAGAACACACATGCAATGACTCTAGTGGATCCATGTGGTTTAGGAAAAGAACACACATGCAAATTTCACCAGTGGATAAATGTTGTTTAGGAAAAGAACACACATGCAATGTCACTAGTGGATCAATGTGGTTCAGGAAAAGAACACACATGCAGCGTCAGCAGTGGATTCATGTGGTTTTAAAAAAAAGAACACACATGCAATGACTCTAGTGGATCCATGTGGTTTAGGAAAAGAACACACATGCAAATTTCACCAGTGGATAAATGTGGTTTAGGAAAAGAACACACATGCAATTTCACTAGTGGATCAATGTGGTTCAGGAAAAGAACACACATGCAACATCACTAGTGGATTCATGTGATTTAGAAAAAGAACACACATGCAATGACTCTAGTGGATCCATGTGGTTTAGGAAAAGAACACACATGCAAATTTCACCAGTGGATAAATGTGGTTTAGGAAAAGAACACACATGCAATTTCACTAGTGGATCAATGTGGTTCAGGAAAAGAACACACATGCAACATCACTAGTGGATTCATGTGATTTAGAAAAAGAACACACATGCAATGACTCTAGTGGATCCATGTGGTTTAGGAAAAGAACACACATGCAAATTTCACCAGTGGATAAATGTGGTTTAGGAAAAGAACACACATGAAATGTCACAAGTGGATCCATGTGGTTTAGGAAAAAACACACATGCAGTGTCACTAGTGGATCCATGTGGTTCAGGAAAAAAACACACATGCAATGTCACTAATGGATCAATGTGGTTTAGGAAAAGAACACACATGCAATGTCTCTAGTGGATCCATGTGGTGTAGGAAAATAACACACATGAAATGTCTCTACTGGATCCATGTAGTTTTGGAAAAGACCACACTTGTAATGTCACTAGTGGATCCATGTGGTTTAGGAAAAGAACACACATGGAATGTCTCTAGTGGATCTATGTGGTTTAGGAAAAGAAAACACATGCAAATGTCACTAGTGGATCCATGTGGTGTAGGAAAAGAACACACATACAATGTCACTCGTGGATCCTTGTGGTTTAGGAAAAGAACACACATGCAATGACTCCAGTGGAGGAATGTGGTTCAGGAAAAGAACACACATGCAAAGTTCACCAGTGGATCCATGTGGTTTAGGAAAAGAACACACATGCAATGACTCTAGTGGATCCATATGGTGCAGGAAAAGAACACACATGCAATGTCACCAGGGGCTCAATGTGGTTTAGGAAAAGAATACACATGCAAATGACTCAAGTGGATCCATGTAGTTTAGGAAAATAACGCACATTCAAATGTCACAAGTGGATCCATGTGGTATGGGAAAACAACACACTTGTAATGTCTCTAGTGGATCCTTATGGTTTCGAAAAACAACACACATGGAATGATTCCAGTGGATCCATGTGGTTTAGGAAAAGAACACACATACAATGTCACCAGGGGATCCATGTGGTTTAGGAAAAGAACACACATGAAATGACTCTAGTGGATCCATGTGATTTAGGAAAATATCACACATGCAATGTCACTAGTGGAACTATGTGGTTTAGGAAAACAACACACATGCAATGTCACTAGTGCATCCATGTGGTTTAGGAACAATACACGTGCAATGTCACTAGTGGATCCATGTGGTTTAGGAAAGAACACACATGTAAATTTCACCAGTGGATCCATGTGGTTTAGGAAAAGAACACACATGAAATGTGACGAGTGGAGACATCTCTTTTAGGAAAAGAACACACATGCAAATGTAACCGGTGGATCAATGTGGTTTAGGAAAAGAACACATATGCAATGACTCTAGTGGATCAATGTAGTTTCGGAAAAGGTCATACATGCAATGTTCACCAATGGATCCATGTGGTTAAGGAAAAGAACACACATGCAATGACTCTAGTGGATCCATACGGTGCAGAAAACGCAACACACATGCAATGTCACCAGTGGATCAATGTTGTTTAGGATAAGAACACACAGGCAAATCACTCTAGTGGATCCATGTAGTTTAGGAAAATAACACACATTCAAATGTCACCTGTGGATCCATGTGGTTTGAGAAAAGAACACACATACAATGTCTATAGTGGATCCTTGTGGTTTAGGAAAACAACACGCATGGAATGACTCTAGTGGATCCATGTGGTTTAGGAAAAGAACACACATGCAATGTCACTAGGGGATCCATGTGGTTTAGGAAAAGAACACACATGAAATGGCTCTAGAGGATCTATGTGATTTAGGAAAACACCACACATGCAATTTCACCAGTAGATCTATGTGGTTTAGGAAAACAACACACATGAAATGTCACCAGTGCATCCATGTGGTTTAGGAAAAGAACACGCTTCCAATGTCACTAGTGGATCCATGTGGTTTAGGAAAAGAACACACATGCAAATGTCACCAGTGTATCAATGTGGTTTAGGAAAAGAACACACATGCAATGACTCTAGTGGAACAATGTGGTTTAGGAAAAGAACACACATGAAGTATCACTAGTGGATCCATGTGGTTTATGAAAAGAACACACATGCAAATGTCTCTAGTGGATCCATGTGGTTTAGGAAAAGAACACACATGCAATGACTCTAATCTATCAATGTGGTTTAGGAAAAGAACACACATGCAAATGTCACTAGTGGATCGATGTGGTTTAGGAAAAGAACACACATGCAATGACTGTCGTGGATACATGTGGGTTAGGAAAAGAATACACATGCACATGTCACAAGTGGATCCATGTGGTTTAGGAAAACAACACACATGCAATGTCTCTAGTGGATCCATGTGATTTAGGAAAAGAACACACGTGCAATGACTCAACTCGATCAATGTTGTTTAGGACAAGAACACACGTGCAAATGTCACCAGTGGATCAATGTGGTTTACGAAAAGAACACACATGCATGTATCTTGTGAATCCATGTGGTTTAGGAAAAGAACACACATGCAATGACTCTAGTGGATCCATGTGGTTGAAGAAAATTATACACATGCAATGTCACTAGTGGATCCATGCGGTTTAGGAAAACAACACACATGCAATGACTCTAGTGGATCCATGTGGTTTAGGAAAAGAACACACATGCAATGTCACTAGTGGATCAATGTGGTTTAGAAAAAGAACATACAGGCAATGTCACCACTAGATCAATGTGGTTTAGGAAAAGAACAGACATGCAATGTCACCAGTGGATCAATGTGGTTTAGGAAAAGAACACACATGCAATGTCTGTAGTGGATCCATGCAGTTTAGGAAAAGAACACACATGGAATGTCACTAGTGGATAATTGTGGTTTAGGAAAAACATGCATGCAATGTCACCAATGGATAAATGTGGTTTAGGAAAAGAATGTTGGGGTTCCGCGTATGAAAACAATAAATTTACCACGCCCTAAACCCTCAAGCTGCCAGACCTATCTATTAGTAATACAAGAACGGGGGGGCTTTTCGTGAACTTACCCTTGAAGACCGAAAAGCATTGTTAATGCTCAGTAGAGCGTGGTTGATGTAGACGAGTCGAAGCCGACCTCAAGGTCGTGATGAAGTCCTTGCGCTCCTTGGCTCTAACGACTTGCGTGCCTCAAGTGCGACAACTCGCGGGGAGTTACACACGTCAGGTGCCTGACAATGACTTTCGCTTCCCCGATCCAGCAGCAGTTGCGAAAGTAGATCTCCCGGATCCGAATCCCACAGCGCGACGGCGCTCCGCGGTGAAGATGTCTCTCGTTCGTGGAGTCCAGACTTGGGACCACGGTCACGTGAGAGAGAGGGGGAGAGAGAAAATATCAACTGGAGGTCCTCCCAAAAGTGAGAATACCTTTATTGATTATTGGTGTATTTAATTTGGCCAAATAGCCCACTATATATATGGGGAGGGGAGGTACTACCTCCCTCAAAGTCCCAGGGTGGGACTAAAGGAGATGAGGGGGGAGGGGAGGCCACTAGCCACCTAGTGGGCCCCGCGCAGGGGGGCTAGGCCCAGCCGGCCACCCCCTTGCCCCTTCTCCCTCTCTCCTTTCCACTAATGGGCACTCTCCCTCCCGAAATTGGCCCATTAAGCCTTTGACCATTTAAATTGATTTTATCTTTATTAAATAATTATGAATAAATGATTAAATCAATATTTAACATTAATTTATATATTATTCAACCTCCGTGGCTATGGAACACCTTCCACCTCCACTCTGGACATCCTCCGGACTTACCAAAACCCTTCTGGTTTTCTCTCTACAAATCTTCGGCGATTCTACCGATCCTATAAACACTCTCTAATAATCATCAAGCCCTTAAGCGTGATACCCCACGGTTCGGGAACACTCCAGACATGGTCAGGACACTCCCGCACCAATGATCGATAGAGGGATCTGGATGGCCATGTGACCCATGTGCGTTCCACGAAGATCTTTCGTCGTTTGAACCGGGACAGTCGTGTCTTATTCCCTTTGTCACTCTACATTGCCCGAGATATGATCAATGACATCACCATGTCGTGTTCAATCTCGTTACTGAACAACGCTACTTGACTCGTTCTGACATGTGATATCCCCGTGGGCAATCACACGCTTCGCAGCTATTGGATATAACTTCTCCGAGTGGGCCCTTTGAGTATCTTCCCGTCACATGGATGGACAAATCCCGCTCTTGACATATATTTCCTCTACGGTTTCCTCCGAGTACCTGAACACACCTTTATAACCACTATATTACCAAGTGGCGTTTGATGCTATCTAAGCACTCTCAGGAGACAGTGATTGATATAGCCTCACGGTCTAAGGAATAGTCTACGAGGATCCATTTCTAATCATCGTAACTTGAACTTGTGACATGATTGGGTCACGATGTTCAGGTTTGGCATTGGTTCATCATCTCATTCTCAGAATGAGATGACTCCATTTCCAACTAGCATAAATGCCACATGATAAGGAAACATGATCATCAATTGACAAATGAACTAGTGACTAGAGTTTCACTGGGAACCCCTGGTTGTTTGTATATCACACATGTATTGATGTTTCCACTCAATACAATTATAGCATGATATAAAACTTAATCATAAACTATATGAAATATGATAATAGTCCTTATAACTATTTGTCTCTAGGGCATATTTCCAACAAAGAACACACATGCAATGTCTCTAGTGGATCCATGTGGTTTAGGAAAAAACACACATGCAAATGTCTCTAGTGTATCCATGTGGTGTAGGAAAAGAACACACATACAATGTCACTCGTGGATCCTTGTGGTTTAGGAAAAGAACACACATGCAATGACCGTAGTGGATCAATGTGGTTACGGAAAAGAACACACATGCAAATTTCACTAGTAGATCAATGTGGTTAAGGAAAAGAACACACATGCAATGTCACTAGTGGATCCATGTGGTTTAGGAAAATAACACAAATGCAAATGTCACAAGTGGATCAATATGGTTTAGGAAAAGAACACACATGCAATGGCTCCAGTGGATCCATGTGGTTTAGGAAAAGAACACACATGAAATGTCACAAGTCGATCCATGTGTTTTAAGAAAAGAACACACATGCAAATGTCATCAGTGGATCAATGTGGTTTAGGAACAGAACACACATGCAATGACTCTAGTGGATCAATGTAGTTTAGGAAAAGAACACACATGCAATGAATCTAGTGGATCCACGTGGTTTAGGACAAGAACAGACATGCAATGTCACCAATGGATTCATGTGGTTTAGAAAAAGAACAAACATGCAATGACTCTAGTGAATCCATGTGGTTTAAGAAAAGAACACACATGCAAATTTCACCAGTGGATAAATGTGGTTTAGGAAAAGAACACACATCCAATGTCACTAGTGGATCAATGTGGTTCAGGAAAAGAACACACATGCAATGTCACCACTGGATCCATGGTGTTTTGGAAAAGAACACACATGCAATGTCACTATTGGGTCCATGGGGTTTAGGAAAAGAACACACATGCAATATCTCTAGTGGATCCATGTGGTTTAGAAAAATAACACACATGGAAATGTCACCAGTGGTTCCATGCGGTTTAGGGAAAGAACACACATACAATGTCACCCGTGGATCAATGTGGTTTAGGAAAAGAACACACATGCAAAGTTCACCAGTGAATCCATGTGGTTTAGGAAAAGAACACACATGCTATGACTCTAGTGGATCTATATGGTGCAGGAAAAGAACACACAAGCAATATCACCAGTGGATCAATGTGGTTTAGGAAAAGGACACACAGGCAAATGACTCTAGTGGATTCATGTAGTTTTGGAAAATAACACACATTCAAATGTCACCAGTGGATCCATGTGGTTTGGGAAAAGAACACACATGCAATGTCTCTAGTGGATCCTCGTGGTCTAGGAAAACAATAGACATGTCGTTGTATTGGGAACGGCAGTACCTGAAGAGGTTAGATAGAGGTGTGGGGACTAGCAGGGAAGCTATCGACGGCGTCTGCAGGCGGGATTGGGTACAAGAGAGCATAGCTGGACGCAGGAAGTAGCCAGGTTCGGGGCCCTCGTGATGAGGTAAAACCCCTACTCCTGCTGGATCTGACTATGTGGGATATACGAACTACAAGCGCTCCTCGAGCTGTATTTGCTAGCTACTGTCTTAAATGCTATGAGACCAACCCTTTCTACTGAGGCCTTGCCTCTCCTTATATAGGCAGAGAGGCAACAGGCTCACTGGCCAATCCGACTAGCGGGCCCCACATGCGGGTCCTAGCCGGCTGGTCATCTACATTGTCCGGTATGGTGTGTCTTATCGGAGTATGAGTGGTATGGCTGTCGTAGGCACAGTGGACGTTGTGCGAGCCTGACGTCAGCATCGGGCCACTGTTCCTGCGTCTCCCCCACAAAGTCTTCGGTATGGCCGGGTGGTTGCCAGTCTTGTCATCGTACAGGGTGTACCATGCACTGATACGCACGTCGTCCTGTCTCACTGATTGGGTCCGCCACGCCATAGCCGGCTACTTCTTCTTGCCCTGTTCGGCTGTGCTTGGTCAGCCGGACGAGATCCGACTGCCTGGTTGTTGTACGGTTGGGGTACCTGGGGGTCATCCCCCTGACAAGACATATAATGACTCTAGTGGATCCATGTGGTTTGGAAAAGAGCACACATGCAATGTCACCAGGGGATCCATGTGGTTGAGGAAAATAACACACATGAAATGACTCTAGTGGATCCATGTGATTTAGGAAAATATCACACATGCAATGTCACTAGTGGAACTATGTGGTTTAGGAAAACAACACACATGCAATTTCACCAGTGCATCCATGTGGTTTAGGAAAAGAAAACACATGGAATGTCACCAGTGGATCCATGTGGTTTAGGAGAAGAACACATATGTAATGACTCTAGTGGATCCATGTGGTTTAGGAAAAGAACACACATGCAATGTCACTAGAGGATCAATGTTGTTTAGAAAAAGAAGAGACATGCTATGTCACCACTGGATCAATGTGGTTTAGGAAAAGAACAGACTTGCATTGTCACTAGTGGATCAATGTGGTTTAGGAAAAGAACACACATGCAAATGTCACCAGTGGATCAATGTAGTTTAGGAAAAGAACACACATGCAATGACTCCAGTGGATCAATGTGGTTTAGGAAAAGAACACACATGCAAATGGCTCTAGTGGAGCCATGTGGTTTAGGAAAATAACACACATGCAATGCCTCTAATGTATCAATGTGGTTTAGGAAAAGAACACAGGAAAAGGTCACTAGTGGATCGATGTGGTTTAGGAAAAGGACACACATTGAATGACTCTAGTGGATCCATGTGGTTTAGGAAAAGAATAAACATGCAAATGTCACTAGTGGATCCATGTGGTTTAGGAAAAGAAAACACATGCAATGTCTATAGTGGATCCATGTGATTTAGGAAAAGAACACACGTGCAATGACTCCAGTGGATCAATGTGGTTTAGGAAAAGAACACACATGCAAATGTTACCAGTGGATCAATGTGATTTAGGAAAAGAATAGACATGCAATGTATCTAGTGCATCCATGTGGTTTAGGAAAACAACACACATGCAATGACTGCAGTGGATCCATGTGGTTCAAGAAAAGAATACACATGCAATGTCACCAGTGGATCCATGCGGTTTACGGAAAGAACACACATGCAATGACTCTAGTGGATCCATGTGGTTTAGGAAAAGGACACACATGAAATGTCACCAGTGGATCAATATGATTTAGAAAAAGAACAGACATGCAATGTCACCAATGGATCAATGTGGTTTAGGAAAAGAACAGACATGCAATGTCACTAGTGGATCAATGTGGTTTAGGAAAAGAACACACATGCAATGTCTCTAGTGGATGCATGCAGTAGGAAAAGAACACACATGCGAATGTCACACTATGGTTTAGGAAAGCAATAGACATGCAATGTCTCTAGTGTATCCATGTGGTTCAGGAAAAGAACACACATGGAATGTAACTAGTGGATCCATGTGGTTTAGGAAAAACACGCATGCAATGTCACCAATGGATCAACATGGTTTAGGAAAAGAACACACATGCAATGTCTCTAGTGGATCCATGTGGTTTAGGAAAAAAACACATGCATATCTCTCTAGTGGATCCACATGGTTAAGGAAAAGAACACACATGTAATGACCGTAGTGGATCAATGTGGTTTTGGAAAAGAACACACATGCAAATTTCACCAGTAGATCAATGTGGTTAATGAAAATAACACACATGCAATGTCACTAGTGGATCCATGTGGTTTAGGAAAATAACACACATGCAAATGTCACCAGTGGATCAATATGGTTTAGGAAAAGAACACACATGAAATGGCTCTAGTGGATCCATGTGGTTTAGGAAAAGAACACACATGAAATGTCAAAACTAGATCCATGTGTTTTAAGAAAAGAACACACATGCACATGTCATCAGTAGTTCAACGTGGTTTAGAAAAAGAACACACATGCAATGACTCTAGTGGATCAATGTAGTTTAGGAAAAGACCACACATGCAATGACTCTAGTGGATCCATGTGGTTTAGGAAAAGAACAGACATGCAATGTCACCAATGGATTCATGTGGTTTAGAAAAAGAACAAACATGCAATGACTCTAGTGGATCCATGTGGTTTATGAAAAGAACACTTACGAGGGTTTAACTCATCAATGCCAATTGTTATGGACTTGGGTTTTGGAGAAGGAGGGAGCGCTGGAGACATCTATCGGCTAGCAAATAAGCACATAGGGGACAAAGATTTACCCAGGTTCAGGCCTCATAGAGGTCCCTACTCGTGGAATTATCGAAGCAATCGAAGATTACAGTGGTGCGCAGATGCAATCTGGCGAGGGTTGTGGAAACTAGGGTTGCGTGTGTCCTCCTCGCCGCCCCCTCCTAACCTTTATATATGTAGGTTAGGTCTCGGGTAGCAGGTCGAGTCGGTTACAAGTTAGGGTTTTTCCCTTCAAACTTTCTATCCTTAGCTTCTTCTTATTCTTCAAGCAATCGAGAGTCCGTAGGTTACTCGAGTCCTTCATTTGGGCCTTGGCGACACTATGGGCCTTTGATGATTTAGGACATATATCAAGCTCGAGTACTGTAGGGTATACCCATGTCAAGAGTCCCCGAGTGTCCAAAGTGGAATCGCAGATTCGACTGGGGACTTTTTGAAGTCTTTCGAGTGCATGAATGAGTATATTTTCGACTGCTTTGTTTGTGTCATAGGGATTGTTGATGTGCGTGCCTGATCTAACCGAAGTATCGGTATCAGTTAACCACCTTAGGGTGAAACAACGCAATCTACTCGAACTCGAGTCCCCGGACTCGAATCTGGAAAAGTGCTAGCGTAATTCGACTCAAGCCACAGAGGTCTTACAGGAGTCGAATTCCAGTTATATGGGTGTGAGCACTCGACGCGTCCGTCAAGGCATGTTCATCGTACCTGTAGGTACGGATACATTTCTGGTAGTGCGTAGCTAATGCGTTGCCAGGCCTTATTCAGGTCTTACCTTCACGCCGTAAGCGCGACATCTGAATTTTATCATTGCGGAGATGATTCGGGTGACCCAGGAGACGCAGTCTCTTTATAGGGAAAAATTATGAGGCGGTGTCGCCATGAGTTTCGAGTGTGGATGTTATCAACACACACTTTTTGTATAAATAATCATAGGGTGCGCGACCAGCGCTCCCTATGGGAGTAGCCCCCCGAGTGCCTGGTTGAGTCGAAGACTCGTGCAGGATCAAGACTCTTTTGCATCGCCGCCTTTTGTTTGCTTGTTTTAGTCGAATTTGTTTCCAGCGCTCCCTATGGGAGTAACCGATGTCCATAGTCAAGCCATGCTTCGACTGGTTGGGTTTGCTTTGATTATCCATGTTCCTGAAAAAGAAAAAGAAAGAAAAATCGTAGGGTGTGCGACCAGCGCTCCCTACGGGAGTAGCCCCCGAGTGCTTGGTGGAGTCGAAGACTCGAGCAAGGACTAAAGTAGTCGAAGTCTTCTGCTCCGTAGCTTTGATGACGTCAGTGCTGAAGATTTCATGACCTCGCCCGCTGGTGAGCGAAGTTTGACGGGACATGACGAGCAGTGGGTCCCACTCCCTGACTTTGATTTGACTAGGCGTGCGTAATCTTTATTTTAACTGCGCCTCCTCGATTTCTGCGCGTAATGGGAGCAGTGGAGGGACGGTTTGCGCTTCCACTCCCTCACGTGTCCAGCACGATTTTTGCCACGCGTCATTAGGGTTTTTCTGAGCCGTTGGATTGCATCTTCCAGGGGTTAAGTAGTGGTGCTGCGATGGTAATTTCTCATCTGCTCGCATTCATCCTGTGCTTTCATTGCCATTGCCGCTACTCCTCTGCTTTCTCTGCGCTCATCTCATCCTTGACGCTGGACCAGCTCCACTCGTTTCCAAGCTACTTCCTTCGGTCGCATCGCCGCCGTGCAATGGGGAAGAAGAAGGGAGGTGCTGCGGCCGATTCCACGGCTACCGCTGCTCCGGCGAAGAAGAAAGGCGGCTCCACCGCTGCAGGCACCAGCACCGCCGCCAGCGGGAAGAAGAAGGGCACGGGCACCCGCATCACGAATGGCGTGTGGCGTCCCTCCATCATCAAGTCATCAGATCTCCGTCTTCTTCGTCAAGACGGAGTGCTGTCTGACATAGTCGCCGACGCGCGCGTACCCGGTGGTGAGGCAATTCCTTCTCCTCCCGCTGGTTTTCGAGTGATGTTTTTGGCATTCATCATTCGCGGTCTCTCCTTGCCCCTTCACCCCTTTTTTAGGGGCCTCCTTTGTTTCTACGGGCTTCAGCTCCATCACCTAACCCCGAACTCGATCCTCCACATCTCTTGCTTCATTACCCTCTATGAGTGCTGGCTCGGAATTGAGCCGCACTTCGGCCTCTTCAAGCGCCTCTTCAAGTTGAAGCGCCAATCTGCATCTGGCTCTTTAGTCTATGATGTAGGTGGTTGCAGAATTCACATCAACCCATCTGCCACCTATTTTGACATCAAGCTCACAACGTCCGTCCAAGGGTGGAGGGACAAGTGGTTCTACATCCGTGATGAGAAGGTTGGCGACGAGCACTTTGGACTCGCACCATTCGATCCCGCGATGCCGTGCAATAGGAAGCGCTCCTGGAAAAATGTAGTTATGCCTGGCAAATCCGCGGAGACGGACATGTCAGACGATGGTTCTGCGACCTAGAGTCGCCGGCATGAGGAGGGAGGATGCGCCCTCATTCGCATGTGTCTACACCGTCGCGTCCAGCCCCTGCAGGCCCGAGTCCACCCCATGTTTCAAAGGGATCGGCATCGACGATCCCACTCGGCGGTTCGCCATGGCATGTCCACGAGTGAAGTGGACAAAAGGGTTCGACTGGTCACCAAGTACACTATCAAAGATGTACTCCCTAGTGAGCCAGTTGTTCCTTCGTTTGATGCTGCTAACCCTCCTCCTAAGGTATAGTTGTCCTACGCAATAGCTTAATTTGTTGATTGCTTTTCTGCTGTTTATATTTTTTTTGTTGCTGAACTTGTTGTCTGTATGCAGGATTGGGCGGTATCGCCTTGTATGCCCCCTCTTCCTGAGGGGATTATCCCTCGTGAAGCCTTGGAAGAGGACGAGTCAGAGTCGACCGTCCCATCTGATGCGGGGGAGGAAGCCCCCGAGTCCGGCAGTCCGGATACTCGCAAGCGTTCACACAGCAAGGATTCCGATGCATCATCTCCTTCGACTCCGGAAGGTGCAGGTGTAGGTGCGAAATCGCCAATCCCTGCCATGCCTGTGAGCGCCATGGCACCATCCTCTCGCAAGAAGATGCGATTGCCCAAGGAGTCCTCGTCAGAGTCCGGGGAGCCCACTTTTAACTATGACAAGTTTGATTGGTAAGTTTTCTAGTTTGCTTGTTCTTCTCTGTTTTGCTTTTGTTGGCTCGTCTCTAGGTTTGTCCTTTCTTGATGTGGATTTTGTCTTGCAGTCAATAGGCGTCATCATCTTCCAGCGACGTCCAATTTTTGAAAGAATCAGGAGTCGCGACCTCAAAGGCCAAGAAAGAGGTCGAGCGTGCTCCTTCACCTCCATTGGCGGCCCACTCCGGGCACAACTCTTCCAGTTCTCCTCATGCAGGGGAGCATCGAATGGTTGCCCGGATGACGGTACAGCAGACAACTTCGGAGTCATTGGAGGATCATGTGAGTGTAGATTTGCTTCTTTTGCATGGTGTAGTCGATGTTATCTATTGCTTCTGCTGATTCTCTGTTGTGCGGTAGCTCCTTGTGAAGGAAGCCGCGCACTTGGCAGAGCAAGTGCTTGCTATGGGCCGCCAGCATGCGATGCTGGAGACGCGTCATCGCGTGGTTGAGAGTGAGTGTCTTGTACTTCTTCTTCTTCTTCTTCTTCTCCTTTGATATAGTCGACTGATAGTCAAACCTGTTTGCTATGTGGCTGAACATAATGCCCTCCCGCGCGATGCTGCTACCATGGAGAAAGCTCTCGCCGCAGCTGTGAAGGGTCGCGATGAAGCAATCACAACGCGTGACGAGGCGCAAAGGCGCGAAGAGGATCTTCGTGCTTCCATTGCATCCAGGGAGAAGTTGTTCGAAGAACAACTTTTGTCGATTGCCAAAGCCCTCTCAGGTACCTTGTCTAGATATCATTGTTGTTCGTTGTTTGTTGTTTTGCCTATTGGCGTTGATGTTTGATATTCATGTGTTGGTTTATGTGCAGATGCTAGCAGTTTGAGCTTTGATCCACGATGACGCTTTGGCGGGTGCGCTTTCGGCAGTCGAGGACCGTAGCATTGCTGTTCAAGATACGCTCTCCAAGGCTAAGGGTGTTCTCAGTCGCCTCTGGGAGGAGCTGATGCCCAAGGCTGAGCTAATCGAGAACATGGGCAAGCTGGTGAGTCTTTCACGGGGGGTGTTCCCTCCAGCTTCAAGAACTCACTCTTCTCGGCTGGCGCGTCCATGTCGCTTGCCATGGTGCAGGCCCACGGAGTCGAGATTGATCCTGCCGTGGTGTCGAAGGCGATGCGTATTAGCGCGGACGACCAGCAGGTAGTCTTCGATCCTTTCACGACTGCCTGTGGTAAATATGGGCCGCAGCTAATAAACACGATCGCGAAGTTTCTGAGGAGATGCAGCGCGCCAAGAAGGCGGCAAAGGCGATGGCATCAGGGGCTGGCGGAAAGTCAGTGGCATCTGACACTGCCACAGTCTCGATGAAGCCCTCGAAGCCGTCGAAGTCGAAGAAGCCAATCGCTCCTTAGTAGTTTTTGTAATAGTTTACTAGTTTATGTCCTTTGTTAAGAACATGCCTACTGTCGAGTGTATCTGCTGATACTTTTTGCTAGTCTTGAATGCACTTGAATCTTTTGTTTTGTGTTGATTTGGTCGTCTTATTTGCTTCTATCTTGGCTAGTGGTAGGGTACATCGACTGATCCTTTGAGGGAAACTCAAGACTCGCAGCCTCTTGATGATACTTTGGCACCACCATGCTCCAGGGTAGATGAGCTGTCGCTGCTTTCGCGACTGTGTGACCGCGTGAAGCAGCTGGAGCGTGAGTTGCCCGTGCTCCGTGGGAACGCAGATGTATGGAAGTCAAAGGCGGAGAAAGCCGCCGCCCGAGAGCAGTATTTGCTTGGCGAGGTGACGCAAAGGTGACCAATTCAAGTGTTAGTTTTGCTTCTTATCTTTCCCTTGTAGTCACTTATGCTGTTGTTTGTTGCTTCGTAGTTGTCGCCGCGTCATCCAGGATGCGAAGGATAGAATTGCCATTCGTATGCATGATCTTACCCAGAGCAACTTCAAGAGAGTGGATACTTTTGGGTAGATCATGCGATCATGCTTGAGGATCGCGCGACGCGAGTGCTGCATTTTCTGAAGAAGTTGCAGTCTTGTTTGAAGAACATTTATCAGACGATGTTTCTGCTGGATGTTACTCCGTCAAGCCTACTGGCCCTCCTTGCCAAGTTTCAAGACCTGACCGCGGTTTGCGAGTGCGTGAGGCAACAGTTGGTGGCTGGTGCCAAGGCTGCTCTATCATTGGTGCGACTGCACAGGCCTGACGTGGGTGTTGTGGCGATTGCGGCTGGGCCGCCTGCGCCACCAGCAGGGTCTTCCTGGAATCTGGTGCCACACTACCAGGCTGTGGATCGCCTAGCAGAAGAGATCGTCGACTTTTTTGAGGAACAAACCAACGTTCTCTTGCTACAGTAGTAGCTTATTTTGTATCCTACACATAAGTGTACCCGTGTTGTAAAGTTCGTATAAATGTTGTATATAATTTATTGTCGGATATGCATAAAGAGCTTTGTTAGCATGAAGTGCGTTGCACTATGCGAGTCCTTTTCTTTAGCCTGGACATGATCTTACCTTAGTCCCTTGTCAACCTGTCAGGTGCGTTGCAGCTGGATTGAGTGTCAAGGGTTTCGATTGATGTGCCAGCTACTTAGGATATCGTGTTTTGGTTCGTAGAACAGATGTGTGTAGGGTGGCGTAGCCCCCGAGTCGATAAGTTGCGAAAAAATGAAGGAAGATACAGAGTTTTGGGGCACTTAGCTTTATTTATTTGTGAGACAGTACGAAGTACAAAGTGTGGCTAAGTAGCCTTGGCTGAGTGCCTTATTTGTGATGCAAAACTAAAACGACTAAGGGTAGAAGCGTCGCAGCTGTGCGATGTTCCAGGGGTTGGAGTATGTGACTCCTGTCTCTAAATCTTGAAGGCGATAGGCGCCACCTGGAATTACTTCTGTAATCACGTATGGTCCTTCCCAGGGGGACTCGATCTTGAGATGTCCCTGCTGCTTCAGTCGCAGGACCAGGTCGCCTTCGACGAAGGATCTGGGGCGTAGCCTCCTACTATGGTAGTTGCGCAGGTTCTGCTGGTAGATCGTTGATCTTTCCGCGGCGATTTCTCTTGCCTCGTCAAGGAGATCGACGTTATCTTCGAGTGCGAGGGATGACTCTTGTTCACTGTAAGCGACCACGCGCAGCACCTTGTACCGTACCTCGGCGGGTAGCACTGCCTCGGCTCTGTGCACCATAAAGAACAGCGTGTAGCCTGTGGCACTATTTGGAGTTGTGTGTAGGCTCTAGAGTACGGATTGCAGCTCATCTGGCCAGCATCCCGCGGCTTGTTCGAGTGGCCAGAGGAGTCGCTTCTTGATGCCGCCGCAGACGAGCCCGTTTGCTTTTTCCACCTGACCGTTGGTCTGTGGATGTGCTACAGAGGCATAGATGATATTGATCCCCTGTTTCTCGCAGAATTCTTGGAGCTCCTTGGATGTGAAGTTCGTCCCATTGTCGGTGATGATGCTGTGTGGTACTCCGAAGCGGTAGATGATGGATTCGAAGAACTTGACTGCGTTGTGTCCTGATTGGTTGGTCACTAGCATGGCTTCAATCCACTTGGTGAACTTGTCGACTGTGACCAAGAGGTAGACGTAGCCTCCTCGTGAGGACCTTGGGAGTTTGCCGACCATGTCGAGTCCCCATTGTGCGAAGGGCCAGGCCAGTGGGATTTGCCGGAGCTCTGCGCCTGGTGCATGTGGCTTATCTGCGAATCGTTGGCAAGCGTTGCATTTTTGGACGATGTCCTTGGCGCCACGCATGGCCGTAGGCCAATAGAACCCAGCTCGTAGAGCTTTGGCGACGAGGGCGCGACTGCCGGCGTGGTGTCCGTCGGTCCCTCATGGATGTCGAGGAGGACAGCTTTTCCATCGGCTGTGGATACGCATCGCTGCAGTACTCTTGTGATGCTGTGTTTATACAGTTCGCCGTTGATGATAACGAATGCTTTGGATCACCGCGCGATGTGCCGTGCATCAGTCAGATTGTCCGGTAGCCTTTTTCTCAGGAGGTACGTGATGTACGGTTGCGTCCAGGATTGCTCAATCATCATGACGCTCATTGGTCCCTCGAGTCCTGTGTCCAACTCCAAGTCATCGAGTGCCATTGACTCATTGAGCGGCGTAGCCCCTGAGTCCGTTGCTGTGCTTGTTTTCTTATCCGTGGCCTTTGGCTTGATGGAGCGTTCGCAGATGCGCTGGCGGAATAACCCAGGTGGTATGGGGGCGCAGGTAGAGCCTATGTTGGCGAGTGCGTCCGCCTCTTCGTTGCTTTCGCGACCTACGTGCCGCAGCTCGCAACCGTCGAAGTCTCCTTCGAGTGTGTCGTAGAGGTCGCGGTACGCGATCATGTTGTCATTCAGTGCGTCGCACTCATGCATTGTTTTGTTGACGACCAGCTTGGAGTCGCCGTATATGATGAGCCTCTTGGCGCCGCAGGCTTTTGCCATCCTCATCCGTGCAACAGGGCCTTGTATTCAGCCTCATTGTTGGAGGCTGTGAACTGCATTCGCAGGATATACTTCAACTTGTCCCCTTGAGGTGATGTCAGTATGACACCTGCGCCTGCTCCGTCCTTCCGCTTGGACCCATCGAAGTGCATTGTCCAGAGGTAGGACATATCTGGTTTGTTTGGGAGCTAGTTCTCCATCCAGTGCACGAGGAAGTCAGGGAGGACTTGCGACTTGATTGCGTCACGCTTTTCGTATGTGATGTCTCGTGGAGACAATTCTATTCCCCAAAACGCGACTCGTCCCGTGGCATCGGGGTTATTGACGATATGTCCCAACGGGGCGTCATTGACCACCACGATTGGGTGTTCCTGAAAGTAATGGCGTAGTCGCTGGGCGGTCATGAAGACACCGTACGCTAGTTTCTAGTAGTGTGGGTACCGCTGTTTTGTTGGCGCGAGGACCTCGCTAAGGTAGTATACTGGGCATTGTACCCTGTGGACCTTTTTTCCTTGGCTCGCTCGACGACGAGCATTGTGCTGACCACCAGGTTGGTGGCGGAGATATATAGTAACAGTGGTTCCCTTTCTCGTGGGGTCACCAGTACTGGCGAAGTGGATAGCAGGCGCTTGAGGTCTTCGAATGCTTCTTGCGCTTCATTGGTCCATTCGAATTTTTCAGCTTTGCGGAGGAGCTGGTAGAAGGGCAACGCCTTTTCACCCATCCGACTGATGAATCGACTGAGGGCTACGATTCGCCCAGCCAGCTGCTGAACGCCCCGCATGTTTTTCGGCTTCTCCATGGCCAGTATGGCTTTTATTTTCTTCGGGTTTTCCACGATTCCCCACGCGGAGATGAGGTACCCGAGTAGTTGCCCAGATGGCACGCCGAAGGCACTTTTGTCTAGATTGAGCTTGATCTGGTAGCGGTCGAGGTTGGCGAAGGTTTCGTGCAGATCGTCGATTAGCGAGGCTTCTTCCTTGGTCTTGATTACTATGTCGTCGACATAGACTTGAATATTGCGACCCAGTTGTTCCTTGAGGCAAGCCTGCATGCACCGCTGGTAGGTAGCTCCCACGTTTTTTAGCCCGAAGGGCATTGTGTTGTAGCAGAACACACCAAAGGGCATTGTAAATGCCATTTTCTATTGGTCTTCCTCCTTCATTCGAATCTGATTATAGCCTAAGTAGGCATCGAGGAAGCAGAGGCGCTCGCATCCCGCGGTGGAGTCGATGATCTGGTCGATTCGCGGCAACGGGAAGTGATCCTTTGGGCAGTGCTTATTCAAAGAGGTGAAGTCCACGCACATCCGCAGGATATCTGTGTCCTTTTTTTGGTACCAGCACCGTGTTGGCGAGCCAAGTGCTTTCCTTAATCTCGCGTATGAATTTGGCGTCGAGGAGTCTGTTGATCTCCATGCCGACTGCCTGCGCTCGTGGCTCGGACAATCACCGAATTGTTTGCTTGACTGGCCTTGCGTCGGGGTTGACGTTGAGTGTGTGCTCGGCGAATTCCCTGGGAACTCCTGGCATGTCCACAGGACACCAGGTGAAAATTTCCCAGTGCTCACGGAGGAATTCGACGAGCGCGAGTTCCTATACGGGACTCAAGTTGTTGGCGATGAGGGCCGTCTTGGCGGGATCCGATGGGTGGACCTGTACTTTCTTGGTGTGCACCGATGAGTCGAAGGATAGATCGGGCGAGCTCGGCCGCTCGTGGGAGGCGAGCTATTGTCTGCTGACTCTTTCGCCTTGGCGAAGTTCTTCCTGCATGCCGAAGGACTGGGGAATTCTACTGAATTCCCTGTCGCAGCTGTCGGATCTTTCGAAGTTCCCGTTGATCATGATGACGCCATTGGGACCTGGCATTTTCATCTGCAGGTAGGCGTAGTGTGGAACTGCCATGAACCTAGCGAACACGACGCGCCCGAGGATGCAGTGGTATTGTGTGGGCCAGTCGACGACCTCAAATTCGATGTGCTCGCGCCGGAAGTTCCTCGGCGTGCCGAAGATGACGTCAAGGTTGACTTTGCCCAGGGGGTATACGCCTTTCCCTGGGACGATGCCGTGGAATGTTGTGTCCGAGGCCTCCAGGCAAGTTAGAGGGATCCTTATTGCTCGCAAGGTACTCGTGAATATAAGGTTAATGTCGCTCCCGCCATCCATAAAGACGCGGCTCGTGTCGAAACCTCCGATTTGCGCCTCGAGTACGAGGGGGCAATGGCCTAGACGGGGTACCTGAGGCGGATGGTCACGTTTGTCGAAGGTGATGCACGACTCGCTTCCACTAAGGTACTCAGTGGTAGATGGTGGCGAGTGTGTGGCCAAGTTGACTTGGCGACTGGTGGCCTTCTGCACCCGATTGGAGGGGCGTCCCTTTTGGATCATCATGGTGCCCATGGCGCGTGGGTACGGTTCGCCTCCATGGTGCTAGTCCGGTGCAGCTGCATTCGGGGGTGTCCCAGGTGGTGGTGGCGGAGCACCATGTGCCATGGCACCTGGAGCGGCTCCGTAGCCTCTTTCGACTGTGTTGCGGTTCATCCGAACCAATCCCCCATGTAGCTTGAGGAACTCGCGGCAGTCCTTGAGGAGGTGGCTAGACTTCTTCTTGCCATCATGCTTGTCGATGTAGAAGTGCACCGTACATGGCCCGGACAGTTTGTCCTCAATGGAGGTCGCGGGTGCCTCGTCACGAGTGCGACGTTGCCACACTTGCGTGGTTTTCCCGGAGTCGCGGTATCGGCCGCTACGATATCCGCTGTTGCGGTTATCGTCGCGTCTTTCGACGTAGCCGGCCGCGACCATGTTGACGTCGTCGCGGTCATCGTAGATGCGCATGCGACGCTTGCCTCGGCGATCGCGCCTGCGCTCGAGTTCCGCCTCTTCGTCAGAGTGAACGTGATTTTTCACCGAATCTTCTCCATCGGCCCACCGATTTCCGATCTCCATCAGGTGGTCGATGGTCTTGGGTTTTGAGCGACCCAGCTCCTCCCTGAGTTCTAGGCGGCGGACGCCACCGTTGAATGCGTCAATCGCGCGATCCTCCGAGATGTTTTCTGCGGAGTTCTTGATGATGGACCATCTTTGGATGTAGGAGCGTAGTGATTCGCCAGATCTTTGCTGGCAACATCTCAGCTCTTCGATTGATGCGGGCCGCTTGTATGTGCCCTTAAAGTTGCTCACGAAGCTCTAAACCAGCTCATCCCAACTGCAAATGGATCCGCGTGGGAGGTTGTTGAGCCATGCTCGGGCGGTGCCTTGCAGCTGTAGCTGCAAGCATTGCATGGTCGTGCTTCAACTACCTCTGTGGAGTCTGATGGAGGAGATGTGGTCCTCCAGCTAGATTTTTGGGTCTTGTAGGCCGTCGAACTTCGGGTTCTCCGACGGGAGTTTAAACCCCTTTGGCATTCACTTCTGTCTGATGGACCTACTGAAGCATCTAGCACCGCAGAGCTCCACGTCTTCCTCTTCTGAGTCAGTCGACCGAGTATGTCGTGCCCTTGATTTGTTGATCTTGTGCTGCGTGATGTCATCACGCGCGTCGTAGTCATGGTCGTGTCATCGTGAGCGGCGACGTCGAGACAGGTCGTGACTGTCATCACTGGATGAGGGCGAGGAGTAACGCTTTGCTAGCGCTTTGCCCTTGTTTGGTTCTGGTGTTGTCTCCTTGTCGAGGGCGGCCTCGATTAATCCCAAGCCCGCGATCGTGGATCGGTGCATGGCGGCTCGGGGATCTCCAGCCTGTGGCTGGTTGTTGAGGAGGTACATGGTGGCCGCTGTCACCGCAGCCTGCGATGTCTTGGGGACCACGTTGCCCCTGGTGTCGACTGTCATAGAGCCGAAGTCGAGGACCTTTGAGGCTTCCATGCGTTCTTGCTCGGTGAGATGGGCCATCCGAGATTGCCTCTTCTTGGCGAGGTGCTCGTTGCCCTTTGAGGAGGATCCTCCATAGGAGGAGAGCCCAGCACGACGAAGGCTCACTGCCCGCCGCTTTTATGCGCTCGAGTTGCGCGATTGTTTGTACTTGGCGCTTGAATTCTTCCTTCAGGAGCCAATGGTAGCCCATTAGCAGTTCTTGCGGAGATCCATAGGGTAGAGGAGTGCCTCTTAGGGACTTGCGGCAGCGAGCCCATTCTTGCTCGTTGAGCCTGATCACGACGCGTTCGCCGGTTTGCTCATTTACTATGGTTGGAGGTTCGACTAATCCTCCATTGTTGGCGTTGGTGCGATCGCCACCATTACCGCTGTTGTCGCCATTGCTGCCGTTGTCGTTGTTAGGCGGGTCGGTTCTGTTGCCGCGATTGTCACGGTTGGCAGAGGTATCGCCTGTGTTGATGACGGCGCACATGAAGTGATTGGGGAAGCTGTTGCTTCCACAACTCTCAGATCCGGAATCGTAGGTCCAATCTTTAGTGGCCAGATCGCTCAGATCGGAGTCGCGGCTGCTGTTCTCGACTGTTGTCGGGGCGTTGAGATCACTGAGGGTGCCGATCGATGGAGGAAACCATGATGTTGGGCAATCGACGGTGCCGTCGGCTGATCAGGCATGTGAAGCGTGCCCATCTGACCGACTTGGAAGCGGAAGCTCCCTATCGCCAGGCTGATTCCGTCGCCCACGGACTCAAGGCGAGGGTGGAAGGACGGTGAAGTCGAACGCGCCGAAGAGCTAGCGGATCTCCGCTGTTGTGGAGTTGTAGATCGCGGTTGATGGGGCCAAAGAAGCCACAGCATCAGCACTCCCAATTCCCACAGACGGTGCCAATTGACGAGGGTTTAACTCATCAATGCCCATTGTTATGGACTTGGGTTTTGGAGAAGTAGGGAGTGCTGGAGACATCTATCAGCTAGCAAACAAGCACACAAGGGACAAAGATTTACCCAGGTTCAGGCCTCGTAGAGGTCCCTACTCCTGCTTGTCTGCTCGTGGAATTATCGAAGGAATCGAAGATTACAGTGGTGCGCAGATGCAATCTGGCGAGGGTTGTGGAAACTAGGGTTGCGTGTGTCCTCCTCACCGCCCCCTTCTAACCTTTATATAGGTAGGTTAGGTCTCGGGTAGCAGGTCGAGTCGGTTACAAGTTAGGGTTTTTCCCTTCAAACTTTCTATCTTTAGCTTCTTCTTATTCTTCAAGCAATCGAGAGTCCGTAGGTTACTCGAGTCCTTCATTTGGGCCTTGGCGACACCATGGGCCTTTGCGTATTTAGGCCATATATACCAAGCTCGAGTACCTGTAGGGTATACCCATGTCAAACACACATGCAAATTTCACCAGTGGATAAATGTGGTTTAGGAAAAGAACACATATGCAATGTCACTAGTGGATCAATGTGGTTCAGGAAAAGAACACACATGCAATGTCACTAGTGGATCCATGCTGTTCAGGAAAAGAAAACACATGCAATGTCACTAGTGGATCAATGTGGTTTAGGAAAAGAAAACACATGCAATGTCTCTACTAGATCCACGTGATTTAGGAAAAGAACACACATGAAATATCTCTACTGGATCCATGTAGTTTTGGAAAAGAACACACATGCAATGTCACTAGTGGATCCATGGGGTATAGGAAAAGAACACGCATGCAATGTCTCTAGTGGATACATGTGGTTAAGGAAAAGAAGACACATGAAAATGTCACCAGTGTATCTGTGTGGTTTAGGAAAAAAACACACATACAAATGTCACCCTGGATCCATGTGGTTTAGGAAAAGAACAAATACATTACCTCTAGTGGATCAATGTGGTTCAGGAAAACGACAAACATGCAAAGTTCACCAGTGGATCCATGTGGTTTAGGAAAAGAACACACATGCAATGACTCTAGTGGATCCATATGGTGCAGGAAAAGAACACACATGCAATGTCACCAGTGGATCAATGTGGTTTAGGAAAAGAACTCACAGGCAAATGACTACAATGGATCCATGTAGTTTAGGAAAATAACACACATTCAAATGTCACTAGTGGATCCATGTGGTTTGGGAAAAGAACACACATGCAATGCCTCTAGTGGATCCTTGTGGTTTAGGAAAACAACACACATGTAATGACTCCAGTGGATCCATGTGGTTTAGGAAAAGAACACACATGAAATGACTCTAGTGGATCCATGTGATTTAGGAATAGATCACTCATGCAATGTCACCAGTGGAACTATGTGGTTTAGGAAAACAACACACATGCAATGTCACTAGTGCATCCATGTCGTTTAGGAAAAGAACATACTCGCAATGTCACTAGTGGATCCATGTGGTTTAGGAAAAGAACACACATGCAAATGTCACCAGTGGATCAATGTGGTTTAGTAAAAGAACACACACGCAATGGCTCTAGTGGATCCATGTGGTTTAGGAAAAGAACACACATGAAATTTCACAAGTGGATCCATGTGTTTTAGGAAAAGAACACACATACAATGATTCTAGTGGATCAGTGTAGTTTAGGAAAAGAACATACACGGAATGACTCTAGTGGATCCATGTGG
The DNA here is from genome assembly GCA_023614405.1 of Avena insularis. Lineage (NCBI taxonomy): Eukaryota > Viridiplantae > Streptophyta > Magnoliopsida > Poales > Poaceae > Avena > Avena insularis. The sequence continues at coordinate 245,145,456 of CM042688.1, forward strand.
TTTAGGAAAATAACACACATGCAATGTCACCAGTGGATTCACGTGGTTTAGAAAAAGAACTAACATGCAATGACTCTAGTGGATCCATGTGGTTTAGGAAAAGAAAACACATGCAAATGTCACCGGTGGATCAATGTAGTTAAGGAAAAGAACACACATGCAATGTCACTAGTGGATCCAGGTGTTTCAGGAAAAGAACATACATGCAATGTCACTAGTGGATCAATGTGGTTTAGGAAAAGAATAGACATGCAATGTCTCTAGTGGATCCATGTGGTTTAGATAAAGAACACACATGAAATGTCTCTACTAGATCCATGTAGTTTTGGAAATGAACACACATGCAATGTGACCAGTGGATCCATGTGGTTTAGGAAAAGAACACACATGCAATGTCTCTAGTGGATCCATGTGGTTTAGGAAAAGAACACACATGCAAATGTCACTAGTGGATGCACGTGGTTTAGGAAAAGAACACACATACAACGTTCACCGGTGGATCCATGTGGTCTAGGAAACAAACACACATGCAATGTCTCTAGTGGATCTATGTGGTTTAGGAAAAGAACACACATGCAAATGACACACCAGTGGATCCATGTAATCTAGGAAAATAACACACATTCAAATGTCACCAGTGGATCCGTGTGGTTTGGGAAAAGTAGACACACGCAATGTCTCTAGTGGATCCTTGTGGTTTAGGAAAACTACATACATGGATTGATTCAAGTGGAGCCATGTGGTTTAGGAAAAGAACACACATGCAATGTCACTAGGGGATCCATGTGGTTTAGGAAAACAACACACATGAAATGACTCCAGTGGATCCTTGTGGTTTAGGAAAACAATACACATGGAATGGCTCCAGTGGATCCATGTGGTTTAGGAAAAGAACACACATGAAATGACTCTAGTGGATCCATGTGATTTAGGAAAAGATCACGCATGCAATGTCACCAGTGGAACTATGTGGTTTAGGAAAACAACACACATGCAATGTCACTAGTGCATCCATGTCATTTAGGAAAAGAACACACACAATGTCACTAGTGGATCCATGTGGTTTAGGAAAAGAACACGCATGCAAATGTCACCAGTGGATCAATGTGGTTTAGTAAAAGAACACACACGCAATGGCTCTAGTGGACCCATGTGGTTTAGGAAAAGAACACACATGAAATTTCACAAGTGGATCCATGTGTTTTAGGAAAAGAACACACATACAATGATTCTAGTGGATCAATGTAGTTAAGGAAAAGAACATACATGGAATGACTCTAGTAGATCAATGTGGTTTAGGAAAAGGACACACATGCAATGTCTCTAGTGGATCCATGCGGTATAGTAAAAGAACACACATGCAAATGTCACAATGTGGTTTAGGACAGGAATGGACATGCAATGTATCAAGTGGATCCATGTGGTTCAAGAAAAAACACACATGCAATGTCTCTTGTGGATCCATGTGGTTTAGGAAAAACCACACATGCAAATGTCTAGTGGATCTATGTTGTTTAGGAATTGAACACACATGCAATGACTCTAGTGGATCAATGTGGTTTAGGAAAAGAACACACATGCAAATTTCACTAGTAGATCAATGTGGTTCTGGAAAAGAACACACATGCAATGTCACTAGTGGATCCATGTGGTTTAGGAAAAGAACACACATGCAAATGTCTCTAGTGGATCAATGTGGTTTAGGTAAAGAACACACATGCAATGTCTCTAGTGGATCCATGTGGTTTAGGAAAAGAACACACATGAAATGTCACTAGTGGATCAATGTGGTTTAGGAAAAGAACGGACATGCAATGTCTCTAGCGGATCCATGTGGTTTAGGAAAAGAACACACATGAAATGTGTCAACTAGATCCATGTAGTTTTGGAAATGAACACACATGCAATGTCACTAGTGGATCCATGTGGTTTAGGAAAAGAACACACATGCAACGTCTCTAGTGGATCCATGTGGTTTAGGAAAAGAACATGTGGGGCCCTCGGATTTATCATCCGAGAAATACCTGTTATGCATACACCACGTTCCCATGATGAGTGAGTCGTGGAACATAACCGACAAGTAACATTACAACATCTGAAACATATTGAATTACAAGACCTACATAATGCCATTATGGCTAGATCAATATTCATCAGCGGAACTTCATCAAGCGTAGAGCCTGATCCATGGCTTAACCTACATGCAACTGACTGGGAGAACGGCCTAGCTTGCATAATCGCCAACATCATCTTCTTCTTGATATCTGACCAAGTTAATAGCCAGGGACAATCCCAGTGAGTACTTCTAATGTACTCGCAAACCACCTTAAGATAACAATAATAACAAGAGGATATGCATTATGGCTGTGGTAGTAGGAGGGCTCCAAGAGAGGTTCTTTCTCAATTAGTTTCTGTTGTAGATATAGCATCTACATCTATTTGTTGATTTTTTTTGTAAAACATTTTGGAAACCGTTTTGAAAAGTTTTAGAAAAACCTTAGGACTGGGTCACCCATTTGTTCCTTTCTTCTGGTCGTCCCACGACCAAACTCCTTTCTTTCCCGTCCGACCATCCCACGGTCAAAACCTTCCTCCTTTTCGATCATCCGATGGTCAGAACATTTCCAAAGCCATTTCGCTTCCGAAATCCTTTTTGAAAACAAAACCAGCACCGCTCTACAACAACCTTCCCAACAGTCCATGACCGCGGACACGGCTATTCGAATAGTTTTACACTCTGCAGAGGTTGTAAACTTTACCCACACCATCCGGGTACACTACCCTGATCTACACCGATCGTGGGTCGAGTAACCGATCAAGACTATCCGGATTCCCACTCTAATACAAGTGCCTACCCTATGAGTGTTACTCCCCTCAAAACCGGGACGTCGGGTACCGAGGACCAACCGAAGCGCATTTTAGACTTTACACAGTGGGCGCTTTCAATGAGAGGCTCATAGTAACGCCTGGCTATCCGCAAACAGTTCGTTCCTTCTCTAGGTCGATGTCCCACATGGACCCTTAAGGGAGAAGGCCCAACCTCCAGGGATCGCGATCCCCTGTAGTAGTTGCAAGGCAGCTTATACCAGAATAGACAAACATCAAATCCAGCCCTGTCCCATTCCAGAGTAATGTGTTTGCACGGGTTAATTGTTCTAGCAAAACTGCAAAGAACCGGGTGTGTTTTTGTAAACCTTTTTCCTCCATCTTTCCTTCAGCATTTTGTAAAACAAAACCTTTTTCTTTCTCAACATCTCTTGGGAGGTCGCACCTCACCAAGGTTTTATCATAAAACATTTGGTAAAACTTTGTCAGGGTCTTCCAATCCTATAGCTTTGCTTCGGCTAAATTGGGGTCTCCAAAGGGTATGTTGTATTACACCATCTACCACACTAGGGACAAGTAGGTGTCATCAAGGGGGTTGTACTTAACAGTACACAAGTGTAATAGTTCGGAGGAGCCAAACCACTACCATATATCCATCAACATATAGTAAAACAATGCAGTTTTAATAAACAGTAGATAAAACATGCATAAGTAAAACAGTAGGACGAGGCTTATGAGCAAGAAGGTGGCTTGCCTGATTATCAGAAATATGGCAATATGTCCCTGGACTTCTCCTTTAGATAACCTAGAATACCAATATCGATAATAATAAGACCTCTTCTTCTCGGTGTCAATACAAGCGCAACTATCGTCATCATCGAGTACACATGCAAACAAGCAAGATCATAATCAAAACAAGGCATACAAGCATCAAAACCATATAGCAAGCAAATGATAATACAAGTTTACAAATCAGTAGTGGTGTTGATAAAATGGATTAGAAGGATTGGTAGCATGTCTTGGAACATTTGAAGGAAACCATATGGGTTTCAAAGTCTAGAAACTAGGGATGAGAGGGTTTTGGACCAAAGACTTATTCCATAAGATACCATTGTAAAAACATGATACCAACAGATAGGTATTGATAAAATAGAACCAACAAAAGTGGTTTCACTATTTTATCACTTACCAAAGATTTATATGATTTTCATAGTGAATAAGTCTCTAGTTTTAGGAAATAATTCACCAGAAAAGTTCTGGAGCTCCAACAATTATTTCCTTGGGTGGTTAGGTAAGGCTTGACGTACTTGTTAACTGAGAGTTGGAATCATGTCAAAATATTTACCAGAATACCCTCAGGAAATTCCCAAAGGCAGTTGTGTAGACATTTTGTCTTTTTCACCCAATTAAATCTACAGAAGCTTTTGATTTGATTCCAAGGATGCATGGTAGGTATTTATAATACCTTTCCGTAGAAATTGGACTCACACTTTTTGGATTTGTCAAACTCCTGGAATGATTTATCTAGTGATAATACCACTTATAGAAGTATTTAATTCGCTAAAATTCAACAGAGCGTCAATAAATAATTATCTCCTGGTTTCAGATAGGTATTTATGTTCCACTTCTATGGGAGTTGGAATTAGACTCATAGGTGTGGTAGATATGCCTAGGGAATTTTATTAATGTAGATATGGATGGATTTTGTTATTTTTACTGGGGTAAAACCAGGGTTCACCATGGCAGGAGATAAATGCTAACTGATAGGTACAATAATAACCTTTTAGGGGAAGTTTGTTTCATCCTATTTGAGCATTCATTGCTCACTGTGGACTTTATCTAGTGCAAAGTATACCTTTTTGTAGATTTATTTTTAGAAAATGAGGAATATTGGTTTGGGCAAGGTTCTTACTCTACATGTTTAACAAAACAAGTGCTTACATGCATATATTTTTATGTGGGCAAAAGAAGGCCATTTTCATTTTATTTGGTAATTAAACCAAACCTGCATAATACAGATCTAAAATCTTATACTAAAAAGAAAAAGGGGGCAACAAGGCACCTAGGCTTGGCCCATGAGGAGGGGCTGCGCACGGGAGCCCATGGTTCGAACCCGATGGGCGGGTCCCGCCGGTCAGTGGCGCGGGGAGCACGAAGGGGTACGGGAGGCCCCTGACCGTCCGTTCTAGGTGCGATGGATGGCCTCCCGTCGTCGTCGTCGCGGTGGTTCTGGCGGCACGGCCGAAACCCTTACGGCGGCTGGATGGGAGCGGGGCGCTCACCTGAGGGCTCATCGGCGTCGGGAAGGCGGCGGAGGCGACGCAGCGCACGACGGCGGTCCCGATGATAGGCGGCAAGGCGGGATTTGACGCCGGGATCTGGCACGTCTGAGAACGCTCTCGTCGGAGCTCGAAGCCGGCGACGGTAGGGGCAGTACCTAGCCACCAAAACAGCAGCATCAGAGAGAGGGGAAGGAGGGGAACGTAGCACGGTGACATGGAGAGAGGGAGGGGCAGAGGGGAGTGCACCATGGTCGATTTTTGGAGGAGGCCGAAATGGAGTTCTTCTCCTCTCCTGGCCAGTACAGAGCGAGGGAGGGGAAGTGGACTGCAGGGGAGGTGAGTGATGGTGAGAGGAGGCAAATGAGCCAGAGTGGGGAGAACTGGGTGGCCTGGGATATTTAAACCGAGTGGGAAGGGTGTAGGAGGGACCAAGTCCATGGACAAGATTTTGGAGGGTGCTGGGTAGTCATTGGTTGATAGAGGCGATGAGGGGTGAGAGGTGGGGGTGCTCTGGGTCGCAGGCAGAGCAGAGGGCCAGCTGGTGGCTGTTGCAAGATAATTGGCCTCACATGCTTGTCTCTCTCTCTTCTTCTCACTTCCAAGCACATGGGACAAGGGAGATGGGTTGCTATAGTAGCTTAGCTACAGTGCACACGACCAGGACTGAGGTATGTGGTGGTGGAAGCTTGTTGGGGAAGATTAGAAGAGGTTTGATGGAGGTTTTGGTGCTAAAGGGGTAAATGTTCAAATCTTCTCTAAGGGATGTTCAAGGTTTAATTTTTCATTTTTTGATATTGACCCAAAGAGATAAGGATGCTGGTAGATGGGTAAGGTGAGGATGCCTCACTAGGATTTATTTGGGATTTTTCAGAAGATTAGAAGTCCACTTAAATCCATTTATTCAAAAACTGCAGAAGTGAAGTATTGGAGCTCATTTGATATTTTTACATTTGACCTTGTTGTATTTTGATGTGAGGTGATCCCAAATGTGAATACACACTTAGGGGAATTTTCCCAAGATTTATTGGGGCTTAAAAGTATTTAAAACATTTATTCCATTTCTGCCATTTAAGAAAATAGGCAAAAAGAAATAATAAAACTCTTCAAAAATATTTATTTTTGAAGTGGGAAGTTAGGGTATGATATATGGGTCTCAATTGAGCTAAAATTTGAGGAAGTGTTTTGGCAAAAACCAAACTTTCCTTTATGGAGGAAGTTTTGGAGGTTTTGCCTATTAAAGGAATTTGAATAGTTTTGGTCCATAATAATTATGGGTAATTATTGATAAATCTTGATGATCAAGGTATCTGATGTAAAAAAGGTGTAGGAAGCGTTTGCAACCTTGGGATTGGAGAATCCAAGTTGATTTTGGTGGAATACCCTAGATTAAGGATCTAAGGTGGTGTTAATTTCATACCATCAAAACATGGTTGTATCTTGGAGTTCAGATCTCCCCTTGGGGCATGGGATGGATAGTTAGTTAGAATATGTCATATAGATGATCATGGAAGAAGGAGTTTGGATTGGTTGCCCTCGAGGTGGTCTGGAAGTAATGGAAAACTTTGTTGAAAATAAGGCTGCCATACCCGATGAGTCATGATGCCTTATAAACCATGTGGGTTTAAGAAGCACAAAGATCCACTTGGAACAAGTGAAGTAGGTAATGATAGACGTATATGAGTAGATCACAACCATGCAAAGATTTGGTCCATAGAAGGTTGGATGATAGTGTGAGCTTCTGTCAAAGTAGGCATGTTGACTAGATTTGCAGGAAGAGTTAATTTCTTGCCTGCAAAACCATCAAGAACAAGGGGGTTAGAAGATATTATAACCAGGGGAAAGAGTGGGACTTGGTAGTCCTTAGGATGGTTAACAATATAGTTTAGGTGCATTACCAAAAATGCACAAGGGTTGAGAAAGGGAGACATCCAAAAAGGTGATGTTGGAAATAGTTTTCTAGACTTGGCCAAATTTGGCAGATTTAGGGTTTTTGACTAGATTATGAGAGGCAAGGCTTTTGATGGATAGCATGATACCAAGCATCATCAAGTGGATGAGGTTGAAGAGTATATTGAGTAGAAGGGATCCATGCTTGATATTGGTCTTCATTGACTTGGAAAACTTCTAGAATGGATCACTGCAGAATTGATGTGGTTAAGGGTTTTAGACGATCACCTAGTAGCTAGAGTTTAGATCCAGATTGTATTCTTGCTTAGGGTTCGGTGATTTTAAGGTATCTTTATACTAGTGGATGAGCTCTTAGAGTAGCTCATACTACTTCTAAGCAATCAAGTCAAACAGCAGATCAAGGCAACTCATCTTGCAAACAAATCATGTACGACTAGGGTTACCATCGAGCTTAGCTTGAGGTAAGGATGGGAATTTTTGAAAGGTTGGAGTTTAAACAAGGTAAGGTCCTTGGTACATCGACCAAGAGTAGAGTTCAAAAGAATTATAAAAGGTTTTGGGAAACCTAGAGATAAGAATGGTTGAAGGTTCTGTCTATAAAACATAAGGAGATTATAATAGGTTGTTCTCCATAGTTTAGGGAAATAGAAGCTACTAAAATAGTTGGTTTGCAAAGGCTTCTTGGCTCAGGTTTTGAAATGCCAGAACATTTGAGGATATGTAAAATGAGCCAGGATAGTTTTGTTAAATAGCTTTTGTCAAATAATGGTGAGGTAAGGAGTATCATAGGGTATACACTCACATGCACCAGCACAAACAAACAACAAGCACACACTGCACCAAAGTACAAGAAAAAGTTTTTGTTCCCCCTGATTTTTGCATTCTAGACAACTAATCAGGGTTGCTGAAATTGGGATGTTACAGAACACACATGCAAATGTCACCGGTGGATCCATGTGGTTTAGGAAAAGAACACACATACAATATCACCTATGGATCCATGTGGTTTAGGAAAAGAACACACAAGCAATGACTCCACTGGATTAATGTGGTTCAGGAAAAGAACACACATGCAACGTTCACCAGTGGATCCATGTGGTTTAGGAAAAGAACACATATGCAATGACTCTAGTGGATCAATGTGGTTTAGGAAAAGAACACATAGGCAAATGACACCAGTGGATCCATGTGGTTTAGGAAACGAACACACATGCAATGTCACCAGTGGAACTATGTGGTTAAGGAAAACAACACACATGCAATGTCACTAGTGGAACTATGTGGTTTAGGAAAAGAACACACATGCAATGACTCCAGTGGATTAATGTGGTTCAGGAAAAGAACACACATGCAACGTTCACCAGTGGATCCATGTGATTTAGGAAATGAACACACATGCAATGTCACCAGTGGATCAATGTGGTTTAGGAAAAGAACACATAGGCAAATGACACAAGTAGATCCATGTAGTCTAGGAAAATAACACACATTCAAATGTCACCAGTGGATCCATGTGGTTTGGGAAAAGAACACACATGCAATGCCACAAGGGGATCCGTGTGGTTTAGGAAAACAACACACATGAAATGACTCTAGTGGATCCATGTGATTTAGGAAAAGATCACACATGCAATATCACCAGTGGAACTATGTGGTTTAGGAAAACAACACACATGAAATGTCACTAGTGCATCCATGTGGTTTAGGAAAAGAATACACATGCAATGTCACCAGTGGATCCACGCGGTTTAGGAAAAGAACACACATGCAATGACTGTAGTGGATCCATGTGGTTTAGGAAAAGAACACACATGCAATGTCACAAGTGGATCAATGTGGTTTAGAAAAAGAAGAGCCATGTAATGACACCACTAGATCAACGTGGTTTAAGAAAATAACAGACATGCAATGTCACCAGTGGATCAATGTGGTTTAGGAAAATAACACACATGCAATGTCTCTAGTGGATCCATGCGGTTTAGTAAAAGAACACACATGCAAATGTCACAATGTGGTTCAGGAAAGGAATAGACATGCAATGTCTCCTGTGGATCCATGTGGTTCAGGTAAAACACACATCCAATGTATCTAGTGGATCCATGTGGTTTAGGAAAAACACACATGCAAATGTCTCTAGTGGATCTATGTGGTTTAGGAAAAGAACACACATGCAATGACTCTAGTGGATCAATGTGGTTTAAGAAAAGAACACACATGCAAATTTCACTAGTAGATCAATGTGGTTTAGGAAAAGAACACGCATGCAATCTCATTAGTGGATCCATGTGGTTTAGGAAAATAACACACATGCAAATGTCTCTAGTGGATCAATGTGGTTTAGGTAAAGAAGACACATGCAATGTCTCTAGTGGATCCATGTGGTTTAGGAAAAGAACACACATGAAATGTCACTAGTGGACCAATATAGTTTAGGAAAAGAACAGACATGTAATGTCTCTAGTGGATCCATGTGGTTTAGGAAAAGAACACACATGAAATGTCTCTACTAGATCCATGTAGTTTTGGAAATGAACACACATGCAATGTCACAAGTGGATCCATGTGGTTTAGGAAAAGAACACACATACAATGTCACCTATGGATCCATGTGGTTTAGGAAAATAACACACAAGCAATGACTCCACTGGATTAATGTGGTTTAGGAAAAGAACACACATGCAACGTTCACCAGTGGATCCATGTGGTTTAGGAAAAGAACACACATGCAATGACTCTAGTGGATCAATGTGGTTTAGGAAAAGAACACATAGGCAAATGACACCAGTGGATCCATGTGGTTTAGGAAACGAACACACATGCAATGTCACCAGTGGAACTATGTGGTTTAGGAAAACAACACACATGCAATGTCACCAGTGGAACTATGTGGTTTAGGAAAAGAACACACATGCAATGACTCCAGTGGATTAATGTGGTTCAGGAAAAGAACACACATGCAACGTTCACTAGTGGATCCATGTGGTTTAGGAAATGAACACACATGCAATGTCACCAGTGGATCAATGTGGTTTAGGAAAAGAACACATAGGCAAATGACACCAGTAGATCCATGTAGTCTAGGAAAATAACACACATTCAAATGTCACCAGTGGATCCATGTGGTTTGGGAGAAGAACACACACGCAATGTCTCTAGCGGATCCTTGTGGTTTAGGAAAACAACACACATGGAATGACTCTAGTGGATCCATGTGGTTTAGGAATAGAACACACATGCAATGTCACAAGGGGATCCGTGTGGTTTAGGAAAACAACACACATGAAATGACTCTAGTGGATCCATGTGATTTAGGAAAAGATCACACATGCAATGTCACCAGTGGAACTATGTGGTTTAGGAAAACAACACACATGCAATGTCACTAGTGCATCCATGTGGTTTAGGAAAAGAATACACATGCAATGTCACCAGTGGATCCATGCGGTTTAGGAAAAGAACACACATGCAATGACTCTAGTGGATACATGTGGTTTAGGAAAAGAACACACATGCAATGTCACCAGTGGATCAATGTGGTTTAGAAAAAGAAGAGCCATGTAATGACACCACTGGATCAATGTGGTTTAAGAAAAGAACAGACATGCAATGTCACCAGTGGATCAATGTGGTTTAGGAAAATAACACACATGCAATGTCTCTAGTGGATCCATGCGGTTTAGTAAAAGAACACACATGCAAATGTCACAATGTGGTTCAGGAAAGGAATAGACATGCAATGTCTCCTGTGGATCCATGTGGTTCAGGAAAAAACACACATGCAATGTATCTAGTGGATCCATGTGGTTTAGGAAAAAACACACATGCAAATGTCTCTAGTGGATCTATGTGGTTTAGGAAAAGAACACACATGCAATAACTCTAGTGGATCAATGTGGTTTAGGAAAAGAACACACATGCAAATTTCACTAGTAGATCAATGTGGTTAAGGAAAAGAACACGCATGCAATCTCATTAGTGGATCCATGTGGTTTAGGAAAATAACACACATGCAAATGTCTCTAGTGGATCAATGTGGTTTAGGTAAAGAAGACACATACGATGTCTCTAGTGGATCCATGTGGTTTAGGAAAAGAACACACATGAAATGTCACTAGTGGATCAATGTAGTTTAGGAAAAGAACAGACATGCAATGTCTCTAGTGGATCCATGTGGTTTAGGAAAAGAACACGCATGAAATGTCTCTACTAGATCCATGTAGTTTTGGAAATGAACACACATGCAATGTCACCAGTGGATCCATGTGGTTTAGGAAAAGAACAGACATGCAATGTCTCTAGTGGATCCATGTGGTTTAGGAAAAGAACACGCATGCAAATGTCACCGGTGGATCCATGTGGTTTAGGAAAAGAACACACATACAATGTCACCTGTGGATCCATGTGGTTTAGGAAAAGAACACACACGCAATGACCCCAGTGGATTAATGTGGTTCTGGAAAAGAACACACATGCAACATTCACTAGTGGATCCATGTGGTTTTGGAAAAGAAGACACATGCAATGACTCTAGTGGATCAATGTGGTTTAGGAAAAGAACACACAGGCAAATGACACCAGTGCATCCATGTGGTTTAGGAAACGAACACATGCAATGTCACTAGTGGAACTATGTGGTTTATGAAAACAACACACATGGAATGTCACTAGTGGAACTATGTGGTTTACGAAAAGAACACACATGCAATAACTCTAGTGGATTAATGTGGTTCAGGAAAAGAACACATATGCAACGTTCACCAGTGGGTCCATGTGGTTTAGCAAACGAACACACATGCAATGTCACCAGTGGATCAATGTGGTTAAGGAAAATAACACACAGGAAAATGACACCAGTGGATCCATGTAGTCTAGGAAAATAACACACATTCAAATGTCACCAGTGGATCCATGTGGTTTGGGAAACGAACACACAGGCAATGTCTCTAGTGGATCTTTGTGGTTTAGCAAAACAATACACATGGAATGACTCTAGTGGATCCATGTGGTTTAGGAAAAGAACACACATGCAATGTCACCAGGGGTTCCGTGTGGTTTAGGAAAACAACACACATGCAATGTCACTAGTGCATCCATGTGGTTTAGGAAAAGAATACACGTGCAATGGCACCAGTGGATCCATGCGGTTTAGGAAAAGAACACACATGCAATGACTCTAGTGGATCCATGTGGTTTAGGAAAAGAACACATGCAATGTCACCAGTGGATCAATGTTGTTTAGAAAAAGAAGAGACATGTAATGACACCACTGGATCAATGTGGTTTAAGAAAATAATAGACATGCTATGTCACCTGTAGATCAATGTGGTTTAGGAAAAGAACACACATGCAATGTCTCTAGTGGATCCATGCGGTTTAGTAAAAGAACACACATGCAAATGTCACAATGTGGTTCAGGAAAGGAATAGACATGCAATGTTTCCAGTGGATCCATGTGGTTCAGGAAAAAACACACATGCAATGTCTCTAGTGGATCCATGTGGTTTAGGAAAAAACACACATGCAAATGTCTCTAGTGGATCCATGTGGTTTAGTAAAAGAAGACACATGCAACGACTCTAGTGGATCAATGTGGTTCAGGAAAAGAACAAACATGCAAATTTCACTAGTAGATCAATGTGGTTCAGGAAAAGAACACACATGCAATGTCACTAGTGGATCCATGTGGTTTAGGAAAAGAACACACATGCGAATGTCTCTAGTGGATCAATGTGGTTTAGGTAAAGAACACACATGCAATGTCTCTAGTGGATCCACGTGGTTTAGGAAAAGAACACACATGAAATGTCACTAGTGGATCAATGTGGTTTAGGAAAAGAAAAGACATGCAATGTCTCTAGTGGATCCATGTGGTTTAGGAAAAGAACACACATGAAATATCTCTACTAGATCGATGTAGTTTTGGAAATGAACACACATGCAATGTCACTAGTGGATCCATGTGGTTTAGGAAAAGAACACACATGCAATGACTCCAGTGGATCCATGTGGTTTAGGAAAAGAACACACATGCAAATGTCACCGGTGGATCCATGTGGTTTAGGAAAAGAACACACATACAATGTCACCCATGGATCCATGTGGTTTAGGAAAATAACACACAGGCAAAGACTCCAGTGGATTAATGTGGTTCAGGAAAAGAACACACATGCAACGTTCACTAGTGGATCCATGTGGTTTAGGAAAAGAACACACAAGCAAATGACACAAGTGAATCCATGTGGTTTAGGAAACGAACGCACATGCATTGTCACCAGTGGAACTATGTGGTTTAAGAAAAGAACACACATGCAATGACTCTAGTGGATTATTGCGTTTCAGGAAAAGAACACACATGCAACGTTCACTAGTGGATCCATGTGGTTTAGGAAACGAACACACATGCCATGTCACCAGTGGATCAATGTGGTTTAGGAAAAGAACACACATGCAAATGACACCAGTGGATCCATGTAGTCTAGGAAAATAACACAAATTCAAATGTCACTAGTGGATCCATGTGGTTTGGGAAAACAACACACACGCAATGTCTCTAGTGGATCCTTGTGGTTTGGGAAAACAACACACATGGAATAACTCTAGTGGATCCATGTGGTTTAGGAAAAGAACACACATGCAATGTCACCAAGGGATCCGTGTGGTTTAGGAAAACAACACACATGAAATGACTCTAGTGGATCCATGTGATTTAGGAAAAGATCACACATGCAATGTCACCAGTGGAACTATGTAGTTTAGGAAAACAACACACATGCAATGTCACTAGTGCATCCATGTGGTTTAGGAAAAGAATACACATGTAATGTCACCAGTGGATCCATGTGGTTTATGAAAAGAACACGCATGCAATGACTCTAGTGGATCCATGTGGTTTAGGAAAAGAACACACATGCAATGTCACTAGTTGATCAATGTGGTTCAGAAAAAGAATAGACATGTAATGACACCACTGGATCAATGTGGTTTAAGAAAAGAACAGACATGCAATGTCACCAGTGGATCAATGTGGTTTAGGAAAAGAACACACATGCAATGTCTCTAGTGGATCCATGCGGTTTAGTAAAAGAACACACATGCAAATGTTCACAATGTGGTTCAGGAAAGGAATAGACATGCAATGTCTCTAGTGGATCTATGTGGTTCAAGAAAAACACACATGCAATGTCTCTAGTGGATCTATGTGGTTTAGGAAAAACACACATGCAAATGTCTCTATTGGATCCATGTGGTATAGGAAAAGAACACACATGCAATGACTCTAGTGGATCAATGTGGTTTAGGAAAAGAACACACATGCAAATTTCACAACTAGATCAATGTGGTTCAGGAAAACAACACACATGCAATGTCACTAGTGGATCCATGTGGTTTAGGAAAAGAACATACATGCAATGTCTCTAGTGGATCCATGTGGTTTAGGAAAAGACCACACATGAAATGTCTCTACTAGATCCATGTAGTTTTGGAAATGAACACACATGCAATGTCACCAGTGGATCAATGTGGTTAAGGAAAAGAAGACACGGGAAAATGACACCAGTGGATCCATGTTGTCTAGGAAAATAAGACACATTCAAATGTCACCAGTAGATCCATGTGGTTTGGGAAAAGAACACACACGCAATGTCTCTAGTGGATCCTTGTGGTTTAGGAAAACAACACACATGGAATGACTCTAGTGGATGCATGTGGTTTAGGAAAAGAACACACATGCAATGTCACCAGGGGATCCGTGTGGTTTAGGAAAACAACACACATGAAATGTCTCTAGTGGATCCATGTGACTTAGGAAAAGATCCAACATGCAATGTCACCAGTGGATCAATGTGGTTTAGGAAAAGAACACACATGCAATGTCTCTATGGATCCATGCGGTTTAGTAAAATAACAAACCTGCAAATGTCACAATGTTGTTCAGGAAAGGAATAAACATGCAATGTTTCCAGTGGATCCATGTGGTTTTGGAAAACACACACATGCAATGTCTCTAGTGGATCCATGTGGTTTAGGAAAAAACACACATGCAAATGTCTCTAGTGGATCCATGTGGTTTAGGAAAAGAACACACATGCAATGACTCTAGTGGATCAATGTGGTTCAGGAAAAGAACACACATGCAAATTTCACTAGTAGATCAATGTGGTTCAGGAAAAGAACACACATGCAATGTCACTAGTGGATCCACGTGGTTTAGGAAAAGAACACACGTGCGAATGTCTCTAGTGGATCAATGTGGTTTAGGTAAAGAACACACATGCAATGTCTCTAGTGGATCCACGTGGTTTAGGAAAAGAACACACATGAAATGTCACTAGTGGATCAATGTGGTTTAGGAAAAGAAAAGACATGCAATGTCTCTAGTGGATCCATGTGGTTTAGGAAAAGAACACACATGAAATGTCTCTACTAGATCGATGTAGTTTTGGAAATGAACACACATGCAATGTCACTAGTGGATCCATGTGGTTTAGGAAAAGAACACACATGCAATGACTCCAGTGGATCCATATGGTTTAGGAAAAGAACACACATGCAAATGTCACCGGTGGATCCATGTGGTTTAGGAAAAGAACACACATACAATGTCACCCATGGATCCATGTGGTTTAGGAAAATAACACACAGGCAAAGACTCCAGTGGATTAATGTGGTTCAGGAAAAGAACACACATGCAACGTTCACTAGTGGATCCATGTGGTTTAGGAAAAGAACACACAAGCAAATGACACAAGTGAATCCATGTGGTTTAGGAAACGAACGCACATGCATTGTCACCAGTGGAACTATGTGGTTTAAGAAAAGAACACACATGCAATGACTCTAGTGGATTATTGCGTTTCAGGAAAAGAACACACATGCAACGTTCACTAGTGGATCCATGTGGTTTAGGAAACGAACACACATGCCATGTCACCAGTGGATCAATGTGGTTTAGGAAAAGAACACACAGGCAAATGACACCAGTGGATCCATGTAGTCTAGGAAAATAACACAAATTCAAATGTCACTAGTGGATCCATGTGGTTTGGGAAAACAACACACACGCAATGTCTCTAGTGGATCCTTGTGGTTTAGGAAAACAACACACATGGAATAACTCTAGTGGATCCATGTGGTTTAGGAAAAGAACACACATGCAATGTCACCAAGGGATCCGTGTGGTTTAGGAAAACAACACACATGAAATGACTCTAGTGGATCCATGTGATTTAGGAAAAGATCACACATGCAATGTCACCAGTGGAACTATGTAGTTTAGGAAAACAACACACATGCAATGTCACTAGTGCATCCATGTGGTTTAGGAAAAGAATACACATGTAATGTCACCAGTGGATCCATGTGGTTTATGAAAAGAACACGCATGCAATGACTCTAGTGGATCCATGTGGTTTAGGAAAAGAACACACATGCAATGTCACTAGTTGATCAATGTGGTTCAGAAAAAGAATAGACATGTAATGACACCACTGGATCAATGTGGTTTAAGAAAAGAACAGACATGCAATGTCACCAGTGGATCAATGTGGTTTAGGAAAAGAACACACATGCAATGTCTCTAGTGGATCCATGCGGTTTAGTAAAAGAACACACATGCAAATGTCACAATGTGGTTCAGGAAAGGAATAGACATGCAATGTCTCTAGTGGATCTATGTGGTTCAAGAAAAAACACACATGCAATGTCTCTAGTGGATCTATGTGGTTTAGGAAAAACACACATGCAAATGTCTCTATTGGATCCATGTGGTATAGGAAAAGAACACACATGCAATGACTCTAGTGGATCAATGTGGTTTAGGAAAAGAACACACATGCAAATTTCACAACTAGATCACTGTGGTTCAGGAAAACAACACACATGCAATGTCACTAGTGGATCCATGTGGTTTAGGAAAAGAACACACATGCAAATGTCTCTAGTGGATCAATGTGTTTTAGGTAAAGAACACACATGCAATGTCTCTAGTGGATCCATGTGGTTTAGGAAAAGAACACACATGAAATATCACTACTGGATCAATGTGGTTTAGGAAAAGAACATACATGCAATGTCTCTAGTGGATCCATGTGGTTTAGGAAAAGACCACACATGAAATGTCTCTACTAGATCCATGTAGTTTTGGAAATGAACACACATGCAATGTCACCAGTGGATCAATGTGGTTAAGGAAAAGAAGACACGGGAAAATGACACCAGTGGATCCATGTTGTCTAGGAAAATAAGACACATTCAAATGTCACCAGTGGATCCATGTGGTTTGGGAAAAGAACACACACGCAATGTCTCTAGTGGATCCTTGTGGTTTAGGAAAACAACACACATGGAATGACTCTAGTGGATGCATGTGGTTTAGGAAAAGAACACACATGCAATGTCACCAGGGTATCCGTGTGGTTTAGGAAAACAACACACATGAAATGTCTCTAGTGGATCCATGTGACTTAGGAAAAGATCCAACATGCAATGTCACCAGTGGATCAATGTGGTTTAGGAAAAGAACACACATGCAATGTCTCTATGGATCCATGCGGTTTAGTAAAATAACAAACCTGCAAATGTCACAATGTTGTTCAGGAAAGGAATAAACATGCAATGTTTCTAGTGGATCCATGTGGTTTTGGAAAACACACACATGCAATGTCTCTAGTGGATCCATGTGGTTTAGGAAAAAACACACATGCAAATGTCTCTAGTGGATCCATGTGGTTTAGGAAAAGAACACACATGCAATGACTCTAGTGGATCAATGTGGTTCAGGAAAAGAACACACATGCAAATTTCACTAGTAGATCAATGTGGTTCAGGAAAAGAACACACATGCAATGTCACTAGTGGATCCATGTGGTTTAGGAAAAGAACACACGTGCGAATGTCTCTAGTGGATCAATGTGGTTTAGGTAAAGAACACACATGCAATGTCTCTAGTGGATCCACGTGGTTTAGGAAAAGAACACACATGAAATGTCACTAGTGCATCAATGTGGTTTAGGAAAAGAAAAGACATGCAATGTCTCTAGTGGATCCATGTGGTTTAGGAAAAGAATACACATGAAATGTCTCTACTAGATCGATGTAGTTTTGGAAATGAACACACATGCAATGTCACTAGTGGATCCATGTGGTTTAGGAAAAGAACACACATGCAATGACTCAAGTGGATCCATATGGTTTAGGAAAAGAACACACATGCAAATGTCACAGGTGGATCCATGTGGTTTAGGAAAAGAACACACATACAATGTCACCCATGGATCCATGTGGTTTAGGAAAATAACACACAGGCAAAGACTCCAGTGGATTAATGTGGTTCAGGAAAAGAACACACATGCAACGTTCACTAGTGGATCCATGTGGTTTAGGAAAAGAACACACAAGCAAATGACACAAGTGAATCCATGTGGTTTAGGAAACGAACGCACATGCATTGTCACCAGTGGAAATATGTGGTTTAAGAAAAGAACACACATGCAATGACTCTAGTGGATGATTGCGTTTCAGGAAAAGAACACACATGCAACGTTCACTAGTGGATCCATGTGGTTTAGGAAACGAACACACATGCCATGTCACCAGTGGATCAATGTGGTTTAGGAAAAGAACACACAGGCAAATGACACCAGTGGATCCATGTAGTCTAGGAAAATAACACAAATTCAAACGTCACTAGTGGATCCATGTGGTTTGGGAAAAGAACACACACGCAATGTCTCTAGTGGATCCTTGTGGTTTAGGAAAACAACACACATGGAATGACTCCAGTGGATCCATGTGGTTTAGGAAAAGAACACACATGCAATGTCACCAAGGGATCCGTGTGGTTTAGGAAAACAACACACATGAAATGACTCTAGTGGATCCATGTGATTTAGGAAAAGATCACACATGCAATGTCACCAGTGGAACTATGTAGTTTAGGAAAACAACACACATGCAATGTCACTAGTGCATCCATGTGGTTTAGGAAAAGAATACACATGTAATGTCACCAGTGGATCCATGTGGTTTAGGAAAAGAACACACATGCAATGACTCTAGTGGATCCATGTGGTTTAGGAAAAGAACACACATGCAATATCACTAGTTGATCAATGTGGTTTAGAAAAAGAACAGACATGTAATGACACCACTGGATCAATGTGGTTTAAGAAAAGAACAGACATGCAATGTCACTAGTGGATCAATGTGGTTTAGGAAAAGAACACACATGCAATGTCTCTAGTGGATCCATGTGGTTTAGTAAAAGAACACACATGCAAATGTCACAATATGGTTCAAGAAAGGAATAGACATGCAATGTCTCTAGTGGATCCATGTGGTTCAAGAAAAAACACACATGTAATGTCTCTAGTGGATCTATGTGGTTTAGGAAAAACACACATCCAAATGTCTCTATTGGATCCATGTGGTTTAGGAAAAGAACACATGCAATGACTCTAGTTGATCAATGTGGTTTAGGAAAGAACACACATGCAAATTTCACAACTAGATCAATGTGGTTCAGGAAAACAACACACATGCAATGTCACTAGTGGATCCATGTGGTTTAGAAAAAGAACACACATGCAAATGTCTCTAGTGGATCAATGTGGTTTAGGTAAAGAACACACATGCAATGTCTCTAGTGGATCTATGTGGTTTAGGAAAAACACACATGCAAATGTCTCTATTGGATCCATTTGGTTTAGGAAAAGAACACACATGCAATGACTCTAGTGGATCAATGTGGTTTAGGAAAAGAACACACATGCAAATTTCACAACTAGATCAATGTGGTTCAGGAAAACAACACACATGCAATGTCACTAGTGGATCCATGTAGTTTAGGAAAAGAACACACATGCAAATGTCTCTAGTGGATCAATGTGTTTTAGGTAAAGAACACACATGCAATGTCTCTAGTGGATCCATGTGGTTTAGGAAAAGAACACACATGAAATGTCACTAGTGGATCAATGTGGTTTAGGAAAAGAACATACATGCAATGTCTCTAGTGGATCCATGTGGTTTAGGAAAAGAACACACATGAAATGTCTCTACTAGATCCATGTAGTTTTGGAAATGAACACACATGCAATGTCACCAGTGGATCAATGTGGTTAAGGAAAAGAACACACGGGTAAATGACACCAGTGGATCCATGTAGTCTAGGAAAATAAGACACATTCAAATGTCACCAGTGGATCCATGTGGTTTGGGAAAAGAACACACACGCAATGTCTCTAGTGGATCCTTGTGGTTTAGGAAAACAACACACCTGGAATGACTCTAGTGGATGCATGTGGTTTAGGAAAAGAAGACACATGTAATGTCACCAGGGGATCCGTGTGGTTTAGGAAAACAACACACATGAAATGTCTCTTGTGGATCCATGTGACTTAGGAAAAGATCACACATGCAATGTCACCAGTGGAACTATGTGGTTTAGGAAAACAACACACATGCAATGTCACCAATGCATCCATGTGGTTTAGGAAAAGAATACACATGCAATGGCACCAGTGGATCCATGCGGTTTAGGAAAACAACACATGCAATGACTCTAGTGGATCCATGTGGTTTAGGAAAAGAACACATGCAATATCACTAGTGGATCAATGCTGTTTAGAAAAAGAAGAGACATGTAATGACACTACTGGATCAATGTGGTTTAAGAAAATAACAGACATGCAATGTCACCAGTGGATCAATGTGGTTTAGGAAAAGAACACACATGCAATGTCTCTATGGATCCATGCGGTTTAGTAAAATAACACACATGCAAATGTCACAATGTTGTTCAGGAAAGGAATAAACATGCAATGTTTCCAGTGGATCCATGTGGTTTTGGAAAACACACACATGCAATGTCTCTAGTGGATCCATGTGGTTTAGTAAAAAACAAACATGCAAATGTCTCTAGTGGATCCATGTGGTTTAGGAAAAGAACACACATGCAATGACTCTAGTGGATCAATGTGGTTCAGGAAAAGAACACACATGCAAATTTCACTAGTAGATCAATGTGGTTCAGGAAAAGGACACACATGCAATGTCACCAGTGGATCCATGTGGTTTAGGAATAGAACACACATGCAAATGTCTCTAGTGGATCAATGTGGTTTAGGTAAAGAACACACATGCAATGTCTCTAGTGGATCCATGTGGTTTAGGAAAAGAACACACATGAAATGTCACTAGTGGATCAATGTGATTTAGGAAAAGAACACACAGGCAATGTCTCTATTGGGTCCATGTGGTTTAGGAAAAGAACACACATGAAATGTCTCTACTAGATCCATGTAGTTTTGGAAATGAACACATATGCAATGTCACCAGTGGATCCATGTGGTTTAGGAAAAGAACACACATGCAATGACTCTAGTGGATCCATGTGGTTTAGGAAAAGAACACACATGCAAATGTCACCGGTGGATCCATGTGGTTTATGAAAAGAACACACATACAATGTCACCCGTGGATCCATGTCGTTTAGGAAAATAACACACGCGCAATGACTCGAGTGGATTAATGTGGTTCAGGAAAATAACACACATGGAACATTCACTAATGGATCCATGTGGTTTAGGAAAAGAACATACAGGCAAATGACACCAGTGGATCCATATGGTTTAGGAAATGAACACACATGCATTGTCACCAGTGGAACCATGTGGTTTAGGAAAACAACACACATGCAATGTCACCAGTGGAACTATGTGGTTTAGGAAAAGAACACACATGCAATGACTCTAGTGGATTAATGTGGTTTAGGAAAACAACACACATGCAACGTTCACTAGTGGATCCATGTGGTTTAGGAAACGAACACACATGCCATGTCACCAGTGGATCAATGTGGTTTAGGAAAAGAACACATGGGCAAATGACACCAGTGGATCCATGTAGTCTAGGAAAATAACGCAAATTCAAATGTCACTAGTGGATCCATGTGGTTTGGGAAAAGAACACACACGCAATGTCTCTAGTGGATCCTTGTGGTTTAGGAAAACAACACACATGGAATGACTCCAGTGGATCCATGTGGTTTAGGAAAAGAACACACATGCAATGTCACCAAGGGATCCGTGTGGTTTAGGAAAACAACACACATGAAATGACTCTAGTGGATCCATGTGATTTAGGAAAAGATCACACATGAAATGTCACCAGTGGAACTATGTAGTTTAGGAAAACAACACACATGCAATGTCACTAGTGCATCCATGTGGTTTAGGAAAAGAATACACATGTAATGTCACCAGTGGATCCATGTGGTTTAGGAAAAGAACACGCATGCAATGACTCTAGTGGATCCATGTGGTTTAGGAAAAGAACACACATGCAATATCACTAGTTGATCAATGTGGTTTAGAAAAAGAACAGACATGTAATGACACCACTGGATCAATGTGGTTTAAGAAAAGAACAGACATGCAATGTCACTAGTGGATCAATGTGGTTTAGGAAAAGAACACACATGCAATGTCTCTAGTGGATCCATGTGGTTTAGTAAAAGAACACACATGCAAATGTCACAATATGGTTCAAGAAAGGAATAGACATGCAATGTCTCTAGTGGATCCATGTGGTTCAAGAAAAAACACACATGTAATGTCTCTAGTGGATCTATGTGGTTTAGGAAAAACACACATCCAAATGTCTCTATTGGATCCATGTGGTTTAGGAAAAGAACACACATGCAATGACTCTAGTTGATCAATGTGGTTTAGGGAAAGAACACACATGCAAATTTCACAACTAGATCAATGTGGTTCAGGAAAACAACACACATGCAATGTCACTAGTGGATCCATGTGGTTTAGAAAAAGAACACACATGCAAATGTCTCTAGTGGATCAATGTGGTTTAGGTAAAGAACACACATGCAATGTCTCTAGTGGATCTATGTGGTTTAGGAAAAACACACATGCAAATGTCTCTATTGGATCCATTTGGTTTAGGAAAAGAACACACATGCAATGACTCTAGTGGATCAATGTGGTTTAGGAAAAGAACACACATGCAAATTTCACAACTAGATCAATGTGGTTCAGGAAAACAACACACATGCAATGTCACTAGTGGATCCATGTAGTTTAGGAAAAGAACACACATGCAAATGTCTCTAGTGGATCAATGTGTTTTAGGTAAAGAACACACATGCAATGTCTCTAGTGGATCCATGTGGTTTAGGAAAATAACACACATGAAATGTCACTAGTGGATCAATGTGGTTTAGGAAAAGAACATACATGCAATGTCTCTAGTGGATCCATGTGGTTTAGGAAAAGAACACACATGAAATGTCTCTACTAGATCCATGTAGTTTTGGAAATGAACACACATGCAATGTCACCAGTGGATCAATGTGGTTAAGGAAAAGAACACACGGGTAAATGACACCAGTGGATCCATGTAGTCTAGGAAAATAAGACACATTCAAATGTCACCAGTGGATCCATGTGGTTTGGGAAAAGAACACACACGCAATGTCTCTAGTGGATCCTTGTGGTTTAGGAAAACAACACACCTGGAATGACTCTAGTGGATGCATGTGGTTTAGGAAAAGAAGACACATGTAATGTCACCAGGGGATCCGTGTGGTTTAGGAAAACAACACACATGAAATGTCTCTTGTGGATCCATGTGACTTAGGAAAAGATCACACATGCAATGTCACCAGTGGAACTATGTGGTTTAGGAAAACAACACACATGCAATGTCACCAATGCATCCATGTGGTTTAGGAAAAGAATACACATGCAATGGCACCAGTGGATCCATGCGGTTTAGGAAAAGAACACACATGCAATGACTCTAGTGGATCCATGTGGTTTAGGAAAAGAACACATGCAATATCACTAGTGGATCAATGCTGTTTAGAAAAAGAAGAGACATGTAATGACACTACTGGATCAATGTGGTTTAAGAAAATAACAGACATGCAATGTCACCAGTGGATCAATGTGGTTTAGGAAAAGAACACACATGCAATGTCTCTATGGATCCATGCGGTTTAGTAAAATAACACACATGCAAATGTCACAATGTTGTTCAGGAAAGGAATAAACATGCAATGTTTCCAGTGGATCCATGTGGTTTTGGAAAACACACACATGCAATGTCTCTAGTGGATCCATGTGGTTTAGTAAAAAACAAACATGCAAATGTCTCTAGTGGATCCATGTGGTTTAGGAAAAGAACACACATGCAATGACTCTAGTGGATCAATGTGGTTCAGGAAAAGAACACACATGCAAATTTCACTAGTAGATCAATGTGGTTCAGGAAAAGGACACACATGCAATGTCACCAGTGGATCCATGTGGTTTAGGAATAGAACACACATGCAAATGTCTCTAGTGGATCAATGTGGTTTAGGTAAAGAACACACATGCAATGTCTCTAGTGGATCCATGTGGTTTAGGAAAAGAACACACATGAAATGTCACTAGTGGATCAATGTGATTTAGGAAAAGAACACACAGGCAATGTCTCTATTGGGTCCATGTGGTTTAGGAAAAGAACACACATGAAATGTCTCTACTAGATCCATGTAGTTTTGGAAATGAACACATATGCAATGTCACCAGTGGATCCATGTGGTTTAGGAAAAGAACACACATGCAATGACTCTAGTGGATCCATGTGGTTTAGGAAAAGAACACACATGCAAATGTCACCGGTGGATCCATGTGGTTTATGAAAAGAACACACATACAATGTCACCCGTGGATCCATGTCGTTTAGGAAAATAACACACGCGCAATGACTCGAGTGGATTAATGTGGTTCAGGAAAATAACACACATGGAACATTCACTAATGGATCCATGTGGTTTAGGAAAAGAACATACAGGCAAATGACACCAGTGGATCCATATGGTTTAGGAAATGAACACACATGCATTGTCACCAGTGGAACCATGTGGTTTAGGAAAACAACACACATGCAATGTCACCAGTGGAACTATGTGGTTTAGGAAAAGAACACACATGCAATGACTCTAGTGGATTAATGTGGTTTAGGAAAACAACACACATGCAACGTTCACTAGTGGATCCATGTGGTTTAGGAAACGAACACACATGCCATGTCACCAGTGGATCAATGTGGTTTAGGAAAAGAACACATGGGCAAATGACACCAGTGGATCCATGTAGTCTAGGAAAATAACGCAAATTCAAATGTCACTAGTGGATCCATGTGGTTTGGGAAAAGAACACACACGCAATGTCTCTAGTGGATCCTTGTGGTTTAGGAAAACAACACACATGGAATGACTCCAGTGGATCCATGTGGTTTAGGAAAAGAACACACATGCAATGTCACCAAGGGATCCGTGTGGTTTAGGAAAACAACACACATGAAATGACTCTAGTGGATCCATGTGATTTAGGAAAAGATCACACATGAAATGTCACCAGTGGAACTATGTAGTTTAGGAAAACAACACACATGCAATGTCACTAGTGCATCCATGTGGTTTAGGAAAAGAATACACATGTAATGTCACCAGTGGATCCATGTGGTTTAGGAAAAGAACACGCATGCAATGACTCTAGTGGATCCATGTGGTTTAGGAAAAGAACACACATGCAATATCACTAGTTGATCAATGTGGTTTAGAAAAAGAACAGACATGTAATGACACCACTGGATCAATGTGGTTTAAGAAAAGAACAGACATGCAATGTCACTAGTGGATCAATGTGGTTTAGGAAAAGAACACACATGCAATGTCTCTAGTGGATCCATGTGGTTTAGTAAAAGAACACACATGCAAATGTCACAATATGGTTCAAGAAAGGAATAGACATGCAATGTCTCTAGTGGATCCATGTGGTTCAAGAAAAAACACACATGTAATGTCTCTAGTGGATCTATGTGGTTTAGGAAAAACACACATCCAAATGTCTCTATTGGATCCATGTGGTTTAGGAAAAGAACACACATGCAATGACTCTAGTGGATCAATGTGGTTTAGGAAAAGAACACACATGCAAATTTCACAACTAGATCAATGTGGTTCAGGAAAACACACATGCAATGTCACTAGTGGATCCATGTAGTTTAGAAAAAGAACACACATGCAAATGTCTCTAGTGGATCAATGTGGTTTAGGTAAAGAACACACATGCAATGTCTCTAGTGGATCTATGTGGTTTAGGAAAAACACACATGCAAATGTCTCTATTGGATCCATTTGGTTTAGGAAAAGAACACACATGCAATGACTCTAGTGGATCAATGTGGTTTAGGAAAAGAACACACATGCAAATTTCACAACTAGATCAATGTGGTTCAGGAAAACAACACACATGCAATGTCACTAGTGGATCCATGTAGTTTAGGAAAAGAACACACATGCAAATGTCTCTAGTGGATCAATGTGTTTTAGGTAAAGAACACACATGCAATGTCTCTAGTGGATCCATGTGGTTTAGGAAAAGAACACACATGAAATGTCACTAGTGGATCAATGTGGTTTAGGAAAAGAACATACATGCAATGTCTCTAGTGGATCCATGTGGTTTAGGAAAAGAACACACATGAAATGTCTCTACTAGATCCATGTAGTTTTGGAAATGAACACACATGCAATGTCACCAGTGGATCAATGTGGTTAAGGAAAAGAACACAGGTAAATGACACCAGTGGATCCATGTAGTCTAGGAAAATAAGACACATTCAAATGTCACCAGTGGATCCATGTGGTTTGGGAAAAGAACACACACGCAATGTCTCTAGTGGATCCTTGTGGTTTAGGAAAACAACACACCTGGAATGACTGTAGTGGATGCATGTGGTTTAGGAAAAGAAGACACATGTAATGTCACCAGGGGATCCGTGTGGTTTAGGAAAACAACACACATGAAATGTCTCTTGTGGATCCATGTGACTTAGGAAAAGATCACACATGCAATGTCACCAGTGGAACTATGTGGTTTAGGAAAACAACACACATGCAATGTCACCAATGCATCCATGTGGTTTAGGAAAAGAATACACATGCAATGGCACCAGTGGATCCATGCGGTTTAGGAAAAGAACACACATGCAATGACTCTAGTGGATCCATGTGGTTTAGGAAAAGAACACATGCAATCTCACTAGTGGATCAATGCTGTTTAGAAAAAGAAGAGACATGTAATGACACTACTGGATCAATGTGGTTTAAGAAAATAACAGACATGCAATGTCACCAGTGGATCAATGTGGTTTAGGAAAAGAACACACATGCAATGTCTCTATGGATCCATGCGGTTTAGTAAAATAACACACATGCAAATGTCACAATGTTGTTCAGGAACGGAATAAACATGCAATGTTTCCAGTGGATCCATGTGGTTTTGGAAAACACACACATGCAATGTCTCTAGTGGATCCATGTGGTTTAGGAAAAAACAAACATGCAAATGTCTCTAGTGGATCCATGTGGTTTAGGAAAAGAACACACATGCAATGACTCTAGTGGATCAATGTGGTTCAGGAAAAGAACACACATGCAAATTTCACTAGTAGATCAATGTGGTTCAGGAAAAGGACACACATGCAATGTCACAGGATCCATGTGGTTTAGGAATAGAACACACATGCAAATGTCTCTAGTGGATCAATGTGGTTTAGGTAAAGAACACACATGCAATGTCTCTAGTGGATCCATGTGGTTTAGGAAAAGAACACACATGAAATGTCACTAGTGGATAAATGTGATTTAGGAAAAGAACACACAGGCAATGTCTCTATTGGGTCCATGTGGTTTAGGAAAAGAACACACATGAAATGTCTCTACTAGATCCATGTAGTTTTGGAAATGAACACATATGCAATGTCACCAGTGGATCCATGTGGTTTAGGAAAAGAACACACATGCAATGACTCTAGTGGATCCATGTGGTTTAGGAAAAGAACACACATGCAAATGTCACCGGTGGATCCATGTGGTTTATGAAAAGAACACACATACAATGTCACCCGTGGATCCATGTCGTTTAGGAAAATAACACACGCGCAATGACTCCAGTGGATTAATGTGGTTCAGGAAAATAACACACATGCAACATTCACTAATGGATCCATGTGGTTTAGGAAAAGAACATACAGGCAAATGACACCAGTGGATCCATATGGTTTAGGAAATGAACACACATGCATTGTCACCAGTGGAACCATGTGGTTTAGGAAAACAACACACATGCAATGTCACCAGTGGAACTATGTGGTTTAGGAATAGAACACACATGCAATGACTCTAGTGGATTAATGTGGTTTAGGAAAACAACACACATGCAACGTTCACCAGTGGATCCATGTGGTTTAGGAAACGAACACACATGCCATGTCACTAGTGGATCAATGTGGTTTAGGAAAAGAACACAGATGCAAATGACACCAGTGGATCCATGTAGTCTAGAAAATAACACACATTCAAATGTCACGAGTGGATCCATGTGGTTTGGGAAAAGAACACACACGCAATGTCTCTAGTGGATCCTTGTGGTTTAGGAAAACAACACACATGGAATGACTCCAGTGGATCCATGTGGTTTAGGAAAAGAACACACATGCAATGTCACCAAGGGATCCGCGTGGTTTAGGAAAACAACACACATGAAATGACTCTAGTGGATCCATGTGATTTAGGAAAAGATCACACATGCAATGTCACCAGTGGAACTATGTGGTTTAGGAAAATAACACACATGCAATGTAACTAGTGCATCCATGTGGTTTAGGAAAAGAATACACATGCAATGTCACCAGTGGATCCATGTGGTTTAGGAAAAGAACACACATGCAATGACTCTAGTGGATCAATGTGGTTTAGGAAAAGAACACACATGCAATGTCACTAGTGGATCAATGTGGTTTAGAAAAAGAAGAGACATGTAATGACACCACTAGATCAATGTGGTTTAAGAAAAGAACAGACATGCCATGCCACCAGTGGATCAATGTGGTTTAGGAAAAGAACACACATGCAATGTCTCTAGTGGATCCATGCGGTTTAGTAAAAGAACACACATGCAAATGT
Organism: Avena insularis; assembly: GCA_023614405.1. Lineage (NCBI taxonomy): Eukaryota > Viridiplantae > Streptophyta > Magnoliopsida > Poales > Poaceae > Avena > Avena insularis. The sequence goes on from CM042688.1 coordinate 245,174,511, forward strand.
CACAATGTGGTTCAGGAAAGGAATAGACATGCAATGTCTCCAGTGGATCCATGTGGTTCAGGAAAAAACACAAATGCAATGTCTGTAGTGGATCCATGTGGTTTAGGAAAAACACACATGCAAATGTCTCGAGTGGATCCATGTGGTTTAGGAAAAGAACACACATGCAATGACTCTAGTGGATCAATGAGGTTTAGGAAAAGAACAACACATGCAAATTTCACTAGTAGATCAATGTGGTTCAGGAAAAGAACACACATGCAATGTCACTAGTGGATACATGTGGTTTAGGAAAAGAACACACCTGCAAATGTCTCTAGTGGATCAATGTGGTTTAGGTAAAGAACACACATACAATGTCTAGTGGATCTATGTGGTTTAGGAAAAGAACGCAAATGGAATGGCACTAGTGGATCAATGTGGTTTAGGAAAAGAACAAACATGCAATGTCTCTAGTGGATCCATGTGGTTTCGGAAAAGAACACACATGCAACGTCACCAGGGGATTCGTGTGGTTTAGGAAAACAACACACATGAAATGACTCTAGTGGATCCATGTGATTTAGGAAAAGATCACACATGCAATGTCACTAGTGGAACTATGTGGTTTAGGAAAATAACACACATGCAATGTCACTAGTGCATCCATGTGGTTTAGGAAAAGAATACACATGCAATGTCACTAGTGGATCCATGCGGTTTAGGAAAAGAACACACATGCAATGACTCTAGTGGATCCATGTGGTTTAGGAAAAGAAAACACATGCAATGTCACCTGTGGATCAATGTGGTTTAGAAAAAGAAGAGACATGTAATGACACCACTAGATCAATGTGGTTTAAGAAAAGAACAGACATGCAATGCCACTAGTGGATCAATGTGGTTTAGGAAAAGAACACACATGCAATGTCTCTAGTGGATCCATGCGGTTTAGTAAAAGAACACACATGCAAATGTCACAATGTGGTTCAGGAAAGAAATAGACATGCAATGTCTCCAGTGGATCCATGTGCTTCAGGAAAAAACACAAATGCAATGTCTCTAGTGGATCCATGTGGTTTAGGAAAAACACACATGCAAATGTCTCTAGTGGATCCATGTGATTTAGGAAAAGAACACACATGCAATGACTCTAGTGGATCAATCTGGTTTAGGAAAAGAACACACATGCAATGTCACTAGTGGATCCATGCGGTTTAGGAAAAGAGCACACATGCAATGTCACCAGTGGATCAATGTGGTTTAGAAAAAGAACACACATGCAATGTCTCTATTGGATCCATGTGGTTTAGGAAAAGAACAGACATGAAATGTCACAAGTGGATCCATGTGTTTTAGGAAAAGAACACACATGCAAATCTCAGAAGTGGATAAATTTGGTTTAGGAAAAGAAAACACATGCAATGTCTCTAGTGGATCAATGTGGTTTAGGAAAAGAACAGACATGCAATGTCACCATTGGATTCATGTGGTTTCGAAAAACAACATACATGCAATGACTCCAGTGGATCCATGTGGTTTAGGAAAAGAACACACGCGCAATGACTCCAGTGGATTAATGTGGTTCAGGAAAAGAACACACATGCAACATTCACTAATGGATCCATGTGGTTTAGGAAAAGAACACACAGGCAAATGACACGAGTGGATCCATGTGTTTTAGGAAATGAACACACATGCATTGTCACCAGTGGAACCATGTGGTTTAGGAAAACAACACACATGCAATGTCACCAGTGGAACTATGTGGTTTAGGAAAAGAACACACATGCAATGACTCTAGTGGATTAATGTGGTTTAGGAAAACAACACACATGCCACGTTCACCAGTGGATCCATGTGGTTTAGGAAACGAACACACATGCCATGTCACTAGTGGATCAATGTGGTTTAGGAAAAGAACACACATGCAAATGACACCAGTGGATCCATGTAGTCTAGAAAATAACACACATTCAAATGTCACGAGTGGATCCATGTGGTTTGGGAAAAGAACACACACGCAATGTCTCTAGTGGATCCTTGTGGTTTAGGAAAACAACACACATGGAATGACTCCAGTGGATCCATGTGGGATAGGAGAAGAACACACATGCAATGTCACCAGGGGATTCACGTGGTTTAGGAAAACAACACACATGAAATGACTCTAGTGGATCCATGTGATTTAGGAAAAGATCACACATGCAATGTGACCAGTGGAACTATGTGGTTTAGGAAAATAACACAAATGCAAATGTCACCGGTGGATTCATGTGGTTCAGGAAAAGAACACACATACAATGTCACCCGTGGATGAATGTGGTTTAGGAAAAGAACACACACGCAATGACTCAAGTGGATTAATGTGGTTCAGGAAAAGCACACACATGCAACGTTCACCAGTGGATCCATGTGGTTTAGGAAACGAACACACATGCAATGTCACTAGTGGATCAATGTGGTTTAGGAAAAGAACACACAGGCAAATGTCACCAGTGGATCCATGTGGTTTGGGAAAAGAATACACACACAGTGTCTCTAGTGGATCCATGCGGTTTAGTAAAACAACACACATGCAAATGTCACAATGTGGTTCAGGAAAGGAATAGACATGCAATGTCTCTAGTGGATCCATGTGGTTTAGGAGAAAACACACATGCAATGTCTCTAGTGGATCCATGTGGTTTAGGAAAAAACACACATGCAAATGTCTCTAATGGATCCACGTGGTTTAGGAAAAGAACACACAAGCAATGACTCTAGTGGATCAATGTGGTTTAGGAAAAGAACACACATGCAAATTTCACTAGTAGATCAATGTGGTTCAGGAAAAGAACACACCTGCAATGTCAGTAGTGGATCCATGCCATTTAGGAAAAGAGCACACATGCAATGTCACCAGTGGATCAATGTGGTTTAGAAAAATAACACACATGCAATGTCTCTAGTGGATCCATGTGGTTTAGGAAAAGAACAGACATGAAATGTCACAAGTGGATCCATGTGTTTTAGGAAAAGAACACACATGCAAATCTCAGAAGTGGATCAATGTGGTTTAGGAAAAGAAAACACATGCAATGTCTCTAGTGGATCAATGTGGTTTAGGAAAAGAACAGACATGCAATATCACTAGTGGATCAATGTGGTTTAGGAAAAGAACGGGCATGCAATGTCTCTAGTGGATCCATGTGGTTTAGGAAAAGAACAAACATGAAATGTCTCTACTAGATCCATGTAGTTTTGGAAATGAACATACATGCAATGTCACCAATGGATCCATGTGGTTTAGGAAAAGAACACAGATGCAATGACTCTAGTGGATCCATGTGGTTTAGTAAAAGAACACACATGCAAATGTCACCGGTGGATCCATGTGGTTTAGGAAAAGAACACACATACAATGTCACCCATGGATGAATGTGGTTTAGGAAAAGAACACACATGCAATGACTCCAGTGGATTAATGTGGTTCAGGAAAAGAACACACATGCAACGTTCAGGAGTGGATCCATGTACTTTAGGAAAAGAACACACATGTAATGACTCTAGTGGATCAATGTGGTTTAGGTAAAGAACACACAGGCAAATGACACGAGTGGATCCATGTGGTTTAGGAAAGGAACACACATGCAATGTCACCAATGGAACTATGAGGTTTAGGAAAACAACACACACGCAATGTCACCAGTGGAACTATGTGGTTTAGGAAGAGAACACACATGCAATGACTCCAGTGGATTAATATGGTTCAAAAAAGAATACACATGCAATGTCACCAGTGGATCCATTTGGTTTAGGAAAAGAACACACACGCAATGACTCCAGTGGATTAATGTGGTTCAGGAAAAGAACACACATGCAACGTTCACCAGTGGATCCATGTGGTTTCGAAAAAGAACACACATGCAATTACTCTAGTGGATCAATGTGGTTTAGGACAAGAACACACAGGCAAATGACACTAGTGGATCCATGTGGTTTAGGAAACGAACACACATGCAATGTCACCAGTGGAACTATGTGGTTTAGGAAAAAAACACACATGCAATGTCACCAGTTGAACTATGTGGTTTAGGAAAAGAACACACACACAATGACTCCAGTGGATTAATGTGGTTCAAGAAAAGAACACACATGCAACGTTCACCAGTGGATCCATGTGGTTTAGGAAACGAACACACATGCAATGTCACTAGTGGATCAATGTGGATTAGGAAAAGAACACACAGGCAAATAACACTAGTGGATCCATGTAGTCTAGGAAAATAACAAACATTCAAATGTCACCAGTGGATCCATGTGGTTTGCGAAAAGAACACACAAACAATGTCTCTAGTGGATCCTTGTGGTTTAGGAAAACAACACACATGGAATGACTCCAGTGGATCCATGTGGTTTAGGAAAAGAACACACATGCAATGTCACGAGGGGATTCGTGTGGTTTAGGAAAACAACACACATGAAATGACTCTAGTGGATCCATGTGATTTAGGAAAAGATCAAACATGCAATGTCACCAGTGGAACTATGTGGTTTATGAAAACAACACACCTGGAATGTCACTAGTGCATCCATGTGGTTTAGGAAAAGAATACTCATCCAATGTCACTAGTGGATCCATGATGTTTAGGAAAAGAACACACATGCAATGACTCTAGTGGATCCGTGTGGTTTAGTAAAAGAACACACATGCAATGTTACCAGTGGATCAATGTGGTTTAGAAAAAGAAGAGGCATGTAATGACACCACTGGATCAATGTGGTTTAAGAAAAGATAAGACTTGCAATGTCACCAGTGGATCAATGTGGTTTAGGAACAGAACACACATCCAATGTCTCTAGTGGATCCATGCGGTTTAGTAAAAGAACACACATGCAAATGTCACAATGTGGTTCAGGAAAGGAATAGACATGCAATGTCTCCAGTGTATCCATGTGCCTCCAGGAAAAACACACATGCAATGTCTCTAGTGGATCCATGTGGTTTAGGAAAAAACAAACATGCAAATGTCTCTAGTGGATCCAAGTGGTTTAGGAAAAGAACACACATGCAATGACTCTAGTGGATCAATCTGGTTTAGGAAAAGAACACACATGCAAATTTCACTAGTAGATCAATGTGGTTCAGGAAAAGAACACACATGCAATGTCACTAGTGGATCCATGCGGTTTAGGAAAAGAACACACATGCAACGACTCTAGTGGATCCATGTGGTTTAGGAAAAGAGCACACATGCAATGTCACCAGTGGATCAATGTGGTTTAGAAAAAGAAGAGACATGTAATGACACCACTGGATCAATGTGGTTTAAGAAAAGAACAGATATGCAATGTGACCAGTGGATGAATGTGGTTTAGGAAAAGAACACACATGCAAATGTCTCTAGTGGATCAATGTTGTTTAGGTAAAGAAAACACATGCAACGTCTCTAGTGGATCAATGTGGTTTAGGAAAAGAACACACATGAAATGTCACTAGTGGATCAATGTGGTTTAGGAAAAGAACAGACATGCAATGTCTCTAGTGGATCCATGTGGTTTAGGAAAAGAACACACATGAAATGTCTCTACTAGATCCATGTAGTTTTGGAAATGAACACACATGCAATGTCACCAGTGGATCCATGTGGTTTAGGAAAAGAACGCACATGCAATGTATCTAGTGGATCCATGTGGTTTAGGAAAAGAACGCACATGCAATGTATCTAGTGGATCCATGTGGTTTAGGAAAAGAACACACATGCAATGTATCTAGTGGATCCATGTGGTTTAGGAAAAGAACACACATGCAAATGTCACCGGTGGATCCATGTGGTTTAGGAAAAGAACACGCATACAATGTCACCCGTGGATCCATGTGGTTTAGGAAAATAACACACACACAATGACTCGAGTGGATTAATGTGGTTCAGGAAAAGAACACACATGCAATGTTCACAAGTGGATCCATGTGGTTTAGGAAAAGAACACGCATGCAATTACTCTAGTGGATCAAGGTGGTTTACGAAAAGAACACACAGGCAAATGACACAAGTGGATCCATGTGATTTAGGAAACGAACACACATGTAATGTCACCAGTGGAACTATGTGGTTTAGGAAAACAACACACATGCAATGTCCCCAATGGAACTATGTGGTTTAGGAAAAGAACTCACATGCAATGACTCCAGTGGATTAATGTGGTCCAGGAAAAGAACACACATGCAACATTCACCAGTGGATCCATGTGGTTTAGGAATCGAACACACATGCAATGTCACTAGTGGATCAATGTGGTTTAGGAAAAGAACACACAGGAAAATGATACCAGTGGATCCATGTAGTCTAGAAAAATAACACACATTCAAATGTCACCAGTGGATCCATGTTGTTTGGGAAAAGAACACACACGCAATGTCTCTAGTGGATCCTTGTGGTTTAGGAAAACAACACACATGGAATGACTCCAGTGGACCCATGTGGTTTAGGAAAAGAACACACATGCAATGTCACCAGGGGATTCGTGTGGTTTAGGAAAACAACACACATCAAATGACTCTAGTGGATCCATGTGATTTAGGAAAAGATCACACATGCAATGTCACCAGTGGAACTATGTGGTTTAGGAAAACAACACACAAGCAATGTCACCAGTGCATCCATGTGGTTTAGGAAAAGATTACACATGCAATGTCACCAGTGGATCCATGCGGTTTAGGAAAAGATCACACATGCAATGACTCTAGTGGATCCATGTGGTTTAGGAAAAGAACACACATGCAATGTCACCAGTGGATCAATGTGGTTTAGAAAAAGAAGAGACATGTAATGACACCACTTGATCAATGTGGTTTAAGAAAAGAACAGACATGCAATGTCACCAGTGGATCAATGTGGTTTAGGAAAAGAACACACATGCAATGTCTCTAGTGGATCCATGCGGTTTAGTAAAAGAACACACATGCAAATGTCACAATGTTGTTCAGGAAAGGAATAGACATGCAATGTCTCAAGTGGATCCTTGTGGTTCAGGAAAAAACACACATGCAATGTCTCTAGTGGATCCATGTGGTTAAGGAAAAACACACATGCAAATGTCTCTAGTGGATCCATGTGGTTTAGGGAAAGAACACACATGCAATGACTCTAGTGGATCAATGTGGTTTACGAAAAGAACACACATGCAAATTTCACTAGTAGATCAATGTGGTTCAGGAAAAGAACACACATGCAATGTCACTAGTGGATCCATGTGGTTTAGGAAAAGAACACACATGCAAATGTCTCTAGTGGTTCAATGTGGTTTAGGTAAACAACACACATGCAATGTCTCTAGTGGATCCATGTGGTTTAGGAAAAGAACACACATGAAATGTCACTAGTGGATCAATGTGGTTTAGGAAAAGAACGGACATGCAATGTCTCTAGTGGATCCATGTGGTTTAGGAAAAGAACAAACATGAAATGTCTCTACTAGATCCATGTAGTTTTGGAAATGAACATACATGCAATGTCACCAATGGATCCATGTGGTTTAGGAAAAGAACAGAGATGCAATGACTCTAGTGGATCCATGTGGTTTAGTAAAAGAACACACATGCAAATGTCACCGGTGGATTCATGTGGTTTAGGAAAAGAACACACATACAATGTCACCCGTGGATGAATGTGGTTTAGGAAAAGAACACACACGCAATGACTCAAGTGGATTAATGTGGTTCAGGAAAAGCACACACATGCAACGTTCACCAGTGGATCCATGTGGTTTAGGAAACGAACACACATGCAATGTCACTAGTGGATCAATGTGGTGTAGGAAAAGAACACACAGGCAAATGTCACCAGTGGATCCATGTGGTTTGGGAAAAGAACACACACGCAGTGTCTCTAGTGGATCCTTGTGGTTTAGGAAAACAACACACATGGAATGACTCAAGTGGATCCATGTGGATTAGGAAAAGAACACACACGCAATGACTCTAGTGGATTAATGTGGTCCAGGAAAAGAACACACGTGCAACGTTCACGAGTGGATCCATGTGGTTTAGGAAAATAACACACATGCAATTACTCTAGTGGATCAATGTGGTTTAGGAAAAGAACACACAGGCAAATGACACCAATGGATCCATGTGGTTTAGGAAACGAACACACATTCAATGTCACTAGTGGAACTATGTGGTTTAGGAAAACAACACACATGCAATGTCACCAGTGGAACTATGTGGTTTAGGAAAAGAACACACATACAATGACTCCAGTGGATTAATGTGGTTCAAGAAAAGAACACACATGCAACGTTCACCAGTGGATCCTTGTCGTTTTGGAAACGAACACACATGCAATGTCACTAGTGGATCAATGTGGTTTAGGAAAAGAACACACAGGAAAATGACACAAGTGGATCCATGTAGTCTAGGAAATTAACAAACATTCAAATGTCACCAGTGGATCCATGTGGTTTGGGAAAAGAACACACACACAATGTCTCTAGTGGATCCTTGTGGTTTAGGAAAACAACACACATGGAATGACTCCAGTGGATCCATGTGGTTTAGGAAAAGAACACACATGCAATGTCACCAGAGGATTCGTGTGGTTTAGGAAAACAACACACATGAAATGACTGTAGTGGATCCATATGATTTAGGAAAAGATCACACATGCAATGTCACCAGTGGAACTATGTGGTTTATGAAAACAACGCACATGCAATGTCACTAGTGCATCCATGTGGTTTAGGAAAATAATATACATGCAATGTCACCAGTGGATCCATGCTATTTAGGAAAAGAACACACATGCAATGACTCTAGTGGATCCGTCTGGTTTAGGAAAAGAACACACATGCAATGACTCTAGTGGATCCGTCTGGTTTAGGAAAAGAACACACATGCAATGTTACCAGTGGATCAATGTGGTTTAGAAAAAGAAGAGGCATGTAATGACACCACTAGATCAATGTGGTTTAAGAAAAGGACAGACTTGCAATGTCACCAGTGGATCAATGTGGTTTAGGAAAAGATCACACATGCAATGTCTCTAGTGGATCCATGCGGTTTAGTAAAAGAACACACATGCAATTGTCAGAATGTGGTTCAGGAAAGGAATAGACATGCAATGTCTCCAGTGGATCCATGTGGTTCAGGAAAAACACACATGCAATGTCTCTAGTGGATCCATGTGGTTTAGTAAAAAACACACATGCAAATGTCTCTAGTGGATCCATGTGGTTTAGGAAAAGAACACACATGCAATGACTCTAGTGGATCAATGTGGTTTAGGAAAAGAACACACATGCAAATTTCACTAGTAGATCAATGTGGTTCAGGAAAAGTACACAGATGCAATGTCACTAGTGGATCCATGCGGTTTAGGAAAAGAACACACATGGAACGACTCTAGTGGATCCATGTGGTTTAGGAAAAGAGCACACATGCAATGTCACTAGTGGATCAATGTGGTTTAGAAAAAGAAGAGACATGTAATGACACCACTGGATCAATGTGGTTTAAGAAAAGAACAGACATGCAATGTCACCAGTGGATGAATGTGGTTTAGGAAAGGAACACACATGCAAATGTCTCTAGTGGATCAATGTGGTTTAGGTAAAGAAAACACATGCAATGTCTCTAGTGGATCAATGTGGTTTAGGAAAAGAACACACATGAAATGTCTCTACTAGATCCATGTAGTTTTGGAAATGAACACACATGCAATGTAACTAGTGGATCCATGTGGTTTATGAAAAGAACACACATGCAATGTATCTAGTGGATCCATGTGGTTTAGGAAAAGAACGCACATGCAAATGTCACCGGTGGATCCATGTGGTTTAGGAAAAGAACACGCATACAATGTCACCCATGGATCCATGTGGTTTAGGAAAAGAACACACACACAACGACTCGAGTGGATTAATGTGGTTCAGGAAAAGAACACACATGCAACGTTCACCAGTGGATCCATGTGGTTTAGGAAAAGAACACGCATGCAATTACTCAAGTGGATCAATATGGTTTAGGAAAAGAACACATAGGCAAATGACACAAGTGGATCCATGTGGTTTAGGAAACGAACACACATGCAATGTCACTAGTGGAACTATGTGGTTTAGGAAAACAACACGCATGCAATGTCACCAGTGGAACTATGTGGTTTAGGAAAAGAACACACATGCAATGACTCCAATGGATTAATGTGGTTCAGGAAAAGAACACACATGCAACATTCACCAGTGAACCCATGTGGTTTAGGAATCGAACACACATGCAATGTCACTAGTGGATCAATGTGGTTTAGGAAAAGAACACACAGGCAAATGACACCAGTGGATCCATGTAGTCTAGAAAAATAACACACATTCAAATGTCACCAGTGGATCCATGTTGTTTTGGAAAAGAACACACACGCAATTCTCTAGTGGATCCTTGTGGTTTAGGAAAACAACACACATGGAATGACTCCAGTGGATCCATGTGGTTTAGGAAAAGAACACACATGCAATGTCACCAGGGGATTCGTGTGGTTTAGGAAAACAACACACATCAAATGACTCTAGTGGATCCATGTGATTTAGGAAAAGATCACACATGCAATGTCACCAGTGGAACTATGTGGTTTAGGAAAACAACACACATGCAATGTCACTAGTGCATCCATGTGGTTTAGGAACAGAATACACATGCAATGTCACCAGTGGATCCATGCGGTTTAGGAAAAGAACACGCATGCAATTACTCTAGTGGATCAATGTGGTTTAGGAAAAGAACACATAGGCAAATGACACAAGTGGATCCATGTGGTTTAGGAAAAGAACACACATGCAATGTCACCAGTGGATCAATGTGCTTTAGAAAAAGAAGAGACATGTAATGACACCACTGGATCAATGTGGTTTAAGAAAAGAACAGACATGCAATGTCACTAGTGGATCAATGTGGTTTAGGAAAAGAACACACATGCAATGTCTCTAGTGGATCCATGCGGTTTAGTAAAAGAACACACATGCAAATGTCACAATGTGATTCAGGAAAGGAATAGACATGCAATGTCTCAAGTGGATCCATGTGGTTCAGGAAAAAACACACATGCAATGTCTCTAGTGGATCCATGTGGTTTTGGAAAAAACACACATGCATATGTCTCTAGTGGATCCATGTGGTTTAGGAAAAGAAGACACATGCAATGACTCTAGTGGATCAATGTGGTTTAAGAAAAGAACACACATGCAAATTTCACTAGTAGATCAATGTGGTTCAGGAAAAGTACACAGATGCAATGTCACTAGTGGATCCATGCGGTTTAGGAAAAGAACACACATGGAACGACTCTAGTGGATCCATGTGGTTTAGGAAAAGAGCACACATGCAATGTCACTAGTGGATCAATGTGGTTTAGAAAAAGAAGAGACATGTAATGACACCACTGGATCAATGTGGTTTAAGAAAAGAACAGACATGCAATGTCACCAGTGGATGAATGTGGTTTAGGAAAGGAACACACATGCAAATGTCTCTAGTGGATCAATGTGGTTTAGGTAAAGAAAACACATGCAATGTCTCTAGTGGATCAATGTGGTTTAGGAAAAGAACACACATGAAATGTCACTAGTGGATCAATGTGGTTTAGGAAAAGAACAGACATGCAATGTCTCTAGTGGATCCATGTGGTTTAGGAAAAGAACACATATGCAATGTATCTAGTGGATCCATGTGGTTTAGGAAAAGAACGCACATGCAAATGTCACCGGTGGATCCATGTGGTTTAGGAAAAGAACACGCATACAATGTCACCCATGGATCCATGTGGTTTAGGAAAAGAACACACACACAACGACTCGAGTGGATTAATGTGGTTCAGGAAAAGAACACACATGCAACGTTCACCAGTGGATCCATGTGGTTTAGGAAAAGAACACGCATGCAATTACTCAAGTGGATCAATATGGTTTAGGAAAAGAACACATAGGCAAATGACACAAGTGGATCCATGTGGTTTAGGAAACGAACACACATGCAATGTCACTAGTGGAACTATGTGGTTTAGGAAAACAACACGCATGCAATGTCACCAGTGGAACTATGTGGTTTAGGAAAAGAACACACATGCAATGACTCCAATGGATTAATGTGGTTCAGGAAAAGAACACACATGCAACATTCACCAGTGGACCCATGTGGTTTAGGAATCGAACACACATGCAATGTCACTAGTGGATCAATGTGGTTTAGGAAAAGAACACACAGGCAAATGACACCAGTGGATCCATGTAGTCTAGAAAAATAACACACATTCAAATGTCACCAGTGGATCCATGTTGTTTTGGAAAAGAACACACACGCAATTCTCTAGTGGATCCTTGTGGTTTAGGAAAACAACACACATGGAATGACTCCAGTGGATCCATGTGGTTTAGGAAAAGAACACACATGCAATGTCACCAGGGGATTCGTGTGGTTTAGGAAAACAACACACATCAAATGACTCTAGTGGATCCATGTGATTTAGGAAAAGATCACACATGCAATGTCACCAGTGGAACTATGTGGTTTAGGAAAACAACACACATGCAATGTCACTAGTGCATCCATGTGGTTTAGGAACAGAATACACATGCAATGTCACCAGTGGATCCATGCGGTTTAGGAAAAGAACACGCATGCAATTACTCTAGTGGATCAATGTGGTTTAGGAAAAGAACACATAGGCAAATGACACAAGTGGATCCATGTGGTTTAGGAAAAGAACACACATGCAATGTCACCAGTGGATCAATGTGCTTTAGAAAAAGAAGAGACATGTAATGACACCACTGGATCAATGTGGTTTAAGAAAAGAACAGACATGCAATGTCACTAGTGGATCAATGTGGTTTAGGAAAAGAACACACATGCAATGTCTCTAGTGGATCCATGCGGTTTAGTAAAAGAACACACATGCCAATGTCACAATGTGGTTCAGGAAAGGAATAGACATGCAATGTCTCAAGTGGATCCATGTGGTTCAGGAAAAAACACACATGCAATGTCTCTAGTGGATCCATGTGGTTTTGGAAAAAACTCACATGCATATGTCTCTAGTGGATCCATGTGGTTTAGGAAAAGAAGACACATGCAATGACTCTAGTGGATCAATGTGGTTTAAGAAAAGAACACACATGCAAATTTCACTAGTAGATCAATGTGCTTCAGGAAAACAACACACATGCAATGTCACTAGTGGATCCATGTGGTTTAGGAAAAGAACACACATGGAAATGTCTCTAGTGGATCAATGTGGTTTAGGTAAAGAACACACATGCAATGTCTCTAGTGGATCCATGTGGTTTAGGAAAAGAACAGAGATGAAATGTCAATTGGATCCATGTGTTTTAGGAAATGAACACACATGGAAATGTCAGAAGTGGATCAATGTGGTTTAGGAAAAGAACACACATGCAATGACTCTAGTGGATCAATGTAGTTTAGGAAAAGAACACACATGCAATGACTCTAGTGGATCCATGTGGTTTAGTAAAAGAACACACATGCAATGTCACCATTGGATTCATGTGGTTTAGAAAAAGAACATATATGCAATGACTCCAGTGGATCCATGTGGTTTAGGAAAAGAACACACATGCAAATTTCACAAGTGGATAAATGTGGTTTAGCAAAAAAAACACATGCAATGTCACTAGTGGATCAATGTGGTTCAGGAAAACAACATACATGCAATGTCACCAGTGGATCCATGTGGTTTAGGAAAAGATCACACAGGCAAATGACACCAGTGGATCCATGTGGTTTAGGAAACGAACACACATGCAATGTCACCAGTGGAACTATGTGGTTTAGGAAAACAACACACATGCAATGTCACCAGTGGATCCATCTGGTTTAGGAAACGAACACACATGCAATGTCACCAGTGGAACTATGTGGTTTAGGAAAACAACACACAGGCAAATGTCACCAGTGGATCCATGTGGTTTGGGAAAAGAACACACACGCAATGTCTGTAGTGGAACCTTGTGGTTTAGGAAAACAACACACATGGAATGACTCCAGTGGATCCATGTGGTTTAGGAAAAGAACACACATGCAATGTCACCAAGGGATTCGTGTGGTTTAGGAAAACAACACACATGAAATGACTCTAGTGGATCCACATGATTTAGGAAAAGATCACACATGCAATGTCACTAGTGGAACTATGTGGTTTAGGAAAACAACACACATGCAATGTCACTAGTGCATCCATGTGGTTTAGGAAAAGAATACACATGCAATTTCACCAGTGGATCCATGCGGTTTAGGAAAAGAACACACATGCAATGACTCTAGTGGATCCATGTGGTTTAGGAAAAGAACACACATGCAATGTCACCAGTGGATCAATGTGGTTTAGAAAAAGAAGAGACATGTAATGACACCACTGGATCAATGTGGTTTAAGAAAAGAACACACATGCAATGTCACCAGTGGATCAATGTGGTTTAGGAAAAGAACACACATGCAATGTCTCTAGTGGATCCATGCGGTTCAGTAAAAGAACACACATGCAAATGTCACAATGCGGTTCAGGAAAGGAATAGACATGCAATGTCTCTAGTGGATCCATGTGGTTCAGGAAAAAACACACATGCAATGCCTCTAGTGGATCCATGTGGTTTAGGAAAAAACACACATGCAAATGTCTCTAGTGGATCCATGTTGTTTAGGAAAAGAACACACATGCAATGACTCTAGTGGATCAATGTGGTTTAGGAAAAGAACACACATGCAAATTTCACTAGTAGATCAATGTGGTTCAGGAAAAGAACACACATGCAATGTCACCAGTGGATCCATGTGGTTTAGGAAAAGAACACACATGCAATGACTCTAGTGGATCCATGTGGGTCAGGAAAACAACACACATGCAATGTCACTAGTGGATCCATGTGGTTTAGGAAAAGAACACACATGGGAATGTCTCTAGTGGATCAATGTGGTTTAGGTAAAGAACACACATGCAATGTCTCTAGTGGATCCATGTGGTTTAGGAAAAGAACAGACATGAAATGTCATAAGTGGATCCATGTGTTTAAGGAAAAGAACACACATGCAAATGTCAGAAGTGGATCAATGTGGTTTAGGAAAAGAATACACATGCAATGACTCTAGTGGATCAATGTAGTTTAGGAAAAGAACACACATGCAATGACTCTAGTGGATCCATGTGGTTTAGTAAAAGAACACACATGCAATGTCACCATTGGATTCATGTGGTTTAGAAAAAGAACATACATGCAATGACTCCAGTGGATCCATGTGGTTTAGGAAAAGAACACACATGAAAATTTCACAAGTGGATAAATGTGGTTTAGCCAAAAACACACATCCAATGTCACTAGTGGATCAATGTGGTTCAGGAAAACAACATACATGCAATGTCACCAGTGGATCTATGTGGTTCAAGAAAAGAACACACATGCAATGCCACTAGTGGATCAATGTGGTTTAGCAAAAGAACACACATGCAATTTCTCTAGTGGATCCATGTGGTTTAGGAAAAGAACACACATGCAATGTCTCTACTGGATCCATGTAGTTTCGAAAAAGAACACACATCGATTGGCACTAGTGGATTCATGTGGTTTAGGAAAAGAACACACATGCAATGTCTGTAGTCGATCCCTGTGGTTTAGGAACAGAATACACATGCAATGTCACCAGTGGATCCATGCGGTTTAGGAAAAGAACACGCATGCAATTACTCTAGTGGATCAATGTGGTTTAGGAAAAGAACACATAGGCAAATGACACAAGTGGATCCATGTGGTTTAGGAAAAGAACACCAATGCAATGTCACCAGTGGATCAATGTGGTTTAGAAAAAGAAGAGGCATGTAATGACACCACTGGATCAATGTGGTTGAAGAAAAGAACAGACATGCAATGTCACTAGTGGATCAATGTGGTTTAGGAAAAGAACAAACATGCAATGTCTCTAGTGGATCCATGCGGTTTAGTAAAAGAACACACGTGCAAATGTCACAATGTGGTTCAGGAAAGGAATAGACATGCAATGTCTCAAGTGGATCCATGTGGTTCAGGAAAAAACACACATGCAATGTCTCTAGTGGATCCATGTGGTTTTGGAAAAAACTCACATGCATATGTCTCTAGTGGATCCATGTGGTTTAGGAAAAGAAGACACATGCAATGACTCTAGTGGATCAATGTGGTTTAAGAAAAGAACACACATGCAAATTTCACTAGTAGATCAATGTGCTTCAGGAAAACAACACACATGCAATGTCACTAGTGGATCCATGTGGTTTAGGAAAAGAACACACATGGAAATGTCTCTAGTGGATCAATGTGGTTTAGGTAAAGAACACACATGCAATGTCTCTAGTGGATCCATGTGGTTTAGGAAAAGAACAGAGATGAAATGTCACAAGTGGATCCATGTGTTTTAGGAAATGAACACACATGGAAAT
The DNA here is from genome assembly GCA_023614405.1 of Avena insularis. NCBI lineage: Eukaryota > Viridiplantae > Streptophyta > Magnoliopsida > Poales > Poaceae > Avena > Avena insularis. The sequence goes on from CM042688.1 coordinate 245,190,944, forward strand.
GTCAGAAGTGGATCAATGTGGTTTAGGAAAAGAACACACATGCAATGACTCTAGTGGATCAATGTAGTTTAGGAAAAGAACACACATGCAATGACTCTAGTGGATCCATGTGGTTTAGTAAAAGAACACACATGCAATGTCACCATTGGATTCATGTGGTTTAGAAAAAGAACATATATGCAATGACTCTAGTGGATCCATGTGGTTTAGGAAAAGAACACACATGCAAATTTCACAAGTGGATAAATGTGGTTTAGCAAAAAAAACACATGCAATGTCACTAGTGGATCAATGTGGTTCAGGAAAACAACATACATGCAATGTCACCAGTGGATCCATGTGGTTCAAGAAAAGAACACACATGCAATGTCACTAGTGGATCAATGTGGTTTAGGAAAAGAACACACATGCAATTTCTCTAGTGGATCCATGTGGTTTAGGAAAACAACACACATGCAATGTCTCTACTGGATCCATGTAGTTTCGAAAAAGAACACACATGCAATGCCACCAGTGGATCCTTGTGGTTTAGGAAAATAACACACATGCAATGTCTCTAGTCGATCCATGTGGTTTAGGAAAAGAACACACATGCAAATGTCACTAGTGGATCAATGTGGTTTAGAAAACGAACAGACATGCAATGTCACCACTGGATCAATGTGGTTTAGGAAAAAAACAGACATGCAATGTCTCCAGTGGAGCAATGTGGTTTAGGAAAAGAACACACATGCAATGTCTCTAGTGGATCTTTGAAGTTTAGGAAAAGAACAAACATGCAATGTCACTAGTGGATCAATGTGGTTTAGGAAAAGAACAGACATGCAATGTTTCTAGTGGATCCATGTGGTTTAGGAAAAGAACACGCATGAAATGTCTCTACTAGATCCATGTAGTTTTGGAAATGAACACACATGCAATGTAACTAGTGGATCCATGTGGTTTATGAAAAGAACACACATGCAATGTATCTAGTGGATCCATGTGGTTTAGGAAAAGAACACACATGCAAATGTCACCGGTGGATCCATGTGGTTTAGGAAAAGAACACGCATACAATGTCACCCGTGGATCCATGTAGTTTAGGAAAAGAACACACACACAACGACTCGAGTGGATTAATGTGGTTCAGGAAAAGAACACACATGCAACGTTCACTAGTGGATCCATGTGGTTTAGGAAAACAAAACACATGCAATTACTCTAGTGGATCAATGTGGTTTAGGAAAAGATCACACAGGCAAATGACACCAGTGGATCCATGTGGTTTAGGAAACGAACACACATGCAATGTCACCAGTGGAACTATGTGGTTTAGGAAAACAACACACATGCAATGTCACCAGTGGATCCATGTGGTTTAGGAAACGAACACACATGCAATGTCACCAGTGGAACTATGTGGTTTAGGAAAACAACACACAGGCAAATGTCACCAGTGGATCCATGTGGTTTGGGAAAAGAACACACACGCAATGTCTGTAGTGGAACCTTGTGGTTTAGGAAAACAACACACATGGAATGACTCCAGTGGATCCATGTGGTTTAGGAAAAGAACACACATGCAATGTCACCAAGGGATTCGTGTGGTTTAGGAAAACAACACACATGAAATGACTCTAGTGGATCCACGTGATTTAGGAAAAGATCACACATGCAATGTCACTAGTGGAACTATGTGGTTTAGGAAAACAACACACATGCAATGTCACTAGTGCATCCATGTGGTTTAGGAAAAGAATACACATGCAATTTCACCAGTGGATCCATGCGGTTTAGGAAAAGAACACACATGCAATGACTCTAGTGGATCCATGTGGTTTAGGAAAAGAACACACATGCAATGTCACCAGTGGATCAATGTGGTTTAGAAAAAGAAGAGACATGTAATGACACCACTGCATCAATGTGGTTTAAGAAAAGAACAGACATGCAATGTCACCAGTGGATCAATGTGGTTTAGGAAAAGAACACACATGCAATGTCTCTAGTGGATCCATGCGGTTCAGTAAAAGAACACACATGCAAATGTCACAATGTGGTTCAGGAAAGGAATAGACATGCAATGTCTCTAGTGGATCCATGTGGTTCAGGAAAAAACACACATGCAATGCCTCTAGTGGATCCATGTGGTTTAGGAAAAAAAACACATGCAAATGTCTCTAGTGGATCCATGTTGTTTAGGAAAAGAACACACATGCAATGACTCTAGTGGATCAATGTGGTTTAGGAAAAGAACACACATGCAAATTTCACTAGTAGATCAATGTGGTTCAGGAAAAGAACACACATGCAATGTCACCAGTGGATCCATGTGGTTTAGGAAAAGAACACACATGCAATGACTCTAGTGGATCCATGTGGGTCAGGAAAGAACACACATGCAATGTCACTAGTGGATCCATGTGGTTTAGGAAAAGAACACACATGGGAATGTCTCTAGTGGATCAATGTGGTTTAGGTAAAGAACACACATGCAATGTCTCTAGTGGATCCATGTGGTTTAGGAAAAGAACAGACATGAAATGTCATAAGTGGATCCATGTGTTTAAGGAAAAGAACACACATGCAAATGTCAGAAGTGGATTAATGTGGTTTAGGAAAAGAACACACATGCAATGACTCTAGTGGATCAATGTAGTTTAGGAAAAGAACACACATGCAATGACTCTAGTGGATCCATGTGGTTTAGTAAAAGAACACACATGCAATGTCACCATTGGATTCATGTGGTTTAGAAAAAGAACATACATGCAATGACTCCAGTGGATCCATGTGGTTTAGGAAAAGAACACACATGAAAATTTCACAAGTGGATAAATGTGGTTTATCCAAAAACACACATCCAATGTCACTAGTGGATCAATGTGGTTCAGGAAAACAACATACATGCAATGTCACCAGTGGATCTATGTGGTTCAAGAAAAGAACACACATGCAATGCCACTAGTGGATCAATGTGGTTTAGGAAAAGAACACACATGCAATTTCTCTAGTGGATCCATGTGGTTTAGGAAAAGAACACACATGCAATGTCTCTACTGGATCCATGTAGTTTCGAAAAAGAACACACATCGAATGGCACTAGTGGATTCATGTGGTTTAGGAAAAGAACACACATGCAATGTCTGTAGTCGATCCCTATGGTTTAGGAAAATAACACACATGCAAATGTCACTAGTGGATCAATGTGGTTTAGAAAAAGAAGAGACATGCAATGTCACCACTGGATCAATGTGGTTTAGGAAAACAACAGACATGCAATGTCACCAGTGGATCAATGTGGTTTAGGAAAAGAACACACATGCAATGTCTCTAGTGGATCCATGTAGTTTAGGAAAAGAACACACATCCAATGTCTCTAATGGATCCATGTGGTTTAGGAAAAGAACACACATGAAAATGTCACCAGTGGATCCATGTGGTTTAGGAAAAGAACACACATACAATGTCACCCGTGGATCCATGTGGTTTAGGAAAAGAATACACATGCAATGAATCCAGTGGCCCAATGTGGTTCAGGGAAAGAACATACATGCAAAGTTCACCAATGGATCCATGTGGTTTCGGAAAACAACACACATGCAATGACTCTAGTGGATCCATATGGTGCAGGAAAAGAACACACATGCAATGTCACAAGGTGCTCAATGTAGTTTAGGAAAAGAACACATAGGCAAATGACTCAAGTGGATCCATGTAGTTTAGAAAAATAACACACATTCAAATGTCACCAGTGGATCCGTGTGGTTTGGGGAAACAACACACATGCAATGTCTCTAGTGGATCCTTCTGGTTTAGGAAAACAGCACACATGGAATGACTCCAGTGGATCCATCTGGTTTAGGAAAAGAACACACATACTATGTCACTAGGGGATCCATGTGGTTTAGGAAAAGAACACACATGAAATGTCACCAATGCATCCATGTGTTTTAGGAAAAGAACACACATGCAAATGTCAGAAGTGGATCATTGTGGTTTAGGAAAAGAACACACATGCAATGACTCTAGTGGATCAATGTAGTTTAGGAAAAGAACACACATGCAACGACTCTAGTGGATCCATGTGATTTAGTAAAAGAACACACATGCAATGTCACCATTGGATTCATGTGGTTTAGAAAAAGAACATACATGCAATGACTCCAGTGGATCCATGTGGTTTAGGAAAAGAACACACATGCAAATTTCACAAGTGGATAAATGTGGTTTAGCAAAAAACACACATGCAATGTCACTAGTGGATAAGTGTGGTTCAGGAAAACAACATACATGCAATGTCACCAGTGGATCCATGTGGTTCAAGAAAAGAACACACATGCAATGTCACTACTGGATCTATGTGGTTTAGGAAAAGAACACACATGCAATTTCTCTAGTGGATCCATGTGGTTTAGGAAAAGAACACACATGCAATGTCTCTACTGGATCCATGTAGTTTCGAAAAAGAACACACATGCAATGGCACCAGTGGATCCATGTGGTTTAGGAAAAGGACACACATGCAATGTCTCTAGTCGATCCATGTGGTTTAGGAAAAGAACATACATGCAATGTCACCAGTGGATCAATGTGGTTTAGAAAAAGAATAGACATGCAATGTCACCACTGGATCAATGTGGTTTAGGAAAACGACAGACATGCAATGTCACTAGTGGATCAATGTGGTTTAGGAAAAGAACACACATGCAATATCTCTAGTGGATCTATGAAGTTTAGGAAAAGAACACACATGCAATGAATCTAGTGGACCAATGTGGTTCAGGGAAAGAACATACATGCAAAGTTCACCAATGGATCCATGTGGTTTAGGAAAACAACACACATGCAATGACTCTAGTGGATCCATATGGTGCAGGAAAAGAACACACATGCAATGTCACAAGGTGCTCAATGTATTTTAGGAAAAGAACACATAGGCAAATGACTCAAGTGGATCCATGTAGTTTAGGAAAATAACACACATTCAAATGTCACCAGTGGATCCGTGTGGTTTGGGGAAACAACACACATGCAATGTCTCTAGTGGATCCTTCTGGTTTAGGAAAACAGCACACATGGAATGACTCCAGTGGATCCATCTGGTTTAGGAAAAGAACACACATACTATGTCACTAGGGGATCCATGTGGTTTAGGAAAAGAACACACATGAAATGTCTCTACTGGATCCATGTTGTTTTGGGAAAAAACATACATGCAATGTCACTAGTGGATCCATGTGGTCCAGGAAAAGAACACACATGCAAAGTTCACCAATGGATCCATGTGGTTTAGGAAAAGAACACACATGAAATGTCACCAGTGCATCCATGTGTTTTAGGAAAAGAACACACATGCAAATGTCAGAAGTGGATCATTGTGGTTTAGGAAAAGAACACACATGCAATGACTCTAGTGGATCAATGTAGTTTAGGAAAAGAACACACATGCAATGACTCTAGTGGATCCATGTGATTTAGTAAAAGAACACACATGCAATGTCACCATTGGATTCATGTGGTTTAGAAAAAGAACATACATGCAATGACTCCAGTGGATCCATGTGGTTTAGGAAAAGAACACACATGCAAATTTCACAAGTGGATAAATGAGGTTTAGCAAAAAACACACATGCAATGTCACTAGTGGATAAGTGTGGTTCAGGAAAACAACATACATGCAATGTCACCAGTGGATCCATGTGGTTCAAGAAAAGAACACACATGCAATGTCACTACTGGATCTATGTGGTTTAGGAAAAGAACACACATGCAATTTCTCTAGTGGATTCATGTGGTTTAGGAAAAGAACACACATGCAATGTCTCTACTGGATCCATGTAGTTTCGAAAAAGAACACACATGCAATGGCACCATTGGATCCATGTGGTTTAGGAAAAGGACACACATGCAATGTCTCTAGTCGATCCATGTGGTTTAGGAAAAGAACATACATGCAATGTCACCAGTGGATCAATGTGGTTTAGAAAAAGAATAGACATGCAATGTCACCACTGGATCAATGTGGTTTAGGAAAACGACAGACATGCAATGTCACAAGTGGATCAATGTGGTTTAGGAAAAGAACACACATGCAATGTCTCTAGTGGATCTATGAAGTTTAGGAAAAGAACACACATGCAATGTCTCTAGTGGATCCATGTAGTTTAGGAAAAGAACACACATCCAATGTCTCTAATGGATCCATGTGGTTTAGGAAAACAACACACATGCAAATGTCACAAGTGGATCCATGTGGTTTAGGAAAAGAACACACATACAATGTCACCCGTGGATCCATGTGGTTTAGGAAAATAACACACATGCAATGACTCATGTGGACCAATGTGCATCAGGAAAAGAACACACATGCAAAGTTCACCAATGGATCCATGTGGTTTAGGAAAAGAACACACATGCAATGACTCTAGTGGATCCATATGGTGTAGGAAAAGAACACACATCCAATGTCACAAGGGGCTCAATGTGGTTTAGGAAAAGAACACATAGGCAAATGACTCAAGTGGATCCATGTAGTTTAGGAAAATAACAGACATTCAAATGTCTCCAGTGGATCCGTGTGGTTTGGGGAACAACACACATGCAATGTCCCTAGTGGATCCTTGTGGTTTAGGAAAACCAGCACACATGGAATGACTCCAGTGAATCCATCTGGTTTAGGAAAAGAACTCACATACTATGTCACTAGGGGATCCATGTGGTTTAGGAAAAGAACACACGTGAAATGTCTCTACTGGATCCATGTTGTTTTGGAAAAGAACATACATGCAATGTCACTAGTGGATCCATGTGGTCCAGGCAAAGAACACACATGCAAAGTTCACCAATGGATCCATGTGGTTTAGGAAAACAACACACATGCAATGTCACTATTGGATCAATGTTGTTCAGGAAAACAACATACATGCAATGTCACCAGTGGATCCATGTGGTTCAAGAAAAGAACACACATGCAATGTCACTAGTGGATCAATGTGGTTTAGGAAAAGAACACGCATGCAATTTCTCTAATGGATCCATGTGGTTTAGGAAAAGAACAAACATGCAATGTCTCTACTGGATCCATGTAGTTTCGAAAAAGAACACACATGCAATGGCACCAGTGGATCCATGTGGTTTAGGAAAAGAACACGCATGCGATGTCTCTAGTCGATCCATGTGGTTTAGGAAAAGAACACACATGCAAATGTCACTAGTGGATCAATGTGGTTTAGAAAAAGAACAGACATGCAATGTCACCATGGGATCAATGTGGTTGAGGAAAACAACAGACATGCAATGTCACCAGTGGATCAATGTGGTTTAGGAAAAGAACACACATGCAATGTCTCTAGTGGATCTATGAAGTCTAGGAAAAGAACACACATGCAATGTCTCTAGTGGATCCATGTAGTTTAGGAAAAGAACACACATCCAATGTCTCTAATGGATCCATGTGGTTTAGGAAAAGAACACACATGCAAATGTCAGTAGTGGATCCATGTGGTTTAGGAAAAGAACACACATACAATGTCACGCGTGGATCCATGTCGTTTAGGAAAAGAACACACATGCAATGACTCCAGTGGACCAATGTGGTTCAGGAAAAGAACCAATGGATCCATGTGGTTGAGGAAAAGAACACACATGCAATAACTCTAGTGGATCCATATGGTGCAGGAAAAGAACACACATGCAATGTCACAAGGGGCTCAATGTGGTTTAGGAAAAGAACACATAGGCAAATGACTCAACTGGATCCATGTAGTTTAGGAAAATTACACACATTCAAATGTCACCAGTGGATCCGTGTGGTTTGGGGAAACAACACACATGCAATGTCTCTAGTGGATCCTTGTGGTTTAGGAAAAACAGCACACATGGAATGACTCCAGTGAATCCATCTGGTTTAGGAAAAGAACACACATACTATGTCACTAGGAGATCGATGTGGTTTAGGAAAAGAACACACGTGAAATGTCTCTACTGGATCCATGTTGTTTTTAAAAAGAACATACATGCAATGTCACTAGTGGATCCATGTGGTCCAGGAAAAGAACACACATGCAAAGTTCACCAATGGATCCATGTGGTTTAGGAAAGCAACACACATGAAATGACTCTAGTGGATCCATGTGGTTTAGGAAAACAACACACATGCAATGTCACTAGTGGATCAATGTGGTTCAGGAAAACAACATACATGCAATGTCACCAGTGGATCCATGTGGTTCAAGAAAAGAACACACATGCAATGTCACTAGTGGATCAATGTGGTTTCGGAAAAGAACACACGTGCAATTTCTCTAGTGGATCCATGTGGTTTAGGAAAAGAACAAACATGCAATGTCTCTACTGGATCCTTGTAGTTTCGAAAAAGAACACACATGCAATGGCACCAGTGGATCCATGTGGTTTAGGAAAAGAACACACATGCGATGTCTCTAGTCGATCCATGTGGTTTAGGAAAAGAACACACATGCAAATGTCACTAGTGGATCAATGTGGTTTAGAAAAAGAACAGACATGCAATGTCACCACGGGATCAATGTGGTTTAGGAAAACAACAGACATGCAATGTCACCAGTGGATCAATGTGGTTTAGGAAAAGAACACACATGCAATGTCTCTAGTGGATCCATGTGGTTTAGGAAAAGAACACACATGCAAATGTCACAAGTGGATCCATGTGGTTTAGGAAAAGAACACACATACAATGTCACCCGTGGATCCATGTGGTTTAGGAAAATAACACACATGCAATGACTCATGTGGACCAAGGTGGTTCAGGAAAAGAACACACATGCAAAGTTCACCAATGGATCCATGTGGTTTAGGAAAAGAACACACATGCAATGACTCTAGTGGATCCATATGGTGTAGGAAAAGAACACACATCCAATGTCACAAGGGGCTCAATGTGGTTTAGGAAAAGAACACATAGGCAAATGACTCAAGTGGATCCATGTAGTTTAGGAAAATAACAGACATTCAAATGTCTCTAGTGGATCCGTGTGGTTTGGGAAACAACACACATGCAATGTCTCTAGTGGATCCTTGTGGTTTAGGAAAAACAGCACACATGGAATGACTCCAGTGAATCCATCTGGGTTAGGAAAAGAACACACATACTATGTCACTAGGGGATCCATGTGGTTTAGGAAAAGAACACACGTGAAATGTCTCTACTGGATCCATGTTGTTTTGGAAAAGAACATACATGCAATGTGACTAGTGGATCCATGTGGTCCAAGAAAAGAACACACATGCAAAGTTCACCAATGGATCCATGTGGTTTAGGAAAACAACACACATGAAATGACTCTAGTGGATCCATGTGGTTTAGGAAAACAACACACATGCAATGTCACTAGTGGATCAATGTGGTTCAGGAAAACAACATACATGCAATGTCACCAGTGGATCCATGTGGTTCAAGAAAAGAACACACATGCAATGTCACTAGTGGATCAATGTGGTTTCGGAAAAGAACACACGTGCAATTTCTCTAGTGGATCCATGTGGTTTAGGAAAAGAACAAACATGCAATGTCTCTACTGGATCCTTGTAGTTTCGAAAAAGAACACACATGCAATGGCACCAGTGGATCCATGTGGTTTAGGAAAAGAACACACATGCGATGTCTCTAGTCGATCGATGTGGTTTAGGAAAAGAACACACATGCAAATGTCACTAGTGGATCAATGTGGTTTAGAAAAAGAACAGACATGCAATGTCACCACGGGATCAATGTGGTTTAGGAAAACAACAGACATGCAATGTCACCTGTGGATCAATGTGGTTTAGGAAAAGAACACACATGCAATGTCTCTAGTGGATCCATGTGGTTTAGGAAAAGAACACACATGCAAATGTCACAAGTCGATCCATGTGGTTTAGGAAAAGAACACACATACAATGTCACCCGTGGATCCATGTGGTTTAGGAAAATAACACACATGCAATGACTCATGTGGACCAAGGTGGTTCAGGAAAAGAACACACATGCAAAGTTCACCAATGGATCCATGTGGTTTAGGAAAAGAACACACATGCAATGACTCTAGTGGATCCATATGGTGTAGGAAAAGAACACACATCCAATGTCACAAGGGGCTCAATGTGGTTTAGGAAAAGAACACATAGGCAAAAGACTCAAGTGGATCCATGTAGTTTAGGAAAATAACAGACATTCAAATGTCTCTAGTGGATCCGTGTGGTTTGGGAAACAACACACATGCAATGTCTCTAGTGGATCCTTGTGGTTTAGGAAAAACAGCACACATGGAATGACTCCAGTGAATCCATCTGGGTTAGGAAAAGAACACACATACTATGTCACTAGGGGATCCATGTGGTTTAGGAAAAGAACACACGTGAAATGTCTCTACTGGATCCATGTTGTTTTGGAAAAGAACATACATGCAATGTGACTAGTGGATCCATGTGGTCCAAGAAAAGAACACACATGCAAAGTTCACCAATGGATCCATGTGGTTTAGGAAAACAACACACATGAAATGACTCTAGTGGATCCATGTGGTTTAGGAAAACAACACAAATGCAATGTCACTAGTGGATCAATATGGTTCAGGAAAACAACATACATGCAATGTCACCACTGGATCCATGTGGTTCAAGAAAAGAACACACATGCAATGTCACTAGTGGATCAATGTGGTTTAGGAAAAGAACACACATGCAATTTCTCTAATGGATCCATGTGGTTTAGGAAAAGAACAAACATGCAATGTCTCTACTGGATCCATGTAGTTTCGAAAAAGAACACACATGCAATGGCACCAGTGGATCCATGTGGTTTAGGAAAAGAAGACACATGCGATGTCTATAGTCGATCCATGTGGTTTAGGAAAAGAACACACATGCAAATATCACTAGTGGATCAATGTGGTTTAGAAAAAGAACAGACATGCAATGTCACCACGGGATCAATGTGGTTTAGGAAAACAATAGACATGCAATGTCACAAGTGGATCAATGTGGTTTAGGAAAAGAAGACACATGCAATGTCTCTAGTGGATCTATGAAGTTTAGGAAAAGAACACACATGCAATGTCTCTAGTGGATCCATGTAGTTTAGGAAAAGAACACACATCCAATGTCTCTAATGGATCCATGTGGTTTAGGAAAAGAACACACAAGCAAATGTCAGTAGTGGATCCATGTGGTTTAGGAAAAGAACACACATACAATGTCACGCGTGGATCCATGTCGTTTAGGAAAAGAACACACATGCAATGACTCCAGTGGACCAATGTGGTTCAGGAAAAGAACCAATGGATCCATGTGGTTGAGGAAAAGAACACACATGCAATGACTCTAGTGGATCCATATGGTGCAGGAAAAGAACACAGATGCAATGTCACAAGGGGCTCAATGTGGCTTAGGAAAAGAACACATAGGCAAATGACTCAAGTGGATCCATGTAATTTAGGAAAATTACACACATTCAAATGTCACCAGTGGATCCGTGTTGTTTGGGGAAACAACACACATGCAATGTCTCTAGTGGATCCTTGTGGTTTAGGAAAAACAGCACACATGGAATGACTCCAGTGAATCCATCTGGTTTAGGAAAAGAACACACATACTATGTCACTAGGGGATCGATGTGGTTTAGGAAAAGAACACACGTGAAATGTCTCTACTGGATCCATGTTGTTTTGGAAAAGAACATACATGCAATGTCACTAGTGGATCCATGTGGTCCAGGAAAAGAACACACATGCAAAGTTCACCAATGGATCCATGTGGTTTAGGAAAACAACACACATGAAATGACTCTAGTGGATCCATGTGGTTTAGGAAACCAACACACATGCAATGTCACTAGTGGATCAATGAGGTTCAGGAAAACAACATACATGCAATGTCACCAGTGGATCCATGTGGTTCAAGAAAAGAACACACATACAATGTCACTAGTGGATCAATGTGGTTTAGGAAAAGAACACACGTGCAATTTCTCTAGTGGATCCATGTGGTTTAGGAAAAGAACAAACATGCAATGTCTCTACTGGATCCTTGTAGTTTCAAAAAAGAACACACATGCAATGGCACCAGAGGATCCATGTGGTTTAGGAAAAGAACACACATGCGATGTCTCTAGTCGATCCATGTGGTTTAGGAAAAGAACACACATGCAAATGTCACTAGTGGATCAATGTGGTTTAGAAAAAGAACAGACATGCAATGTCACCACGGGATCAATGTGGTTTAGGAAAACAACAGACATGCAATGTCACCAGTGGATCAATGTGGTTTAGGAAAAGAACACACATGCAATGTCTCTAGTGGATCTATGAAGTTTAGGAAAAGAACACACATGCAATGTCTCTAGTGGATCCATGTAGTTTAGGAAAAGAAGACACATCCAATGTCTCTAATGGATCCATGTGGTTTAGGAAAAGAACACACATGGAAATGTCAGTAGTCGATCCATGTGGTTTAGGAAAAGAACACACATACAATGTCACGCGTGGATCCATGTCGTTCAGGAAAAGAACACACATGCAATGACTCCAGTGGACCAATGTGGTTCAGGAAAAGAACACACATGCAAAGTTCACCAATGGATCCATGTGGTTTAGGAAAAGAACACACATGCAATGACTCTAGTGGATCCATATGGTGCAGGAAAAGAACACACATGCAATGTCACAAGGGGCTCAATGTGGTTTAGGAAAAGAACACATAGGCAAATGACTCAAGTGGATCCATGTAGTTTAGGAAAATAACACACATTCAAATGTCAAGAGTGGATCCGTGTGGTTTGGGGAAACAACACACATGCAATGTCTCTAGTGGATCCGTGTGGTTTAGGAAAACATCACACATGGAATGACTCCAGTAGATCCATCTAGTTTAGGAAAAGAACACACATACTATGTCACTAGGGGATCCATGTGGTTCAGGAAAAGAACACACATGAAATGTCTCTACTGGATCCATGTTGTTTTGGAAAAGAACATACAAGCAATGTCACTAGTGGATCCATGTGGTCCAGGAAAAGAACACACATGCAAAGTTCACCAATGGTTCCATGTGGTTTAGGAAAACAACACACATGAAATGACTTTAGTGGATCCATGTGATTTAGGAAAAGAACACACATGAAATCTCACCAGTGCATCCATGTGGTTTAGGAAAAGAACACACATGCAATGTCACCAGTGGATCCATGTGGTTTAGAAAAAGAACATACATGCAAATGTCACTAGTGGATCAATGTGGTTTAGGAAAAGAACACACATGCAATGACTCTAGTGGATCCCTGTGGTTTAGGAAAAGAACAGACATGCAGTGTCACTAGTGGATCCATGTGGTTTAGGAAAAGAACACGCATGCAAATGTCCCTAGTGGATCCATGTGGTTTAGGAAAAGAACACACATGCAATGACTCTAATGTATCAATGTGGTTTAGGAAAAGAACACACATGCAAATGTCACTAGTGGATCGATGTGGTTTAGGAAAAGAACACACATGCAATGACTCTAGTGGATCCATGTGGGTTAGGAAAAGAATACACATGCAAATGTTACTAGTGGATCCATGTGGTTTAGGAAAAGAACACACATGAAATTTCTCTAGTGGATCCATGTGATTTAGGAAAAGAACACACATCCAATGACTCCAGTGGACAATGTTATTTAGGAAAAGAACGCACATGCAAATGTCACCATTGGATCAATGTGGTTTAGGAAAAGAACACACATGCAATGTATCTAGTGCATCCATGTGGTTTAGGAGAAGAACACACATGCAATGACTCCAGTGGATCCATGTGGTTTAAGAAAAGAACACACATGCAATGTCACCAGTGGATCCATGCGGTTTAGGAAAAGAACACACATGCAATGACTCTGGTGGATCCATGTGGTTTAGGAAAAGAACGCACATGCTGTCAACACCCGGATTTTTAATCCCAGATGCCTGTTATGTCATACCTCGCAATCCCAGGATTACCATTCCAATTTTATCGTACAACCACAATACCTGAATTGGATAAGGCTTAGCCAGAAGTTTATATGCATCCGAACCCAACCATCAGTTTTTATAAAAGGGGCTAAGGCTCATGCCTCAACATTTTCATCATCATAAACCATTTGTGTTTCTCAACACATGTCAAAAAATCTCAATAGAATGACTCATCATTCCAAGGTTTTCACAAATCATTTTAACCAAGTATTCCCATCTAAAGTGAATCAAGTTTTGGTTTAGTTCCAACTACTGAGTTAAGAGTGTTCACTAAGGTGGGATGCTAATCTCAAGCTCATGCCATAGAATGACATCTAAGTATAATTAGATAGGTCAAGTTTTATACTCTTTATGCTACCTTTAAACAAGTAAAGGACTTTTGTAAGGTAAAGTTTTATACTGTTTAAGTGTGAAAAAGATGTTGTCTTGTTATTTTTGCTAAGAGAGATCTCTAACTCTAATTGATTTAAATCTAACGGGCTTGGATAGAGTTTTTAATTATCTTTCCAACAAAATTGGAATCACTCAATTTGCATTTGTAAAACTCTCTGAATTGATTTTTAAATAAAGGATAGAACTAAGTGTTAATTAAAATAGAAAAACATATATTTGAATTACTGGGTCAGCGCGGGAAACTAAATGGGCAGGCACATGTACACTCTGCGGCACCGAGGGCTGCTGACAGGGGGGTCCCGCCTGTCAGTGACTCATTAAACGCGAAGCGGTATGGGGCGAGAAGGACCACATGATTAGATCCTGGATCAATGGCTCACGGTCGTCGTTGACGACGGACACGTCACCGGCGAGACTGAACCCTAGCGCGTTCGGTGGGGGTGAAGTGGCGACGTACCAGGGCTCCAGCTAGTGCAGCAATGGGGGCGATCGAACGAGACGACGACGACGGACTCAGGCAAGGTCGTGGCAGGGGCTGAGGTGGACGAAATCGACGGCAGCTTCTTCTCCTCTGTTGCGGCTGTCTCTTGGGGAATTCTGGTGATGGGCTGCTCGAGCGGCTTCGGCAAGAGAGGGGAACGATCAGTGGAGAGATGGGAGTGGAATGGTGTGGCGATTGAGGCTGGGGGTGCCCTCCTTATATAGGCTCGACGAGGGGACCGAAGGGTGTGGGTAGAGCACGTCGGTGACGATGGCACAGGGGGCTACCAGCGTGGGCGAGGTAGGCGGACGGTGGGCGGTTCCCTTGTGATCATCTAGAGCTTAATGTTGACGCTAGGAGCGGTGGCTAGCGGTCAGGAGCTTCCCGCGCTCTAAGGGACAAAGGCAGTACTTGTAACATCAAAAAACTTTAATCCAAGTGATCAAGATCCAAATCATCAAATTTAGAGTTAACAAAAAGTTTTTCATTTAAAAATATTAAGGCATTCATATGTGTGTGCATTTAATTTAGGAGTTGTTTTGAATTGCTATGTCTAAGTGATCCATTGATTGTAAAATGATTCTACGGTGAAATAAACATCATCTAGATCATTCCCAAATAAATCCCAAAGAAAAACAAATCAAAATGAATAAAAAATGGTCATTTGTGCCATTTTAACTACCATGCCTACTTTGGCTGTTCCTAGAACTCAAAACCTAATACAAACAAATGTGGATCTTTGCAACCCTTGCTAGTACAAGTAGTGATGTACTAAGGCCCACTTTGTTTCAGCCCAAAAACTTTCAAACATTAATTTTAAATGACAATTGAAAATTGAATATAGTACATATGAGAAGATCCCACTTATGCAAAAACAAACCAAACCAATTCACCTTGACTTTTCCTAGCAACCAGAAACTACCAAGTATAAGATCAGATCACACACCAAAACTCTTTTCAAAATTCGAAGTTAAATTTCTTGCGGCCATTTGAACGAACACCTTGTAGACAGAATCGATTTGGCCTAACTTATACTGTTTTTGATCGATTTTTGTCAAACTATTTGAACCCTAGTAGTTGCCTTTGTCTCCCCCAGGCCCAACCAAACCATCAAGAGGCTACCCCTTAGCCATTTGAAGCAGTGTCGTGCCAACTTAGCACCATGCTCGCGGGTCGAGCATGGATAGCTCGCAGCCGACCACCCCCCTCTCTCTCTCTCGCCATGTCTAGGAGCTAGACCAGACCACACCACCACCCTCTGTCCCCTCCCCAAGCAGAGCCGAGCCATGGACCACTTGTAGAGCGCCGCGCCCAGACCGTCTGCACCATGCCGAGCACGCGCCAGAGCACCGCGCCCGATAAGCGTGCACAAGCCGCGCCTTGACCGTAGCCCGCGCCCACCACATCGCCACGACCCCAGGAACCGCCTAGACATGCTTGTTCACCGTCGCTTGACCTGCAGCCCCCGTGCGCCACGTCGAACGCCACCTCCGACAAACACCACCGCCCCAGAGCACCACCGTCCACCGTCCCCTACCTCCATCCACGACTATAGCACGCTGTACCGCCCTCGCCGGAGTCGCCAGCCCATCCCTCTCTGTCCCCTCGTTGACCTATAAAAGGAGGCCACCCCAGCACAAACTCCTTACACCATCTCACTCCCCTCACTCCACTGATCCTTCCACCCCATCCCCAGAGCAAGGCGGGTCGCCGTTCGCTGGAATTTTGCCAGAGCTTGCCGCAGCAGAGGAGGAGAGGCGTCGTCGATTTCGTCCACCCTAGGAGCCGCCGCGACCACGCCTGAGTCCGCCATCGACCGCATGTTTGATCGCCCCCATTGCCAAGTCTAGCTGGAGCCCTGGTAAGCCCCCACGTACTCCCACCGAGCCGCTAGGGTTAGCTCTCGCCGGCGACCAGTTCACCGGGGACGACGATCCTCAGCCGTTGATGACCCTTTTAATCGTAGCGCTGAGAGTGCCCCGTACCTCTTCACGTTTGATGTGTCACTGACCTGCGGGACCCCCCTCTCAGTTGTCATCTGTGCCACGGAGCGCCACTAGGCCGGCCCGTTAGTTTTCCCGTGTGACCCAGTTAGTTCAAATATAGATTTTTCTATTTTAGTTTGAACTCACTTTTGTCCCTTAGTTTAAAAATCAATTCCAGAAGATCTACTAAACCAAATTGAATGATTAAAATTTTGTTAGAAAGCTACTGAAAATATCTATCCAAGACCGTTGGATTTAATTCATTTAGAGTTAGAGATCTCTCCTAGTAAAAATAACAAGACAGAAGCATTTGCACCTTCAAGCATTTTTATAAAATCAACAATGATATCTTTTGAGTTGATTCTAACTCTCAAAAATCACATTTAACGATACCTATCTGAATATGTAATAATATCAGGATTTACATGCAGTGACTTTGGACTAGTACCAAAATAATGCTACATAGGCATTTCTAGTCACTTTAAATCATTCAATATTAAACCTAAACTTAATTAAATGTGATCCAACCTTTAAATCACATTCCCTTTTGTTAGAATATGTGATGATGACATGTGTCAACATGATCCCATATTCTAAGTGGAGAATATTAAATCTTAGTTATTTTCAATGAGTAGAAATTACTTTTCTCAAATAAAAAGAATGAAACTAGTTAATGAAACCTTGTGATGCTTGTGATGATATTAGATCATCAAATGTGTGCCTTAGAGTGTAGACTAGTTAAGTATTGTTTGGTGATTGTGTACTCCATATGTATTTATAGACGATAGTACCGACCAAGCTTTCGAGGAGGAGGAGTTCTATCAAGAGGAGGAAGAGGAAAACTTCAACCACTTCACCAACCGAGGCAAGCTAACACTTGCAAGTATAATACTTATCAATCCATCATTAACAACGCAAGCTAACCCTTGCAAGCTAGATAACCTAAGCCAAGGCATTAGGCATGCTTTGGTGCTACCATTGTGGATTTATACCTATTCCAAGAATTAACTCCAAGCATTACCTTTCTTAGTTTTACCAAAGTCCTTTACTTGTTTAGAAGGTAGCATAAAGAGTATAAAACTTGACCTATCTAGATAACCTTAGATGTCATTCTATGGCATGAGATTGATCTTAGCATCCCACCTTAGTGAACACTCTTAACTTAGTAGTTTAGAGTTAAACTAAAACTTGAGTCACTTTAGATGGGAATACTTTATGAAAACCTTGGAATGATGAGTCATTCTATTGAGATGTTTTGACATGTGTTGAGAAACACAAATGGTTTATGATGATGAAAATGTTGAGGCATGAGCCTTAGCCCTCTTACAAAAACTGATGGTTGGATTCGGATGTGACACCATTCCAAATTTACCGTATAACCACAATACCTGAATTGGGTAAGGCTTAGCCGGAAATTTATATGCATTAGTATTAGTTCCCTCATGGGAGAGGTTTGAGCTGAGGCTACCTCTCGATGTTGTCCACCTATGAGTGCCCAAGATGACAGATGGTCATGGTTGGGAGGCCATGCTCATAGGAGAGGTGCTTATACTAGGGTGTGTAAAGGGAAGGTTATGTTTGATTATATGCATACTAAGTATGATGATTCAGGGTTATCCCTGACAGATGTATCGAATCATGTGGTGAATGTGTACCACCTCTATAGAGTGTCAAACTATTCGAATAGCCACATCCGCGGTTATGGACAGTTGGAGTGGCCATACTGTTTCGTTGTCAGATGTTTTTAAAATGACTTATGAAATGAATGATGAATGTTGCCTTGACCACAACAGGGTTGTGACTATGACACTAGCTTCCCAACTTAAGTGATTCTAGAACTTTATTTTATCTTTCTTGGTTTCAGAACTCAGCTTAGGTTTCAAACTTAACTTTATAGTTAAACTTAGAGTTAGCATTTACACTAGGACTATACTACTTGTTAGTGGTAGTTTGTGAGTACTTAAAGAGTACTCATGGATTTTGTACCTAGCTATTCTCATGGCCAGACTATGAAGGAGACTACCAATATGACGGACAACAGGACGGATATGATAACTAGGACTATCTGCCTTCGTCAGCATTGCCTGTGCCCCTGAAGATGGACCCCACCGCTATGCTTATTACTTATTCCGCTGCTTGTTGTATTAAGACTGGATCATGAGATCCTTATTTGTGTAAGACCTTATTTATGGTTTGTAATGAATGAGGTACTATGATATCCAATATGTTATGTCTCGCAAAAATGGTAATCCTGGGATTGCGATGTATGACATAACAGGCATCTGGGATTAAAGATACGGGTGTTGACAAGTTGGTATCAGAGCCATCCTGACCATAGGAGACCCTATTTAGAATGGACATCTGAACAAAAACTTAATTTCAGAACCAAAGTGAGTATTTATGAAAAACTATTTCCTCTCTTACCCTTGGGAATTCATTCTTTCTTAAAAATTCATGTTCCTCAAATTCTTACATTACTACATAAAATTTGACACACTTGATCACTTCACTAACTTCCTCATCCTAAATTCTTGTAGATGGATACTCAGTTCTGCAAGTTCTACCATTTGGGCAATGGAGGCCAACTGATCTTCGAGAGGGATCTTGATTCACTGTCTGAGCTATTGGGACGTCCACATCCGGAGTCTCTTGGAGCTCAACTTCCTAGACCCCCAGGAGGAGATTTACAGTGGCTAGTCACCGCTGATCTTTGAGGAAGCATAAAAGCACCAACGTCCGGGAGAATCCAGTTCTCCGTCTGAGAGAACAACTGGCTAGATGGATTAGCCAGGGCAATGCATGAAGCTCTCGCGCGTCTATGTGCCCTCAATGTCAACCAAATCCAAGGAACCCTCCTTGTGCAATATGCAAGACGTGACTTCATGGGAATGCCGATGGAGATGCCAAGTCACCCGGAGTTGAAGCGGCAAGTGGAGAACCTTGACTTCCTGCTGTACGATCGCCAGAAGGAATTGGACAATGCTAGGGAGTTTTCCAACCACAACTGTGCTATTGCCGCCCAGAAGGCCCAGACTTTCTCACTGCTTGTCAAGGACCATCAGTCTCTTCGCCTCCAGCACGAGAAGAAGGATCGCACCATCGCCCATCTTCGTAAGAAGGTGGCCGACCTCGAGAAGACCGTCAAGTAGCAAGAAGCTCAGCTTGCAGCAAAGGAGGAAGAAGAGGAGGGTGAAGACATCCAGTGAGATATGGATTCTTACCTCAGTAATGATGATGACTTTCTGGAGGAGGATGTCATGGACTTCTACACTAACGATGAGGACTCTGACTTCACCGACGATGAGTAGATGCACTAGAGCACTGTCGTAGCATGAGATGTATCGGTCCCATTTTATTATAGCTTGCAGAATGGTTCTTAAAACCATCTGTTTTCCCTAGTTGTTGTGGTGTGTGTGTGTTTGTATCGTGTGCTTTGCTGGAATGAATGAATAGAAGTTAGTTGCAAAACCTGAGTCAAACTCACAGTTTTAGCTTTGAAATCAAAACCATGGACCTTAGAACTTTCCCTCTTACCCCTTTATCTACCTCAATCTTCAGATGACTCGTGGAAACCAAGGAGGGAGCAGCTCATCGCAAGACCCAATGTTGCAGATCTTGCAGAATCTCATCGCAGACAGGGAAGCAAGTAGGGTAGAGCGCCAAGCTAACCTAGCAACACTGCAACAGATCGCCCAGATGGCTCTCAACAACCAGAACCATGGAAATCAGGATCATCAAGGATCCAAGCTGAAAAACTTCCAGAATACCAATCCCCCAATCTTTAGCACTTCAGAGAACCCATTAGATGCAGATGACTGGTTGTAGACAATGGAGAACAACCTAGAAGTAGCCAGAGTTGATGACAACGAGAAAGTTCTCTTTGCCACCCACTACTTGGCAGGAGATGCAAGAGCATGGTGGAACAGTATCCGCACAATGAACCATGGTCAAGTGATGACATGGGAAGCCTTCAAAATCAAGTTCAGCCGCACCCACGTCCCACATGGCTTAGTCACCAGAATGAGGGATGAATTCAGAGAGTTGAAGCAAGGCAGAATGACTGTGGTGGAGTACAATGACAGATTCCTATCACTTGCCAGATATGCACCTGATGAGATCAACACGGAGGCCAAGAAGAAGGAGAGATTCTTGAACGGACTGCATGATGAGATGCAGACTGTCCTTGTCAACATCCGTTTCCAGCATCTCGAAGAGCTAGTCGACTCCGCAATTCATATGGAAGGAAAGATTAGCCAGTCAAACGACAACCACAAACGTCGTATGATGCAGCAAACTGGATCCAACAGACACCAGAAGTACCGTCCCAACCCCTCACCAGGATATGCACCGAGGAACAACTGACCCCCGATGTCTTGCCCAAGCTACCCCAACCGTAGCGGAGGAAATGTGAAGCCCGGAGGAAACAACAATCACTCCGGCAACACCAGCAATTTCAACCGTGCCCCTCCCAATAGCAACAACAACAACAACAACACTACACCCAGAACTAGAAGCAATGATATGCCCGTCGCAACTAAAGACAAGTCTCAGATCACCTGATTCGAGTGTGGAGTGAAGGGTCACTATTCCAATGAGTGTCCTAAGAAGACTTCCGCACTGCCAATGTGAATGCCCCCGCGCAACAACAGCATCATGTTCAACCAGGGAGAAGATTTGCCCCAGGGAACCCTCACAACCACAATGGCCGTCTCTTCCACATGAACGCCGAAGAAGCCCAAGAAGTGCCGGATGTAGTGCTGGGTATGTTTTCTGTCAACTCAATTTTAGCAAGAGTATTGTTTGATTCGGGAGCATCGCATTCATTTGTCACTGAAGAATTTGCATGCACTAGTAAGATCCACCCAACCAACTTGAAGCATATCATGATAGTTCAAATTCCTAGATCAACTACAAAAGCTAGAAAAATTTGCAAAGCTATGCCTATTAGAATACATGGGATAGATTTTTATGCCAACCTAATAGTACTTGGAACCAAAGGATTGGAAGTAGTACTAGGTATGGACTGGATGTCAAGGCATAAAGGACTGATAGACTATGCTAAGAAAGCCATCACCATGACCAGTAGCTCTAGAGTAACAGTAGAACATATATCTGAAACCTTACCCAGTCAATTCAAGTGCAACAATAGTCTAGCCCTGCCCACCATTGACCAAGTCCGAGTAGTCTGTGAATACCCCGACGTATTCCCAGATGAATTGTCAGGTATGCCCCTGGATAGGGATATTGAGTTCATTATTGAACTAATCCCCGGAACCGGACCCATAGCCCAGAGACCCTATAGCATGAACCCCTCAGAGTTAGTGGAACTGAAGAAGTAGTTGGATGCCATGTTAGCAACATGCTTGATTCAACCAAGCGCATCGCCATGGAGATCACTAGTGTTATTCGTTGACAAGAAAGATGGAGGCAACCATCTGTGCACTGATTACAGAAAGTTGAATGACGTCACCATCAAAAACAAGTACCCCTTGCCAAAGATAGAGGATCTATTTGATCAGTTGACTAGTGCCCAGGTATTCTCAAAGATTGATCTTAGGACTGGTTATCACCAACTTAATATTCGTGCAACGGATATTCCGAAGACAGTCTTTACTACTCGCTATTGTTTATACGAGTATACGGTTATGTCTTTTGGATTAACCAATGCCCCTGCTTATTTCATGAATCTCATGAATAAGATCTTTATGAATTTCCTAGATAAGTTTGTCGTTGTGTTTATCGACGATATCCTTATCTACTCCAAGTCAGAAGAAGAGCATGAGCAACATCTGAGAATCATCCTAGAAACCCTTAGAGAGCATCGCTTATATGCCAAGTTCAGCAAGTGTGAGTTTTGGCTGAAAGAAGTAGGATTCCTAGGACATATTGTGTCTACCGGAGGAGTCTCTGTTGATCCCGCCAAGATCAAAGATGTCAAAGAATGGGAAGCCCCAACCACTCAAACCCAAGTCCGTGCATTTCTCAGATTAGCGGGATATTACCGCAAGTTCATAGAGGGATTCTCGAGCATCGCCAGACCCATGACCCAATTGTTGAAGAAGGACAAGAAGTTTGAATGGACTGACAAATGTGAAGCCAGCTTCCAAGAACTAAAGAAGAGATTGATTTCAGCCCCAATACTGATCATGCCAGATATCAAGAAGCCTTTTGATGTATATTGTGATGCATCCAAGATTGGTCTCAGATGTGTACTGATGCAAGAAGGCAAAGTCATCGCTTATCTGTCTCGACAACCGAAGCAGAATGAGCAGAACTATCCGACCCATGATCTGGAGTTAGCAGTCGTAGTTTTGGCATTAAAGACATGGCGTCACTATCTAAGGGGTAATCGCTGTGAGATTTACTAAGATCACAAGAGCTTGAAGTATATTTTCACTCAGAAGGAGCTGAATATGAGGCAAAGGAGATGGATAGAGTTAATCAAGGATTGTGACCTCGACATTCACTATCACCCCGGGAAAGTCAATGTGGTACCGGATTCTCTTAGTAGATTGCCATGTAGGCTAAACACCATGATCAAGGAGAAGCAACCAAGTTTGTATGAGCAGTTGGAGCAGTTTAGAACTGAGCTTGTTAGCAAAGGATTCTTAGCTAGCATTGAACTTCAACCCACTTTGATTAGCCAAATCAAGAAAACCTAGAAGGGAAATGAGAGTATCGACGGAATCAAACGTCATATTGGTACAGGAAAGGTACCTAGATTCTCTGAAGACGAAGAAGGAGTTCTGTGCTACAAAGGCCGTATCTGTGTACCAGCAGATTCGGAGCTGAAGCAAGTTATCATGCAGGAAGCTCATTATACTCTTTATTCTATCCCCTTGGAGGAACGAAGATGTATCATGATTTGAAAGAGCAATTTTGGTGGCACAAGATGAAGAGAGAAATCGGAAGCTACATCACCAAGTGTGACATCTGTCAAAGAGTCAAAGCAGAGCATCAGAGACCTGCAGGACTGTTGCAACAATTGCAGATTCCGGAATGGAAATGGGATTCTGTCGGAATGGACTTTATCACCAGTTTACCTACTTCTAGTAGGGGAAATGACTCAATTTGGGTCATCGTTGATAGACTGTCCCAGGTAGCTCACTTTATACCTGTCAAAACAACCTACCAGAGTTCGAAACTAGCAGAGTTGTATATTGCTAGAATTGTTAGTCTGCATGGAGCCCCCAAGTCCATAGTATCAAATCGAGGAACCTAGTTTACCTCGAGATTTTGGCAGAAAGTCTAGGAAGGATTAGGCACCAAGTTGAACTTCAGCACCACTTATCACCCGCAAACTGATGGACAGACTGAAAGAGTCAACCAAATCTTAGAAGATATGTTAAGATCTTGTGTGTTGGAGTTCGGATCAAAATGGGAAGACTACCTGCCTTTCACAGAATTCTCATATAACAACAGTTATCAAGCTAGTTTGCAAATGGCACCATTTGAATTCCTATACGGAAGAAAGTGTCGCACCCCTTTGAATTGGTCGCAATTAGGAGAGAGTCAGATCTTCGGACCAGACATTCTCCAAGAAGCCGAAGTTGGTTTGTAACATCCCAAAACTTTAATCCAAGTGATCAAGATACAAATCATCAAATTTAGAGTTAACAAAAACTTTTCCATTTAAAAATATTAAGGCATTCATATGTGTGTGCATTTAATTTAGGAGTTGCTTTGAATTTCCATGTTTAAGTGATCCATTGATTGTAAAATGATTCTAAGGTGAAATAAACATCATCTATATCATTCCCAAACAAATCCCAAAGAAAAACAAATCAAAATGAATAAAATAAACAAATGGTCATTTGTGCCATTTTAACTACCATGCATACTTTGGCTATTCCTAGAACTCAAAACCTAACAGAAACAAATGTGGATCTTTGCAACCCTTGCTAGTACAAGTAGTGATGTACCAAGGCCCACTTTGTGTCAGCTCAAAAACTTTCAAACATTAATTTTAAATGGCAATTGAAAATTGAATGTAGTACATATGAGAAGATCCCACTTATGCAAAAACCAACCAAACCATTTCACCTTGACTTTTCCTAGCAACGAGAGACTACCAAGTATAAGATCAGATCACACACCAAAAATCTTTTCAAAATTCGAATTTAAATTTCTTGCGGCCATTTGATCGAACACCTTGCAGATAGAATCGATTTGGCCTAACTTATTCTGTTTTTGATCGATTTTTGTCAAACCATTTGAACCCTAGTAGATTCCTTTGTCTCCCCCAGGCCCAACCAAACCATCAACAGGCTACCCCTTAGCCATTTGAAGCAGTGCCGCCCCACCTGAGCACCATGCTCGCCGGTTGAGCATGGATAGCTCGCAGCCGACCACCCCTCTCTCTCTTGCCATGTCTAGGAACTAGACCAGACCACACCACCGCCCTCTATCCCCTCCCCGAGCAGAGCCAAGCCATGGACCACTCGTAGAGCGGCGCGCCTAGACCGTCTGCAACATGCCGAGCATGCGCCAGAGCACCGTGCCCAACAAGCATGCACACGTCGTGCCTCGACCGCAGCCCACGCTCACCGCATCGCCACGACCGCAGGAACCGCCCGGACATGCCCGTTCGTCGCCGCTTGACCTGCAGCCCCCTTGCGCCGCGTCGAACGCCGCCTCTGCCGCGCAGAGCACCAGCTTCCCCCGACCAAATGCCACCGCCCCTAGCCATGCATTTTAACCGTAGAGCACCGCCAGGAGGCAGGCCACTGTCCCCTACCTCCAGCCACGATGATAACACGTTGTACCGCCCTCGCTGGAGTCGCCAGCCCATCCCGCTCGGTCCCCTCGTCGACCTATAAAAGGAGGCCACCCCAGCACAAACTCCTCACACCATCTCACTCCCCTCTCTCCACTGATCCTTCCACCCCATCCCCGGAGCACGGCGGGCCGCCGTTCGCCGGAATTTTGCCGGAGCTTGCCGCAGCAGAGGAGGAGAGGCGTCGTCAATTTCGTCCACCCCAGGAGCCGCCGCGACCACGCTTGAGTCCGCCATCGACCGCACGTTCGATCGCCCCCATCGCCAAGTCTAGCTGGAGCCCTGGTAATCCCCCACGTACCCCCACCGATCCGCTAGGGTTAGCTCTCGCTGGCGACCTATTCGCCGGGGATGACGATCCTCAGCCGTTGATCACCCATTTAATCGTAGCGCTGAGAGTGCCCCGTACCGCTTCGCGTTTGATGTGTCGCTGACCTGCGGGACCCCCCTGTCAGTTGTCATTCGCGCCGCGGAGCACCACTGGGTCGGCCCGTTAGTTTTCCTGCGCGACCCAGTTAGTTCAAATATAGATTTTTCTATTTTAGTTTGAACTCACTTCTATCCCTTAGTTTAAAAATCAATTCCAGAAGATCTACTGAACCAAATTGAATGATTCAAATTTTGTTAGAAAGCTACTGAAAAGATCTATCCAAGCCCGTTGGATTTAATTCATTTAGAGTTAGAGATCTCTGATAGTAAAAATAACAATACAGAAGCATTTGCACCTTCAAACATTTTTATAAAATCAACCATGATAGCTTTTGAGTTGATTCCAACTCTTAAAAATCACATTTAATAATATTACGGTTTACATGAAGTGACTTTGGACTAGTACCAAAATAATGCAATATAGGCATTTCTAGTCACTTTAAATCATTAAATATTAAACCTAAACTTAATTAAATGTGATCCAACCTTTAAATCACGTTCCCTTATGTTAGAATATGTGGTGATGACATGTGTCAACATGATCCCATATTCTAAGTGGAGAATATTCAATCTTAGTTATTTTCAATGAGTAGAAATTACTTTTCTCAAATAAAAAGAATGAAACTAGTTAATGAAACCTTGTGATGCTTGTGATGATATTAGATCATCAAATGTGTGTCTTAGAGTGCTAAGTAGACTAGTTAAGTATTGTTTGGTGATTGTGTACTCTCTATGTATTTATAGACGATTGTACCGACCAAGCTTTCGAGGAGGAGGAGTTCTATCAAGAGGAGGAAGAGGAAAACTTCAACCACTGCACCAACCAAGGCAAGCTAACACTTGCAAGTATAATACTTAGCAAGCCATTATTAACAATGCAAGCTAACCCTTGCAAGCTAGATAACCTAAGCCAAGGCATTATGCATGCTTTGGTGCTACCATTGTGGATTTATACCTGTTCCAAGATTTAATTCCAAGCTTTACCTTTCTTTATTTTACCAAAGTCCTTTACTTGTTTAGAAGGTAGCATAAAAGTATAAAACTTGACCTATCTAGATAACCTGAGATGTCATTCTATGCCATGAGATTGATCTTAGAATCCCACCTTAGTGACCACTCTTAACTTAGTAGTTTACAGCTAAACTAAAACTTGAGTCACTTTATATGGGAATACTTGGTGAAAATGAATTGTGAAAACCTTGGAATGATGAGTCATTCTATTGATATGTTTTGATATGTTTTGAGAAACACAAATGGTTTATGATGATGAAAATGTTGAGGCATGAGCCTTAGCCCTCTTACAAAAACTAATGGTTGGATTCGGATGCGATACCATTCCAAATTTACCGTACAACCACAATACCTGAATTGGGTAAGGCTTAGCCGGAAATTTATATGCATTAGTATTAGTTCCCTCGCGGGAGAGGTTTGAGCTGAGGCTACCTCTCGATGTTGTCCACCTATGTAGTGCCCAAGATGACAGATGGTCATGGTTGGGAGGCCATGCTCATAGGAGAGGTGCTTATACTAGGGTGTGTAAAGGGAAGGTTATGTTTGATTATCTGCATACTAAGTATGATGATTCAGGGTTATCCCTGACAGATGTATCGAATCTTGTGGTGAAAGTGTACCACCTCTGCAGAGTGTCAAACTATTTGTATAGCCGCGTCCGTAGTTATGAACAGTTGGAGTGGCCATACTGTTTCATTGTCGGATGTTTTTAAAATGACTTTTGAAATGAATGATGAATCTTGACTTGACCACAACAGGGTTGTGACTATGACACTAGCTTCCCAACTTAAGTGATTCTAGAACTTTATTTTATCTTTCTTGGTTTCAGAACTCAGCTTAGGTTTCAAACTTAACTTTGCAGTTAAACTTAGAGTTAGCATTTACACTAGGACTATACTACTTGTTAGTGTTAGTTTGCGAGTACTTAAAGAGTACTCATAGCTTTTGTCCCTGGCTATTCTCATGGCCAGACTATGAAGGAGACTACCAAGATGACGGACATCAGGACGGCTATGATAACTAGGACTATTTTCCTTCGTCAGCTTTGCCTGTGCCCCTGAATATGGACCCCACCGCTACGCTTATTACTTATTCTGCTGCTTGTTGTATTAAGACTGGATCATGAGATCCTTATTTGTGTAAGACCTTATTTATGGTTTGTAATGGATGAGGTACTATGATATCCAATCTGTTATGTCTCGCAAAAATGGTAATCCTGGGATTGCGATGTATGACATAACACGCATCTGGGATTAAAAATCCGGGTGTTGGCAGTGCTCGACGGGGTTCCTGGCGACTGTGGGTCGCGTGGTAGTGCAAGGCCGTGTATGGCGGGGTGAGGTGGTCAAGGCGGAGTGGTGCGCGCGGTCTGCGGTCGAGGCGCGGTCTGTGGCATGCTGGCGGTGAGGGCGCTCTAGCGTGCTCTAGCTACACACACAGACATAGTACGTGGCGTTTCCTCGGTGGTCCAGGGGCTAGCAGGGGCCATGGGGTGGACCGTGGGCGGCGGTGAGGTGGCGCCTTGCTTCCTGGAGCGGCGGAGAAGGGTTGGCGGTCTACTGCGAGCTGCGCATGCTCGACCAGCGAGCATGGCATCGGGGTGGCGTGGTACTGGCGCTGGGGACTAGGGGATGGGTTAGTTTAGGCTTGGTTAGAGCTAGGAGGGACGGAGGGAGTAAGTGGGGTTCAATTGGGTGGCAAACTTCTGTAGAAACAGTGGTGTCACTAGTGAGTTAGTTCTGTGCATGCCAAGTGTTCGACCAAATCGCCGCATGAACAAAAGATTTGAATTTTTCAAAGATTTTTGGTGGAGTGGTTTATCTTATGCTTAAGCATCTAGGTTTGCTTGGGATCTTCAAATTGAATTCATTTGAGTGGTTTTTGAAAAAGCGGGATCTAGACAAATGAACTAGATTCAATTTTCAAATGTCATTTAAAATTAGACTTTGAATGTTTTTGGGAGATCACAAAGTGGGCCTTGGCACATCACTACTTGTACTAGCAAGGGGTGCAAAGATCCACAATTGTTTCTGTTTGAATTTGAGTGCTAGGAATAGCCAAAGTGGGCTAGGTGATTAAAATGGCAAAAGTGACAATTTCCTTTATTTAATTCTTTTTTATTTCTTTTCCTTTGGTTTTTGCTTGGGAATGATCTAGATGATGTGACATTCATCATAGAACCATTTTACAACCATTAGAACAAACAATCATGGCATTTCAAACAACTCCTATTTTAAATGCAACACTCATATGCATGCTTAAATATTTTAAATGGAAAAGTTTTTGTTAACCCTCAATTGGGTAGATTTGATCTTGATCACTTGGATTAAAGTTTTGGGATGTTACACATGCAATGTCACCAGTGGATCAATGTGGTTTAGAAAAAGAACAGACATGCAATGTCACCACTGGATCAATTTAGTTTAGGAAAGAACACACATGCAATGTCACTAGTGGATTAATGTGGTTTAGGAAAATAACACACATGCAATGTCTCTAGTGGATCCATGCAGTTTAGGAAAAAAACACACATGCAAATGTCACAATGTGGTTTAGGAAAGGAATAGACATGCAATGTCTCTAGTGGATCCATGTGGTTCAGGAAAAGAACAGACATGGAATGTCACTAGTGCATCAATGTGGTTTAGGAAAAGAACACACATGCAATGTCTCCACTGGATCCATGTGGTTTTGGAAAAAACACACATGCAAATGTCTATAGTGGATCCATGTGGTTTAGGAAAAGAACACACATGCAATGACCGTAGTGGAACAATGTGGTTCAGGAAAAGAACACACATGCAAAATTTCACCAGTAGATCATTGTGGTTAAGGAAAAGAACACACATGCAATGTCACTAGTCGATCCACGTGGTTTAGGAAAAGAACACACATGCAAATGTCACTAGTTGATCAATATGGTTTAGGAAAAGAACACACATGCAATAGCTCCAATGGATCCATGTGGTTTAGGAAAGGAACACACATGAAATGTCACAAGTGGATCCATGTGTTTTAAGAAAAGAACACACATGAAAATGTCAACAGTGGATCAATGTGGTTTAGGAAAAGAACACACATGCAATGACTCTAGTGGGTCAATGTAGTTTAGGAAAAGAACACACATGCAATGACTCTAGTGGATTCATGTGGTTTAGGAAAATAATAGACATGCAATGTCACCAATGGATTCATGTGGTTTAGAAAAAGAACAAACATACAATGACTCTAGTGGATCCAAGTGGTTTAGGAAAAGAACACACATGCAAATTTCACAAGTGGATAAATGTCGATTAGGAAAAGAACACACATGCAATGTCACTAGTGGATCAATGTGTTCCAGGAAAAGAACACACGTGCAATGTCACTAGTGGATCCATGTGGTTCAGGAGAAGAACACACATGCAATATCACTAGTGGATCAATGTGGATTAGGAAAAGAACACACATGCAATGTCTCTAGTGGATCCTTGTGGTTTAGGAAAACAACACACATGGAATGACTCCAGTGGATCCATGTGGTTTAGGAAAGGAACACACATGCAATGTCACCAGTGGATCAGTGTGGTTTAGGAAATAAATAGACATGCAATGTCTCAAGTGGATCCATGTGGTTCAGGAAAAGAACACACATGGAATGTCACTAGTGGATTAATGTGGTTTAGGAAAAAACACGCATGCAATGTCCCAATGTGGTTTAGGAAAAGAACACACATGCAATGTCTCTAGTGGATCGATGTGGTTTAGAAAAAACACACATGCAAATGTCTCTAGTGGATCCATGTGGTTTAGGAAAAGAACACACATGCAATGACCGTAGTGGATCCATGTGGTTTAGGAAAAGAACATACATGCAATGTCACTAGTGGATCAATGTGGTTTAGAAAAAGAAGAGACATGCAATGTCACCACTAGATCAATGTGGTTTAGGAAAAGAATAGACATGCAATGTCACTAGTGGATCAATATTGTTTAGGAAAAGAACACACATGCAAATGTCACCAGTGGATCAATGTGGTTTAGAAAAAGAATACACATGCAATGACTCTAGTGGATCAATGTGGTTTAGGAAAAGAACACACATGTAGTATCACTAGTGGATCCATGTGGTTTAGGACAAGAACACAGATGCAAATGTCTCTAGTGGTCCATGTAATTTAGGAAAAGAACACACATGCAATGACTCTAATGTATCAATGTGGTTTAGGAAAAGAACACATATGCAAATGTCAGTAGTGGATCTATGTGGTTTAGGAGAAGAACACACATGCAATGACTCTACTGGATCCATGTGGTTTAGGAAAAGAATACACATGCAAATGTCACCAGTGGATCCATGTGGTTTAGGAAAAGAACACACATGCAATGTCTCTAGTGGATCCATGTGGTTTAGGAAAAGAACACACATGCAAATGTCACTGGTGGATCCATGTGGTTTAGGAGAAGAACACACATGCAAATGTCACCCGTGGATCCATGTGGTTTAGGAAAAGAACACACATGCAATGACTCCAGTGGAGCAATGTGGTTTAGGAAAAGAACACACATGCAACATAAACCAGTGGATCCATGTGGTTTAGGAAAAGAACACACATGCAATGTCACTAGTGGATCAATGTGGATTAGGAAAAGAACACACATGCAATGTTTCTAGTGGATCCATGTGGTTTATGAAAAGAACACACATGAAATGTCTCTACTAGATCCATGTAATTTAGGAAAAGAACACACATGCAATGTCACCAGTGGGTCCATGGGGTTTAGGAAAAGAACACACATGCAATATCTCTAGTGGATCCATGTGGTTTAGAAAAAGAACACGCATGCAAATGTCACCAGTGGATCCATGTGGATTAGGAAAAGAACACACACGCAATTACTCCAGTGGATCAATGTGGTTTAGGAAAAGAACACACATGCAATCACTCTAGTGGATCAATGTGGTTTAGGAAAAGAACACACATGTAGTATCACTAGTGGATCCATGTGGTTTAGGACAAGAACACACATGCAAATGTCTCTAGTGTTCCATGTAGTTTAGGAAAAGAACACACATGCAATGACTCTAATGTATCAATGTGGTTTAGGAAAAGGACACACATGGAATGTCACTAGTGCATCAATGTGGTTTAGGAAAAGAACACACATGCAATGTCTCCACTGGATCCATGTGGTTTTGGAAAAAACACACATGCAAATGTCTATAGTGGATCCATGTGGTTTAGGAAAAGAACACACATGCAATGACCGTAGTGGAACAATGTGGTTCAGGAAAAGAACACACATGCAAAATTTCACCAGTAGATCATTGTGGTTAAGGAAAAGAACACACATGCAATGTCACTAGTCGATCCATGTGGTTTGGGAAAAGAACACACATGCAAATGTCACTAGTTGATCAATATGGTTTAGGAAAAGAACACACATGCAATAGCTCCAATGGATCCATGTGGTTTAGGAAAGGAACACACATGAAATGTCACAAGTGGATCCATGTGTTTTAAGAAAAGAACACACATGAAAATGTCAACAGTGGATCAATGTGGTTTAGGAAAAGAACACACATGCAATGACTCTAGTGGGTCAATGTAGTTTAGGAAAAGAACACACATGCAATGACTCTAGTGGATTCATGTGGTTTAGGAAAATAACAGACATGCAATGTCACCAATGGATTCATGTGGTTTAGAAAAAGAACAAACATACAATGACTCTAGTGGATCCAAGTGGTTTAGGAAAAGAACACACATGCAAATTTCAAAAGTGGATAAATGTCGATTAGGAAAAGAACACACATGCAATGTCACTAGTGGATCAATGTGTTCCAGGAAAAGAACACACGTGCAATGTCACTAGTGGATCCATGTGGTTCAGGAGAAGAACACACATGCAATATCACTAGTGGATCAATGTGGATTAGGAAAAGAACACACATGCAATGTCTCTAGTGGATCCTTGTGGTTTAGGAAAACAACACACATGGAATGACTCCAGTGGATCCATGTGGTTTAGGAAAGGAACACACATGCAATGTCACCAGTGGATCAGTGTGGTTTAGAAAAAGAACGGACATGCAATGTCACCAGTGGATCAATGTGGTTTAGGAAAGAACACTCATGCAATGTCTCTAGTGGATCCAATGCATTTTAGGAAAAGAACAAACATGCAAATGTCACAATGTGGTTTAGGAAATAAATAGACATGCAATGTCTCAAGTGGATCCATGTGGTTCAGGAAAAGAACACACATGGAATGTCACTAGTGGATTAATGTGGTTTAGGAAAAAACACGCATGCAATGTCCCAATGTGGTTTAGGAAAAGAACACACATGCAATGTCTCTAGTGGATCGATGTGGTTTAGAAAAAACACACATGCAAATGTCTCTAGTGGATCCATGTGGTTTAGGAAAAGAACACACATGCAATGACCGTAGTGGATCCATGTGGTTTAGGAAAAGAACATACATGCAATGTCACTAGTGGATCAATGTGGTTTAGAAAAAGAAGAGACATGCAATGTCACCACTAGATCAATGTGGTTTAGGAAAAGAATAGACATGCAATGTCACTAGTGGATCAATGTTGTTTAGGAAAAGAACACACATGCAAATGTCACCAGTGGATCAATGTGGTTTAGGAAAAGAACACACATGCAATGACTCTAGTGGATCAATGTGGTTTAGGAAAAGAACACACATGTAGTATCACTAGTGGATCCATGTGGTTTAGGAAAGAACACACATGCAAATGTCTCTAGTGTTCCATGTAGTTTAGGAAAAGAACACACATGCAATGACTCTAATGTATCAATGTGGTTTGGGAAAAGGACACATACGCAAATGTCACTAGTGGATCTATGTGGTTTAGGAGAAGAACACACATGCAATTACTCTACTGGATCCATGTGGTTTAGGAAAAGAATACACATGCAAATGTCACCAGTGGATCCTTGTGGTTTAGGAAAAGAATACACATGCAAATGTCACTAGTGGATCCATGTGGTTTAGGAAAAGAACACACATGCAATGTCTCTAGTGGATCCATGTGGTTTAGGAGAAGAACACACATGCAAATATCACCCGTGGATCCATGTGGTTTAGGAAAAGAACACACATGCAATGACTCGAGTGGATCAATGTGGTTTAGGAAAAGAACACACATGCAACGTAAACCAGTGGATCCATGTGGTTTAGGGAAAGAACACACATGCAATGTCACTAGTGGATCAATGTGGATTAGGAAAAGAACACACATGCAATGTTTCTAGTGGATCCATGTGGTTTATGAAATGTCTCTACTAGATCCATGTAATTTAGGAAAAGAACACACATGCAATGTCACTAGTGGGTCCATGGGGTTTAGGAAAAGAACACACATGCAATATCTCTAGTGGATCCATGTGGTTTAGAAAAAAGAACACGCATGCAAATGTCACCAGTGGATCTATGTGGATTAGGAAAAGAACACACACGCAATTACTCCAGTGGATCAATGTGGTTCAGGAAAAGGCCACACATGCAAAGTTCACCAGTGAATCCATGTGGTTTAGGAAAAGAACACACATGCAATCACTCTAGTGGATCCATATGCTGCAGGAAAAGAACACACATACAATGTCAGCAGTAGATCAATGTGGTTTAGGAAATGAACACACAGGCAAATGACTCCAGTGGATCCATGTAGTTTTGGAAAATAACACACATTCAAATGTCACCAGTGGATCCATGTGGTTTTGGAAAAGAACACACATGCAATGCCTCTACTGGATCCTTGTGGTTTAGGAAAACAACACACATGGAATGACTCTAGTGGATCCATGTGGTTTAGGAAAAGAACACACATGCAATGTCACCAGGGGATCCATGTGGTTTAGAAAAAGAACACACATGAAATGACTCTAGTGGATCCATGTTATTTAGGAAAAGATCACATACACAATGTCACCAATGGAACTATGTGGTTTAGGAAAACAACACACATGCAAATGTCATCAATGGATCAATGTGGTTTAGGAAAAGAACACACATGCAATGGCTCCAGTGGATCCATCTGGTTTAGGAAAAGAACACACATGAAATGTCACAAGTGGATCCATGTGTTTTAGGAAAAGAACACACATGCAAATGTCACCAGTGGATCAATGTGGTTTAGGAAAAGAACACACATCCAATGACTCTAGTGGATCAATGTAGTTTAGGAAAAGAACACACATGCAATGACTCCAATGGTTTCATGTGGTTTAGGTAATGAACACACATGCAATGTCACTATTGGATTCATGTGGTTTAGAAAAAGAACACACATGCAATGACTCTAGTGGATCCATGTGGTTTAGGAAAAGAACACACATGCAAATTTCGCTAGTGAATAAATGTGGTGTAGGACAAGAACACACATGCAATGTCACTAGTGGATCAATGTGGTTCAGAAAAGAACACACATGCAATGTCACTGGTGGATCCATGTGGTACAGGAAAAGAACACACATGCAATGTCACTACTGGATCTATGTAGTTTTGGAAATGAACACACATGCAATGTCACCAGTGGATCCATGTGGTTTAGGAATAGAACACACATGCAATGTCTCTAGTGGATCCATGTGGTTTAGGAAAAGAACACACATGCAAAGTTCACCAGTGGATCCATGTGGTTTAGGAAAAGAACACACATGCAATGTCTCCAGTGGATCCATGTGGTTTAGGAAAAGAACACACATAAAATGTCACAAGTGGATCCATGTGTTTTAGGAAAAGAACACACATGCAAATGTCACCAGTGGATCAATGTGGTTTAGGAAAAGAACACACATGCAATGACTCTAGTGGATCAATGTAGTTTAGGAAAAGAACACACATGCAATAACTCCAATGGTTTCATGTGGTTTAGGTAAAGAACACACATGCAATGTCACTATTGGATTCATGTGGTTTAGAAAAAGAACACACATGCAATGACTCTAGTGGATCCATGTGGTTTAGGAAAAGAACACACATGCAAATTTCGCTAGTGAATAAATGTGGTGTAGGACAAGAACACACATACAATGTCACTAGTGGATCAATGTGGTTCAGGAAAAGAACACACAACCAATGTCACCAGTGGATCCATGTGGTTCAGGAAAAGAACACACATGCAATGTCACTCTTTGGATCCATGTAGTTTTGAAAATGAACACACATGCAATGTCACCAGTACATCCATGTGATTTAGGAAAAGAACACACATGCAATGTCTCTAGTGGATCCATGTGGTTTAGAAAAAGAACATACATGCAAATGTCACCGGTGGATCCATGTGGTTTAGGAGAAGAACACACATGCAAATGTCACCCGTGGATCCATGTGGTTTAGGAAAAGAACACACATGCAATGACTCCAATGGTTTCATCTGGTTTAGGTAATGAACACACATGCAATGTCACTATTGGATTCATGTGGTTTAGAAAAAGAACACACATGCAATGACTCTAGTGGATCCATGTGGTTTAGGAAAAGAACACACATGCAAATTTCGCTAGTGAATAAATGTGGTGTAGGACAAGAACACACATGCAATGTCACTAGTGGATCAATGTGGTTCAGGAAAAGAACACACATGCAATGTCACCAGTGGATCCATGTGGTTCAGGAAAAGAACACACATGCAATGTCACTACTGGATCTATGTAGTTTTGGAAATGAACACACATGCAATGTCACCAGTAGATCCATGTGGTTTAGGAAAAGAACACACATGCAATGTCTCTAGTGGATCCATGTGGTTTAGAAAAAGAACATCCATGCAAATGTCACCGGTGGATCCATGTGGTTTAGGAGAAGAACACACATGCAAATGTCACCCGTGGATCAATGTGGTTTAGGAAATGAACACACAGGCAAATGACTCCAGTGGATCCATGTAGTTTTGGAAAATAACACACATTCAAATGTCACCAGTGGATCCATGTGGTTTTGGAAAAGACCACACATGCAATGCCTCTACTGGATCCTTGTGGTTTAGGAAAACAACACACATGGAATGACTCTAGTGGATCCATGTGGTTTAGGACAAGAACACACATGCAATGTCACCAGGGGATCCATGTGGTTTAGAAAAAGAACACACATTAAATGACTCTAGTGGATCCATGTGATTTAAGAAAAGATCACATACACAATGTCACCAATGGAACTATGTGGTTTAGGAAAACAACACACATGCAAATGTCATCAATGGATCAATGTGGTTTAGGAAAAGAACACACATGCAATGGCTCCAGTGGATCCATATGGTTTAGGAAAAGAACACACATGAAATGTCACAAGTGGATCCATGTGTTTTAGGAAAAGAACGCACATGCAAATGTCACCAGTGGATCAATGTGGTTTAGGAAAAGAACACACATGGAATGACTCTAGTGGATCAATGTAGTTTAGGAAAAGAACACACATGCAATGACTCCAATGGTTTCATGTGGTTTAGGTAATGAAAACACATGCAATGTCACTATTGGATTCATGTGGTTTAGAAAAAGAACACACATGCAATGACTCTAGTGGATCCATGTGGTTTAGGAAAAGAACACACATGCAAATTTCGCTAGTGAATAAATGTGGTGTAGGACAAGAACACACATGCAATGTCACTAGTGGATCAATGTGGTTCAGGAAAAGAACACACATGCAATGTCACCAGTGGATCCATGTGGTTCAGGAAAAGAACACACATGCAATGTCACTACTGGATCTATGTAGTTTTGGAAATGAACACACATGCAATGTCACCAGTGGATCCATGTGGTTTAGGAATAGAACACACATGCAATGTCTCTAGTGGATCCATGTGGTTTAGGAAAAGAACACACATGCAAAGTTCACCAGTGGATCCATGTGGTTTAGGAAAAGAACACACATGCAATGTCTCCAGTGGATCCATGTGGTTTAGGAAAAGAACACACATAAAATGTCACAAGTGGATCCATGTGTTTTAGGAAAAGAACACACATGCAAATGTCACCAGTGGATCAATGTGGTTTAGGAAAAGAACACACATGCAATGACTCTAGTGGATCAATGTAGTTTAGGAAAAGAACACACATGCAATAACTCCAATGGTTTCATGTGGTTTAGGTAAAGAACACACATGCAATGTCACTATTGGATTCATGTGGTTTAGAAAAAGAACACACATGCAATGACTCTAGTGGATCCATGTGGTTTAGGAAAAGAACACACATGCAAATTTCGCTAGTGAATAAATGTGGTGTAGGACAAGAACACACATACAATGTCACTAGTGGATCAATGTGGTTCAGGAAAAGAACACACAACCAATGTCACCAGTGGATCCATGTGGTTCAGGAAAAGAACACACATGCAATGTCACTACTGGATCCATGTAGTTTTGAAAATGAACACACATGCAATGTCACCAGTAGATCCATGTGATTTAGGAAAAGAACACACATGCAATGTCTCTAGTGGATCCATGTGGTTTAGAAAAAGAACATACATGCAAATGTCACCGGTGGATCCATGTGGTTTAGGAGAAGAACACACATGCAAATGTCACCCGTGGATCCATGTGGTTTAGGAAAAGAACACACATGCAATGACTCCAATGGTTTCATCTGGTTTAGGTAATGAACACACATGCAATGTCACTATTGGATTCATGTGGTTTAGAAAAAGAACACACATGCAATGACTCTAGTGGATCCATGTGGTTTAGGAAAAGAACACACATGCAAATTTCGCTAGTGAATAAATGTGGTGTAGGACAAGAACACACATGCAATGTCACTAGTGGATCAATGTGGTTCAGGAAAAGAACACACATGCAATGTCACCAGTGGATCCATGTGGTTCAGGAAAAGAACACACATGCAATGTCACTACTGGATCTATGTAGTTTTGGAAATGAACACACATGCAATGTCACCAGTAGATCCATGTGGTTTAGGAAAAGAACACACATGCAATGTCTCTAGTGGATCCATGTGGTTTAGAAAAAGAACATCCATGCAAATGTCACCGGTGGATCCATGTGGTTTAGGAGAAGAACACACATGCAAATGTCACCCGTGGATCAATGTGGTTTAGGAAATGAACACACAGGCAAATGACTCCAGTGGATCCATGTAGTTTTGGAAAATAACACACATTCAAATGTCACCAGTGGATCCATGTGGTTTTGGAAAAGACCACACATGCAATGCCTCTACTGGATCCTTGTGGTTTAGGAAAACAACACACATGGAATGACTCTAGTGGATCCATGTGGTTTAGGACAAGAACACACATGCAATGTCACCAGGGGATCCATGTGGTTTAGAAAAAGAACACACATTAAATGACTCTAGTGGATCCATGTGATTTAGGAAAAGATCACATACACAATGTCACCAATGGAACTATGTGGTTTAGGAAAACAACACACATGCAAATGTCATCAATGGATCAATGTGGTTTAGGAAAAGAACACACATGCAATGGCTCCAGTGGATCCATATGGTTTAGGAAAAGAACACACATGAAATGTCACAAGTGGATCCATGTGTTTTAGGAAAAGAACACACATGCAAATGTCACCAGTGGATCAATGTGGTTTAGGAAAAGAACACACATGGAATGACTCTAGTGGATCAATGTAGTTTAGGAAAAGAACACACATGCAATGACTCCAATGGTTTCATGTGGTTTAGGTAATGAACACACATGCAATGTCACTATTGGATTCATGTGGTTTAGAAAAAGAACACACATGCAATGACTCTAGTGGATCCATGTGGTTTAGGAAAAGAACACACATGCAAATTTCGCTAGTGAATAAATGTGGTGTAGGACAAGAACACACATGCAATGTCACTAGTGGATCAATGTGGTTCAGGAAAAGAACACACATGCAATGTCACCAGTGGATCCATGTGGTTCAGGAAAAGAACACACATGCAATGTCACTACTGGATCTATGTAGTTTTGGAAATGAACACACATGCAATGTCACCAGTGGATCCATGTGGTTTAGGAAGAGAACACACATGCAATGTCTCTAGTGGATCCATGTGGTTTAGGAAAAGAACACACATGCAAAGTTCACCAGTGGATCCATGTGGTTTAGGAAAAGAACACACATGCAATGTCTCTAGTGGATCCATGTGGTTTAGGAAAAGAACACACATGCAAATGTCACCGGTGGATCCATGTGGTTTAGGAGAAGAACACACATGCAAATGTCACCTGTGGATCCATGTGGTTTAGGAAAAGAACACACATGCAATGACTCCAGTGGATCAATGTGGTTTAGGAAAAGAACACACATGCAATGACTCTAGTGGATCCATACGGTGCAGCAAACAA
Organism: Avena insularis; assembly: GCA_023614405.1. Lineage (NCBI taxonomy): Eukaryota > Viridiplantae > Streptophyta > Magnoliopsida > Poales > Poaceae > Avena > Avena insularis. The sequence goes on from CM042688.1 coordinate 245,231,341, forward strand.
ACACACATGCAATGTCACAAGTGGATCAATGTGGTTTAGGAAAAGAACACATAGGAAAATGACTCCAGTGGATCCATGTAGTTTAGAAAAATAACACAAATTCAAATGTCACTAGTGGATCCATGTGGTTTGGGAAAAGAACACACATGCAATCTCTCTAGTGGATCCTTGTGGTTTAGGAAAACAACACACATGGAATGACTCCAGTGGATCCATGTGGTTTAGGAAAGGAACACACATGCAATGTCACCAGTGGATCAGTGTGGTTTAGAAAAAGAACAGACATGCAATGTCACCAGTGGATCAATGTGGTTTAGGAAAGAACACTCATGCAATGTCTCTAGTGGATCCAATGCAGTTTAGGAAAAGAACAAACATGCAAATGCCACAATGTGGTTTCGGAAAGGAATAGACATGCAATGTCTCAAGTGGATCCATGTGGTTCAGGAAAAGAACACACATGGAATGTCACTAGTGGATTAATGTGGTTTAGGAAAAAACATGCATGCAATGTCCCAATGTGGTTTAGGAAAAGAACACACATGCAATGTCTCTAGTGGATCGATGTGGTTTAGAAAAAACACACATGCAAATGTCTCTAGTGGATCCATGTGGTTTAGGAAAAGAACACACATGCAATGACCGTAGTGGATCCATGTGGTTTAGGAAAAGAACATACATGCAATGTCACTAGTGGATCAATGTGGTTTAGAAAAAGAAGAGACATGCAATGTCACCACTAGATCAATGTGGTTTATGAAAAGAATAGACATGCAATGTCACTAGTGGATCAATGTTGTTTAGGAAAAGAACACACATGCAAATGTCACCAGTGGATCAATGTGGTTTAGGAAAAGAACACACATGTATTATCACTAGTGGATCCATGTGGTTTAGGACAACAACACACATGCAAATGTCTCTAGTGGTCCATGTAGTTTAGGAAAAGAACACACATGCAATGACTCTAATGTATCAATGTGGTTTAGGAAAAGAACACATATGCAAATTTCACTAGGGGATCTATGTGGTTTAGGAGAAGAACACACATGCAATGACTCTACTGGATCCATGTGGTTTAGGAAAAGAATACACATGCAAATGTCACCAGTGGATCCATGTAGTTTAGGAAAAGAACACACATGCAATGTCTCTAGTGGATCCATGTGGTTTAGGAAAAGAACACACATGCAATGACTCTAATGTATCAATGTGGTTTAGGAAAAGAACACATATGCAAATGTCACTAGTGGATCTATGTGGTTTAGGAGAAGAACACACATGCAATGACTCTACTGGATCCATGTGGTTTAGGAAAAGAATACACATGCAAATGTCACCAGTGGATCCATGTGGTTTAGGAAAAGAACACACATGGAATGTCTCTAGTGGATCCATGTGGTTTAGGAAAAGAACACAAATGCAAATGTCACCGGTGGATCCATGTTGTTTAGGAGAAGAACACACATGCAAATGTCACCCGTGGATCCATGTGGTTTAGGAAAAGAACACACATGCAATGACTCCAGTGGATCAATGTGGTTTAGGAAAAGAACACACATGCAACGTAAACCAGTGGATCCATGTGGTTTAGGAAAAGAACACACATGCAATGTCACTAGTGGATCAATGTGGATTAGGAAAAGAACACACATGCAATGTTTCTAGTGGATCCATGTGGTTTATGAAAAGAACACACATGAAATGTCTCTACTAGATCCATGTAATTTAGGAAAAGAACACACATGCAATGTCACTAGTGGGTCCATGTGGTTTAGGAAAAGAACACACATGCAATATCTCTAGTGGATCCATGTGGTTTAGAAAAAGAACACGCATGCAAATGTCACCAGTGGATCCATGTGGATTAGGAAAAGAACACACACGCAATTACTCCAGTGGATCAATGTGGTTCAGGAAAAGAACACACATGCAAAGTTCACCAGTGAAACCATGTGGTTTAGGAAAAGAACACACATGCAATCACTCTAGTGGATCCATATGCTGCCGGAAAAGAACACACATACAATGTCACCAGTGGATCAATGTGGTTTAGGAAATGAACACACAGGCAAATGACTCCAGTGGATCCATGTAGTTTTGGAAAAGAACACACATGCAATGCCTCTACTGGATCCTTGTGGTTTAGGAAAACAACACACATGGAATGACTCTAGTGGATCCATGTGGTTTAGGAAAATAACACACATGCAATGTCACCAGGGGATCCATGTGGTTTAGAAAAAGAACACACATGAAATGACTCTAGTGGATCGATGTGATTTAGGAAAAGATCACATACACAATGTCACCAATGGAACTATGTGGTTTAGGAAAGCAACACACATGCAAATGTCACCAATGGATCAATGTGGTTTAGGAAAAGAACACACATGCAATGACTCTAGTGGATCTATGTAGTTTAGGAAAAGAACACACATGCAATGACTCCAATGGTTTCATGTGGTTTAGGTAAAGAACACACATGCAATGTCACTATTGGATTCATGTGGTTTAGAAAATGAACACACATGCAATGACTCTAGTGGATCCATGTGGTTTAGGAAAAGAACACACATGCAAATTTCGCTAGTGAATAAATGTGTTGTAGGACAAGAACACAAATGCAATGTCACTAGTGGATCAATGTGGTTCAGGAAAAGAACACACATGCAATGTCACCATTGGATCCATGTGGTTCAGGAAAAGAACACACATGCAATGTCACTACTGGATCTATGTAGTTTTGGAAATGAATACACATGCAATGTCACAAGTGGATCCATGTGGTTTAGGAAAAGAACACACATGCAATGTCTCTAGTGGATCCATGTGGTTTAGGAAAAGAACACACATGCAAATGTCACTGGTGGATCCATGTGGTTTAGGAGAAGAACACACATGCAAATGTCACCCGTGGATCCATGTGGTTTAGAAAAAGAACACACATGCAATGACTCCAGTGGATCAATGTGGTTTAGGAAAAGAACACACATGCAACATAAACCAGTGGATCCATGTGGTTTAGGAAAAGAACACACATGCAATGACTCTAGTGGATCCATACGGTGCAGCAAACGAACACACATGCAATGTCACAAGTGGATCAATGTGGTTTAGGAAAAGAACACATAGGAAAATGACTCCAGTGGATCCATGTAGTTTAGAAAAAAAACACAAATTCAAATGGCACTAGTGGATCCATGTGGTTTGGGAAAAGAACACACATGCAAAGTTCACCAGTGAATCCATGTGGTTTAGGAAAAGAACACACATGCAATCACTCTAGTGGATCCATATGCTGCAGGAAAAGAACACACATACAATGTCACCAATTGATCAATGTAGTTTAGGAAATGAACACACAGGCAAATGACTCCAGTGGATCCATGTAGTTTTGGAAAATAACACACATTCAAATGTCACCAGTGGATCCATGTGGTTTTGGAAAAGAACACACATTCAATGCCTCTACTGGATCCTTGTGGTTTAGGAAAACAACACACATGGAATGACTCTAGTGGATCCATGTGGTTTAGGAAAAGAACACACATGCAATGTCACCAGGCGATCCATGTGGTTTAGAAAAAGAACACACATGAAATGACTCTAGTGGATCCATGTGATTTAGGAAAAGATCACATACACAATGTCACCAATAGAACTATGTGGTTTAGGAAAACAACACACATGCAAATGTCACCAATGGATTCATGTGGTTTAGAAAATGAACACACACAATGGCTCCAGTGGATCCATCTGGTTTAGGAAAAGAACACACATGAAATTTCACAAGTGGATCCATGTGTTTTAGGACAACAACACACATGCAAATGTCACCAGTGGATCAATGTGGTTTAGGAAAAGAACACACATGCAATGACTCTAGTGGATCTATGTAGTTTAGGAAAAGAACACACAAGCAATGACTCCAATGGTTTCATGTGGTTTAGGTAAAGAACACAAATGCAATGTCACTATTGGATTCATGTGGTTTAGAAAAAGAACACACATGCAATGACTCTTGTGGATCCATGTGGTTTAGGAAAAGAACACACATGCAAATTTCGCTAGTGAATAAATGTGGTGTAGGACAACAACACACATGCAATGTCACTAGTGGATCAATGTGGTTCAGGAAAAGAACACACATGCAATGTCACCAGTGGATCCATGTGGTTCAGGAAAAGAACACACATGCAATGTCACTACTGGATCTATGTAGTTTTGGAAATGAACACACATGCAATGTCACCAGTGGATCCATGTGGTTTAGGAAAAGAACACACATGCAATGTCTCTAGTGGATCCATGTGGTTTAGGAAAAGAACACACATGCAAATGTCACCGGTGGATCCATGTGGTTTAGGAGAAGAACACACATGCAAATGTCACCCGTGGATCCATGTGGTTTAGGAAAAGAACACACATGCAATGACTCCAGTGGATCAATGTGGTTTAGGAAAAGAACACACATGCAACGTAAACTAGGGGATCCATGTGGTTTTGGATAAGAACACACATGCAATGACTCTAGTGGATCCATACGGTGCAGCAAACGAACACACATGCAATGTCACAAGTGGATCAATGTGGTTTAGGAAAAGAACACACAGGAAAATGACCCTAGTGGATCCATGTAGTTTAGAAAAATAACACAAATTCAAATGTCACTAGTGGATCCATGTGGTTTGGGAAAAGAACACACATGCAATGTCTCTAGTGGATCCTTGTGGTTTAGGAAAACAACACACATGGAATGACTCCAGTGGATCCATGTGGTTTAGGAAAGGAACAGACATGCAATGTCACCAGTGGATCAGTGTGGTTTAGAAAAAGAACAGACATGCAATGTCACCAGTGGATCAATGTGGTTTAGGAAAGAACACATCCAATGTCTCTAGTGGATCCAATGCAGTTTAGGAAAAGAACAAACATGCAAATGTCACAATGTGGTTTAGGAAAGGAATAAACATGCAATGTCTCAAGTGGATCCATGTGGTTCAGGAAAAGAACACACATGGAATGTCACTAGTGGATTAATGTGGTTTAGGAAAAAACACGCATGCAATGTCCCAATGTGGTTTAGGAAAACAACACACATGCAATGTCTCTAGTGGATCGATGTGGTTTAGAAAAAACACACATGCAAATGTCTCTAGTGGATCCATGTGGTTTAGGAAAAGAACACACATGCAATGACCGTAGTGGATCTAAGTGGTTTAGGAAAAGAACATACATGCAATGTCACTAGTGGATCAATGTGGTTTAGAAAAAGAAGAGACATGCAATGTCACCACTAGATCAATGTGGTTTAGGAAAAGAATAGACATGCAATGTCACTAGTGGATCAATGTGGTTTAGGAAAAGAACAAACATGTAAATGTCACCAGTGGATCAGTGTGGTTTAGGAAAAGAACACACATGCAATGACTCTAGTGGATGAATGTGGTTTAGGAAACGAACACACATGTAGTATCACTAGTGGATCCATGTGGTTTAGGACAAGAACACACATGCAAATGTCTCTAGTGGTCCATGTAGTTTAGGAAAAGAACACACATGCAATGACTCTAATGTATCAATGTGGTTTAGGAAAAGAACACACATGCAAATGTCACCAGTGGATCAATGTGGTTTAGGAAAAGAACACACATGCAATGACTCTACTGGATCCATGTGGTTTAGGAAAAGAATACACATGAAAATGTGACCAGTGGATCCATGTGGTTTAGGAAAAGAACACACATGGAATGTCTCTAGTGGATCCATGTGGTTTAGGAAAAGAACATAGATGCAAATGTCACCGGTGGATCCATGTGGTTTAGGAGAAGAACACACATGCAAATGTCACCTGTGGATCCATGTGGTTTAGGAAAAGAACACACATGCAATGACTCTAGTGGATCAATGTGGTTTAGGAAAAGAACACACATGCAACGTAAACCAGTGGATCCATGTGGTTTAGGAAAACAACACACATGCAATGACTCTAGTGGATCCATACGGTGCAGCAAACGAACACACATGCAATGTCACAAGTGGATCAATGTGGTTTAGGAAAAGAACACACAGGAAAATGACCCAAGTGGATCCATGTAGTTTAGAAAAATAACACAAATACAAATGTCACTAGTGGATCCATGTGGTTTGGGAAAAGAACACACATGCAATGTCTCTAGTAGATCCTTGTGGTTTAGGAAAACAACACACATGGAATGACTCTAGTGGATCCATGTGGTTTAGGAAAGGAACACACATGCAATGTCACCAGTGGATCAGTGTGGTTTAGAAAAAGAACAGACATGCAATGTAACCACTGGATCAATGTGGTTTAGGAAAGAACACACATGCAATGTCATCAGTGGATCAATGTGGTTTAGGAAAAGAACACTCATGCAATGTCTCTAGTGGATCCACTGAAGTTTAGGAAAAGAACAAACATGCAAATGTCACAATGTGGTTTAGGAAAGGAATAGACATGCAATGTCTCAAGTGGATCCATGTGCTTTAGGAAAAGAACACACATGGAATGTCACTAGTGGATTAATGTGGTTTAGGAAAAAACATGCATGCAATGTCCCAATGTGGTTTAGGAAAAGAACACACATGCAATGTCTCTAGTGGATCGATGTGGTTTAGAAAAAACACACATGCAAATGTCTCTAGTGGATCCATGTGGTTTAGGAAAAGAACACACATGCAATGACCGTAGTGTATCCATGTGGTTTAGGAAAAGAACATACATGCAATGTCACTAGTGGATCAATGTGGTTTAGAAAAAGAAGAGACATGCAATGTCACCACTAGATCAATGTGGTTTAGGAAAAGAATAGACATGCAATGTCACCAGTGGATCAATGTGGTTTAGGAAAAGAATAGACATGCAATGTCACAAGTGGATCGATGTGGTTTAGGAAAGGAACACACATGCAATGTCACCAGTGGATCAGTGTGGTTTAGAAAAAGAACAGACATGCAATGTCACCAGTGGATCAATGTGGTTTAGGAAAAGAATAGACATGCAATGTCACGAGTGGATCAATGTGGTTTAGGAAAAGAACACACATGCAAATGTCACCAGTGGATCAATGTGGTTTAGGAAAAGAACACACATGCAATGACTCTAGTGGATCAATGTGGTTTAGGAAAAGAACACACATGTAGTATCACTAGTGGATCCATGTGGTTTAGGACAAGAACACACATGCAAATGTCTCTAGTGGTCCATGTAGTTTAGGAAAAGAACACACATGCAATGACTCTAATGTATCAATGTGGTTTAGGAAAAGAACACACATGCAAATGTCACTAGTGGATATATGTGGTTTAACAGAAGAACACACATGCAATGTCACCAGTGGATCAATGTGGTTTAGGAAAGAACACATGCAATATCTCTAGTGGATCCAATGCAGTTTAGGAAAAGAACAAACATGCAAATGTCACAATGTGGTTTAGGAAAGGAATAGACATGCAATGTCTCAAGTGGATCCATGTGGTTCAGGAAAAGAACACACATGGAATGTCACTAGTGGATTAATGTGGTTTAGGAAAAAACACGCATGCAATGTCCCAATGTGGTTTAGGAAAAGAACACACATGCAATGTCTCTAGTGGATCGATGTGATTTAGAAAAAACACACATGCAAATGTCTCTAGTGGATCCATGTGGTTTAGGAAAAGAACACACATGCAATGACCGTAGTGGATCCATGTGGTTTAGGAAAAGAACATACATGCAATGTCACTAGTGGATCAATGTGGTTTAGAAAAAGAAGAGACATGCAATGTCACCACTAGATCAATGTGGTTTAGGAAAAGAATAGACATGCAATGTCACTAGTGGATCAATGTGGTTTAGGAAAAGAACACACATGCAAATGTCACCAGTGGATCAATGTGGTTTAGGAAAAGAACACACATGCAATGACTCTAGTGGATCAATGTGGTTTAGGAAAAGAACACACATGTAGTATCACTAGTGGATCCATGTGGTTTAGGAAAGAACACACATGCAAATGTCTCTAGTGTTCCATGTAGTTTAGGAAAAGAACACACATGCAATGACTCTAATGTATCAATGTGGTTTAGGAAAAGGACACATACGCAAATGTCACTAGTGGATCTATGTGGTTTAGGAGAAGAACACACATGCAATTACTCTACTGGATCCATGTGGTTTAGGAAAAGAATACACATGCAAATGTCACCAGTGGATCCATGTGGTTTAGGAAAAGAATACACATGCAAATGTCACCAGTGGATCCATGTGGTTTAGGAAAAGAACACACATGCAAATGTCACCGGTGGATCCATGTGGTTTAGGAGAAGAACACACATGCAAATGTTACCTATGGACCATGTGGTTTAGGAAAAGAACACACATGCAATGACTCCAGTGGATCAATGTGGTTTAGGAAAAGAACACACATGCAACGTAAACCAGTGGATCCATGTGGTTTAAGAAAAGAACACACATGCAATGACTCTAGTGGATCCATACGGTGCAGCAAACGAACACACATGCAATGTCACAAGTGGATCAATGTGGTTTAGGAAAAGAACACACAGGAAAATGACCCTAGTGGATCCATGTAGTTTAGAAAAATAACACAAATTCAAATGTCACTAGTGGATCCATGTGGTTTGGGAAAAGAACACACATGCAATGTCTCTAGTGGATCCTTGTGGTTTAGGAAAACAACACACATGGAATGACTCCAGTGGATCCATGTGGTTTAGGAAAGGAACACACATGCAATGTCACCAGTGGATCAGTGTGGTTTAGAAAAAGAACAGACATGCAATGTCACCAGTGGATCAATGTGGTTTAGGAAAGAACACATCCAATGTCTCTAGTGGATCCAATGCAGTTTAGGAAAAGAACAAACATGCAAATGTCACAATGTGGTTTAGGAAAGGAATAAACATGCAATGTCTCAAGTGGATCCATGTGGTTCAGGAAAAGAACACACATGGAATGTCACCAGTGGATTAAAGTGGTTTAGGAAAAAACACGCATGCAATGTCCCAATGTGGTTTAGGAAAAGAACACACATGCAATGTCTCTAGTGGATCGATGTGGTTTAGAAAAAACACACATCCAAATGTATCTAATGGATCCATGTGGTTTAGGAAAAGAACACACATGCAATGACCGTAGTGGATCCAAGTGGTTTAGGAAAAGAACATACATGCAATGTCACTAGTGGATCAATGTGGTTTAGAAAAAGAAGAGACATGCAATGTCACCACTAGATCAATGTGGTTTCGGAAAAGAATAGACATGCAATGTCACTAGTGGATCAATGTGGTTTAGGAAAAGAACACACATGCAAATGTCACCAGTGGATCAATGTGGTTTAGGAAAAGAACACACATGCAATGACTCTAGTGGATCAATGTGGTTTAGGAAACGAACACACATGTAGTATCACTAGTGGATCCATGTGGTTTAGGACAAGAACACACATGCAAATGTCTCTAGTGGTCCATGTAGTTTAGGAAAAGAACACACATGCAATGACTCTAATGTATCAATGTGGTTTAGGAAAAGAACACATATGCAAATGTCACTAGTGGATCTATGTGGTTTAGGAGAAGAACACACATGCAATGACTCTACTGGATCCATGTGGTTTAGGAAAAGAATACACATGAAAATGTCACCAGTGGATCCATGTGGTTTAGGAAAATAACACACATGGAATGTCTCTAGTGGATCCATGTGGTTTAGGAAAAGAACACAGATGCAAATGTCACCGGTGGATCCATGTGGTTTAGGAGAAGAACACACATGCAAATGTCACCTGTGGATCCATGTGGTTTAGGAAAAGAACACACATGCAATGACTCCAGTGGATCAATGTGGTTTAGGAAAAGAACACACATGCAACGTAAACCAGTGGATCCATGTGGTTTAGGAAAACAACACACATGCAATGACTCTAGTGGATCCATACGGTGCAGCAAACGAACACACATGCAATGTCACAAGTGGATCAATGTGGTTTAGGAAAAGAACACACAGGAAAATGACCCAAGTGGATCCATGTAGTTTAGAAAAATAACACAAATTCAAATGTCACTAGTGGATCCATGTGGTTTGGGAGAAGAACACACATGCAATGTCTCTAGTAGATCCTTGTGGTTTAGGAAAACAACACACATGGAATGACTCTAGTGGATCCATGTGGTTTAGGAAAGGAACACACATGCAATGTCACCAGTGGATCAGTGTGGTTTAGAAAAAGAACAGACATGCAATGTAACCACTGGATCAATGTGGTTTAGGAAAGAACACACATGCAATGTCACCAGTGGATCAATGTGGTTTAGGAAAAGAACACACATGCAAATGTCACCGGTGGATCCATGTGGTTTAGGAGAAGAACACACATGCAAATGTCACCTATGGATCCATGTGGTTTAGGAAAAGAACACACATGCAATGACTCCAGTGGATCAATGTGGTTTAGGAAAAGAACACACATGCAACGTAAACCAGTGGATCCATGTGGTTTAAGAAAAGAACACACATGCAATGACTCTAGTGGATCCATACGGTGCAGCAAACGAACACACATGCAATGTCACAAGTGGATCAATGTGGTTTAGGAAAAGAACACACAGGAAAATGACCCTAGTGGATCCATGTAGTTTAGAAAAATAACACAAATTCAAATGTCACTAGTGGATCCATGTGGTTTGGGAAAAGAACACACATGCAATGTCTCTAGTGGATCCTTGTGGTTTAGGAAAACAACACACATGGAATGACTCCAGTGGATCCATGTGGTTTAGGAAAGGAACACACATGCAATGTCACCAGTGGATCAGTGTGGTTTAGAAAAAGAACAGACATGCAATGTCACCAGTGGATCAATGTGGTTTAGGAAAGAACACATCCAATGTCTCTAGTGGATCCAATGCAGTTTAGGAAAAGAACAAACATGCAAATGTCACAATGTGGTTTAGGAAAGGAATAAACATGCAATGTCTCAAGTGGATCCATGTGGTTCAGGAAAAGAACACACATGGAATGTCACTAGTGGATTAAAGTGGTTTAGGAAAAAACACGCATGCAATGTCCCAATGTGGTTTAGGAAAAGAACACACATGCAATGTCTCTAGTGGATCGATGTGGTTTAGAAAAAACACACATCCAAATGTATCTAATGGATCCATGTGGTTTAGGAAAAGAACACACATGCAATGACCGTAGTGGATCCAAGTGGTTTAGGAAAAGAACATACATGCAATGTCACTAGTGGATCAATGTGGTTTAGAAAAAGAAGAGACATGCAATGTCACCACTAGATCAATGTGGTTTCGGAAAAGAATAGACATGCAATGTCACTAGTGGATCAATGTGTTTTAGGAAAAGAACACACATGCAAATGTCACCAGTGGATCAATGTGGTTTAGGAAAAGAACACACATGCAATGACTCTAGTGGATCAATGTGGTTTAGGAAACGAACACACATGTAGTATCACTAGTGGATCCATGTGGTTTAGGACAAGAACACACATGCAAATGTCTCTAGTGGTCCATGTAGTTTAGGAAAAGAACACACATGCAATGACTCTAATGTATCAATGTGGTTTAGGAAAAGAACACATATGCAAATGTCACTAGTGGATCTATGTGGTTTAGGAGAAGAACACACATGCAATGACTCTACTGGATCCATGTGGTTTAGGAAAAGAATACACATGAAAATGTCACCAGTGGATCCATGTGGTTTAGGAAAAGAACACACATGGAATGTCTCTAGTGGATCCATGTGGTTTAGGAAAAGAACACAGATGCAAATGTCACCGGTGGATCCATGTGGTTTAGGAGAAGAACACACATGCAAATGTCACCTGTGGATCCATGTGGTTTAGGAAAAGAACACACATGCAATGACTCCAGTGGATCAATGTGGTTTAGGAAAAGAACACACATGCAACGTAAACCAGTGGATCCATGTGGTTTAGGAAAACAACACACATGCAATGACTCTAGTGGATCCATACGGTGCAGCAAACGAACACACATGCAATGTCACAAGTGGATCAATGTGGTTTAGGAAAAGAACACACAGGAAAATGACCCAAGTGGATCCATGTAGTTTAGAAAAATAACACAAATTCAAATGTCACTAGTGGATCCATGTGGTTTGGGAGAAGAACACACATGCAATGTCTCTAGTAGATCCTTGTGGTTTAGGAAAACAACACACATGGAATGACTCTAGTGGATCCATGTGGTTTAGGAAAGGAACACACATGCAATGTCACCAGTGGATCAGTGTGGTTTAGAAAAAGAACAGACATGCAATGTAACCACTGGATCAATGTGGTTTAGGAAAGAACACACATGCAATGTCACCAGTGGATCAATGTGGTTTAGGAAAAGAACACTCATGCAATGTCTCTAGTGGATACAATGCAGTTTAGGAAAAGAACAAACATGCAAATGTCACAATGTGGTTTAGGAAAGGAATAGACATGCAATGTCTCAAGTGGATCCATGTGCTTCAGGAAAAGAACACACATGGAATGTCACTAGTGGATTAATGTGGTTTAGGAAAAAACACGCATGCAATGTCCCAATGTGGTTTAGGAAAAGAACACACATGCAATGTCTCTAGTGGATCGATGTGGTTTAGAAAAAACACACATGCAAATGTCTCTAGTGGATCCATGTGGTTTAGGAAAAGAACACACATGCAATGACCGTAGTGGATCCATGTGGTTTAGGAAAAGAACATACATGCAATGTCACTAGTGGATCAATGTGGTTTAGAAAAAGAAGAGACATGTAATGTCACCACTAGATCAATGTTGTTTAGGAAAAGAATAGACATGCAATGTCACCAGTGGATCAATGTGGTTTAGGAAAAGAATAGACATGCAATGTCACTAGTGGATCCATGTGGTTTAGGAAAGGAACACACATGCAATGTCACCAGTGGATCAGTGTGGTTTAGAAAAAGAACAGACATGCAATGTCACCAGTGGATCAATGTGGTTTAGGAAAGAACACATCCAATGTCTCTAGTGGATCCAATGCAGTTTAGGAAAAGAACAAACATGCAAATGTCACAATGTGGTTTAGGAAAGGAATAGACATGCAATGTCTCAAGTAGATCCATGTGGTTCAGGAAAAGAACACACATGGGATGTCACTAGTGGATTAATGTGGTTTAGGAAAAACACGCATGCAATGTCCCAATGTGGTTTAGGAAAAGAACACACATGCAATGTCTCTAGTGGATCGATGTGGTTTAGAAAAAACACACATGCAAATGTCTCTAGTGGATCCATGTGGTTTAGGAAAAGAACACACATGCATTGACCGTAGTGGATCCATGTGGTTTAGGAAAAGAACATACATGCAATGTCACTAGTGGATCAATGTGGTTTAGAAAAAGAAGAGACATGCAATGTCACCACTAGATCAATGTGGTTTAGGAAAAGAATAGATATGCAATGTCACTAGTGGATCAATGTGGTTTAGGAAAAGAACACACATGCAAATGTCACCAGTGGATCAGTGTGGTTTAGGAAAAGAACACACATGCAATGACTCTAGTGGATCAATGTGGTTTAGGAAAAGAATACACATGAAAATGTCACCAGTGGATCCATGTGGTTTAGGAAAAGAAGACACATGGAATGTCTCTAGTGGATCCATGTGGTTTAGGAAAAGAACACACATGCAAATGTCACCGGTGGATCCATGTGGTTTAGGAGAAGAACACACATGCAAATGTCACCTGTGGATCCATGTGGTTTAGGAAAAGAACACACATGCAATGACTCCAGTGGATCAATGTGGTTTAGGAAAAGAACACACATGCAACGTAAACCAGTGGATCCATGTGGTTTAGGAAAACAACACACATGCAATGACTCTAGTGGATCCATACGGTGCAGCAAACGAACACACATGCAATGTCACAAGTGGATCAATGTGGTTTAGGAAAAGAACACACAGGAAAATGACCCAAGTGGATCCATGTAGTTTAGAAAAATAACACAAATTCAAATGTCACTAGTGAATCCATGTGGTTTGGGAAAAGAACACACATGCAATGTCTCTAGTAGATCCTTGTGGTTTAGGAAAACAACACACATGGAATGACTCTAGTGGATCCATGTGGTTTAGGAAAGGAACACACATGCAATGTCACCAGTGGATCAGTGTGGTTTAGAAAAAGAACAGACATGCAATGTAACCACTGGATCAATGTGGTTTAGGAAAGAACACACATGCAATGTCATCAGTGGATCAATGTGGTTTAGGAAAAGAACACTCATGCAATGTCTCTAGTGGATCCAATGAAGTTTAGGAAAAGAACAAACATGCAAATGTCACAATGTGGTTTAGGAAAGGAATAGACATGCAATGTCTCAAGTGGATCCATGTGCTTTAGGAAAAGAACACACATGGAATGTCACTAGTGGATTAATGTGGTTTAGGAAAAAACATTGCATGCAATGTCCCAATGTGGTTTAGGAAAAGAACACACATGCAATGTCTCTAGTGGATCGATGTGGTTTAGAAAAAACACACATGCAAATGTCTCTAGTGGATCCATGTGGTTTAGGAAAAGAACACACATGCAATGACCGTAGTGGATCCATGTGGTTTAGGAAAAGAACATACATGCAATGTCACTAGTGGATCAATGTGGTTTAGAAAAAGAAGAGACATGCAATGTCACCACTAGATCAATGTGGTTTAGGAAAAGAATAGACATGCAATGTCACCAGTGGATCAATGTGGTTTAGGAAAAGAATAGACATGCAATGTCACAAGTGGATCCATGTGGTTTAGGAAAGGAACACACATGCAATGTCACCAGTGGATCAGTATGGTTTAGAAAAAGAACAGAAATGCAATGTCACCAGTGGATCAATGTGGTTTAGGAAAAGAATAGACATGCAATGTCACCAGTGGATCAATGTGGTTTAGGAAAAGAACACACATGCAAATGTCACCAGTGGATCAATGTGGTTTAGGAAAAGAACACACATGCAATGACTCTAGTGGATCAATGTGGTTTAGGAAAAGAACACACATGTAGTATCACTGGTGGATCCATGTGGTTTAGGACAAGAACACACATGCAAATGTCTCTAGTGGTCCATGTAGTTTAGGAAAAGAACACACATGCAATGACTCTAATGTATCAATGTGGTTTAGGAAAAGAACACACATGCAAATGTCACTAGTGGATCTATGTGGTTTAGGAGAAGAACACACATGCAATGTCACCAGTGGATCAATGTGGTTTAGGAAAGAACACATGCAATGTCTCTAGTGGATCCAATGCAGTTTAGGAAAAGAACAAACATGCAAATGTCACAATGTGGTTTAGGAAAGGAATAGACATGCAATGTCTCAAGTGGATCCATGTGGTTCAGGAAAAGAACACACATGGAATGTCACTAGTGGATTAATGTGGTTTAGGAAAAAACACGCATGCAATGTCCCAATGTGGTTTAGGAAAAGAACACACATGCAATGTCTCTAGTGGATCGATGTGGTTTAGAAAAAACACACATGCAAATGTCTCTAGTGGATCCATGTGGTTTAGGAAAAGAACACACATGCAATGACCGTAGTGGATCCATGTGGTTTAGGAAAAGAACATACATGCAATGTCACTAGTGGAACAATGTGGTTTAGAAAAAGAAGAGACATGCAATGTCACCACTAGATCAATGTGGTTTAGGAAAAGAATAGACATGCAATATCACTAGTGGATCAATGTGGTTTAGGAAAAGAACACACATGCAAATGTCACCAGTGGATCAATGTGGTTTAGGAAAAGAACACACATGCAATGACTCTAGTGGATCAATGTGGTTTAGGAAAAGAACACACATGTAGTATCACTAGTGGATCCATGTGGTTTAGGACAAGAACACACATGCAAATGTCTCTAGTGGTCCATGTAGTTTAGGAAAAGAACACACATGCAATGACTCTAATGTATCAATGTGGTTTAGGAAAAGAACACACATGCAAATGTCACTAGTGGATCTATGTGGTTTAGGAGAAGAACACACATGCAATGTCACCAGTGGATCAATGTGGTTTAGGAAAGAACACATGCAATGTCTCTAGTGGATCCAATGCAGTTTAGGAAAAGAACAAACATGCAAATGTCACAATGTGGTTTAGGAAAGGAATAGACATGCAATGTCTCAAGTGGATCCATGTGGTTCAGGAAAAGAACACACATGGAATGTCACTAGTGGATTAATGTGGTTTAGGAAAAAACACGCATGCAATGTCCCAATGTGGTTTAGGAAAAGAACACACATGCAATGTCTCTAGTGGATCGATGTGGTTTAGAAAAAACACACATGCAAATGTCTCTAGTGGATCCATGTGGTTTAGGAAAAGAACACACATGCAATGACCGTAGTGGATCCATGTGGTTTAGGAAAAGAACATACATGCAATGTCACTAGTGGATCAATGTGGTTTAGAAAAAGAAGAGACATGTAATGTCACCACTAGATCAATGTGGTTTAGGAAAAGAATAGACATGCAATGTCACTAGTGGATCAATGTGGTTTAGGAAAAGAACACACATGCAAATGTCACAAGTGGATCAATGTGGTTTAGGAAAAGAACACACATGCAATGACTCTAGTGGATCAATGTGGTTTAGGAAAAGAACACACATGTAGTATCACTAGTGGATCCATGTGGTTTAGGACAAGAACACACATGCAAATGTCTCTAGTGGTCCATGTAGTTTAGGAAAAGAACACACATGCAATGACTCTAATGTATCAATATGGTTTAGGAAAAGAACACATATGCAAATGTCACTAGTGGATCTATGTGGTTTAGGAGAAGAACACACATGCAATGACTCTACTGGATCCATGTGGTTTAGGAAAAGAATACACATGAAAATGTCACCAGTGGATCCATGTGGTTTAGGAAAAGAACACACATGCAATGTCTCTAGTGGATCCATGTGGTTTAGGAAAAGAACACACATGCAAATGTCACCGGTGGATCCATGTGGTTTAGGAGAAGAACACATATGCAAATGTCACCTGTGGATCCATGTGGTTTAGGAAAAGAACACACATGCAATGACTCCAGTGGATCAATGTGGTTTAGGAAAAGAACACACATGCAACGTAAACCAGTGGATCCATTTGGTTTAAGAAAAGAACACACATGCAATGACTCTAGTGGATCCATACGGTGCAGCAAACGAACACACATGCAATGTCACAAGTGGATCAATGTGGTTTAGGAAAAGAACACACAGGAAAATGACCCAAGTGGATCCATGTAGTTTAGAAAAATAACTCAAATTCAAATGTCACTAGTGGATCCATGTGGTTTGGGAAAAGAACACACATGCAATGTCTCTAGTAGATCCTTGTGGTTTAGGAAAACAACACACATGGAATGACTCTAGTGGATCCATGTGGTTTAGGAAAGGAACACACATGCAATGTCACCAGTGGATCAGTGTGGTTTAGAAAAAGAACAGACATGCAATGTAACCACTGGATCAATGTGGTTTAGGAAAGAACACACATGCAATGTCATCAGTGGATCAATGTGGTTTAGGAAAAGAACACTCATGCAATGTCTCTAGTGGATCCAATGCAGTTTAGGAAAAGAACAAACATGCAAATGTCACAATGTGGTTTAGGAAAGGAATAGACATGCAATGTCTCAAGTGGATCCATGTGGTTCAGGAAAAGAACACACATGGAATGTCACTAGTGGATTAATGTGGTTTAGGAAAAAACACACATGCAATGTCCCAATGTGGTTTAGGAAAAGAACACACATGCAATGTCTCTAGTGGATCGATGTGGTTTAGAAAAAACACACATGCAAATGTCTCTAGTGGATCCATGTTGTTTAGGAAAAGAACACACATGCAATGACCGTAGTGGATCCATGTGGTTTAGGAAAAGAACATACATGCAATGTCACTAGTGGATCAATGTGGTTTAGAAAAAGAAGAGACATGCAATGTCACCACTAGATCAATGTGGTTTAGGAAAAGAATAGACATGCAACGTCACCAGTGGATCAATGTGGTTTAGGAAAAGAACACACATGCAAATGTCACCAGTGGATCAATGTGGTTTAGGAAAAGAACACACATGCAATGACTCTAGTGGATCAATGTGGTTTAGGAAAAGATAACACATGTAGTATCACTAGTGGATCCATGTGGTTTAGGACAAGAACACACATGCAAATGTCTCTAGTGGTCCATGTAGTTTAGGAAAAGAACACACATGCAATGACTCTAATGTATCAATGTGGTTTAGGAAAAGAACACACATGCAAATGTCACTAGTGGATCTATGTGGTTTAGGAGAAGAACACACATGCAATGACTCTACTAGATCCATGTGGTTTAGGAAAAGAACACACATGCAAATGTCACCGGTGGATCCATGTGGTTTAGGAGAAGAACACATATGCAAATGTCACCTGTGGATCCATGTGGTTTAGGAAAAGAACACACATGCAATGACTCCAGTGGATCAATGTGGTTTAGGAAAAGAACACACATGCAACGTAAACCAGTGGATCCATTTGGTTTAAGAAAAGAACACACATGCAATGACTCTAGTGGATCCATACGGTGCAGCAAACGAACACACATGCAATGTCACAAGTGGATCAATGTGGTTTAGGAAAAGAACACACAGGAAAATGACCCAAGTGGATCCATGTAGTTTAGAAAAATAACTCAAATTCAAATGTCACTAGTGGATCCATGTGGTTTGGGAAAAGAACACACATGCAATGTCTCTAGTAGATCCTTGTGGTTTAGGAAAACAACACACATGGAATGACTCTAGTGGATCCATGTGGTTTAGGAAAGGAACACACATGCAATGTCACCAGTGGATCAGTGTGGTTTAGAAAAAGAACAGACATGCAATGTAACCACTGGATCAATGTGGTTTAGGAAAGAACACACATGCAATGTCATCAGTGGATCAATGTGGTTTAGGAAAAGAACACTCATGCAATGTCTCTAGTGGATCCAATGCAGTTTAGGAAAAGAACAAACATGCAAATGTCACAATGTGGTTTAGGAAAGGAATAGACATGCAATGTCTCAAGTGGATCCATGTGGTTCAGGAAAAGAACACACATGGAATGTCACTAGTGGATTAATGTGGTTTAGGAAAAAACACACATGCAATGTCCCAATGTGGTTTAGGAAAAGAACACACATGCAATGTCTCTAGTGGATCGATGTGGTTTAGAAAAAACACACATGCAAATGTCTCTAGTGGATCCATGTTGTTTAGGAAAAGAACACACATGCAATGACCGTAGTGGATCCATGTGGTTTAGGAAAAGAACATACATGCAATGTCACTAGTGGATCAATGTGGTTTAGAAAAAGAAGAGACATGCAATGTCACCACTAGATCAATGTGGTTTAGGAAAAGAATAGACATGCAACGTCACCAGTGGATCAATGTGGTTTAGGAAAAGAACACACATGCAAATGTCACCAGTGGATCAATGTGGTTTAGGAAAAGAACACACATGCAATGACTCTAGTGGATCAATGTGGTTTAGGAAAAGATAACACATGTAGTATCACTAGTGGATCCATGTGGTTTAGGACAAGAACACACATGCAAATGTCTCTAGTGGTCCATGTAGTTTAGGAAAAGAACACACATGCAATGACTCTAATGTATCAATGTGGTTTAGGAAAAGAACACACATGCAAATGTCACTAGTGGATCTATGTGGTTTAGGAGAAGAACACACATGCAATGACTCTACTAGATCCATGTGGTTTAGGAAAAGAATACACATGCAAATGTCACCAGTAGATCCATGTGGTTTAGGAAAAGAACACACATGCAATGTCTCTAGTGGATCCATGTGATTTAGCAAAAGAACACACGTGCAATGACTCTAGTGGATCAATGTGGTTTAGGAAAAGAACAAACATGCAAATGTCACCAGTGGATCAATGTGGTTTAGGAAAAGAACACACATGCAATGTATCTAGTGCATCCATGTGGTTTAGGAAAAGAACACACATGCAATGACTCTAGTGGATCCATGTGGTTTAAGAAAAGAAAACACATGCAATGTCACGAGTGGATCCGTGCGGTTTAGGAAAAGAACACACATGCAATGACTCTAGTGGATCCATGTGGTTTAGGAAAAGGACACACATGTAATGTCACCTGTAACATCCCAATTTCAGCAACTCTGATTAGTTGTCCAGAATGCAAAGATCAGGGGGAACAAAAACTTTTTCTTGTTAAGTGTTGTAGTGTTTCCTTGTGTTTGTCTATGCTTATGCATCTGAATGGATAGCATAGGACATACTTCTTACCTCAACATCAGATCACAAAAGCTATTTAACAAATCTGTCCTGGCTAAGTTGACATACTTCTCAAATGTTCTAGCATTTCAAAACCTGAGCCAAGATGCCTTGCAAACCAAAAATATTTTAGTAGCTTCTATTGACCAAACTATGGAGAGCTACATAATAGAACCTCCTTATATTTTCTAGATAGGACTTTCAACTACTCTTATCTTTTTATAAAGCCTTTGAATCCTACTCTTGGTAGAAATACCAAGGAATCTCGCCTTACTCAACTCCAACTCTTCAAAATACCCATCTCTACCTCAAGCTAGGCTTGATGGTATCCATATAAGTAGAGTGTTTTGTCTGGAAGATGAATTGCCTTGATTTGTTCTTGGATTTGTTTGCTTAGGTGGTAGTTTGAGCTATTATAGGAGCTCATACACTAGGATCAAGATGTTTTAAGATCACAACACCCTAAGAAAGAATACAAAGAGAGATCTAATCTCTATCCACTAGGTGATCATCCAAAACCATTAACCATATCAACTTTGAAGTGATCCATTCTAGAAGTTTCCAAATCATTGAAGACTAATATCAAGCATGGATCTATCCTATTCAATATACCCTTCATCACCATCTACTTGATGATGACTTGGAACCTTGTATCATCTCAAAAGCATCCCCCCTTGTACTCTAGTCAAAATCCTCAAAACTGCCATTGATTAAGTCTGAAAACTGTTTCAACATCACTTCTTTGAATGTCTCCCTCTCTAAACCCTTGAGCATTTTTGGAAATGCACTTGAACAATATTGTATACCATCATAAGGACTACCAAGGCCCACTCTTACCCTTGGTTAGACCATCCTCTAACCCCCTTGTTCTTGATAGTTTTGCAGGCAAGAAAATAATAATTCCTGCAAATCTTATCAACATGCCTACTTTGGAAGAAGCTCACACCTACATGTTATCTTATTTTCACCAAATATTTGCATGATTGTATTATACTCATAAAGGTATAGCAATACCTACTTCACTTGTTCCAAATGGATCCTTGTGCTTCAAAAACCCACAAGGTTTTGAAGGCTATTTGGTAATCTGCTTCGGCAGTCTTATTTTATTCAAAGTTTGGAATCAATCCTTGGAGAGCTCAAGCATGATCAAGCCAAAACTTCTGTACCATGGTGATCTACATAACTTGGTCTATATATCCATATAGCCCTTGAACCAAGGGGAGCCTTGAGCTCCAAGATACAACCATGTTTTGATGGTATGAAAGTAACATCATCCTATATCCTTTCTTCCTTGTTTCTTACCAAAATCAACTTGGGTTCTCAAATCAAAAGGTTGAAAATGCTATATACACCTTGTGGACCTCAACTACCTTGTATATAAATATTTAACAAATATTATCCATGATTATTATGGGCCAAAACCTATTAATCTCTTAAATTGGCAAAAACTCCAAAACTTAATCTATAAAAGAAAGTTTGATTTTCTCCAAAACACATCCCCATATTTAGGATCATTTGAAGTCTAATTATCATATTACATCTTCCAACTTCAAAAGTAAATAGTTTTGAAGAGCTTTATTATTTATTTTTGCCCTTTTACTTAAATGGCAAAAATGGAATAAAAATTGTTTTAAACACTTTTAATCCCAAATAAATCACTGGAAAATTCCTCAAAGTATGGATTCATTTTTAGAGCTATCTCACATGAAAAACCACGCTTGTCCCATTCAAAAATATCAAACCATCTTCTAAAATCATTTCAGAACTATTTGATTATTTGATAGAAAAATGATCTAGAATATTCTAAAAAATCCCAATTAATTCATGGAGTTATATCTTGACCTTACCAAGCTACCACTACCATAACCCCATCTTTGCAAGATCAAGTATTCAAGGATTGTTTCATGGGAATCAATGTGGACAAAATGGAGTTTAACCCTTTATTCAACTCCAAATCCCTTCCCAACCATCCTCCCCCATCTATTTGATAACCACAGCACCTCACTCTCTCTGTGGTCGAATTACATTGTAGTATGTGACCTACCCTGCCCTAGGTCCCTTGGATGAAGAGAAAGAATCCTCTTTATTAAATCTTGCATTTAAAGCAGCAACACCACCACCCTCTCGCCCCACTCAGTGCTCGACCACCAGTGTCCCACATCACCTCTCCGCCGCCCCATCGCCCTATCCCCGACCGGCACTCCCTCTCCATGCCCTCCCATGAACTTATCCCACCGTGACCCCTACCTCTAGAAACAAAAGGGTAGAGGCCACCCTAGCCACTCTACTTTCTCCCAGTACACTCCACCATCTCCCTCTTATCTCCCCATAGCTCCAGATCCCCTACCCTAGCTTTCTATAGACATGGATAAGGAGAAGACACCTTCTCGGGTTCCAAGCATGTAGGCAAGTTTGCAGGCCACCCTGACCACTACTCCCCTTCTCCTCTCCAGTTCTGAGATCCCCACACTCCTCTCCCTCTAATCCACCTCTCCCTCCTTCCTAGGAATAGCCCCACGGGCGACACCGTCGAGCTCCGACGAAGCTCGCTTTGGACGTCTTCGCGCACAACCTCTCTAGGAGATGAACCCCCTCGTGCCGACCATCTCTAGAGTCGCCGTCGCACGCTGCCTCTTCTCCACAGATCCATGGCCGCCGAGCCCCCGGTGAGTCTCCCTGCTCATCCCTATCGCTGCTAGGATTTTCCCCTGTTTCCACGACGACCTGAGGAAGAAGATGGGACGAGGGCCGTCGATCCCCACTAAATCGGACGGCCCAGGCGCCTCCTTATGCCTTCGCTCTTGCCCGGTCACCGAGAGGCGGGCCCTGCCCTGGTGGCCTTCAATTCCCCTTCCCGCTCAGCGCTTTACTGGGGTGACCCGATCTGCGGGTCGGTCGACTTGATTCGACTGTGTCTTTTCTCCATTATATTCAATCTTTTTCCAATTACTGCTTCTGATTAAATGGGACTGCTAGGATTAAATCCAAACAAAAATGGAAATCAGCATATTTATCCCAGATCTAAATTTATACAGGTTCTCATATGTTTTATAAACCATTCGAAACCACTCCCTTGCCAAAATTAAATACTAGTATTTTCTGAGAATTAATACACCAAATAATGTCCATTTGCATAAATAAATTTCTCAGGGTTTTACATAAATCCAAATGGAGTGAAACGAGTTTCATCTCGTATATAGTCATTATACCTACTCATGGACCTTGGTCCCTTGACAAGTTGAGCTATATTTTTATTGTAGTAAAAATGATAAAAACACTCCCAAACTGCATTTAGAAAAATCCCTAGGTCAATATAAACTAGCTATTGAGTTGTTTCCAACTATAAGTAATGTGGTAAATCAAGATCTATCAATACCCAGGAGTTAAAGAATTATTGACCTCTTGACGAATTTTAATGATTTAAACCCTTCTATCTAGGGTTATTTCAGTAGATAAATCCTAACAGTAGTTTTACAATTCAAAAATTAGTGGTTCTAATTTCTACAGAAAGGTACTTCCAGTACCTAGCTTGTTTCCTTGGAATAATATCAAAATCTTCTATAGATTTCATCTGGTGAAAAAGACAATATAGGTACAAAACTGACTTTGGAAATTTCCTAAGGGCATTCTGTTAATTTTTTTGAAGTGATTCCAACTCTGAGTGGATAAATCCATCAAACTCTACTGAACCATCTAAGGAAATAATTTTTGGAGCTCTAGAACCTTTCTGATGAATTATTTCCTAAAACTAGAATTTCTATCACAAGAAAAATCATTATAAATCACTAGAAATTGATAAATTAGTGACACCACGTTTGTTGGTTTCATTTGATCAATACCTATCTAGTGATATCGTCTTTGCAGATTGAAATCATACAAAACCTGACCTTGGTTTAAAAACCCTTAAGCAAGTATATTTGGCATCCAAAATTCATTAAAGAAACCCACATTTGCTCTTCAAACATTCCCACTTGCTTAAATCCAACTACTCAAAACCTACTGATTTATAAACTTGTATTGTTCATTGCTTTCTGTATGTATTGATACTTGTATGCCTATTTTTGATTGTGCCATTACTTGTTTGCATGTATACTCGATGATGGCGATAGTTGCGTTTGTACTAACGACAATAAGAAGTCTTTTATTATTGTTGGCTTTGGTACTCTCGGGTGTTCTAAGAAGAAGTCCAGGGACATATTGCCATTGTTGATTGCAGGGAAGCCACCTTCTTGCTCATAAGCCTTGTCCTACTGTTTTACTTATGCATGTTTTACCTACTTTTTATAAAACTGCCTTTTTTATACTACGATGATCTGTATCTGGTAGTGGCTTGGCTCCTCCAAACCATTACACCTTGGTACTATTAAGTATAATCCCCTTGATGACACCTATTGGTCCCTAGTAGGATAGTTGGTGTATAACACCATACCCCTTTGGAGACCCCGATTTGGCCGAAGCAAAGCTATATGATGGGAAGACCCCGGAAAAGTTTACAAAATGTTTTATGATGAAACCTTGGTGAGGTTAGACCTACCAAGAGATGTTTGAGGAAATAAAAAGGGTATTGTTTTACAAAATGCAGAAGGAAAGATGGAGGAAAAAAGTTTACAAAAACGCACCCGGTTCTTTGCAGTTTTGCTAGAACAATTAACCCGTGCAACCACATTACTCTGCAATGGGATAGGGCTCGATTTGATGTTTGTTTATTCTGGTATAAGCTGCCTCGCAACGATTACAGGGGATAAAAATCCCTGGAGGGTGGGCCTTCTCCTATAAAGGTCCATGTGAGACATCGACCTGGAGAAGGAACGAAGGGTCTATGGGCCTCCACGCGTTACTATGAGCCCCTCATTGAAAGCGCACACTTTGTGGAGTGGAAAAAAGCGCTCTGGTTGGCTTGGGAACTATATAGGGCGTCCCGGTGTTGAGGGGCAAAAAGTCATAGGGTAGGCACTTATATTGGGGTGGGCATCCGGAGAGTCTTTATCGGTTACTCGCCCCACGATCGGTGTAGATCAGGGTAGGGTACCCGGATGGTGTGGGTAAAGTGTACAACCTCTGTAGAGTGTAAATCTATTCGAATAGCCGTGTCCGCGGTCATGGACAGTTGGGAAGGTTGCTGTATAGCGGTGCTGGTTTTGATTTCAAAAAGGATTTTGGAAAAGCAATGGCTTTGGAAATGTTTTGACCATGGGATGGTCGGAAAGGATACATGTTTTGACCATGGGATGGTCAGACAGGAAGGAAAGGAGTTTGGTCATGGGATGACCGGAAGGAGGAATAAATGGGTGACCTAGTCCTTTTGTTTTCCAAATGTTTTCAAAAAGGTTTTAGAAATGTTTTACAAAGGTTTTCAACAAAGTTATGTAGATGCCATATCTACAAGAGAAACTAGCTGAGAAAATAAACTCTCTTGGATCCCTTCTACTACCACAGCCATATTGCATATCCTGTTGTTATTACTATTCTCTTAAGGTGGTTTGCGAGTACATTCAAAGTACTCACTGGCATTGTCCCTGGCTATTAATTTGGTCAGATATCAAGAAGAGGATGAAGTTGACGGCTATGCGAGTTAGGACGTTCTCCCAGTCAGTTGCCTATAGGTTAAGGCATGGCTCGGGCTCTACACTTGATGAAGTTCCGCTGATGTTTATTGATGTAGCCATAATGGCATGTAAGGTATGACATGTATCCGCTTAAGAAATGGATGTTTACTTTGATACTTGAGGGTTATATGCCACGACTAACAGATCATGGGATCATGGTGTATGCATAACAGGGATTCTCGGAGGATTAATCTGGGGGCCCCACATCACCAGTGGATCAATGTGGTTTAGAAAAAGAACAAACATGCAATGTCACCACTGGATCAATGTGGTTTAGGAAAAGAAAAGACATGCAATTTCACTAGTGGATCAATGTAGTTTAGGAAAAGAACATACATGCAGTAGACCTAGTGGATCCATCCAGATTAGGAAAAGAACACTCATGCAAACGTCATAATATGGTTTAGGAAAGGAATAGACATGCAATGTCTCTAGTGGATCCATGTGGTTCAGGAAAAGAACATACACGGAATGTCACTAGTGGATCAATGTGATTTAGGAAAAGAACACACATGCAAATGTCACTGGTGGATCCATGTGGTTTAGGAAAAGAACACACATGCAAATTTCAAAAGTGGATAAATGTGGTTTAGGAAAAGAACACACATGCAATGTCACTAGTGGATCAATGTGGTTTAGGAAAAGAACACACGTGGAATGTCACCAGTGGATCCATGTGGTTCAGGAAAAGAACATAGATGCAATGTCACTAGTGGATCATGTGGTTTAAGAAAAGAACACACATGCAATGTCTCTAGTGGATCCATGTGGTTTAGGAAAAGAACACACATGAAATGTCTCTACTAGATCCATGTAGTTTTCGAAAAGAACACACATGCAATGTCACTAGTGGGTCCATGGGGTTTAGCAAAAGAACACACATGCAATATCTCTAGTGGATCCATGTGGTTTAGGTAAAGAACACACATGCAATGACTCTAGTGGATCCATGTGGTTTAGGACAAGAACATACATGCAAATTTCACCAGTGAATAAATGTGGTTTAGGAAAACAACACACATGCAATGTCACTAGTGGATCAATGTGGTTCAGGAAAAGAACACACATGCAATGTCACTAGTGGATCCATGTGGTTCAGGAAAAGAACACACATGCAATGTCACTAGTGGATCAATGTGGTTTAGGAAAAGAACAGACATGCAATGTCTCTAGTGGATCCCTGTGGTTTAGGAAATGAACACACATGCAATGTCACCAGTGGATCCATGTGGTTTAGGAAAAGAAGACACATGCAATGTCTCTAGTGGATCCATTTGGTTTAGGAAAAGAACACACATGCAAATGTAACGGATGGATCCATGTGGTTTAGGAAAAGAACACATATACAATGTCACCTGTGGATCCATGTGGTTTATGAAAAGAACACAAATGCAACGACTCAAGTGGATCAATGTGGCTCAAGGAAAGAACACACATGCAACCTAAACCAGTGGATCCATGTGGTTTAGGAAAAGAACACACATGTAATGACTCTAGTGGATCCATACGGTGCAGCAAACGAACACACATGCAATGTCATGAGTGGATCAATGTCGTTTAGGAAAAGAACACACATGCAAATGACTCAAGTGTATCCTTGTTGTTTAGGAAAATAACACAAATTCAAATGTCACCAGTGGATCAATGTGGTCTGGGAAAAGAACACACATGTAATGTCTCTAGTGGATCCTTGTGGTTTATGAAAACAACACACATCGATTGACTCCAGTGGATCCATGTGGTTTAGGAAAAGAACACACATGCAATGTCACTAGGGGATCCATGTGGTTGAGGAAAAGAACACACATGAAATGACTCTAGTGGATCCATGTGATTTAGGAAAAGATCACACATGCAATGTCACCAGTGGAACTATGTGGTTTAGGAAAACAACACACATGAAATGTCACCAATGCATCCATGTGGTTTAGGAAAAGAACACACATGCAATGTCACGAGTGGACCCATGCGGTTTAGGAAAAGAACACACATGCAATGACGCTCGTGGATCCATGTGGTTTAGGAAAAGAACACACATGCAATGTCACTAGTGGATCAATGTGGTTTAGAAAAAGAAGTGACATGCAATGTCACCACTTGATCAATGTGGTTTAGGAAAAGAATAGACATGCAATGTCACTAGTGCATCCATGTGGTTTAGGAAAAGAACACACATGCAAATGTCACCAGTGGATCAATGTGGTTTAGGAAAAGAACACACATGTGCTTAGCCCAAAATATATCGAGCCCGATGGGGAACCCCAAGAGGAAGGTATGATGAGGACAGCAGCAAGTTTTCCCTCAGTTATGAAACCAATGTTATCAATCTAGCAGGAGAAAGGAAACATCTCAAAGTTGTTGCTAGCTGGACTTTGGCAGGGCACACTACCGGTGCCAGCAGCAACGTGGAAACCTGCACAACACAGCCATAGAACTTTGCCCCCAACTTGCAATGAGGTTGTCAATCTCACCGGTTTTGCTGAAACATAGGATTAAATGTATTGAGTGGAAGAAAGTAATAGTTTGTAGAAAGCAGTAAACAGTTGATTGTAGATTAATGATAAAAGAAAGGACCGGGGTCCATAGTTCACTAGTGGTGGCTCTCCTTAAGATAGATGACATGTTGGGTGAACAAATTACAGCGGGGCAATTGACAAACATCGAGAAAGCATCCCTGCATATACTACTCATGTTGACTCCTTTGAGATTTTATTGGGCATTACAACATTATACATAGACCGTAATCGAACTGCATCTATGACTAATAATCCACCTTCAGGTTATCATCCGAACACCTCCAGTATTAAGTTGCAAGCAATAGATAATTGCATTATGCACTGCGTGTAAAGTAAACAATACGATTGTTCTATGAACAAAGGATTGTTGTTTTCTCCCTAGTAGCAACAACACATCTAGTACCTTAGAGATTTCTGTCACTTCCCCAGATTACTAGAGGCATGAACCCACTATCATGCATAAATATCAACTCTTGGAGTTGCTAGCATCTACTTGGCCAAGATAGCTACTAACAATGAAAGCATGCTAGATCACAAACAACAAAGACATGATAGAATCAATAATCAATCTGAAATAGCATCTCAATATCCATCGGATTCCCACAAACACAACATGTAGAATTACAAATAGATGATCTTTATCATGAAAGGAGCTCACAAGATCTAAACATGATAGCACAAAGGAGAAGAACCAGCCATCGAGCTACTACATGGACCCTTAGTCCAAGGATGAACTACTCACGCATCACACCGGAGGCTTGCATGGTGATGAAGAAGGCCTCTAGGGTGAATTCCCCTTTCCGACAGGGTGTCGGGAAGAGCTTTAGATCCCCCCGATCTAGGGATGGAGATGACGGCGGCTATAGACTCTTTCGTGGAATTTTGATCGGGTACTTAGGGTTTCTGTATCTGAGGGATCTTATAGGCGAAAGGAGAGGCCGAGGGGGTGCCTGGGCTCGCCACACCACCCCCTAGCACATGCCAAGCCTGGTCGCACGGCCAGGTGGTGTGGCCGCCCTTTGGCCCCTCTCCGTCTCGTATTCTGGCTCCTTGTGTCCCTCGGTGAAAAACTGACTTTGGCTTTTGTCCCGTCCAATTCTGAGAATATTAATTTTCAGACTTTCCTGGAACCAAAAACTGCAGAAAACGGGCAGCTGGCACTGTGGCTCTTGTTAATAGGTTAGTCCAAGAAAGTGTATACAAAGTACTCCAAAGTGTGGACAAAACACAAGATAGTAGATAAAACCAAGCATGGAACATCAAAAATTATGGATACGTTAGCAACGTATCAACATCCCCAAGCTTAACTCATGCTCGTCCTCCAGTAGGTAAGTGATAAAAAGAAAGAATAATTTTTGAGGTGACATCCACCATCATAAACTTGATCAAAGTATTTGTAAAACATTGATAGCTGGGATCATAGTACTTCAATCATAACATGAAAGACAAAGTTCTAACAATAAGGCAAAGCAACTATGTTGCAACATGAAAAGGCACAAATAAAAGATTCATGAATAACAATGCTTTGCAAGACGTTTGTTTGTTTCACATAAAGAAAACATAGCATAGTGGCATTCAGCTTGTCCCTCATAGAGTAGCAAACATAAATGCATAGGACACCTTCAAAGTTCATAAGAGTGACTAGATACAAATAGTTTAAAACAAGCAATATCAAAGCTATGCATCAATTAACAAGTCTTGGGACAATGCACATAGAACTAAGAATGGCCACTGTGCTCTCAAAGTAGGTGCATAAAGATAGAAGGTGGAGACTCAACATAAAAGTAAAAGAAAGGCCTTCATAGAAGGAAGTAGGGATTCAAGTTTCATAAAGAGTTTCCAAAAATTATGGTACTTATTAGCTTTCATCTCTCATTGCCCCTATCATAAGCATCTTGAAGGTGATTAAGGTTAAAGTGACACAACTAACAGGATATGCTTGACAAGTTATAAGCTAAAATCTCATGCCCCTTACTTACGAAGACCGAACCTCATGCTACTCAACTTTAGTCACAAGTAAGCTCTTGTCATTGTAAGTACATATGTATCATAGAGAACCGCCAACAGGCTACTCCTTTCGCATGATACAGGAGCTATCCCATAATCAAAATGACAAGGCAAGAAGACAATGAGCATCTCAATGATCTTTTTATTTCCTATTTGCATAGGTTTTTATTGAGGATGCTTCATAGAGTGCTCATTATGGTTATGCTGCAAGTTTGCACCATGATTAGGCATGGCTTACGGTAGCGGCCCAGGTGTTTCTCTAACACAAATACAAACTCCCTGATCTTACAAGTTCCCCTTTTATTTCACACCACCGTGATCCATAAGCAAAAGAACATGATATCAACGGGGTACAAAGTACAGGTGCAATGTTGAAAGCATTCCCCATGATACATGGTTCTGCTAACTTCAACTTATGAAGAGCAAGCATATACGCAACAAAGATGGACGCAATGGTTCAAGATTATTAAGTGCAAGAAAGTAAAGTGTGCCCAAGCTTGAGCTTTAGTCCATCCTTCATCTCATTACTCATTCCTTCCATACACCTGAAATATTTCCTTCATACAAAACTTCACACAATCTTTATTAGCAACATTAGTGCACTCAAGATAATAAGTCTTTAGGTTCAGTTCCAACACCAATAAAACTTCCATTAAAACACAAGATACTGTAGCACTTCCCTCAAAAAGCTCAATTCCCCAAAAGAACTCAAAAAGGAACCAACAAGCAAATGCAAATAATGGCAGAAATCTGTCAAAACAGACGAGTAGGTAAAGAAGAATTTTTTCGAAGACCTTATGTTGCTCAAATCAAAAAGTGTTGAACTAACGAAAGTTAGATAACAACCTGAGGCAGAAGCACAAAAATGTGCGCCTCAAAAGGACGTACAGAGATTTACACGAATGTTTACGGTGGAGCACGGAAATCTGTTTCGGGACTACAACTTTCCCAATCATTACTTCTCTCTCATTACAGGTTACTCTTGGCACAAAAAGCAAATAAAAAGGATAAGGAGCGGTTATTACTGAGGTAATAGCTCCCAAGACTCATCTAAAACTTTTGGGTTATCTCCCAATAAGTACTTTTCTTTAACGCCTTTAAGTTAGGCATAAGAAGCAAGAAAAAGAATCAAGTGTTCTCAAATGAAGAAGCATTAAGAGCAAAAAAAATTTCATAGGAGAGGCAAAAGAAATCTTCTCTCTCTTCTTAGGGAAGTTTTATATACATTTCTTGAGTGGAAATTGATATTTAATGGTGCCTTCTTTCATATCAATGATGGCACCAACAGTTCTAAGAAAAGGTCTTCCCAAAGTAATAGGACAAGACGCATTGCATTCAACATCCAAAACATAGAAATCAACGGGGACATAGGCATTGTTAACCATAATAAGAACATCATCAATACTCCCCATGAGTTTATTTTTAGCATGATCATCAAGTGGGACATTCAAATAACAATCTTCCAATGGTGGCAAATCAAGCATATCATAAATCCTTCTAGGCATAATAGAAACACTAATATCAAGATCACATAAAGCTTTGAAATCAAAATCATTCACTTTCATATTAATGATGGGTTCCCAACCATCTTCTTGTTTCATCGGAATAGAAGCTTTATGTTTCATATTTTCTTATTTAATTTTTATGAGAGCATTAGTAATGTGTTTTGTAAAGGCCATATTCATAGAACTAGCATTAGGACTTTTAGCAAGATTTTGTAGGAACTTAATAACTTCAGAGATGTTGCAACCATCAATATCAAAATCATAATTATCATCTAAAGTAGTAGAGCTATTACTAGCCTCGACACTAGTGGTAGTGATAGTAGAAACACTATTGTTTCTAGCAACTTCATCTTCTCTTTCCCACTTAGCATGCAATTCAGCTAATAGTCTAACATTTTAATCAATTCTAACTTGTATGGCATTACTGGATGCAAAGGGATTCTCATTAGTTTTAGGTTTAGCAGTCATTTTATTCAAAGAGCTTCAGCCAATGATGCTATATTTCTTTCAGCATTAGAGAGTTTTTCCTCAATAGTTTTATTGAAAGCAGTTTGTTTACTAATAAAGTCTTTAAGCATAAATTCAAGTTCAGAGGGAGCACTCCTATTATTGTTGTAGGAATTTCCATAAGCATTACCATTGTTGGGAGGATATGGCCTATAATTGTTGTTACCAAAATTATTCCTGTAGGCATTATTGCTAAAATTGTTATTTCTTATAAAGTTCACATCAACTTGCTCTTCTTGAGCAACCAAAGAGGCTAAGGGAACATTATTTGGATAAATATGGGCTTTCCCATTAACAAGCATAGACATAATAACATCAATCTTATCACTCAAGGAGGAGGTTTCCTCAATAGAATTTACCTTCTTACCTTGTGGAGCTCTTTCAGTATGCCATTCAGAATAGTTAACCATCATATTATTCAGAAGCTTTGTTGCAGCACCCAAAGTAATGGTCATAAAGGTACCTCCAGCAGCAGAATCCAATAGATTTCTTGAAGAATAGTTCAATCCTGCATAAAAGGTTTGGATAATCATCCAAGCAGTGAGTCCATGAGTGGGGCAATTCTTTACCAAAGATTTCCTTCTTTCCCAAGCTTGAGCAACATGTTCATCATCAGATTGTTTAAACTTCATTATTTCACTTCTCATAGATATAATCTTAGCAGGAGGATAGTATTTTCCAATGAAATCATCTTTGCATTTAGTCCAAGAATCAATACTATTCCTATTTAAGGAATTCAACCATTCTTTAGCTTTTCCTCTCAAAGAGAAAGGACAAAATTTAAGCTTACTAATATCTCCATCTATATCCCTATGCTTTTGCATCTCACAAAGTTCAACAAAGTTATTTATATGAGCAGCAGCATCTTCATTACCAATACCAGAATTTTTTTCTCTCATAACAAGATTGAGTAAAGCAGGTTTTATTTCAAAGAAAGTATCTTTAGGAATAGGTGGAGCAATAGGTGTGCTCATCAAATCATTGTTGTTGGTGCTAGTGAAGTCACACAACTTAATATTTTCCAGAGTAGTCATTTTTTGTGTTTTTAAAAAAGAAAGCAAACTAGTAAAACTAATTTTTTTGTGTTTTTGATAAAGAAACAAGCAAACAAAGCAAAAAGTAAACTAAGCAAAACAAAAATAACAAAGTAAAGAGATTGGTTATGATGGACTCCCCTTGTGAAGATGTCCTTGACTCCTGTAACATCCCAAAAACTTTAATCCAATATATCAAGATCCAAATCACTCAATTTAGGGTTAACAAAAACTTTTTATTATTAAAAACCATTAAGCATGCATATGTGTGTTGCATTCATATGGATTTGTCTGAAAGTGCCATGATTGTTTATCCTAATGGTTGTAAAATGACTCTAAGATGAATTCCACGTCATCTAGATCATTCCCAAGAAAAATCTAAAGAAAACGAAATCAAATAGATTTTATAAATGGAAATGGTCACTTTTGCCATTTTAATCAACTAGGACACTTTGGGTGTTCCTAGAACTCAAATTCAAACAGAAACAATTATGGATCTTTGCACCCCTTTCTAGTACAAGTAAAGATGTACCAAGGGCCACCTTGTGATCTTACAAAAACATGTACACCCTAATTTAAAATGGCAATTGAAAATGCAATCTATTTCATATGTCTAGATCCCATGTTTTCAAAAAATCATTCAAATGAACTCAATTTGAAAATCCCAAGCAACCAGATATGCTCAAGCATAAGATCAACAACTCCACCAAAAATCATCTCAAAATTTAAAACTTTGGTTCATGCGGCCATTATGTCAAACACCTTGTGATCAGAATCAAACTTGCCTAACTAATACTGTTTTGATCAAGGATTTGTCGAGCCATTTGACCCCATTTAATTCCCCTTGTCTCCCCTAGCTCCAACGAGGCCATTAAAGAGCTACCCCTTGGCCTAGAGCACTAGTGCCGCGCCACCCCGACGCCATGATCGCCGGCCAACCGTCCCCAAGCCACAGGAGACCGCCCCACCCTCTCTCGCCATGTCTAGGAGGTAGGCCAGACCACACCGCTGCCCACGGTCCCTTCCCCAAGTGCTACCAACCCCTGGACCACCTCACCTCGCCCATGCTCTCCGCCTCTATTCCATGTCGAGCACGCGCCGTGCCCGACAAGGCAGCATATGCCGCCCCTCGACCATAGCCCGCGTGCACCGCTCTGCCTGGACCCTAGCACCCCGCCATACATGCCCTTCTCCTGCCGCGTGACCAATAGCCACTGCCTGCCGTGTCGAGCACCGCCTCTGCCGCTTAGGGCACGAGACGCACCCGACCGTTCACCACCGCCCCTAGTGTCTCCTTTAAGCCGTAGCTGACTGCCAGGGAACCGCCCACCGTCCGCCTACCCAGCCCATGCCTATAGCGGTCTGTATCGTCGTCACCGACGAGCTCGTCGTCGCCCTATCAGTACCCTCAACGAGCCTATATAAGGAGCCCTTCCCCAACCCCATTTGCCACACTCCAACACTCACCTCTCACCACTGATCATTCCCCACCTCTCGCCGGAGCCGCTCGAGCAGCCAGTCATTGGAATTGCGCCGGAGTTAGCCACAGTAGAGGAGGAGAAGCCCTCGTCGATTTCGTCCACCCCAGGAGCTGCCGTGACCTCGCCTGAGTCTGTTGTCGCCTCCTCGTTCGATCACCCCCATCGCCGCACTCGCTGGAGCCCTGGTATGCCCCCACTGCACCCCCACTGAGCCGCTAGCGTTCCACCTCACCGGCGACCTGTCCGTCATTGACGACGAGCCCCAGCCGTAGATCCTAGTTCAAATCGTGTGGTCCATGTTGCCCCGTACCGCTTCGCATTATAAGAGCCACTGATAGGCGGAACCCCCTGTTAGCTATCCTATGCACCGCGGAGTGAAACTGGGCCGGCCCATTAGTGTTCCCGTGCTAGCCCTGTAATTCAAATTTAGGTTTTTCTATATAAACTAAATCTAGTTTGTGTCCACTAGTTTGAAAATCTATTCATAAAGATCTACTAAACCAAATTGAGTGATTCCAATTTTGTTGGAAAGATAATTAAAATCTCTATCCATGCCCGATGGATTTAAATCAATTAGAGTTAGAGATCTCTCCTAGAAAAAATAACAAGACAGAGGATTTTTCACATTCAAACATTTTTCTAAAATCAACCATAATAGCTTTTGAGTGGATTCCACCTCTCAAAAATCACATTTGAATATACCTATATGAATATGTAATAATATTTAGGTTTGCATGCAGTGACTTTGGACTAGTACCAAAATAATGCTATATAGGCATTTCTAGTCACTTTAAATCATTAAATATTAATCTTAGACTTTATAAAATGTGATCCAACATTTAAATCACATTCCCATGTATTACAATATGTGGTGATGATATTTTAATTGGAGAATATTAAATCTTAATTAATTTCAATGAGTAGAAATTACTTTTCTCAAATAAAATAAATGAAACTAGTTCCTCAAATCTTGTGATGAATGTGATGATACTAGATCATCAAGTGTGTGCCTTAGTGTGTTAAATAGTCTAGTTAAGTATTGTTTGGTGATTGTGTATTCCCATATGTATTTATAGACGATAGTACCGACCAAGTCTACGAGGAGGAGGACTTCTACCCCGAAGAAGAAGAGGAGAATTTCAACCACTTCACCAATCAAGGCAAGCTATTGTGAGCAAGCTAGAATTAAGCAAGGTAACCTAAGCAAGATGCATTAGGCATGCTTGGTTATACATTTTGACTTATACCTACTCCAAGTTTTATTTACAAGCTTTACCTTCTTTTACTTTACTAAAGTCCTTTCCTTTGTTTGTAGATAGCATAAAGAGTATAAAACTTGACCTATCTAGTTAGAATTAGATGTCATTCTATGGCATGAGATTGCTATTAGCGTACCACCTTAGTGAACACTCTTAACTTAGTGATTGGAGCTAAACCAAAAATTGATCACTTTAGATGGGAATACTTGGTGAAAATGACTTGTGAAAACCTTGGAATGACGAGTTATTCTATTGAGATGTTTTGACATGTGTTTAGAAACACAAATGGTTTATGATGATGATGAAAATGTTAAGGCACGAGCCTTAGCCCTTTTATAAAAACTGACGGTTGCGTTCCGATGCGATACCAATCCAATTTTACCGTACAACCACAATACCTGAATTGGGTAAGGCTTAGCCGGAAGTTTATATGCATTAGTATTAGTTCCCTCGCGGGAGAGGTTTGAGCTGAGGCTACCTCTCAATGTTGTCCACCTATGTAGTGTCCAGGATGGCAGATGGCCATGGCCGGGAGGCCAAGCTCATAGGAGAGGTGCTTATACTAGAGTGTGCAAAGGAAAGGTTATGTTTGATTATCTGCATACTAAGTATGATGATTCAGGGTTATCCCTATAGATGTATCGAATTTTGTGGTGAAAATGTACCACCTCTATAGAGTGTCAAACTATTCGAATAGCCGCGTCCGCGGTTATGGACAGTTGGAGTGGCCATACTATTCCGTTGTCAGATGTTTTCAAAATGACTTATGAGATGAATTATGACATGACTTGACCACAACAGAGTTGTGACTATGACAACTAAGTTCCCACTTAGGTGATTTAGAACTTTATTTTATCTTTCTTTGTTTCTGAACTCAGCTTAGGTTTCAAACTTAACTTTACAAATAAACTTAGAATTAGCATTCCTACTAGAACTACCTTACTTGTTAGTGATAGTTTGCGAGTACTTAAAGAGTACTCATGGCTTTGTCTCTGGCTATTCCCGTGGCCAGACTATGAGGAGGACTACCCTAAAGGAGGACATCAGGATGGCTATGACAACTAGGATCATCTCCCATCATCAGCATTTCCTGTGACACTGAAGATGGAGCCCATCGCTACGCTTATTATTCCGCTACTTGTTTGTACTAAGACTGGATCATGAGATCCTTTATTTGTGTAAGACTTTATTATGGTTTGTAATGGATGATGTACTGTGATATCAAAATCTGTTATGTCTCACAAAAATGGTAATCTTGGGATTGCGATGTATGGCATAACAGGCATCTGGGATTAAAAATCCGGCTATTGACAAGTTGGTATCAGAGCCATCCTGACCATAGGAGACCCTAGTTAAATGGACGTCCGAACAAAAACTTAGTTTCAAAACCAAAGTGTGTATTTGTGAAAATCTATTTCCTCTCTTACCCTTGGGATTCTTTCTCTCAAAAAAATTACATGTTCCTCAAAAATTCTTACATTACTACATAAATTTTTGACACACTTGATCACTTCACTAACTTTCTCATCCTAAATTCTTATAGATGGAAGTTCAGTACTGCAAGTTCTACCAATTGGGCAATGGAGGCCAACTGATCTTCGATAGGGATCTTGATGCACTGTCTGAGTACTTGGAGCATCCACATCCAGAATTCTTTGGAGCTCAACTCAATGGTCCACTAGGAGGAGATTTACAATGGCTAGTAGTTGCTGATCTTCGAGGCAAATTAGAGGAACCAATGTCCGAGAAGATTCAATTCACCATGAGAGAGAACAACTGGCTAGATGGATTAGCCAGGGCAATGCATGAAGCTCTCGCTCGTCTTTGCGCACAGAATGTCAACTTGATCTAGGGAACTCGCTTTGCTCACTATGCAAGGCGTGATTCTATGGGAATGCCTCTGGAGGTGCCAAGTTACCCGGAGTTGAAGCGCCAAGTGGAGAACCTTAGCTTCCTGGTGTACGACAAACAGAAGGAATTGGACAATGCTAGAGAGTTCGCCAACCACAACCTTGCCATTGCCGCCCAGAAGGCCCAGACTTTCTCACTACTCGTCAAGGATCATCAGTCACTTCGCCATCAACACGCAAAGAAGGATCGCACCATC
Source organism: Avena insularis (assembly GCA_023614405.1). Lineage (NCBI taxonomy): Eukaryota > Viridiplantae > Streptophyta > Magnoliopsida > Poales > Poaceae > Avena > Avena insularis. Next base: position 245,269,734 of record CM042688.1, read on the forward strand.
GATTGTCTTCGCAAGAAGGTGGCTGACCTCGAGAAGACCATCAAGGAGCAAGAAGCTCAGCTTGCAGCAAAAGAAGAAGTGGAGGAAGGTGAAGACATCCAAGGGGATATTCACTCATACCTCAGCAATGATGATGACTATCTGGAGGATGATGCCATGGACTTGTACACCGACGATGATGACTCAGACTTCATCGACGATGAGTAGATGCACTAGAGCAGTAACATAGGAGTGAGAAGTATCGGTCCCATTGTATATTAGCTTACAGAATGGTTCTTAAAACCATCTTGTTTTCCTTTCATGTTGTGGTGTGTGTGTGTTTGTATCGTATGCTTTGCTTGAATGAATGAAAAGAAGTTAGTTGCAAAACCTGAGTTAAACTCAAAAGTTTTAGATTTGAAACCAAAACCATGAACCTTAGAACTTTCCCTCTTACCCCATTATCTATCTCAATCTTCAGATGACTCGTGGAAACCAAGGAGGGAGCAGCTCATCGCAAGACCCAATGCTGCAGATTCTGTAGACGCTCATTGCAGACCGTGAAGCTAGTAGGGCAGAGCGCCAAGAAAATCTAGCCAACCTGCAGCAGATCCCCCAGATGGCTCACAACAATCAGAACCATGGAAATCAGGATCATCATGGATCCAAACTCAAAAACTTCTAGAATACCAATCCCCCAATCTTTAGAAAGTCTGAAGACCTACTGGATGCTGATGATTGGTTACAGACCATGGAGAACAACCTAGAAGTCGCAAGAGTGGATGCAAACGAGAAAGTTCTGTTCGCCACCCACTATCTGGTAGGAGATGCAATAGCATGGTGGAAGAGCACCCGCACGATGAACCACGGTCAAGTGATGACGTGGAAAGCCTTCAAAGTCAAGTTCAGCCGCACCCATGTGCCGCCGGGTCTAGTCACCAGAATGAGAGATGAATTCAGAGAACTAAAGCAAGGCAGAATGACTGTAGTGGAGTACCGTGGTAGATTCTTGTCACTCGCCAGGTATGCACCTGATGAGATCAATACAGAGGCCAAGAAGAAAGATTCCTGAACGGACTACATGATGAGATGCAGAAGGTACTAGCCAACATCCGTTTGGAGGATCTCGAAGAGCTAGTCGACTCTGCCATTCAGATGGAAGGAAAGATTAATCAAGCGAACGACATCCGCAAACGTCGGATGATGCACCAAGCTGGATCCAACAGTCACTAGAAGTATCCTCCCAACCCGTCTGCCGGATATGCCCCGAGGAACAATCGACCCCCAATGTCTCGCCCAAGCTACCCCAACCGTAGCGGAGGAAATGTGAAGTCCGGAGGAAACAACAACAACCACCCCGGCAACTCCAACAACTTCAACCATGCACCGCCCAAGTCCAACAACAACACTGCACCCAGAACTAGAAGCAATGATGTGCCCGTGGCAGCAAAAGACAAGGCTCAAATTACTTGTTTCGATTGTGGAGTGAAGGGTCACTACTCCAATGAGTGTCCCAAAAGGTTGCCGCCACTGCCAATGTGAAAGCCCCACCTCAACAGCAGCATCGTGTTTAGCCCGGAAGAAGATTCGCCCCGGGGAACCCTTACAACTGCAACGACCGTCTCTTCCACATGAACGCCGAAGAAGCCCAAGAAGCGCCAGATGTAGTGCTGGGTATGTTTTCTGCCAACTCAGTTTTAGCAAGTGTGTTGTTTGATTCTGGAGCATCGCACTCATTTGTCACCAAAGAATTTGCATGCACTAGTAAGATTCACCCAACCAACTTGAAGCATGTCATGATAGTTTAAATACCCGGTTCAACAACAAAAGCTAGAAAAATTTGCAAAGCTGTACCTATCAGAATACATGGGATAGATTTTTATGCCAATCTAATAGTACTTGGAACCAAAGGTTTGGATGTAGTACTAGGAATGGATTGGATGTCAAAGCATAAAGGATTGATAGACTGTGCCAAGAAAGCCATCACCATGACCAGTAGCTCTGGAGTATCAGTAGAGCATATATCTGAAACCCTGCCATGTCAATTCAAGTGCAACAAGAGTCTAGCCCTACCCACCATAGATCAAGTCAGAGTAGTCTGTGAATACCCGACGTATTCACGGATGAATTGCCCGGTATGCCCCCGGATCAGGATATTGAGTTCATTATTGAACTGCTTCCTGGAACCGGACCCATAGCTCAGAGACCCTATAACATGAACCCCTCAGAGTTAGTGGAACTGAAGAAGCAATTGGATGCTATGCTGGAGAAAGGCTTGATTCAGCCAAGCGCATCGCCATGGAGATCACCCGTGTTATTCGTCGACAAGAAAGATGGAGGCAACTGTTTGTGCATAGATTACAGGAAGCTGAATGATGTCACAATCAAGAACAAGTACCCATTGCCAAAGATAGAGGATCTTTTTGATCAGTTGACTGGTGCTAGAGTGTTCTCTAAGATTGATCTTAGGACTGGTTAACACCAACTTAAGATTCATGCAATGGATATTCCAAAGACCGCCTTTACCACCAGATACGGATTATATGAGTATATGGTCATGTCTTTTGGATTAACCAATGCTCCCGCTTATTTCATGAATCTCATGAATAAGATCTTTATGAATTTTATAGATAAGTTTGTCGTTGTGTTTATCGATGGTATCCTTATCTACTCCAAGTTATAAGAAGACCATGAGCAACACCTGAGAATCATCCTTGAAACCCTTAGAGAGCATCAGTTATATGCCCAGTTCAGCAAATGTGAGTTTTGGCTGAGAGAAGTGGGATTCCTGGGACAAATTGTGTCTGCCGGAGGAGTCGCTGTTGATCCCGCCAAGATCAAAGATGTCGAAGAATGGGAAGCCCCAACCACTCAAACCCAAGTCCGTGCATTTCTCGGATTAGCAGGATATTACCGCAAGTTCGTAGAAGGATTTTCGAGCATCACAAGACCCATGACCCAATTGTTGAAGAAGGATAAGAAGTTTGACTGGACTGAAAAATGTGAAGCAAGTTTCCAAGAGCTAAAGAAGAGATTGATTTCAGCCCCAATATTGATTATGCCAGATATGAAGAAGCAGTTTGATGTGTATTGTGATGCATCCAGCATTGGTCTCGGATGTGTGTTGATGCAAGAAGGCAAAGTCATAGCATATATGTCTCGACAACTGAAACAGCATGAGCAAAACTATCCTATCCATGACCTTGAGTTAGCAGTCATAGCTTTAGCCTTGAAGACATGGCGTCATTACCTTATGGGTAACCACTGTGAGATTTAATCAGATCAAGAGCTTGAAGTATATTTTCACTCGGAAGGAGCTGAAAATGAGGCAAAGGAGATGGGTATAGTTAATCAAGGACTATGACCTTGACATTCACTATCACCCTGGCAAAGCCAATGTGGTAGCGGATGCTCTTAGCAGATTGCCATGTAGGCTAAACACCATGATCAAGGAGAAGCAACCTAGTTTGCATGAGGAGTTGGAGCAGTTCAGAACTGAGCTAGTTAGCAAAGGATTTTTTGCTAGCATTGAACTTCAACCTACTTTGATTAGTCAAATCAAGGAAGCCCAGAAGGGAAATGCAAGTATCGACGGAATTGATGCGCTCGACTTTCGACGTAGAGCTCGTTGGGAACCCCAAGAGGAAGGTACGATGAATATAGCAGCAAGGTTTCCCTTAGTTATGAAAACAAGGTTTAATCGAACCAGTAGGAGCAAGGAAACACCCCAAAGGTGTTACTAGCTGAGCTTTGGCAGGGCGCACTACCGGTGCTAGTAGCAACGTGGAGACCTGCACAACACAACCACAGAGCTTTGTTCCCAACTTGCGATGAGGTTGTCAATCTCACCGTGTTTTGCGGAAAACAAAGGATTAAACGTATCGAATGGAAAGAAGTAAAAGTTTGTAGGAAGTAAACACAAAGTGGTAAAAGATTGTAGATTGTATGTAAAGTAAAAGGACCGGGATCCATAGTTCACTAGAGGTGGCTCTCCTTAGATAGATAACATGCTGGGTGAACAAATTACAGCGGGGCAATTGACAAACACCGAGAAAGCAATACATGCATATACTATTCATCTTGACTCCTCTGAGACTTGATTGGGCATTACAACATAATACATAGACCGCCATCCAACTGCATCTATGACTAATAATCCACCTTCAGGTTATCATCCGAACCCCCTCCAGTATTAAGTTGCAAGCAACAGATTATTGCTTTATGAATTGTGTGTAAAGTAAACAATACGATTGGTCCATGAACAAAGGATTGTTGTTTTCTCCCTAGTAGCAACAACACATCTAGTACCTTAGAGATTTCTGTCTGTTCCCCAGATTACTAGAGGCATGAACCCACTATCGAGCATAAATACTAACTCTTGGAGTTGCTAGCATCTACTTGGCCAAGATAGCTACTAACAACGGAAAGCATGCAAGATCTCAAATAACAAAGATATGATAGAATCAATAATCAATCTGAAATAGCATCTCAATATCCATTGGATCCCCGCAAACACAACATGTATGAATTACAAATAGATGATCTTGATCATGAACGGAGCTCACAAGATCTAAACATGAAAGCACAAAGGAGGAGAAACCAGCCATCTAGCAACTACATGGATCCGTAGTCCAAGGATAAACTACTCACGCATCACATCGGAGGCTTGCATGGTGATGAAGAAGGCCTCCAGGGTGAATTCCCCTCTCCGGTAGGGTGCCGAGAAGAGCTTCAGATCCCTCCCGATCTAGGGATGGAGATGACGGAGGATACAGACTCTTTCGTGGATTTTTGATCGGGTCCTTAGGGTTTTCATCCCGAGGGCAACTTATAGGCGGAAGGAGAGGCCGAGGGGGTGCCGGGAGCCACCACACACCACCCCAGGCACGGCCTGACTGGCCAGCGGCCAGGTGGTGTGGCCGGCCCCTGGCCCTTCTCCGTCTCGTATTCTGGCACTTGATCCCTGCTGGAAAAATAGATACTTTGTCTTTTGTCCCGTCCAATTCCGAGAATATTCATTTTCTGACTTTCCTGGAACCAAAAACAGCAGAAAACAGGCAGATGGCACTGTGGCTCTGGTTAATAGGTTAGTCCAAGAAATCATATGAAAAGTACTCCAAAGTTGGAACAAAACACAAGAAAGTGGATAAAACGAAGCATGGAACATCAAAAATTATAGATACATTTGCAATGTATCAACATCCCCAAGCTTAACTCTTGCTCGTCCTCGAGTAGGTAAGTGATAAAAAGAAATAATTTTTGAGGTGACATGCACCATCAAAGACTTGATCAAAGTATTTGCAAAACATTCAAGGCTGGGATCATAGTACTTCAATCATAACATGAAAGACAAAGTTCTAGCAATAAGCAAAGAAACTATGATGCAACATGAAAAGGCACAAACAAAAGATTCATGAATAACAATGCTTTGCAAGACGTTTGTTTGTTTCCCATAAAGAAAACATAGCATAAAAGTATTCAGCTTGTCCCTCAATAGAGTAGCAAATATAAATGCATAGGACACCTTCAAAGTTCATAAGAGTGACTAGATACAATAGTTTCAAACAAGCAATAGCAAGTTATGCATCAATCAACTAGTCTTGGGACAATGCACATAGAACTAAGAATGGCCACTATGCTCTCAAAGTAGGTGTATAAAGATAGATGGTGGAGACTCAATATAATGGTGGAAGAAAGGCCTTTTGTAAAAGGAAGTAGGGATTCAAGTCTCATAAAGAGATTCCAAAAATTATGGTACTTAATAGCTTTCAGCTCTCATTGCCCCTATCATAAGCATCTTGAAGTGATTAAGGTTAAAGTGAACAAACTATGGTGTACATGCTTGACGAAGTATAAGTCAGAAATCTCATGTCCCTTGTATACGAGGGCCGCTCCTCATGCTACTCAAGTTTAGTCACCGGTAAGTTCTTGTCATTGTAAGTACATGTGTATCATTGAGAACCGCCAACGGGGTACCCCTTGCCCGATGATACGGAAGAATGCCCATATCAAAATGACAAGGCAAGCAGACAACAAGCATCTCAACATTCTTCTTATTTACCATGGGAATATGGTGCTTTTTTCTCTCTTTCCTCTTTTCATAGTATCTCTTTTTTCTTTTATTTTCTCTTTTTTTTCAATATAGGACTCTTTTTTTTATAAGAAGAATGCTTCATAGACAACTCATTATGGTTACGCTGCAGGTTTCCACCATGTCAGCATGGATTAGACCAGCGGCCCAGGCATTTCTCTAACACATATACATAACTCCATGGACTTACAAGCTCCCCTTTCATTTCACACCGACGACATCCATATACAAAAGAGCATGATATCAACTAGGTACAAGTACCAAGTGCAATGTTGAAAGCGTTCCCCATGAAAGCATGGTTCTTCTAATTCCCAACAAATAAGTGCAAGCATATACAACATAGAAGCCACAATGGTTCAAGTTTATTAAGGGCAAGTAAAGTAAGGTGTGCCATCAAGTTCGTGAGAGCTTTAATCACTAGCTTTCTCATAACAAGAGGAAGGTAAACAAAAGCATGAATATACTTGGAATAGCATAAGCTAGTAGGTAGGTATGGTGGACTCTTTGGAATAACTTGGTTTAGGGAGTTGGATGCATGAGTGGAACTCATACTTGGTTGTGGAGGCTATCAAAAGACTGGGAGCGACAAACTAAGAGAGCAATAATGGCCATAATCATGAAGAGCAACAAAACATCATTGATAAAAGCATAAAGTGATACTACAAGTTGAAAAATAAAGGATCATAAAGGCTATGGTGACTTTAGATAGTCATAACATGGTGTGAACATGTGCCAAGTCAACCCAAATAAAGCATCAAAGGAGAATACCACTATACTATGCTTTAATATGCTAAAACAACGCATGATTCATCCAAGGCACATTAAGCAATCTCAATTATTTATAACAAGTCATGCTACAGCAAAAAATACTAAGCATAAAGCCAAAACAATATCAAGAATGGCATGACAAAGCATAGGCCATAGTAAAAAACAAGCTCTTTTTACCACACAAGTATGAACTTTCCTAGTCTTTTCCAAAGCAAACCAAACTATTTGCAAACCAAAGTGTGAAAGAGGGGGTCCAACCAACTTATTCAGAAAACTAAGCAAACCAAGCAAACTAAAAACCAAAACAAAAACGAAAAAAGAAGACGCTCCAAAAAGAACACAACTGTGCATGAAACAATAAAAATGAAGCATTTGGAAGAAACCTGGAATTTTTATTGATGAAGAAGGGGGATGCCTTGGGCATCCCCAAGCTTTGATGCTTGTACTTCTTGGATATTTCTTGGGGTGACACGTGTGGCATCCAAAATCTTGAGTTTTAGTCCATCCTTTATCTCATTACTCGTTCCTTCCATACACCTGAAATTTTTCCTTCATACAAAACTTCACACAATCTCATTAGCAACATTAGTGCACTTAAGATAAATAAGTCTCAAGGTTCAGTTCTAACACCAAATAAATTTCCATTATAACACTATCTACTGTAGCACTTCCCTTAAAAAGCTCAGTTCCCCAAAAGAACTCAAGAAGGAACTAACAAGAAGCAAATGCAGACAATGGCAGAAATCTGTCAAAACAGACCAGCAGGTAAAGACGAATTTTTTCAAAGACCTTATGTTGTTCAAATAAACAAGTGTTGAACTAGAGAAAGTTAGATAACAACCTGGGGCAGAATCACAAAAAATTACAGCTCAATCCGGCATACAGATCTCTCTCGGGAATTTTTACGGTGAAGCACAAAAATCTGTTTCGGGACAGCAACTTTCCCAATCATTACTTCACTCTCATTAGAGGTTACTCTTGGCACAAAAAGCAAATAAAAAGTATAAGGAGAGTTTATTACAGAGGTAATAACTTCCAAGACTCAACTAAAACTCTTGGGTTATCTCCCAACAAGTACTTTTCTTTAACGCCTTTAAGTTAGGCATGAAAATTTGAGAAGTTGCTCTCATAGGAAATATGAATTGAAGTAAAAGAGAGCATCATGAAGCAAATTCAAAACACATTTAAGTCTAACCCACTTCCTATGCATAGGAATCTTGTATGCAAATAAATGCACAAAGAGCAAAGTGACAGGCATAGGAAGATAAAACAAAAGTAACTTCAAAACATTCAGCACATAGAGAGGTGTTTCATTACCATAAAAACTTCTACAACCATATTTTCCTCTCTCATAATAATTTTTAGTAGCCTCATGAATAAACTCACAATATAACTATCACATAAGGCATGCTTTTCATGATTTACAAGCATTCGAGCTTTATTATAAACATTTTCAAAAGAATCCTCGGGAACATAACATTCACCCTCCTTTGATAAGCATGGGGGACAATCAAATAATGTAAGGGATAAAGAGTTACTCTCATTAGAAGGTAGGCATGGGTAGATCCATTCTTCCTCCTTTTGTCCATCACTCTCCTCCTCTTTTTCATCTAATGATCTTTCAGGGTCAGCAATTTCTTCTTCCATGGAGGTTCTAGCAGGCGGTGGTTCACCTATTACCTTAGCAGTCATAATACTGTTCCCACATAGGAAACTTGGTGAGCTATCCATAATGAAATAGTGATTGGAGCAGAGCTAGTCATAAAGGCAACTTAAGAAAGGAACTAAATTTTTTTTGTTTTTCCAATAAGAAAGCAAACTAGTAGAACTAAATTTTTTGTGTTTTTGAAGAACAAAACAAGCAAACAAAGCAAAAAGAAACTAAGCAAAACAAAGACAACAAAGTAAAGAGATTGGTTATGAGGGACTCCCCTTGTGAAGATGTCCTTGACTCCCCGGAAACGGCGCCAGAAAATCTTGATGCGCTCGACTTTCGACGTAGAGCTCGTTGGGAACCCCAAGAGGAAGGTACGAAGAATATAGCAGCAAGTTTTCCCTCAGTTATGAAACCAAGGTTTAATCGAACCAGTAGGAGCAAGGAAACACCCCAAAGGTGTTACTAGCTGAGCTTTGGTAGGGCGCACTACCGGTGCTAGTAGCAACGTGTAGACCTGCACAACACAACCACAGAACTTTGTCCCCAACTTGCGATGAGGTTGTCAATCTCACCGTGTTTTGCGGAAAACAAAGGATTAAACGTATCGAATGGAAAGAAGTAAAAGTTTGTAGAAAGTAAACACAAAGCGGTAAAAGATTGTAGATTGTATGTAAAGTAAAAGGACCGGGATCCATAGTTCACTAGAGGTGGATCTCCTTAGATAGATAACATGTTGGGTGAACAAATTACAGCGGGGCAAATGACAAACACCGAGAAAGCAACACATGCATATACTAATCATCTTGACTCCTCTGAGACTTGATTGGGCATTACAACATAATACATAGACCGCCATCCAACTGCATCTATGACTAGTAATCTACCTTCAGGTTATCATCTGAACCCCCTCTAGTATTAAGTTAGAAGCAACAGATAATTGCTTTACGAACTGCGTGTAAAGTAAACAATACCATTGTTCTATGAACAAAGGATTGTTGTTTTCTCCCTAGTAGCAACAGCACATCTAGTACCTTAGAGATTTCTGTCACTTCCCCAGATTACTAGAGGCATGAACCCACTATCGAGCATAAATACTAACTCTTGGAGTTGCTAGCATCTACTTGGCCAAGATGGCTACTAACAACGGAAAGCATGCAAGATCACAAACAACAAAGACATCATAGAATCAATAATCAATCTGAAATAGCATTTCAATATCCATTAGATCCACGCAAACACAACATGTAGAATTACAAATAGATGATCTTGATCATGAACGGAGCTCACAAGATCTAAACATGATAGCACAAAGGAGAAGAACCAGCCATCTAGCTACTACATGGACCCGTAGTACAAGGATGAACTACTCATGCATCACACCGGAGGCTTGCATGGTGATGAAGAAGGCCTCCAGGGTGAATTCCCTTCTCCGGCAGGGTGCCGGGAAGAGCTTCAGATCCCTCCCGATCTAGGGATGGAGATGACAGCGGCTACACTCTTTCGTGGAATTTTGATCGGGTCCTAGGGTTTCTATATCGGAGGCATCTTATAGGTGAAAGTAGAGGCCGAGGGGGTGCCTGGGCTGGCCACACCTCCCCTGGCGTGGGCCAGGCCTGGCCGTGCGTCCAGGTGGTGTGGATGCCCTCTGGCCCCTCTTTGTCTCGTATTCTGGCTCCTTGTGTCCCTTGGTGAAAAACTGACTTTGGCTTTTGTCCCGTCCAATTCCGAGAATATTCATTTTCTAACTTTCCTGGAACCAAAAACAGCAGAAAACAGGCAGCAGGCACTGTGGATCATGTTAATAGGTTAAACCAAGAAAGTGTATAGAAAGTACTCCAAAGTGTGGACAAAACACAAGAAAGTAGATAAAACCAAGCATGGAACATCAAAAATTATCGATACGTTAGCAACGTATCAACATGCGATGACTCTAGTGGATCAATATGGTTTAGGAAAAGAACACACATGCAGTGTCACCAGTGGATCCATGTGGTTTAGGAAAAGAACACACATGCAAATGTCTCTAGTGGATCCATGTGGTTTAGGAAAAGAACACACATGCAATGACTCTAATGTATCAATGTGGTTTAGGAAAAGAACACACATGCAAATGTCAATATGGGATCGATGTGGTTTAGGAAAAGAACACACATGCAATGACTCTAGTGGATCCATGTGGTTTAGGAAAAGAATACACATGCAAATGTCACCAGTGGATCCATGTGGTTTAGGAAAAAAACACATGCAATGTCTCGAGTGGATCCATGTGATTTAGGAAAAGAACACATGTACAATGACTCCAGTGGATCAATGTGGTTTAGGAAAAGAACACACATGCAATTGTCACTAGTGGATCAATGTGGTTTAGGAAAAGAGCACACATGCAAATGTAACCAGTGGATCAATGTGGTTTAGGAAAATAACACACATGCAATGTATCTAGTGCATCCATGTGGTTTAGGAAAAGAACACACATGCAATGAATCTAGAGGAACAATGTGGTTTAAGAAAAGTACACACATGCTATGTCACCAGTGGATCCATGTGGTTTAGGAAAAGAACACACATGCAATGACTCTAATGTATCAATGTGGTTTAGGAAAAGGACACACATGCAATGTCACCAGTGGATCAATGTGCTTTAGGAAAAGGACACACATGCAATGTCAACAGTGGATCAATGTGGTTTAGGAAAATAACACGCATGCAATGTCTCTAGTGGATCCATGAAGATTAGGAAAAGAACACACATGCAAATGTCACAATGTGGTTAAGGAAAGGAATGGACATGCAATGTCTCTAGTGGATCCATGTGGTTCAGGAAACGAACACACATGGAATGTCACTAGTGGATCAATGTGGTTTAGGAAAAGAACACACATGCAAATGTCACCGGTGGATCCATGTGGTTTAGGAAAAGAACACACATACAATGTGACCCGTGGATCCATGTGGTTTAGGAAAAGAACACACATGCAATGACTCTAGTGGATCAATATGGTTTAGGAAAAGAACACATATGCAACATTCACTAGTGGATCCATGTGGTTTATGAAAAGAATACACATGCAATGACTCTAGTGGATCCATACGGTGCAGCAAATGAACACACATGCAATGTCACTAGTGGATCAATGTGGTTTAGCAAAAGAACACACATGAAAATGACTCTAGTGGATCCATGTAGTTTAGGAAAATAACACACATTCAAATTGTTGGGTCTGCAGCATAGAAAACAAAAAATTTCCTACGATGAGAACTACACGCCAAGATCTATCTACTAGGTACAAAGCAACGGGTGGACATACATCCAACGAGAACTTACCCTCGAAGACAACGAGTTTTGTTAACGAGTAGGAACTAGTGGTTGATGTAGTCATACACTTGCCGATCTCAAGATCCTGATGAAGTCCGAGCGCCGCAACTCAGCAGCGCATCCGTACTCGCACACACGTTCAAGCCACCGGACAACCTCCTTCTCCTCGCTCCAGCGATCCAGCGGAAGCAGCAACTCCTTCCAGACGAAATGCCACCGAGAACATGTATCTCGCTAATCCGAGACCATGGGGGAATAATTCTAGAGGGGGATAGAGATCCTTCACAAGGAGGTGTGAGGAAAAAGGAGGAAGAGGGTGGCCTTTTAAAGGAGGAGGGGGGTGCCCCTCCTTCATGGCCCACGCATGGGGGGTGACTCCTCACCTCCCCCATTCATGTGGTGGTAACCCCTCCACATTAAAATGCCTCTTCACATTCCCCTTTAAAGTCCCTACTTTAAATGCATTAAAATTCTCCAAGTTTAATGCTCTCTCATTTAATAAAACTCTTTTATTAAATTTATTCATAATTTTGTTAATTACTTTAATTAACAAACATTCACATATAACCCCTTGCAATATTTCAATATCACATGCAGAACCACTTTTTGCAATTTCACCCGAAACAATTTCCGGTTTCTATCGAAACAATTCCTGCGCTTTGCAATTCTTTCGTCTGAAACATATGTGCTCCAAAATGGTGTCCGGTAACTCTTAAGTGTGTCACCCTGCAGTTCACGAATAATGTAGACATGATTGAGACACCTCTCAGATCAATAATCAGAAGCGGGACCTGGAGATCCATACTGACTCTTGCATATTCAACGATGACTTCTGTGATCGTGAGAACCTTTAACACTTGTAACTAAATCCCTTTGTCTCGCGATATATTACATGTCCGAGATTCAATCATCGGTATCTCCATACCCAGTTTGATCTTGTTGCCGACATGCACTCTTTTCTCGTTCCCATGATATAACATTCCAGTGATCACATCACTTGCTTGCAAGCTATCTTAATGTGATATCACCGAGAGGGCCCAGAGTATATCTATCCGTCATCGGGATTGAAAAATTCCACTCTTGATCCATGAGCCTCAACATAAAACCTTCGTAGCACTGAACCCATCTTTATAGTCACCCTGTTACGTTGTGACGTTTGATGTTATCAAGATACTCTTCCAGTGTTAGCAATTAACATGATCTCATGGTCTAAGGATAAACGTTACTTCGTATGATGTTATAGCAATATAAACATAATGACTTTGATCGTAATGCTATACTTCGGATGAATGTTCATCACATCATTCAACTAATGTTGTGACCTTATTATTAACAACATCCAATGTCCATGATCAGGAAACCTTGATCATCTTGTTAATCAACAAGCTAATCTATAAGAGAGGCATAACTAGGAACCCTTTTTGTTTATTAAACACACATGTATTGATGTTTCCGATCAATACAATTATAGCATGCAAAATAAACATTTATCATAAACATAGAATAAGATAATAACCACTTTATTATTGCCTCTCGGGCATATTCCCTTCACAAATGTCACCAGTGGATCCATGTGGTTTGGGAAAAGAACGCACATGCAATGTCTCTAGTGGATCCTTGTGGTTTAGGAAAAAACAACACACATGGAATGACTCCAGTGGATCCATGTGGTTTAGGAAAAGAACACACATGTAATGTCACCAGGGGATCCATGTGGTTGAGGAAAAGAACACATGAAATGACTCTAGTGGATCCATGTGATTTAGGAAAAGATCACATAGGCAAATCACTCCAGTGAATCCATGTAGTTTAGGAAAATAACACACATTCAAATGTCACTAGTGGATCCATGTGGTTTGGGAAAAGATCACACATGCAATATCTCTAGTGGATCCATGTGGTTCAGGAAAAAAACACAGGGAATGTCACTAGTGGATCAATGAAGTTTAGGAAAAAACACACATGCAATGTCACTAATGGATCAATGTGGATTAGGAAAAGAACACACATGCAATGTCTCTAGTGGATCCATGTGGTTTAGGAAAAAACACACATGCAAATGTATCTAGTGGATCCACGTGGATTAGGAAAAGAACACACATGTAATAACCATAGTGGATCAATGGGGTTTAGGAAAAGAACACACGTGCAAATTTCACCAGTAGATCAATGTCGTTAAGGAAAAGAACACACATCAATGTCACTAGTGGATCCATGTGTTTTAGGAAAAGAACACACATGCAAATGTCACCAGTGGGTCAATATGGTTTAGGAAAAGAACACACATGCAATGGCTCCAGTGGATCCATGTGGTTTAGGAAAAGAACACACATGAAATGTCACAAGTGGATCCATGTGTTTTAAGAAAAGAACACACATGCAATTGACATTACTGGATCAATGTGGTTTAGGAAAAGAACACACATGTAATGACTCTAGTGGATCAATGTAGTTTAGGAAAAGAACACACATGCAATGACTCTAGTGGATCCATGTGGTTTAGGAAAAGAACAGACATGCAACGTCACCAATGGATTCATGTGGTTTAGAAAAAGAACACACATGCAATGACTCTAGTGGATCCATGTGGTTTAGGAAAAGAACACACATGCAAATGTCACCAGTGGATCAATGTGGTTTTGGAAAAGAACACACATGCAATTTATCTAGTGCATCCATGTGGTTTAGAAAAAAAAACACATGCAATGACTCCAGTGTATCCATGTGGTTTAAGAAAATAACACACATGCAATGTCACAAGTGGATCCATGTTATTTAGGAAAAGAACACACATGAAATGACTCTAGTTGATCCATGTGATTTAGGAAAAGAACACACATGAAATGTCACCAGTGCATCCATGTGGTTTAGGAAAAGAACACACATGCAATGTCACAAGTAGATCCATGTGGTTTAGGAAAAGAACACACATGCAAATGTCACTAGTGGATCAATGTGGTTTAGGAAAAGAACACACATGCAATGACTCTAGTGGATCAATGTGGTTTAGGAAAAGAACAAACATGTAGTGTCACCAGTGGATCTGTGTGGTTTAGGAAAAGAACATACATGCAAATGTATCTAGTGGATCCATGTGGTTTAGAAAAAGAACACACATGCAATGACTCTAATGTATCAATGTGGTTTAGGAAAAGTACACACATGCAAATGTCACTATTGGATCGATGTGGTTTACAAAAAGAACACACATGCAATGACTCTAGTGGATCCATGTGGTTTAGGAAAAGAATACACATGCAAATGTCACCAGTGGATCCCTGTGGTTTAGGAAAAGAACACACATGCAATGTCTCTAGTGGATCCATGTGATTTAGGAAAAGAACACATGTGCAATGACTCCAGTGGATCAATGTGGTTTAGGAAAAGAACACACATGCAAATGTCAGTAGTGGATCAATGTGGTTTAGGAAAAGAACACAGATGCAATGTATCTAGTGCATCCTTGTGGTTCAGGAAAAGAACACACATGCAATGACTCCAGTGGATCCATGTGGTTTAAGAAAAGAACACATATGCAATGTCACTAGTGGATCCATGCGGTTTAGGAAAAGAACACACATGCAATGACTCTAGTGGATCCATGTGGTTTAGGAAAAGGACACACATGCAATGTCACCAGTGGATCAATGTGGTTTATGTTGGCGATATACTTTCCGGGTATCCTCACAGTCCTCACTGACCAGGGTGGCCCACTTCGGTTTAGAGCTTTGCTTCACGGGCGGCCTAGTCTAGGAGAAGAGACGGAGTCCAATCCGGCTACGGGAAGGCCCAGAAGACTTACCAACATAGGCCCATAGTGTTACTTGTAGTTCAAGATGTACTCTGTAACCGACTCTTAGTCGTAGCCGGATATCTCTCTCTTGTAAAGCCTAGGCCCGATATCTAATAAGCCATCCTCGGGAGAGCCTTTAGGGAACCCCTTACAATAACAATCTCAACTCGCACAGGCGAACCCTTGTAACCCATATTCCGGCTCTGCCGTATTACTAGATTGCTAGCAGGAGTAGGATCCGTCCAAAGCCGGCAGATTCGAACCTAGGTAAACTTGTGTGCTCACCGTCCTGGAACACCGTACATCTCATACCCCTCTCTTCCGCACGCCTCGAGGACCCCCTCATGGCGTACTTGTCATCAATCTGATGATAGTTGGCGCCCACCATGGGGCAAGTGACCTTCGGATCCGTGTTTCAAGCGGAATCTACAAGAATCAGAATCGGCGAGACTATCGCCGTCGGTCGCATCCTCTATGCCAGCGACGTGCCTCTCATCGTTCTCGACGAGACCTGGATTCCGGGTAGGGAGGTTGTGACTGCCTACACCATCATGTCTTTTGGTGAGATTGATGTTTTCATCGGTTTCGCTAAACCTGCCCCACCCACCCCAGCGGTGATGATAGAGGCAGAAGAAATTTCTGGGTCCCCTTTCTCCGTGGAGGTGGCAAAGTTCTTGATCTCAGAAAACCATAATCCCACCCAGCCCGCACCAGTTGCGGAGATAGTGGAGAAATCCGAGCCTGAAGCAGACCTAGCGGTCCAAGTTGAATCTGGAGTGGATCTCCCTGGAGAGGCCGAATCCCAGATTGACCCACCCACTGAAGTCGAAATCTAGGAGGAGCATAGAAACGACACTAGTTCTAGCTCTGATGACGCCGGGATAGACAGGCCTTTCCTGAGATACACGCTAAGACGCATGATGATGCAAGATGCAAGGATAGACGATATTCTCGAGACCATCAGGCGTTTCGAGGAAGCCGATCGCGAGAGCCGCAACTATCTCAGGAGGCACGCGTTGCACTTCATCGGATACGTGGGATCCGGATCCGGCTCTGCCGATGCTGGAGACAACACCGACTCTGTGCCGGAGGCGATCGGAACAAATGCCGACGTACGTGCATCCTCGGATGAGTCGATGACGTCAGCAGATTTCCGAAAGTTCTCCGCAGAATATGAACAGGAGTACAACTCCAAAGCTGTAGAGGAAGAAAAAGCCATGGATGAATGATCCAGGGAAAACTTTCCCAAAACGCAGGATAACATGGAAATCGGAGATAATCCCGAGGTCCAGATGTCCGAAAGTACCGATTAGAGCTTGACTCTGGGAAACAGACCCAAAGCCGTCTTTGCTATCGGTGCTGCCAAGAAGGCAAACAAGAAGAACAAGAATAACAAAACCCTGGCGAAAGATCCTCTAGCAGAGGAGGTGATTGTTGAGGAATACGAGGAGGACTCGGATGGAGCACTAATCCCAGATGAGCCCAAAGAAGAGTCGGTGGACGGACACGTGATCACTGAAGGTGCACGTAAACTCATCGATGCTGCATTAACCACACCTATTCCTACAGCTGCAGTACTTACTGCTGAAGAGCTGGAAGAGAGGGCCCAGGCCCTAGAAGCGCGTCTCCAAGTACTCCTCGATGTAACCAAAAACATTGAGGAGGAAAAGAAACGCATGGCAACTACGGAGAAGTACAACTTCAGGCAACATTAGAAGACCACGAAATGTCATACTCATGACGACCAGTTCCCGCAGATTCACAAAGTCCTTTTCGGAGGAGAACTTGGGATGCCTCGACGCGACAACAACGGGGATTGGGTGTATCCAACGCCAGTACAGAACACCGTTGCGGCTCGAGAAATCCTATCGTCTAATCCAGGCCCGGAGCAGATCCGGTTGGGAATCAAACTACTCAACAAAGGACTGGAGCAGCAAAAGCTCACCCTGTCTGGAAGTCAAAAACTGGTCTCCGATTCTGACCAATGTCGCACAGCCCCGACATGGGCTGACGTAGGACCCCAACATGTTCCAGAACAGTAACATCGTTTCGACCATCGAGAAGACAACTACTCAAGAATCGGATCTTCAGGACAGCACCACAAAGCTACGCGTGACTGGCATAACATTAACCCAGTTGTAGAGCAAGAGGCAATCGCTGCACTGAATCCGAGGAATCCTCCCCGGCGAGATTCGAAATATCACAGGGAAGAAGATAAAGAGAAACGTCGGGAGGAGGACCGACAAAGAATGCCACCTCCTAGACACGCAAGCCATCTGGCTGACGGGTGAGGAAACGACGGACACCGTGTCAAGACAAGCCAGCAGGGGGCTCGTCACAATGAAGACCCTCCCTGGAACCAGAATAATGACGCTCCGGACGGAGGCCGGCAATCAGCCAGAAATAACCCAGCTGCTCCACCCTCTCCACCAAGTAGCCATCACAACGGCTCCCAAGGAGGCCAAGGAGGGCGTCGTGGTGGAGGAGGTGGTGGCAGAAGCCGAAGTCCGGCTCCAAGGCACCGCAGCCATAACTGTCACTCGGGACGATCTCTATCCCCAAATGACGCAAGGCACAGGATCAACTCCAATATAGAGGCGCAGCGCTATGAAAATGAGCACATATACATGGGCCCAAAGTGCTTCGGACCACGCATAAGGGCTACAAGATTCCCGGAAGGATTTGCTATCTCAAGACATATTCAAGCCTACGACTGCATAGCTTGGCCAGATACTTGGCTATAGGATTTCTTCCAAGCTTGCTGCATCGCCAAAGGCGGAAACAACCTGGTCGCAACCCGATATCTCCCACTTATGTTGCGGAAGACGGCACGATCATGGCTCAATGAACTTCCGGAGAACACCATCCACAACTAGTATGACATGCAAAGTGCGTTCTTTCGGAATTTCGAAGGCACATACCGGAGGCCCTGTACGGTCGGAGACCTACAGCGTTGCACCCAGAAAGACGGAGAACTTGCCGGGATTATCTCGGACGATGGATCGACACCAAGAAATCCTGTGAAGGAGTGAATGACCAAACTGCGATTGAAGCTTTCATTGCAGGTCTCCCAATTGGTTTACTATGTCATCGCTTGAAGTGTGACAAAGTCACTGATTTGGGAGAGATGATAGAAATAGCGAGCAAGTATGCAGATGCTGACGATGATGCAGAGGGATTACTTAACACCCTCGCTCTGCCACAGTCGGCAAAACAACCAAAGCAACAAGCTCAGAAGCGCAAGAATACCTCGGTAGAAAAACCCAAGGCGGAAACAGCAGTGGTTACTGCTATTTTCGGGTCTGGAGGACGAGGAGGACGTGGCGGTGTCCACGGACGTGGTCATGGGACGTTAAGAGTCCAAGGAAGAGGAGACCAGCAACCCAGAAAAACCTACTCTTGGGCCGACAGTGCCAATAACCCGTGTGTACATCACTTAGACGCCAATGGGGGCTCGTCCCACACAAATGCTGAGTGTCGTTTCAATGACGACCTTGAAAGAGATGATATCGCTGGCTACAAAGCTAACCGGAAGAAGGGAAAGAAGAATCCCGAAAAGGATAAAGAGACCAAGGAAGATTCCGACATGGAGGAAGATGACGCTTCAAATCCCAAGCCGGAAGGGAAGAAAAATTTTCTGACCAAGAAAGACACTTATGTCACCTTCCTCGGATCTCAACCAGCAAAGGTCAAAAAGGCAGTTCTACATGAGCTCAATGCAACAGTTCCCGCTGTCCCCCAATTCTTGGACTGGTCGGAAGTGGCAATCACATTTGAAAGCGTTGATCATCCTCCTAAGTTGCACAGGCGAGGAAAATACGCCTTAATCATCCATATACTTATTGACGGTTATGGTTTCTCCAAGACTCTCAGGGACGGTGGAAGCAGCATTAACATTCTGTATGTCGAAACGCTACGCCGGATGAAGATCTCGGAGACCCAGCTGAACCACAGCACTGTGATCTTTCACGGGGTTGTCCCAGGAAGACAAGCAAATTCCCTGGGAGAATCACTTTGGATGTTACCTTTGGGACTCCAAAGAACTATCGTTCGGAGGCACTTTCCTTCGAAGTGGTCCCGTTCAAGAGCGCGTACCACGCTATATTCAGACGTTCGGCTTACTGGGCTTTTATGGCTCATCCGTGTTACATTTACAATATGATGAAAATTCCAGGTCCCAACGGCGTGATCACCATCAGGGGAGACCCGAAGAAAGCGCGAAAGTGCGAGGATGCAAATGCCGCCTTTGCTGAAGCCGTGCTACACGCCCAGGAGTACCAGGAAATCAAGAAGAGCATAGATCCATCCGAGATGCCAGCAACAAAGAAGGAGGTGATAAAGCCGAATCCGGAGTTCAAGGCATCAGAAGAGGCGAAGAAGACGCTGTTGAAGGATGATGACCCCTCCAAGTTGACCCAGATAGGCGTAGGCCTAGATAGCGCATAGGAAAGTGCGCTCGTCAACTTCCTCAAAGCAAATCAAGATATCTTCGCATGGCAGCCATCTAACATGACCGGAGTACCTAGGGAACTTGCCGAGCACTCTTTAAATGTAAACCCGAATGCTAAACCCATCAAACAGTCCTTACGATGTTTCGGCTATGAAAAGCGTAAGGCAGTAGCTAAAGAACTAGCACGGCTCGAGTTAGCTAGATTCATAGAAGAGGTCATCCACACTGAGTGGTCGGCCAATCCTGTAATGGTCCATAAAAAGGACACCACTGATTTAAGGATGTGTATTGATTATACTGCCTTGAACAAGGCTTATCCCAAAGATCCGTTCGCTCTGCCTAGGACTGATCAAGTTATCGATTCTACGGCAGGCTCGGAACTCCTCTGTTTTCTCGACGCATATTCCGGTTATCACCAAATCCGGATGAAGGAATCTGACAAAGTCAAAACTTCATTCATAACCCCCTTCGGAACCTTCTGTTTTGTTATGATGCCCTTTGGGTTGAAGCACGCAGGAGCTACGTACCAGCGCACAATGCAGCATTACCTCCATGATAAAATCGGACGCAATGTGCATGCATATGTGGATGATATTGCGATGATGTCCAAAAAGAAGGAAACCTTGATTTCCTACTTGGAGGAAATATTCGCCAATCTACGAAAATACAACATAATGCTTAATCTAAAGAAATGCTTCTTTGGAATCCCAGTCGGAAAATTGTTAGGTTTCATCGTGTCTTAAAGAGGCATAGAGGTGAACCGACACAATATCAAGGCTATACTCAATATTTCCCGGCCAACTCCCCTGAAGGACGTTCAAAGACTCACTGGTTGCATCGCTGCAGTCAGTCGGTTTGTAAACCGGCTCGGTGAAAGAGCCGCACCATTATACAAACTCCTGAAAAAGACCAAGGATTTTGTGTGGACCGATGAAGCTGAAGCTGCACTACAAGACCTGAAAACAGTACTCTCATCTGCTCCTATCCTTGCTGCACCAGAACCACAGGAACCAATGTTGCTCTATCTTGCTGTGACAAACAAAGTCATTAGTATCGTTATGGTAGTGGAGAGACCGGAGGAAAATCAGGAACAATTGGTGCAGCGTCGAACTTACTTTGTCAGCGAGGTCTTGACAGAATCGAATCTGCGGTATCCGCGCTATCAAAAGCTAGCTTATGGTGTGTTCTTAGCATCTTGTAAGTTACGACATTATTTTCAGGAACATCCAATTACCATGGTGAGCACAGCTCCCATGAGAGATATAATCAATAACAGTGACACCACAGGACGCGTCGCCATATGAGGCATAGAGCTTTCAACTTTCTATATTGAGTACAAACCTCAGACAGCAATCAATTCCCAAATCCTTGCCGACTTTGTTGCTGATTGGACAAAGACGAAGGAGAATATGACCCTCCCTAAGTCGGAATATTGGACCCTATATTTTGATGGGTCTAAGGCTCGCGGGGGCTCGGAGGCTGGCGTGGTACTCAAATCACCCCAAGGAGACAATTTCTATACGTGTTGCAGATCCACTTCACAACGACAAATAATATTGCCTAGTATGAAGCACTGCTGCATGGAATCCGGATTGCTAAGGATATCGACATCCGATGTTTGATGTGTTATGGAGATTCGGATCTTGTTTCTCAACAGGTGTCGGATATTTGTAATGCAAATAAGCACATGGCAGCATATAAAGCTATCGTGGATGATCTATCTAAATCGTTCGAAGGGCTTGAGGTTCAACACATCCCTCGAGCAGAAAATGAGGAAGCAGATGCATTATCTCAGATAGGCTCTGCACGGAAAGAGGTCCTGGATGGCGCTTTTTTAGAGCACCTCAAAGTTCCCTCAATAAAGGGAGTGGATGAGGAATATCCGACCAAATCTGACTCACCTTTGATAGCAGTTCTGGCTGTAATTCCTAGCTGGACTCAACCCTACCTTGACTATTTGGTAGATGGCAAATTACCCGAAGACGAAGTTCTGAGCCGGCAGATCATCCGACGAGCAAAAGCCTATACTGTAGTTAGCGGTGAGCTCTATAAGCAGAGTGTATCTGGGGTTTTTTAGCGTTGCATATCTCCGGAAGAAGGAGTGGAAATCCTAAGAGAAATCCACGAAGGCGAGTGTGGTCACCATGCTGCAACCAAATCTTTAGTGGCAAAACCTTTCCGACACGGTTTTTTCTGGCTTACAGCCAAGGCAGACGCCGAACGGCTGGTCAAGACATGCAAAGGCTGCCAAAATTACGCCAAACAAGCTCATGTTCTGGCTGATCAGCTGCGAACAATACCTATAACATGGCCTTTCGCGGTCTGGGGGCTTGACATGGTAGGACCGTTTAGTCGGGCTCCAAGTGGATTTACTCACCTCTTAGTGATGGTGGATAAATTCACCAAATGGATTGAGGCTAAACCCGTCACTAGTTGTGATGGAGCAACAGCGAAAAGATTTGTCAAGGATGTTATAATCCGGTATGGTTATGCGCATAGCATTATCATAGACAACAGGAGTAATTTCTCTATGGGAGAACTTGCCGAATTCTGCAACGAACAAAATATCCGGCTTGACATTGCGTCAGTCACACATCCGCAGGCTAATGGACAAGTTGAAAGAGAAAATTGTTTAATCCTACAAGGCCTAAAACCGAGACTCGAAGCACCACTACGACGTGTTGCGGGGGCTTGGGCAGAGGAATTACCTTCTGTAATATGGAGTTTACGAACAACTCCGAACAGGTCAACCGGATACACACCTTTCTTCTTGGTCTATGGCACAGAAGCAGTTCTTCCTAGTGATTTGATTCACACTTCCCCTAGAGTGGCCGCGTATATCGAAGAGGATGCCGAGATTTCTCGACAAAATGATCTCGACTTAGTCGAAGAAGTTCGCGTCGTTGCTGAAATGAGATCAACAGCCTATTAGCAGAAGTTACACAAGTATCATAGCCAGAGAGTCAGAAACAGATCTTTCAATAAGGGTGATTTGGTTCTCCGGCTTGTGCAACAAAGAAAGCACAAACTTTTCCCAGTATGGGAATGGCCATTTTTAGTTAGTCGAGTATTGCACAATGGTTCATACTACCTAACTGATATGAGGCCAGTCAAAGAAAGACCTTCTACTAAGAAGAGAAAGAGAGCTAGAGGCAGTACAAATCCAGATGAGTTAGACAAACCATGGAATATTGCTCAGCTACGTCCCTTTTATTCTTAGTTTATCCTTCTTTATAATCATATATATGTACATGTTCTGAGAGAAATAAAAGTTTTGGTTGCCTCACATTTTTTCTGAGAAGTTTTTACCATCTTATTTCCGAATGATCATGTCACAGTCGAAAATCCCAGAATACTTGAAAGTACTTTATGCTCATGATTGTTCTGGTTTAGATTTCCGATTCTAAATATGCTACCCTCGGGTATAACTCTAAAGTTTCTAGTCTATACTTTGGTTATTTGTCTGATTGCCGAATGCGGGTATTTTCCGAGTAGTGAATTGTTGGTACTAGAAGCCGACTTTGTTTCCGAGTTTAAACTGGTTTAGCAATTGAGCTTCGTTGCTCGGCAAAGTTTCCGAGCTGAAAGTTTAGCTGACTCATGAATGGGACAAGGCGGAAAGCTAGATAAACGATAATTGTAGATAAAAAAGTATAAGTGCTTATGTAAACATTTCAGGCACACAAAAATCAAAGCCAAAAGTGCTGAATAGATTAAAACTTAGCACTAGCAAAAAGTATCATACTACATATTTACAGACCCATAATGTTTTTAGAATAACACATTTGTTTCTGATAATCTATGATGCAGGAGAAGAGGTAGGAGCTACCGGCTCGCTGGATGCATCGGCCTCGGCTTGATAACGATCCGAGATGTCCAAATCTGATATAGTTTGTTCATCGTTGGAAACTTCGGCTGCTTCTTCCGGAGGCGTAGGCGACGTGTCCACGCGGTTGAAGAAGGGAGTGTCGTAGCTGGTCAAGTCAGCTACGTGGCACCCATATCCGGCGCAGGAGTCTATGATGGCTTTGATATCTTGTTTCTGGCCATCTTCATCCACAGTAGAGTACCCTCTGGTCACTTGCCAGGTTTCCATGCTTCCATGGTGGCTCATGACCATGGTGAGAGTGTTCTGCGCTGCGGATCGCGCGTAGGACATGTTCCAGTCCTTGACAAGCTGCGGCATCTCCTTTTCCTTGTCCCGCACCTGAAAGTCGGACATGCTATGCATGTCCGGAACCCTGAGAGCTTCACCAATGTCCTCGATGGATTGGCGGAAGTCATGAAGCAAATCACCGACTTGGGTAAGCCGGTGGGTGCGAGGCTCGGCAAAGGTGGAGTCCGTCAAGTTCAGAGGACCTATGCGTATAACACAAAATGGTTAAATAAATCCGACATCGAAAGAGTCGAATAATGTAAACAAGTCAGAAAGATGGAAAACATACCAAAGATGACGTCTTCAACTTTGGTTTTCTCTTCACGAAGACTCTAGAGTTCAGCCTGGAGCGCCTCGGAAAGGTCCTTCTCTCTGAAAAGCTCGTCATTGAGATCCGAGATTTTCTGTTCGTGGAGTGTAATCTTGCGATCACGCTCCATGGTGGCCATGGAGGAGGATTCGAGAACATGAGCAATGCTCTTCTCATGATCCGCCTTAAGCTGGTCTAGCTCTCGGCGGAGATCCTTGTTTTCCACCACCAGGGTCTTCAAATTCTCGGCTTCTTCGATCATAGCACAAGACTGCTTTATCAGTGCTGTAAGTCAAAAAGAACAGTTCATCAAAAATATTCGACTATGAAAACACAAGACAAGGTTTGAGTCTCGAAATGTTTACTTTCGGCCTCATCCTTGGAAACTTTAAGCTCAGCATTTTTAAGTAGGAGAGCTTTGATCTCTCTCCGCTTATTGCAGACATTCTTGAACAATTCCTGGTTATATGAATTAACTTTCTGTAAGTCAGAATACCCAGAGTCAGAGGTCTACTAAAGACTCGGGCTAATATTGTAGCTAATATCAGCACGAGCCTTGGGGGCTATACTAGTTCATTCTTTGGCATCCTAATGAAGCATAAACCCGGATTGTTTATCCAACTTCATGCTTGGGGGCTAGAGGTTATGATATAAAGAACAATAAAGAAAAGCGTGAGTTGGAATTCCGACTTACATGATGTTCATGTGTGAGCTTGCTCAAGCACATGTTCACCTTAGTGGTAACCTTCTCGGCGAGGGTGAGTGGAATAACCGGAGGTGGTGGAAGCACACCAGCTCTTAGTCCCTCGTCGCAAAGGCGGACTTGTTCGAGAAGATCGGAGTACTTAATGTCCTCTGCTTCTTGTGCTTCTTCTTCGCAGAGAGATTACGGCTCTCCAGACATTGCCGGGCTAGCCGCTGGATTTCCTCCGCAGATTTCCGTGACAAGCCAAATTTGGCAAGTCCCGGATTGTTGGTGAGATTTTTAGCGAAGGTCTCTGCCGAGGGATCATTACCCGAAGAGGGTTCACCCTTATCAAAACCTGAGCCACCTATGGTGACGTCAGTCTATGACTCGAGGGTCGCTGGCCCTATTGAGGGGGCCGGATCTTCTGCGATGACCGGGGATGGGGTAATCACCGGTGCTGTAGAAGGTTGAGGGGCAGGAGTCGGAGGAGCTGCGGCAGGAGAAGCCATAGTTAGCTTCGTCTGAAGTAGGGGCTTCAAGATGTTCCCCTTCCCCTTGCCCTTGATGAGCTGCTTAGCTCTGAGAAAGTAATAGAATAAAGAATATTACGTCTTGGAAGAAATTACGAGTAAAGTGCAAAGGCGGAGGTTGTGTGGAAAGTTACCTCTTCACAACTGGCACTTCCTTTGTGTCGATGGCCACTGTCTGAGCTTTGCCCTTCCTGGGCACAACATCCGACAGTGGGACCAATTCCTCCTCCTGAGAAAACTCAGGAGGATATCCCTCGATAGGAGCAAACTCCGACTCGAGGAGGTCGGCAAGCTGAAAATAAGATAATATCTCAGTGTTGCGAAATAACTTAAAGGTGAAACATATAAATAGGGTTTATTGCTAAAGCTTACCGGCACTACAAGGTTTTCCGCTGTATGCATGTCCAGGGACAAATCCGGGATCTTTCTCTCGATCCGCTCCTTTATCAGCCATTTGATGTGGCTTATGAGGTCCTGTGGCTTTAAAGCCTTGGGGCTGATGCGGAGGGAGTCGTTTTTGGACACCGTGATGGAATGCATCAGTCGGTCTCCATGATGCTGGAGAGGCTGGATCCGGCGTGCCACCCAAGATTGGACCAAGTCGGACCCTCTCATGCCCTTATGCTTCATCAGATACTCGGTCCGCCTCTTGGCGAGAATCAGATCGTCGCTGAGAGTCGGAGGAGCCTCGTCCCAGGATGCTCGGGGCGTGGCGGCTCTGTCGACGAAAGTTGGCAAAGCAGAAGCTTTGCCGGGAACGGGAGTATCCTTATGATAAAAGAAGGTAGCCGGCCACTGTTTGACCGACCCACTAGCTAAAATCCTAGGATAGACACGCTCACGTCTAACCGAAAGACTAATTGTGCCGGTAATGTAAGGATTACCAGTGGTGATAGAGTTTCTCCGGACATGGAAATAAAACCGGAAGAGAATGAGACTCGGCCTAATGCCGATATACCCGTCACACAAGGACGCATAGGCGCTCATCTGTAAAAGGGAGTTTGGGGGAGATGGTGAAGCTAAACACCATAGTGATCTATCACCTCGGAAAAGAATTCCGAGGGAGGGAAAGACAAACCTTTCTAGAGGTGGGTGTCGAAGTGCACACGCTCGTCGACGTGTGGGTTGGGGATGGTTTCGCCAAAACCGCTCCGCTAGTCGCCAGCACGGAGGAGTCCTATGTTTTCCATGCCGGTGAGCTTGGCGTCGTCGAGGACGCACGGGATCCAAACCCCGCGATTGCTTTCTTTCTTTGCCGCCGCCACCGTCGCTGCCGCTGCTGCCACAGCCAAGACGGATGATGAGGATGAAGCCATTCTTTCGGTGCGCCGGTGACCTTGGGTGGGCGGCGCTGGGAATCTGGAGGCAAGGGAGCTCTGTGCGCGTGGGAGAAGTGGAGGAGAAGGAAACGACACGGGGAATAGGTGAAGAAGATGAGGGAAAGGGAACCCTCACCCCTTAGAACCACCGAACCGCGCCAAGATTCGTGCAAATGGCACAGTAAATACGCCACATGTCGTGGAACGAACTAGGAAGTTCCCACGCGATGATTACATCGCCTCGATCTCCGTGCATGCATTAAAACGGCACCTCGGTTCCGCAAATGGCGGACCCACCAACGGTCGTGCTGATAGGATGTTTGTCAGTGACGTGACTTGACCGTGACCAGTGTCAGATGACGTCAGAGACCAAGATCCGGCTTAGTTTGAATATTAGGCTGGAAATCCGAATAACATACTGATAGGTCCGACTTACTTTTGAGACCCGGATCGTATCTTTTGTTTTGAAGTTTCAGGAACCCTTCAAGATTCTGCAAGCCGAAGATTAAGCTAGACGATGATGAATCCGACTTTGGATCTTGGAGACTTCCGGGGGCTGCTGTTGGGGATATACTTTCCGGGTATCCTCACAGTCCTTGCTGACCAGGGTGGCCCACTTCGGGTTAGAGCTTTGCTTCACGAGCAGCCCAGTCAGGGAAAAGAGACGGAGTCCAATCCGGCTACGGGAAGGCCCAGAAGACTTACCGACATAGGCCCATAGTGTTACTTGTAGTTCAAGATGTACTCTGTAACCAACTCTTAGTCGTAGCCAGATAGATCTTTCCTGTAACCCTAGGCCGGATATATATATAAGCCGTCCTAGGGAGAGCCTTTAGGGAACCCCTTACAATCACAATCTCAACTCGCACAGGCGAACTCTTGTAACCCATATTCTGGCTCTGCCGTATTACTAGATTGCTAGCAGGAGTAGGATCCATCCAAAGCCAGCGGATTCGAACTTGGGTAAACTTGTGTGCTCACCGTCCCGGAACACTGTACGTCTCACAACCCTCTCTTCCGCACGCCTCGAGGACCCCCTGATGGCGTACTTGTCATCAATCCTATGACAGTTTAGAAAAAGAACAAACATGCAATGTCACCACTGGATCAATGTGGTTTAGGAAAAGAACAGACATGCAATGTCACTAGTGGATCAATGTGGTTTAGGAAAAGAACACACATGAAAATGTCACAATGTGCTTTAGGAAAGGAATAAACATGCAGTGTTTCCAGTGGATCCATGTGGTTCAGGAAACAAAAACACAGGAAATGTCACTAGTGGATCAATGTGGTTTAGGAAAAAACACGCATGCAATGTCAACAATGGATCAATGTGGTTTAGGAAAAGAACACACATGCAATATCTCTAGTGGATCCATGTGGTTTAGGAAAAAACACACATGCAAATTTCTCTAGTGGATCCATGTGGTTTAGGAAAAGAACACACATGTAATAACCGTAGTGGATCAATGGGAGTTAGGAAAAGAACACACGTGCAAATTTCACCAGTAGATCAATGTGGTTAAGGAAAAGAACACACATCAATGTCACTAGTGGATCCATGTGGTTTAGGAAAAGAACACACATGCAAATGTCACCACTGGGTCAATATAGTTTAGGAAATGAATACACATGCAATGGCTCCAGTGGATCCATGTGGTTTAGGAAAAGAACACACATGAAATCTCACAAGTGGATCCATGTGTTTTAAGAAAAGAACACACATGCAAATGACATCAGTGGATCTATGTGGTTTAGGAAAAGAACACACATGCAATGACTCTAGTGGATCAATGTAGTTTAGGAAAAGAATACACATGCAATGACTCCAGTGGATTCATGTGGTTTAGGAAAAGAACAGACATGCAAGGTCACCAATGGATTCATGTAGTTTAGGAAAAGAACACACATGTAGATTTTACCGGTGGATAAATGTGGTTTAGGAAAAGAACGCACATGCAATGTCACCAGTGGATCCATGTGGTTCAGGAAAAGAAAACACATGCAATGTCACTAGTGGATCAATGTGGTTTAGGAAAAGAAAACACATGCAATGTCTCTAGTGGATCCATGTGGTTTAGGAAAAGAAAACACATGAAATGCCTCTACTGGATCCTTGTAGTTTTGGAAAAGAACACACATGCAATGTCACTAGTGGATCCATGGGGTTTAGGAAACGAACACGCATGCAATGTCTCTAGTGGATCCATGTGGTTTAGGAAAAGAACAGACATGCAAATGTCACAAGTGGATCCATGTGGTTTAGGAAAAGAACACACATACAATATCACCCGTGGATCCATGTGGTTTAGGAAAAGAACACACACAATGAATCTAGTGGATCAATGTGGTTCAGGAAAAGAACACACATGCAAAGTTCACTAGTGGATCCATGTGGTTTAGGAAAAGAACACGCATGCAATGACTCTAGTGGATCCATTTGGTGCAGGAAAAGAACACACATGCAATGTCACGAGTGGATCAATGTGGTTTAGGAAAAGAACACATAAGCAAATGGCTACAGTGGGTGCATCTAGTTTAGGAAAATAACACACATTCAAATGTCACCAGTGGATCCATGTGGTTTGGGAAAAGAACACACATGCAATGCCTCTAGTGGATCCTTGTGGTTTAGGAAAACAACACACATGGAATGACTCCAGTGGATCCATGTGGTTTAGGAAAAGAACACACATGCAATGTCACCAGGGGATCCGTGTGATTTTGGAAAAGAACACACATGAAATGACTCTAGTGGATCCATGTGATTTAGGAAAAGATCACGCATGCAATGTCACGAGTGGAACTATGTGGTTTAGGAAAACAACACAAAGGCAATGTCACTAGTGCATCCATGTGGTTTAGGAGAAGAACACACATGCAATGTCACCAGTGGATCTATGTGGTTTAGGAAAAGAACACACATGAAAATGTCACAAGTGGATCAATGTGGTTTAGGAAAAGAACACACATGCAATGGCTCCAGTGGATCCATGTGGTTTAGGAAAAGAACACACATGAAAATGTCACAAGTGGATCAATGTGGTTTAGGAAAAGAACACACATGCAATGGCTCCAAGGGATCCATGTGGTTTAGAAAAAGAACACACATGCAAGTTTCACTAGTGAATAAATGTGGTTTAGGAAAAGAACACACATGCAATGTCACTAGTGGATCAATGTGGTTCAGGAAAGGAACACACATGCAATGTCAATAGTGGATCCATGTGGTTCAGGAAAAGAACACACTTGCAATGTCACTAGTGGATCAATGTGGTTTAGGAAAATAACAGACATGCAATGTCTCTAATGGATTCATGCGGTTTAGGAAAAGAACACACATGAAATGTCTCTACTGGATCCATGTAGTTTTGGAAATGAACACACATGCAATGTCACCAGTGGATCCATGTGGTTTAGGAAAAAACACACATGCAATGTCTCTAGTGTATCCATGTGGTTTAGGAAAAGAACACACATGCAAATGTCACCGGTGGATCCATGTGGTTCAGGAAAAGAACACACATACAATGTCACCCGTGGATCCATGTGGTTTAGGAAAAGAACACACATGCAATGAATCTAGTGGATTAATGTGGTTCAGGAAAAGAACACACATGCAACGTTCACTAGTGGATCCATATGGTTTAGGAAAAGAACACATATGAAATGACTCTACTGGATCCATACGGTGCAGGAAACGAACACACATGCAATGTCACCTATGGATCAATGTAGTTTCGGAAAAGAACACACGGGAAAATGACACTAGTGTATCCAAGTAGTGTAGGAAAATAACACACATTCAAATGTCACCAGTGGATCCATGTGGTTTCGGAAAAGAACACACATGCAATGTCTCTAGTGGATCCTTGTGGTTTAGGAAAACAATACACATGGAATGACTCTAGTGGATCCATGTGGTTTAGGAAAATAAGGCACATGCAATGTCACCTGGGATCCGTGTGGTTTAGGAAAAGAACACACATGAAATGACTCTAGTGGATCCATGTGATTTAGGAAAAGATCACACATGCAATGTCACTAGTGGAACTATATGGTTTAGGAAAAGAACACACATGCAATGTCACTAGTGCATCCATGTGGTTTAGGAAAAGAACAAACATGCAATGTCACCAGTGGAACCATGCGGTTTAGGAAAAGAATACACATGCAATGACTCTAGTGGATCCATGTGGTTTAGGAAAAGAACACACATGCAATGTCACCAGTGGATCAATGTGGTTTAGAAAAAGAAGAGATATGCAATGTCACCACTGGATCAATGGAGTTTAGGAAAATAATAGACATGCAATGTCACTAGTGGATCAATGTGGTTTAGGCAAATAACACACATGCAATGTCTCTAGTGGATCCATGCGGTTCAGTAAAAGAACACACATGCAAATGTCACAATGGATCAATGTGGATTAGGAAAAGAACACACATGCAAATGTTACCAGTGAATCAATGTGGTTTAGGAAAAGAACACACATGCAATGACTCTAGTGGATCAATGTGGTTTACGAAAAGAATACACATGGAATGACTGCAGTGGATCCATGTGGTTTAGGAAAAGAACAAACATGCAATGTCAATAGTGGATCAATGTGGTTTAGGAAAAGAACACAATTAAATGACTCTAGTGGATCCAAGTGGGTTACGAAAATAACACACATGCAAATGTCATAAGTGGATCAATGTGATATAGGAAAAGAACAAACATGCAATGTCACCAGTGGATCCAACTGGTTCAGGAAAAGAACACACATGCAATGTTACCAATGAATCCTTGTGGTTTAGGAAAAGAACACACATGCAATGACTCTAGTGGATCTATGTGGTTTAGGAATAGAACAAGCATGAAAATTCCACTAGTGGATCAATGTGGTTTAGGAAAAGAACACACATGCAATGTCACCAGTGGATCAATGTGGTTTAGGAAAAGAACACACATGCAATGTCACCAGTGGATCCATGTGGTTTAGGAACAGAACACACATGCAATGTCACTAGTGGATCAATGTGGTTTA
Organism: Avena insularis; assembly: GCA_023614405.1. Lineage (NCBI taxonomy): Eukaryota > Viridiplantae > Streptophyta > Magnoliopsida > Poales > Poaceae > Avena > Avena insularis. The sequence continues at coordinate 245,301,824 of CM042688.1, forward strand.
GGAAAAGAACACAATGCAATGACTCTAGCGGATCCAAGTGGTTTAGGAAAATAACATACATGAAAATGTCACAAGTGGATCAATGTGGTTTAGGAAAAGAACACACATCGAATGTCACTAGTGGATCAATGTGCTATAGGAAAAGAACAAACATGCAATGTCACCAGTGGATCCAACTGGTTCAGGAAAAGAACGCACATGCAATGTTTCTAGTGAATCCATGCGATTTAGGAAAAGAACACAAATGCAATGACTCTAGTGGATCTATGTCGCTTAGGAAAAGAACACACATGCAAATGTCACTAGTGGATCAATGTGGTTTAGGAAAAGAACACACATGCAATGTCACTAGTGGATCAATATGTTTTAAGAAAAGAATACACATGCAATGTCACCTGTGGATCCATGTGGTTCAGGAAGAGAACACACATGCAATGTCACCAGTGGATCCATGTGGTTCAGGAAATGAACACACATGCAATGACTCTAGTGGATCCATGTGGTTTAGGAAATGAAAACACATGCAATGTCACCACTGGATCCATGTGGTTTAGGAAAAGAACACACATGCAAATGTTACGAGTGGATCAATGTGGATTAGCAAAAGAACACACATGCGATGACTCTAGTGGATCCATGTGGTTTAGGAAAAGAACACACACCGATATGTCTGCAATGGATCCATGTGGTTTAGGAAAAGAACACGCATGCAATGACTCTAGTCGATCCATGTGGTTTAGGAAAAGAACACACATGCAATGTCACAAGTGGATCCATGTGGTTTAGGAAAAGAACACACATGAAAATGTTACCAGTGGATCAATGTGGTTTAGCAAAAGAACACACATGCAATGACTCTAGTGGATCAATGTGGTTGAGGAAAAGAACGCACATGTAGTTACTCCGGTGGATCCATGCTGTTTAGGAAAAGAACACACATGCAATGTCACTAGTGGATCCATGTGGTTTAGGAAAAGAACACACATGCAATCAGTCTAGTGGATCCACGTGATTTAGGAAAAGAACAAACATGCAAATGTCACAAGTGGATCAATGTAGTTTAGGAAAACAACACACATGAAATGTCACTAGTGGATCAATGTGGTTTAGGGAAAGAACAAACATGTAATGTCACTAGTGCATCCAACTAGTTCAAGAAAAGAACAGACATGCAATGTCACCAGTGGATCCAACTGGTTCAAGATAAGAACACACATGCAATGTGACCAGTGGATCCATGTAGTTTAGCAAAAGAACACACATGCATTGAATCTAGTGGATCTATATGGTTTAGGAAAAGAAACCACATGCAAATGTCACTAGTGGATCGATGTGGTTTAGGAAAAGAACACACATGCAATGACTCTAGTGGATCCATGTGGTTTAGGAGAAGAACACACATGCAATGTCACCACTGGATCCATGTGGTTTAGGAAAAGAACACACATGCAAATGTTACCAGTGGATCAATGTGGATTAGCAAAAGAACACACATGCAATGACTCTAGTGGATCAATGTGGTTTAGGAAAATAACGCACATGTACTGACTCGAGTGGATCCATGTGGTTTAGGAAAAGAACACACATGCAATGTTACTAGTGGATCCATGTGGTTCATAAAAAGAACACACATTCAATGACTCAAGTGGATCAATGTGGTTCAGCAAAAGAACACACATGCAAAGTTCACCATTGGATCCATATGGTTTAGGAAAAGAACACATATGCAATGACTCTAGTGGATCCTTGTGGTTTAGGAAAAGAACACACATGCAATGTCACTAGTGCATCAATGTGGTTTAGGAAAACAACACACATGCAAATGACTCCAATGGATCCATGTGGTTTAGGAAAAGAACACACATGCAAATGTCACCAGTGGATCCAACTGGTTCAAGAAAAGAACACACATGCAATGTCACCAGTGGATCCAGCTACTTTAGGAAAATAACACACATGCATTGACTCTAGTGGATCTATATGGTTTAGAAAAAGAACACACATGCAAAAGTCACTAGTGGATCAATGTGGTTTAGGAAAAGAACACACATGCAATGTCACCAGTGGATCAATGTGGATTAGGAAAAGAACACACATGCAATGACTCTAGTGGATCAATGTGGTTTAGGAAAAGAACACACATGGAATGACTGCAGTGGATCCATGTGGTTTAGGAAAAGAACACACATGCAATGTCACCAGTGGATCCATGTGGTTTAGGAAAAGAACACAATGCAATGACTGTAGTGGATCCAAGTGGTTTAGGAAAATAACACACATGCAAATGAGACAAGTGGATCAATGTGATATAGGAAAAGAACAAACATGCAATGTCACCAGTGGATCCAACTGGTTCAGGAAAAGAACACACATGCAATGTTACCAATGAATCCATCTGGTTTAGGAAAAGAACACACATGCAATGACTCTAGTGGACCTATGTGGTTTAGGAAAAGAACACGCATGAAAATGTCACTAGTGGATCAATGTGGTTTAGGAAAAGAACACACATGCAATGTCACCAGTGGATCAATGTGGTTTAGGAAAACAAAACACATGCAATGTCACCAGTGGATCCATGTGGTTTAGGAACAGAACACACATGCAATGTCACCAGTGGATCCATGTGGTTTAGGAAAAGAACTCACATACAATGTCACCAGTGGCTCCATGTGGTTTAGGAAAAGAACACAATGCAATGACTCTTGTGGATCCAAGTGGTTTAGGTAAATAACATACATGAAAATGTCACAAGTGGATCAATGTGGTTTAGGAAAAGAACACACATGGAATGTCACTAGTGGATCAATGTGCTATAGGAAAAGAACAAACATGCAATGTCACCAGTGGATCCAACTGGTTCAGGAAAAGAACACACATGCAATGTTTCTAGTGAATCCATGCGGTTTAGGAAAACAACACAAATGCAATGACTCTAGTGGATCTATGTGGTTAAGGAAAAGAACACACATGCAAATGTCACTGGTGGATCAATGTGGTTTAGGAAAAGAACACACATGCAATGTCACTAGTGGATCAATATGGTTTAAGAAAACAATACACATGTAATGTCACTAGTGGATCCATGTGGTTCAGAAAGAGAACACACATGCAATGTCAACAGTGGATCCATGTGGTTCAGGAAAACAACACACATGCAATGTCACTAAAGGATCAATGTGGTTTAAGAAAAGAACACACATGCAATGTCACCAGTGGATCTAGGTGGTTCAGGAAAATAACACACATGCATGTCACCAGTGGATGTATGTGGTTTAGGAAAAGAACACACATGCAATGTTTCTAGTGGATCCATGTGGTATAAGAAAAGAACACACACCCATATGTCTGCAATGGATCCATGTGGTTTAGGAAAAGAACACGCATGCAATGACTCTAGTCGATCCATGTGGTTTAGGAAAAGAACACACATGCAATGTCACAAGTGGATCCATGTGGTTTAGGAAAAGAACACACATGAAAATGTTACCAGTGGATCCATGTGGTTTAGCAAAACAACACACATGCAAATGTTACCAGTGGATCAATGTGGTTTAGCAAACGAACACACATGCAATGACTCTAGTGGATCATTGTGGTTTAGGAAAAGAACGCACATGTACTTACTCCGGTGGATCCATGCGGTTTAGGAAAAGAACACACATGCAATGTAACTAGTGGATCCATGTGGTTTAGGAAAAGAACACACATGCAATGACTCTAGTGGATCCACATGATTTATGAAAAGAACAAACATGCAAATGTCACAAGTGGATCAATGTAGTTTAGGAAAAGAACACACATGCAATGTCACTAGTGGATCAATCTGGTTTAGGGAAAGAACAAACATGTAATGTCACTAGTGGATCCAACTAGTTCAAGAAAAGAACAGACATGCAATGTCACCAGTGGATCCAACTGGTTCAAGAGAAGAACACACATGCAATGTGACCAGTGGATCCATGTAGTTTAAGAAAAGAACACACATGCATTGACTCTAGTGGATCCATATGGTTTAGGAAAAGAAACCACATGCAAATGTCACCAGTGGATCAATGTAGTTTAGGAAAAGGAAACACATGCAATGTCACAAGCGGATCAATGTGGATTAGGAAAAGAACACACACGCAAAGTCACTAGTGGATCCATGTGGTTTAGGAAAAGAACACGCATGCAATGTCGCCAGTGGATCCATGTGTTTCAGGAAAAGAACACACATGCAATGTCACTAGTGGATCCATGTGGTTTAGGAAAAGAACACGCATGCAATGTCGCCATTGGATCCATGTGTTTCAGGAAAAGAACACACATGCAAAGTCACTAGTGGATCCATGTTGTTTAGGAAAAGAATAGACATGCAATGACTCAAGTGGGTCAATGTGGTTCAGGAAAAGAACACACATCCAAAGTTCACCAGTGGATCCATATGGTTTAGGAAAAGAACACACATGCAATGACTCTAGTGGATCCATGTGGTTTAGGAAAAGAACACACATGCAATGTCACTAGTGCATAAATGTGGTTTAGGAAAAGAACACACATGCAAATGACTCCAATGGATCCATGTGGTTTAGGAAAAGAACACACATGCAAATGTCACCAGTGGATCCAACTAGTTCAAGAAAAGAACACCCATGCAATGTCACCAGTGGATCCATGTACTTTAGGAAAATAACACACATGCATTGACTCTAGTGGATCTATATTGTTTAGGAAAAGAACACACATGCAAATGTCACTAGTGGACCAATGTGGTTTAGGAAAAGAATACACATGCAATGTAACCAGTGGATCAATGTGGATTAGGAAAAGAACACATGCAAATATTACCAGTGAATCAATGTGGTTTAGGAAAAGAACACACATGGAATGACTCCAGTGGATCCATGTGGTTTAGGAAAAGAACACACATGCAATGTCACCAGTGGATCCATGCGGTTTGGGAAAAGAACACAATGCAATGACTCTAGTGGATCCAAGTGGTTTAGGAAAATAACACACATGCAAATGTCACAAGTGGATCAATGTGATATAGGAAAAGAACAAACATGCAATGTCACCAGTGGATCCAACTGGTTTAGGAAAAGAACACACATGCAATGTTACCAGTGCATCCATGTGGTTTAGGAAAAGAACACACATGCAATGACCCTAATGGATATATGTGGTTTAGGGAAAGAACACGCATGAAAATGTCACTAGTGGATCAATGTGGTTTAGGAAAAGAACACACATGCAATGTCACGAGTGGATCAATGTGGTTTAGGAAAAGAACACACATGCAATGTCACTAGTAGATCCAACTAGTTGAAGAAAAGAACATACATGCAATGTTACCAGTGGATCCAACTGGTTCAAGAAAAGAACACACATGCAATGTGACCAGTGGATCCATGTAGTTTAGGAAAAGAACACACATGCATTGACTCAAGTGGATCTATATGGTTTAGGAAAAGAAACCACATGCAAATGTCACCATTGGATCAATGTAGTTTAGGAAAAGAACCCACGTGAAACGTCACCAGCGGATCAATGTGGATTAGGAAAAGAACACATATGCAATGTCACTAGTGGATCCATGTGGTTTAGGAAAAGAACACACATGCAATGTCACCTGTGGATCCATGTGGTTCAGGAAAAGAACACACATGCAATGTCACTAGTGGATCCATGAGGTTTAGGAAAAGAACAGACATGCAATGACTCAAGTGGATCAATGTGGTTCATGAAAAGAACACACATGCAAAGTTCACCAGTGGATCCATATGGTTTAGGAAAAGAACACACATGTGAATTGACTCTGTGGATCCAATGGATTTAGGAAAAGAACAAACATGCAAATGTCACAAGTGGATCAATGTGGTTTAGGAAAAGAACGCACAAGTAGTTACTCTGGTGGATCCATGCGGTTTAGGAAAAGAACACACATGCAATGTAAGTAGTGGATCCATGTGGTTTGGGAAAAGAACACACATGCAATTTCATAAGTGGATCAATTTGGTTTAGGAAAAGAACACACATGCAATGTAACTAGTGGATCAATGTGGTTTAGGAAAAGAACACACATGCAAATATCACTACTGGATCAATGTGGTTTAGGAAAAGAACACACATGCAATGACTCTAGTGGATCTATGTGGTTTAGGAAAATAACACACATGCAAATGTCACAAGTGGATCAATGTGATATAGGAAAAGAACAAACATGCAATGTCACCAGTGGATCCAACTGGTTCAGGGAAAGAACACACATGCAATGTTACCCGTGAATCCATGTGGTTTAGGAAAAGAACACACATGCAATGTCACCAGTGGATCAATGTGGTTCAGGAAAAGAACACACATGCAAATGTCCCTAGTGGATTAATGTGGTTTAGGAAAAGAATACACATGCAATGTCACCAGTGGATCAATGTGGTTTAGGAAAAGAACACATATGCAAATGTTACGAGTGGATCAATGTGGTTCAGGAAGAGAACACACATGCAATGTCACTAGTGGATCCATGTGGTTTAGGAAAAGAACACACATGCAAATGTCACTAGTGGATCAATGTGGTTTAGGAAAAGAACACACATGCAATGTCACTAGAGGATCAATGTGGTTTAGGAAAAGAACACACACACACACAATGTCACCAGTGGATCCATGTGGTTCAGGAAGAGAACACACATGCAATGTCACTAGTAGATCCATGTGGTTCAGGAAAGGAACACTCATGCAATGTCACCAGTGGATTAATGTGGTTTAGAAAAAAACACACATGCAATGACTCTAGTGGATCCATGTGGTTCAGGGAAAGAAAACACATGCAATGACACCAGAGAATCAATATGGTTTAGGAAAAAAAACACATGCAATGACTCTAGTGGATCAATGTGATTTAGGAAAAGAATACACATGCGAAGATCACTAATGGATCCATGTGGTTTAGGAAAAGAACACACATGCAATGTCACCAATGGATCCATGTGGTTAAGGAAGAGAACACACATGCAATGTCACCAGTGGATCCATGTGGTTTAGGAACAAAACACACATGCAATGTCTCTAGTGGATCCATGTGGTTTAGGAAAAGAACACACATCCATATATCTGCAATGGATCCATGTGGTTTAGGAAAAGAACACGCACGCAATGACTCTAGTGGATCAATGTGGTTTAGGAAAAGAACACACATGCAAATGTCACTAGTGGATCGATGTGGTTTAGGAAAACAACACACATGCAATGACTCTAGTGGATCCATGTGGGTTAGGAAAAGAACACACATGCAATGTCACCACTGGATCCATGTGGTTTAGGAAAAGAACACACATGCAATGACTCTAGTGGATCAATGTGATTTAGGAAAAGAACGCACATGTACTGACTCCAGTGGATCCATGTGGTTTAGGAAAAGAACACACATGCAATGTTACTAGTGGATCGATGTGGTTCAGAAAAAGAACACACATGCAATGACTCAAGTGGATCAATGTGGTTCAGGAAAAGAACACACATGCAAAGTTCACCAGTGGATCCATATGGTTTAGAAAAAGAACACACATGCAATGGCTCTAGTGGATCCATGTGGTTTAGGAAAAGAACACACAAGCAATGTCACTAGTGCATCAATGTGGTGTAGGAAAAGAACATACATGAAAATGTCACCAGTGGATCCAACTGGTTCAAGAAAAGAACACGCATGCAATGTCACCAGTGGATCCATGTACTTTAGGAAAATAACACACATGCATTGACTCTAGTGGATCTATATGGTTTAGGAAAAGAACACACATGCAAAAGTCACTAGTGGATCAATGTGGTTTAGGAAAAGAACACACATGCAATGTCACCAGTGGATCAATGTGGATTAGGAAAAGAACACACATGCAAATGTTACCAGTGAATCAATGTGGTTTAGGAAAAGAACACACATGCAATGACTCTAGTGGATCAATGTGGTTTACGAAAAGAACACACATGGAATGACTGCAGTGGATCCATGTGGTTTAGGAAAAGAACACACATGCAATGTCAGCAGTGGATCCATGTGGTTTAGGAAAAGAACACCATTAAATGACTCTAGTGGATCCAAGTGGGTTACAAAAATAACACACATGCAAATGTCACAAGTGGATCAATGTGATATAGGAAAAGAACAAACATGCAATGTCACCAGTGGATCCAACTGGTTCAGGAAAAGAACACACATGCAATGTTAACAATGAATCCATGTGGTTTAGGAAAAGAACACACATGCAATGACTCTAGTGGATCTATGTGGTTTAGGAAAAGAACACGCATGAAAATTCCACTAATGGATCAATGTGGTTTAGGAAAAGAACACACATGCAATGTCACCAGTGGATCAATGTGGTTTAGGAAAAGAACACACATGCAATGTCACCAGTGGATCCATGTGGTTTAGGAACAGAACACACATGCAATGTCACTAGTGGATCAATGTGGTTTAGGAAAAGAACACAATGCAATGACTCTAGTGGATCCAAGTGGTTTAGGAAAATAACATACATGAAAATGTCACAAGTGGATCAATGTGGTTTAGGAAAAGAACACACATGGAATGTCACTAGTGGATCAATGTACTATAGGAAAAGAACAAACATGCAATGTCACCAGTGGATCCAACTAGTTCAGGATAAGAACACACATGCAATGTTTCTAGTGAATCCATGCGATTTAGGAAAAGAACACAAATGCAATGACTCTAGTGGATCTATGTGGTTTAGGAAAATAACACTCATGCAAATTTCACAAGTGGATCAATGTGCTGTAGGAAGAGAACAAACATGCAATGTCACCAGTGGATCCATGTGGTTCAGGAAGAGAACACGCATGAAAATGTCACTAGTGGGTCAATGTGGTTTAGGAAAAGAACACACATGCAATGTCACCAGTGGATCATTGTGGTTTAGGAAAAGAACATACATGCGATGACTCTAGTGGATCAATGTGGTTTAGGAAAATAACACACATGCAATCACTCTAGTGGATCCATGTGGTTTAGAAAAACAACACACATGCAATGTCACTAGTGGCTCCATGTCGTTTTGGAAAAGAACACAATGCAATGACTCTAGTGGATCCAAGTGGTTTAGGAAAATAGCACACATGCAAATGTCACAACTGGATCAATATGGTTTAGGAAAAGAACACACATGGAATGTCACAAGTGGATCAATGTGCTATAGGAAAAGAACAAACATGCAATTTCACTAGTGGATCCAACTGGTTCAGGAAAAGAACACACATGCAATGTTACGAGTGAATCCATGTGGTTTAGGAAAAAAACACATGCAGTGACTCTAGTGGATCTATGTGGTTTTGGAAAAGAACACACATGCAAATGTCACTAGTGGATCAATGTGGTTTAGGAAAAGAACACACATGCAATGTCACTAGTGGATAAATGTGGTTTAGGAAAAGAACACACATGAAGTGACTCTAGTGGATCCATGTGGTTTGGGAAAAGAACACACATGCAAATGTCACTAGTGGATCAATGTGGTTTAGGAAAAGAACACACATGCAATGTCACTAGAGGATCAATGTGGTTTAGGAAAAGAACACACACACACACAATGTCACCAGTGGATCCATGTGGTTCAGGAAGAGAACACACATGCAATGTCACTAGTAGATCCATGTGGTTCAGGAAAGGAACACTCATGCAATGTCACCAGTGGATTAATGTGGTTTAGAAAAAAAAACACATGCAATGACTCTAGTGGATCCATGTGGTTCAGGAAAAGAAAACACATGCAATGACACCAGAGAATCAATATGGTTTAGGAAAAAAAACACATGCAATGACTCTAGTGGATCAATGTGATTTAGGAAAAGAATACACATGCGAAGATCACTAATGGATCCATGTGGTTTAGGAAAAGAACACACATGCAATGTCACCAATGGATCCATGTGGTTAAGAGAACACACATGCAATGTCACCAGTGGATCCATGTGGTTTAGGAACAAAACACACATGCAATGTCTCTAGTGGATCCATGTGGTTTAGGAAAAGAACACACATCCATATATCTGCAATGGATCCATGTGGTTTAGGAAAAGAACACGCACGCAATGACTCTAGTGGATCAATGTGGTTTAGGAAAAGAACACACATGCAAATGTCACTAGTGGATCGATGTGGTTTAGGAAAACAACACACATGCAATGACTCTAGTGGATCCATGTGGTTTAGGAAAAGAACACACATGCAATGTCACCACTGGATCCATGTGGTTTAGGAAAAGAACACACATGCAATGACTCTAGTGGATCAATGTGATTTAGGAAAAGAACGCACATGTACTGACTCCAGTGGATCCATGTGGTTTAGGAAAAGAACACACATGCAATGTTACTAGTGGATCGATGTGGTTCAGAAAAAGAACACACATGCAATGACTCAAGTGGATCAATGTGGTTCAGGAAAAGAACACACATGCAAAGTTTACCAGTGGATCCATATGGTTTAGAAAAAGAACACACATGCAATGGCTCTAGTGGATCCATGTGGTTTAGGAAAAGAACACACAAGCAATGTCACTAGTGCATCAATGTGGTGTAGGAAAAGAACACACATGAAAATGTCACCAGTGGATCCAACTGGTTCAAGAAAAGAACACGCATGCAATGTCACCAGTGGATCCATGTACTTTAGGAAAATAACACACATGCATTGACTCTAGTGGATCTATATGGTTTAGGAAAAGAACACACATGCAAAAGTCACTAGTGGATCAATGTGGTTTAGGAAAAGAACACACATGCAATGTCACCAGTGGATCAATGTGGATTAGGAAAAGAACACACATGCAAATGTTACCAGTGAATCAATGTGGTTTAGGAAAAGAACACACATGCAATGACTCTAGTGGATCAATGTGGTTTACGAAAAGAACACACATGGAATGACTGTAGTGGATCCATGTGGTTTAGGAAAAGAACACACATGCAATGTCAGCAGTGGATCCATGTGGTTTAGGAAAAGAACACAATTAAATGACTCTAGTGGATCCAAGTGGGTTACAAAAATAACACACATGCAAATGTCACAAGTGGATCAATGTGATATAGGAAAAGAACAAACATGCAATGTCACCAGTGGATCCAACATGGTTCAGGAAAAGAACACACATGCAATGTTACCAATGAATCCATCTGGTTTAGGAAAAGAACACACATGCAATGACTCTAGTGGATCTATGTGGTTTAGGAAAAGAACACGCATGAAAATTCCACTAGTGGATCAATGTGGTTTAGGAAAAGAACACACATGCAATGTCACCAGTGGATCAATGTGGTTTAGGAAAAGAACACACATGCAATGTCACCAGTGGATCCATGTGGTTTAGGAACAGAACACACATGCAATGTCACTAGTGGATCAATGTGGTTGAGGAAAAGAACACAATGCAATGACTCTAGTGGATCCAAGTGGTTTAGGAAAATAACATACATGAAAATGTCATAAGTGGATCAATGTGGTTTAGGAAAAGAACACACATGGAATGTCACTAGTGGATCAATGTACTATAGGAAAAGAACAAACATGCAATGTCACCAGTGGATCCAACTAGTTCAGGATAAGAACACACATTCAATGTTTCTAGTGAATCCATGCGATTTAGGAAAAGAACACAAATGCAATGACTCTAGTGGATCTATGTGGCTTAGGAAAAGAACACACATGCAAATGTCACTAGTGGATCAATGTGGTTTAGGAAAAGAACACACATGCAATGTCACTAGTGGATCAATATGTTTTAAGAAAAGAATACACATGCAATGTCACCTGTGGATCCATGTGGTTCAGGAAGAGAACACACATGCAATGTCACCAGCGGATCCATGTGGTTCAGGAAATGAACACACATGCAATGACTCTAGTGGATCCATGTGGTTTTGGAAATGAACACACATGCAATGTCACCACTGGATCCATGTGGTTTAGGAAAAGAACACACATGCAAATGTTACGAGTGGATCAATGTGGATTAGCAAAAGAACACACATGCGATGACTCTAGTGGATCCATGTGGTTTAGGAAAAGAACACACACCCATATGTCTGCAATGGATCCATGTGGTTTAGGAAAAGAACACGCATGCAATGTCACAAGTGGATCCATGTGGTTTAGGAAAAGAACACACATGAAAATGTTACCAGTGGATCAATGTGGTTTAGCAAAACAACACACATGCAATGACTCTAGTGGATCAATGTGGTTGAGGAAAAGAACGCACATGTAGTTACTCCGGTGGATCCATGCGGTTTAGGAAAAGAACACACATGCAATGTCACTAGTGGATCCATGTGGTTTAGGAAAAGAACACACATGCAATGACTCTAGTGGATCCACGTGATTTAGGAAAAGAACAAACATGCAAATGTCACAAGTGGATCAATGTAGTTTAGGAAAACAACACACATGCAATGTCACTAGTGGATCAATGTGGTTTAGGGAAAGAACAAACATGTAATGTCACTAGTGCATCCAACTAGTTCAAGAAAAGAACAGACATGCAATGTCACCAGTGGATCCAACTGGTTCAAGAGAAGAACACACATGCAATGTGACCAGTGGATCCATGTAGTTTAGGAAAAGAACACACATGCATTGAATCTAGTGGATCTATATGGTTTAGGAAAAGAAACCACATGCAAATGTCACTAGTGGATCGATGTGGTTTAGGAAAAGAACACACATGCAATAACTCTAGTGGATCCATGTGGTTTAGGAAAAGAACACACATGCACTGTCACCACTGGATCCATGTGGTTTAGGAAACGAACACACATGCAAATGTTACAAGTGGATCAATGTGGATTAGCAAAAGAACACACATGCAATGACTCTAGTGGATCAATGTGGTTTAGGAAAAGAACGCACATGTACTGACTCGAGTGGATCCATGTGGTTTAGGAAAAGAACACACATGCAATGTTACTAGTGGATCCATGTGGTTTAGAAAAAGAACACACATTCAATGACTCAAGTGGATCAATATGGTTCAACAAAAGAACACACATGCAAAGTTCACCAGTGGATCCATATGGTTTAGGAAAAGAACACATATGCAATGACTCTAGTGGATCCATGTGGTTTAGGAAAAGAACACACATGCAATGTCACTAGTGCATCAATGTGGTTTAGGAAAAAAACACATGCAAATGACTCCAATGGATCCATGTGGTTTAGGAACAGAACACACATGCAAATGTCACCAGTGGATCCAACTGGTTCAAGAAAAGAACACACATGCAATGTCACCAGTGGATCTAGCTACTTTAGGAAAATAACACACATGCATTGACTCTAGTGGATCTATATGGTTTAGGAAAATAACACACATGCAAAAGTCACTAGTGGATCAATGTGGTTTAGGAAAAGAACACACATGCAATGTCACCAGTGGATCAATGTGGATTAGGAAAAGAACACACATGCAATGATTCTAGTAGATCAATGTGGTTTAGGAAAAGAACACACATGGAATGACTGAAGTGGATCCATGTGGTTTAGGAAAATAACACACATGCAATGTCACCAGTGGATCCATGTGGTTTAGGAAAAGAACACAATGCAATGACTGTAGTGGATCCAAGTGGTTTAGGAAAATAACACACATGCAAATGAGACAAGTGGATCAATGTGATATAGGAAAAGAACAAACATGCAATGTCACCAGTGGATCCAACTGGTTCAGGAAAAGAACACACATGCAATGTTACCAATGAATCCATCTGGTTTAGGAAAAGAACACACATGCAATGAATCCAGTGGATCTATGTGGTTTAGGAAAAGAACACGCATGAAGATGTCACTAGTGGATCAATGTGGTTTAGGAAAAGAACACACAAGCAATGTTACCAGTGGATCAATGTGGTTTAGGAAAACAAAACACATGCAATGTCACCAGTGGATCCATGTGGTTTAGGAACAGAACACACATGCAATGTCACCAGTGGATCCATGTGGTTTCGGAAAAGAACTCACATACAATGTCACCAGTGGCTCAATGTGGTTTAGGAAAAGAACACAATGCAATGATTCTTGTGGATCCAAGTGGTTTAGGTAAAAAACATACATGAAAATGTCACAAGTGGATCAATGTGGTTTAGGAAAAGAACACACATGGAATGTCACTAGTGGATCAATGTGCTATAGGAAAAGAACAAACATGCAATGTCACCAGTGGATCCAACTGGTTCAGGAAAAGAACACACATGCAATGTTTCTAGTGAATCCATGCGGTTTAGGAAAAGAACACAAATGCAATGACTCTAGTGGATCTATGTGGTTAAGGAAAAGAACACACATGCAAATGTCACTAGTGGATCAATGTGGTTTAGGAAAAGAACACACATGCAATGTCACTAGTGGATCAATATGGTTTAAGAAAACAATACACATGCAATGTCACTAGTGGATCCATGTGGTTCAGGAAGAGAACACACATGCAATGTCACCAGTGGATCCATGTGGTTCAGGAAAAGAACACACATGCAATGTCACAAAAGGATCAATGTGGTTTAAGAAAAGAACACACATGCAATGTCACCAGTGGATCTAGGTGGTTCAGGAAAATAACACACATGCATGTCACTAGTGGATGTATGTGGTTTAGGAAAAGAACACACATGCAATGTTTCTAGTGGATCCATGTGGTATAAGAAAAGAACACACATCCATATGTCTGCAATGGATCCATGTGGCTTAGGAAAAGAACACGCTTGCAATGACTCTAGTCGATCCATGTGGTTTAGGAAAAGAACACACATGCAATGTCACAAGTGGATCCATGTGGTTTAGGAAAAGAACACACATGAAAATGTTACCAGTGGATCAATGTGGTTTAGCAAAAGAACACACATGCAAATGTTACCAGTGGATCAATGTGGTTTAGCAAACGAACACACATGCAATGACTCTAGTGGATCATTGTGGTTTAGGAAAAGAACGCACATGTAGTTACTCCGGTGGATCCATGCGGTTTAGGAAAAGAACACACATGCAATGTAACTAGTGGATCCATGTGGTTTAGGAAAATAACACACATGCAATGACTCTAGTGGATCCACGTGATTTAGGAAAAGAACAAACATGCAAATGTCACAAGTGGATCAATGTAGTTTAGGAAAACAACACACATGCAATGTCAATAGTGGATCAATGTGGTTTAGGGAAAGAACAAACATGTAATGTCACTAGTGGATCCAACTAGTTCAAGAAAAGAACAGACATGCAATGTCACCAGTGGATCCAACTGGTTCAAGAGAAGAACACACATGCAATGTGACCAGTGGATCCATGTAGTTTAGGAAAAGAACACACATGCATTGACTCTACTGGATCCATATGGTTTAGGAAAAGAAACCACATGCAAATGTCACCAGTGGATCAATGTAGTTTAGGAAAAGGAAACACATGCAATGTCACCAGCGGATCAATGTGGATTATTAAAAGAACACACATGCAATGTCACTAGTGGATCCATGTGGTTTAGGAAAAGAACACGCATGCAATGTCGCCAGTGGATCCATGTGTTTCAGGAAAAAAACACACATGCAATGTCACGAGTGGATCCATGTGGTTTAGGAAAAGAACACGCATGCAATGTCGCCAGTGGATCCATGTGTTTCAGGAAAAGAACACACATGCAATGTCACTAGTGGATCCATGTGGTTTAGGAAAAGAACAGACATGCAATGACTCAAGTGGGTCAATGTGGTTCAGGAAAAGAACACACATCCAAAGTTCACCAGTGGATCCATATGGTTTAGGAAAAGAACACACATGCAATGACTCTAGTGGATCCATGTGGTTTAGGAAAAGAACACACATGTAATGTCACTAGTGCATCAATGTGGTTTAGGAAAAGAACACACATGCAAATGACTCCAATGGATCCATGTGGTTTAGGAAAAGAACACACATGCAAATGTCACCAGTGGATCCAACTAGTTCAAGAAAAGAACACCCATGCAATGTCACCGGTGGATCCATGTACTTTAGGAAAATAACACACATGCATTGACTCTAGTGGATCTATATTGTTTAGGAAAAGAACACACATGCAAATGTCACTAGTGGACCAATGTGGTTTAGGAAAAGAACACACATGCAATGTAACCAGTGGATCAATGTGGATTAGGAAAAGAACACATGCAAATATTACCAGTGAATCAATGTGGTTTAGGAAAAGAACACACATGGAATGACTCCAGTGGATCCATGTGGTTTAGGAAAAGAACACACATGCAATGTCACTAGTGGATCCATGTGGTTTGGGAAAAGAACACAATGCAATGACTCTAGTGGATCCAAGTGGTTTAGGAAAATAACACACATGCAAATGTCACAAGTGGATCAATGTGATATAGGAAAAGAACAAACATGCAATGTCACCAGTGGATCCAACTGGTTTAGGAAAAGAACACACATGCAATGTTACCAGTGCATCCATGTGGTTTAGGAAAAGAACACACATGCAATGACTCTAATGGATATATGTGGTTTAGGGAAAGAACACGCATGAAAATGTCACTAGTGGATCAATGTGGTTTAGGAAAAGAACACACATGCAATGTAACGAGTGGATCAATGTGGTTTAGGAAAAGAACACACATGCAATGTCACTAGTAGATCCAACTAGTTGAAGAAAAGAACATACATGCAATGTTACCAGTGGATCCAACTGGTTCAAGAAAAGAACACACATGCAATGTGACTAGTGGATCCATGTAGTTTAGGAAAAGAACACACATGCATTGACTCAAGTGGATCTATATGGTTTAGGAAAAGAATAAACATGCAATGTCACCAATGGATCAATGTAGTTTAGGAAAAGAACACACGTGAAACGTCACCAGCGGATCAATGTGGATTAGGAAAAGAACACATATGCAATGTCACTAGTGGATCCATGTGGTTTAGGAAAAGAACACACATGCAATGTCACCAGTGGATCCATGTGGTTCAGGAAAAGAACACACATGCAATGTCACTAGTGGATCCATGTGGTTTAGGAAAAGAACAGACATGCAATGACTCAAGTGGATCAATGTGGTTCAGGAAAAGAACACACATGGAAAGTTCACCAGTGGATCCATATGGTTTAGGAAAAGAACACAGATGCAATGACTCTAGTGGATCCACGTGATTTAGGAAAAGAACAAACATGCAAATGTCACAAGTGGATCAATGTGGTTTAGGAAAAGAACGCACAAGTAGTTACTCCGGTGGATCCATGCGGTTTAGGAAAAGAACACACATGCAATGTCACTAGTGGATCCATGTGGTTTGGGAAAAGAACACACATGCAATGTCATAAGTGGATCAATGTGGTTTAGGAAAAGAACACACATGCAATGTAACTAGTGGATCAATGTGGTTTAGGGAAAGAACGAACATCTAATGTCACTAGTGGATCCAACTAGTTGAATAAAAGAACAGACATGCAATGTCACTAGTGGATCCAACTGGTTCACGAAAACAACACACATGCAATGTCACCAGTGGATCCATGTACTTTAGGAAAATAACACACATGCATTGACTCTATTGGATCTATATGGTTTAGGAAAAGAACACACATGCAAATGCCACTAGTGGATCAATGTGGTTTAGGAAAAGAACACACATGCAATCTAACCAGTGGATCAATGTGGATTAGGAAAAGAACACACATGCAAATGTTACCAGTGAATCAATGTGGTTTAGGAAAAGAACAAACCAGCAATGACTCTAGTGGATCAATGTGGTTTAGGAAAAGAACAGACATGGAATGACTCCAGTGGATCCATGTGGTTGAGGAAAAGAACACACATGCAATGTCACCAGTGGATCCATGTGGTTTAGGAAAAGAACACAATGCAATGACTCTAGTGGATCCAAGTGGTTTAGGAAAATAACACACATGCAAATGTCACAAGTGGATCAATGTGATATAGGAAAAGAACAAACATGTAATGTCACTAGTGGATCCAACTGGTTCAGGAAAAGAACACACATGCAATGTTACCCGTGAATCCATGTGGTTTAGGAAAAGAACACACATGCAATGACTCTAGTGGATCTATGTGGTATAGGAAAAGAACACGCATGACAATGTCACTAGTGGATCAATGTGGTTTAGGAAAAGAACACACATGCAATGTCACTAGTGGATCAATGTGGTTTAGGAAAAGAACACACATGCAATGTAACTAGTGGATTCATGTGGTTAAGGAAGAGAACACACATGCAATTGTCACCAGTGGATCCATGTGGTTTAGCAACAGAACACACATGCAATGTCACGAGTGGATCAACGTGGTTTAGGAAAATAATACACATGCAATGACTCAGGTGGATCAATGTGGTTTAGGAAAAGAACACACATGCAATGACTCTAGTGGATCCATGTGGTTTAGGAAAATAACTCACATGCAGTGTCACTAGTGGGTCCATGTGGTTTAGGAAAAGAACTCAATGCAATGACTCTAGTGGATCCAAGTGGTTTGGGAAAATAACATACATGAAAATGTCACAAGTGGATCAATGTGGTTTAGGAAAAGAACACACATGGAATGTCACTAGTGGATCAATGTCCTATAGGAAAAGAACAAACATGCAATGTCACCAGTGGATCCAACTGGTTCATGAAGAGAACACACATGCAATGTTTCTAGTGAATCCATGTGGTTTAGGAAAAGAACACAAATGCAATGACTCTAGTGGATCTATGTGGTTTAGGAAAAGAACACACATGTAAATGTCACTAGTGGATCAATGTGGATTAGGAAAAGAACACACATGAATGTCACTATTTGATCAATGTGGTTTAAGAAAACAATACACATGCAATGTCACCAGTGGATCCACGTGGTTCAGGAAAAGAACACACATGCAATGTCACTAGTGCATCAATGTGGTTTAGGAAAAGAACACACATGCAATGTCACCAGTGGATCCATGTGGTTCAGGAAAATAACACACATGCATGTCACCAGTGGATGTATGTGGTTTAGGAAAAGAACACGCATGCAATGTTTCTAGTGGATCCATGTGGTTTAGGAAAAGAACACACACCCATATGTCTGCAATGGATCCATGTGGTTTAGGAAAAGAACACGCATGCAATGACTCTAGTCGATCCATGTGGTTTAGGAAAAGAACACACATGCCATGTCACAAGTGGATCCATGTGGTTTAGGAAAAGAACACACATGAAAATATTACCAGTGGATCAATGTGGTTTAGCAAAAGAACACACATGCAAATGTTACTAGTGGATCAATGTGGTTTAGCAAAAGAACCTACATGCAATGAATCTAGTGGATCAATGTGGTTTAGGAAAAGAACGCACATGTAGTTACTCCGGTGGATCCATGCGGTTTAGGAAAAGAACACACATGCAATGTCACTAGTGCATCCATGCGGTTTAGGAATAGAACACACATGCAATGACTCTAGTGGATCCACGTGATTTAGGAAAAGAACAAACATGCAAATGTCACAAGTGGATCAATGTGGTTTAGGAAAAGAACACACATGCAATGTCACTAGTGAATCAATGTGGTTTAGGGAAAGAACAAACATGTAATGTCACTAGTGGATCCAACTAGTTGAAGAAAAGAACATACATGCAATGTTACCAGTGGATCCAACTGGTTCAAGAAAAGAACACACATGCAATGTGACCAGTGGATCCATGTAGTTTAGGAAAAGAACACACATGCATTGACTCTAGCGGATCTATATGGTTTAGGAAAAGAAACCACATGCAAATGTCACCAATGGATCAATGTAGTTTAGGAAAAGAACACACATGAAACGTCACGAGCGGATCAATGTGGATTAGGAAAAGAACACATATGTAATGTCACTAGTGGATCCATGTGGTTTAGGAAAAGAACACACATGCAATGTCACCAGTGGATCCATGTGGTTTAGGAAAAGAATAGACAATGAATGACTCAAGTGGATCAATGTGGTTCAGGAAAAGAACACACATGTGAAGTTCACCAGTGGATCCATATGGTTTAGGAAAAGAACACACATGCAATGACTCTAGTGGATCCACGTGATTTAGGAAAAGAACAAACATGCAAATGTCACAAGTGGATCAATGTGGTTTAGGAAAAGAACGCACATGTAGTTACTCCGCTGGATCCATGCGGTTTAGGAAAAGAACACACATGCAATGTGACTAGTGGATCCATGTGGTTTAGGAAAAGAACACACATGCAATGTCATAAGTGGATCAATGTGGTTTAGGAAAAGAACACACATGCAATGTAACTAGTGGATCAATGTGGTTTAGGGAAAGAACGAACATGTAATGTCACTAGTGGAACCAACTAGTTGAAGAAAAGAACAGACATGCAATGTCACTAGTGGATCCAACTGGTTCAAGAAAACAACACACATGCAATGTGACTAGTGGATCCATGTAGTTTAGGAAAAGAACACACATGCATTGACTCTAGTGGATCTATATGGTTTAGGAAAAGAAACCACATGCAAATATCACCAGTGCATCAATGTAGTTTAGGAAAAGAACACACATGCAATGTCACCAGCGGATCAATGTGGATTAGGAAAAGAACACATATGCAATGTCACTAGTGGATCCATGTGGTTTAGGAAAAGAACACATATGCAATGTCACTAGTGGATCCATGTGGTTTAGGAAAAGAACACACATGCAATGTCAAAAGTGGATCCATGTGGTTCAGGAAAAGAACACACATGCAATGTCACTAGTGGATCCATGTTGTTTAGGAAAAGAACAGACATGCAATGACTCAAGTGGATCAATCTGGTTCAGGAAAAGAACACACGTGCAAAGTTCACAAGTGGATCCATGTGGTTTAGGAAAAGAACACACACGCAATGACTCTAGTGGATCCATGTGGTTTAGGAAAAGAACACACATGCAATGTCACTAGTGCATCAATGTGGTTTAGGAAAAGAACACACATGCAAATGACTCCAATGGATCCATGTGGTTTAGCAAAATAACACACATGCATGTCACCAGTGGATGTATGTCGTTTAGGAAAAGAACACACATGCAATGTTTCTTGTGGATCCATGTGGTTTGGGAAAAGAACACACACCCATATGTCTGCAATGGATCCATGTGGTTTAGGAAAAGAACACACATGCAATGTCACAAGTGGATCCATGTGGTTTAGGAAAAGAACACACATGAAAATGTTACCAGTGGATCAATGTGGTTTAGCAAAAGAACACACAGGCAAATGTTACTAGTGGATCAATGTACTTTAGCAAAAGAACACATATGCAATGACTCAAGTGTATCAATGTGGTTTAAGAAAAGAATGCACATGTAGTTACTCCGGTGGATCCATGCGGTTTAGGAAAAGAACACACATGCAATGTCACTAGTGGATCCATGTGGTTTAGGAAAAGAATACACATGCAATGACTCTAGTGGATCCACGTGATTTAGGAAAAGAACAAACATGCAATTGTCACAAGTGGATCAATGTGGTTTAGGAAAATAACACACATGCAATGTCACTAGTGGATCAATGTGGTTTAGGCAAAGAACAAACATGTAATGTCACTAGTGGATCCAACTAGTTGAAGAAAAGAACAGACATGCAATGTCACCAGTGGATCCAACTGGTTCAAGAAAAGAACACACATGCAAATGTCACCAGTGGATCAATGTTGTTTAGGAAAAGAACACACATGCAATGTCACCAGCGGATCAATGTGGATTAGGAAAAGAACACATATGCAATGTCACTAGTGGATCCATGTGGTTTAGGAAAAGAACACACATGCAATGTCACCAGTGGATCCATGTGGTTCAGGAAAATAACACACATGCAATGTCACTAGTGGATCCATGTGGTTCATGAAAAGAACACACATGCAATGTCACTAGTGGATCCATGTGGTTCACGAAAAGAACACACATACAATGACTCAAGTGGATCAATGTGGTCCAGGAAAAGAACACACATGCAAAGTTCACCAGTGGATCCATATTATTTAGGAAAAGAACACACATGCAATGTCACTAGTCCATCAATATGGTTTAGGAAAAGAAGACACATGCAAATGACTCCAATGGATCCATGTGGTTTAGGAAAAGAACAGACATGCAAATGTCACCAGTGGATCCAACTAGTTCAAGAAAAGAACACACATGCAATGTCACCAGTGGATCCATGTACTTTAGGAAAATAACAGACATGCATTGACTCTAGTTGATCTATATGGTTTAGGAATGAACACACATGCAAATGCCACTAGTGGATCAATGTTGTTTAGGAAAAGAACACACATGCAATGTAACAAGTGGATCAATGTGGATTAGGAAAAGAACACACATGCAAATGTTACTAGTGAATCAATGTGGTTTAGGAAAAGAACACACATGCAATGACTCTAGTGGATCAATGTGGTTTAGGAAAAGAACACACATGGAATGACTCCAGTGGATCCATGTGGTTTAGGAAAAGAACACACATGCAATGTTACCAGTGGATCCATTTGGTTTAGGAAAAGAACACAATGCAATGACTCTAGTGGATCCAAGTGGTTTAGGAAAATAACACACATGCAAATGTCTCAAGTGGATCAATGTGATATAGGAAAAGAAGAAACATGCAATGTCACGAGTGGATCCAACTGGTTCACGAAAAGAAAACACATGCAATGTTACTAGTGAATGCATGTGGTTTAGGAAAAGAACACACATGCAATGACTCTAGTGATTCTATGTGGTTTAGGAAAAGAACATGCATGAAAATGTCACTAGTGGATCAATGTGGTTTAGGAAAAGAACACACATGCAATGTCACCAGTGGATCAATGTGGTTTAGGAAAAGAACACACATGCAATGTGACAAGTGGATCCATGTGGTTTAGGAAAAGAACACACATGCAAATGTTACCAGTGGATCAATGTGGCTTAGCAAAAGAACACACATGCAATGACTCTAGTGGACCATTGTAGTTTAGGAAAAGAACGCACATGTAGTTACTCCGGTGGATCCATGTTGTTTAGGAAAAGAACACACATGCAATGCCACTAGTGGATCCATGTGGTTTAGGAAAAGAACACACATGCAATGACTCTAGTGGATCCACGTGATTTAGGAAAAGAACCAACATGCAAATGTCACAAGTGGATCAATGTGGTTTAGGAAAAGAACACACATGCAATGCCACTAGTGGATCAATGTGGTTTAGGGAAAGAACAAACATGTAATGTCACTAGTGGATCCAACTAGTTCAAGAAAAGAACAGACATGCAATGTCACCAGTGGATCCAACTGGTTCAAGAAAAGAACACACATGCAATGTGACTAGTGGATCCATGTAGTTTAGGAAAAGAACACACATGGATTGACTCTAGTGGATCCATATGGTTTAGGAAAAGAACACACATGCAAATGTCACCAGTGGATCAATGTAGTTTAGGAAAAGAACACACATGCAATGTCACCAGCGGATCAATGTGGAGTTAGGAAAAGAACACATATCCAATGTCACTAGTGGATCCATGTGGTTTAGGAAAAGAACACACATGCAATGTCACAAGTGGATCCATGTGGTTCAGGAAAAGAACACACATGCAATGTCACTAGTGGATCCATGTGGTTCAGGAAAAGAACACACATCCAATAACTCAAGTGGATCAATGTGGTTCAGGAAAAGAACACACATGCAAAGTTCACCAGTGGATCCATATGGTTTAGGAAAAGAACACACATGCAATGACTGTAGTGGATCCATGTGGTTTAGGAAAAGAACCGACATGCAATGTCACCAGTGGATTCATGTGGTTAAGGAAGAGAACACACATGCAATGTCACTAGTGGATCCATGTGGTTTAGGAACAGAACACACATGCAATGTCACAAGTGGATCAATGTGGTTTAGGGAAAGAACACACATGCAATGACTCTAGTGGAGCAATGTGGTTTAGGAAAAGAACACACATGCAATGGTTCTAGTGGATACATGTGGTTTAGGAAAAGAACTCACATGCAATGTCAACAGTGGATCCATGTGGTTTAGGAAAAGAATACAATGCAATGACTCTAGTGGATCCAAGTGGTTTAGGAAGATAACATACATGAAAATGTCACAAGTGGATCAATGTGGTTTAGGAAAAGAACACACATGGAATGTCACCAGTGGATCAATGTGCTATAGGAAAAGAACAAACCTGCAATGTCACCAGTGGATCCAACTGGTTCAGGAAAAGAACACACATGCAATGTTTCTAGTGAATCCATGTGGTTTAGGAAAAGAACACAAATGCAATGACTCTAGTGGATCAATGTGGTTTAGAAAAAGAACACACATGCAAATGTCACTAGTGGATCAATGTGGTTTAGGAAAAGAACACACATGCAATGTCACTAGTGGATCAATGTGGTTTAAGAAAAGAATACACATGCAATGTCACCAGTGGATCCATGTGGTCAGGAAGAGAACACACATGCAATGTCACCAGTGGATCCATGTGGTTCAGGAAAAGAACACACATGCAATGTCACTAGTGGATTAATGTGGTTTAAGAAAAGAACACACATGCAATGTCACTAGTGGATCCATGTGGTTCAGGAAAATAACACACATGCATGTCATCAGTGGATGAATGTGGTTTAGGAAAAGAACACACATGCAACGTTTCGAGTGGATCTATGTGGTTTAGGAAAAGAACACAGACCCATATGTCTGCAATGGATCCATGTGGTTTAGGAAAAGAACACGCATGCAATGACTCTAGTGGATCCATGTGGCTTAGGAAAAGAATACACATGCAATGTCATTAGTGGATCAATGTGGTTTAGGAAAAGAACACACATGCAAATCTTGCAAGTGGATCAATGTGGTTTAGCAAAAGAACACACATGGAAATGTTACGAGTAGAACAATGTGGTTTAGCAAAAGAACACACATGCAATGACTCTAGTGGATCAATGTGGTTTAGGAAAAGAACGCACATGTAGTT
Source organism: Avena insularis (assembly GCA_023614405.1). Classification (NCBI taxonomy): domain Eukaryota; kingdom Viridiplantae; phylum Streptophyta; class Magnoliopsida; order Poales; family Poaceae; genus Avena; species Avena insularis. The sequence goes on from CM042688.1 coordinate 245,326,831, forward strand.
ACTCCGGTGGATCCATGTGATTTAGGAAAAGAACACACATGCAATGTCACTAGTGGATCCATGTGGTTTAGGAAAAGAACACACATGCAATGACTCTAGTGGATCCTCGTGATTTAGGAAAATAACAAACATGCAAATGTCACAAGTGGATCAATGTGGTTTAGGAAAAGAACACACATGCAATGTCACTAGTGGATCAATGTGGTTTAGGGAAAAACAAACATGTAATGTCACTAGTGGATCCAACTAGTTCAAGAAAAGAACAGACATGCAATGTCACCAGTGGATCCAACTAGTTCAAGAAAAGAACACACATGCAATGTGACTAGTGGATCCATGTAGTTTAGGAAAAAAACACACATGCATTGACTCTAGTGGATCTATATGGTTTAGGAAAAGAACACACATGCAAATGTCACCAGTGGGTCAATGTTGTTTAGGAAAATAACACACATGCAACGTCACTAGTGCATCAATGTGGATTAGGAAAAGAACACATATGCAATGTCACTAGTGGATCCATGTGGTTTAGGAAAAGAACACACATGCAATGTCACCAGTGGATCCATGTGGTTTAGGAAAAGAACAGACATGCAATGTCACAAGTGGATCCATGTGGTTCAGGAAAAGAACACACATGCAATGTCACCAGTGGATCCATGTGGTTCAGGAAAAGAACACACATACAATGACTCAAGTGGATCAATGTGGTTCAGGAAAAGAACACACATGCAAAGTTCACTAGTGGATCCATATTTTTTAGGAAAAGAACACACATCCAATGTCACAAGTGCATCAATGTGGTTTAGGAAAAGACGACACATGCAAATGACTCCAATGGATCCATGTGGTTTAGCAAAAGAACACACATGCAAATGTCACCAGTGGATCCAACTGGTTCAAGAAAAGAACACACATGCAATGTCACCAGTGGATCCATGTACTTTAGGAAAATAACACACATGCATTTACTCTAGTGGATCTATTTGGTTTAGGAAAAGAACACAGACGCAAATGTCACTAGTGGATCAATGTGGTTTAGGAAAAGAACACACATGCAATGTTACCAGTGGATCAATGTGGATTAGGAAAAGAACACACATGAAACTGCTACCAGTGAATCAATGTGGTTTAGGAAAAGAACAGATATGCAATGACTCTAGTGGATCAATGTGGTTTAGGAAAAGAACACACATGGAATGATTCCAGTGGATCCATGTGGTTTAGGAAAAGAACACACATACAATGTCACCATTGGATCCATGTGGTTTAGGAAAAGAATACAATGCAATGACTCTAGTGGATCCAAGTGGTTTAGGAAAATAATACACATACAAATGTCACAAGTGGATCAATGTGATATATGAAAAAAACAAACATGCAATGTCACCAGTGGATCCAACTGGTTCAGGAAAACAACACACATCCAATGTTACCAGTGAATCCATGTGGTTTAGGAAAAGAACACACATGCAATGACTCTAGTGGATCTATGTGGTTTAGGAAAAGAACACGCATGAAAATGTCACTAGTGGATATGTGTGGTTTAGGAAAAGAACACAGATGCAATGTCACTAGTGGATCCATGTGGTTAAGGAAGAGAACACACATGCAATGTCACCAGTGGATCCATGTGGTTTAGGAATAGAACACACATGCAATGTCACCAGTGGATCAATGTGGTTTAGGAAAAGAACACACATGCAATGACTCTAGTGGATCAATGTGGTTTAGGAAAAGAACACACATGCAATGACTCTAGTGGATCCATGTGGTTTAGGAAAAGAACTCACATGCAATGTCACCAGTGGCTCCGTTTGGTTTAGGAAAAGAACACAATGCAATGACTCTAGTGGATCCAAGTGATTTAGGAAAATAACATACATGAAAATGTCACAAGTGGATCCATGTGGTTGAGGAACAGAACACACATGGAATGTCACCACTGGATCAATGTGCTATAGGAAAAGAAAAAACATGCAATGTCACCAGTGGATCCAACTGGTTCAGGAAAAGAACACACATGCAATGTTTCTAGTGAATCCATGCGGTTTAGGAAAAGAACACAAATGCAATGACTCTAGTGGATCTATGTGGTTTAGGAAAAGAACACACATGCTAATGTCACTAGTGGATCAATGTGGTTTAGGAAAAGAACACACATGCAATGTCACTAGTGGATCAACGTGGTTTAAGAAAAGAATACACATGCAATGTAACCAGTGGATCCATTTGGTTCAGGAAGAGAACACACATGCAATGTCACCAGTGGATCCATGTGGTTCAGGAAAAGAACACACATACAATTTCACTAGTGGATCATTGTGGTTTAAGAAAGGAACACACATGCAATGTCACCAGTGGATCCATGTTGTTTAGGAAAAGAACACACACCCATATGTCTGCAATGGATCCATGTGGTTTAGGAAAAGAACACGCGTCCAATGACTCTAGTGGATCCTTGTGGTTTAGGAAAAGAACACACATGCAATGTCACAAGTGGATCCATGTGGTTTAGGAAAAGAACACACATGCAAATGTTACTAGTGGATCAATGTGGTTTAGCAAAAGAACACACATGCAAATGTTACCAGTGGATCAATGTGGTTTAGCAAAAGAACACACATGCAATGACTCTGCTGGATCAATGTGGTTTAGGAAAAGAACGCACATGTAGTTACTCCGGTGGATCCATGTTGTTTAGGAAAAGAACACACATGCAATGTCACTAGTGGATCCATGTGGTTTAGGAAAAGAACACACATGCAATGACTCTAGTGGATCCACGTGATTTAGGAAAAGAACAAACATGCAAATGTCACAAGTGGATCAATGTGGTTTAGGAAAAGAACACACATGCAATGTCACCGGTGGATCAATGTGGTTTAGGGAAAGAACAAACATGTAATGCCACTAGTGGATCCAACTAGTTCAAGAAAAGAACACACATGCAATGTCACAAGTGGATCCAACTGGTTCAAGCAAAGAACACACATGCATTGTGACCAGTGGATCCATGTAGTTTAGGAAAAGAACACACATGCATTGACTCTAGTGGATCTATATGGTTTAGGAAAAGAACACACATGCAAATGTCACCAGTGGATCAATGTAGTTTAGAAAAAGAACACACATGCAACGTCACCAGTGGATCAATGTGGATTAGGAAAAGAACACATATGCAATGTCACTAGTGGATCCATGTGTTTTAGGAAAAGAACACACAGGCAATGTCACCAGTGGATCCATGTGGTTCAAGAAAAGAACACACATGCAATGTCACAGGTGGATTATTGTGGTTTAGGAAAAGAACACCCATGCAATGTCTCTAGTGGATCCATGTGGTTTAGGAAAAGAACACACATGCAATGTCTCTAGTGGATACATGTGGTTTAGGAAAATAACACAAATGCAATTTCACCAGTGGATCCATGTGGTTCAGGAAAAGAACACACATGCAATGTCACAAGTGGATTATTGTGGTTAAGGAAAAGAACAGACATGCAATGTCTCTAGTGGATCCATGTGGTTTAGGAAAAGAACACACATGCAAATGTCACTAGTGGATCCATGTGGTTTAGGAAAAGAAGACAAATGCAATGTCACTAGTGTATATATATGGTTTAGTAAAAGAACGTCCATGTGGTGACTCTAGTGGACAACGTGGTTCAAGAAAAGAACACACATGCAAATGTCACTAGTGGATCCATGTGGTTTAGGAAAAAACACACATGAAATGAGTCTAGTGGATCCATGTGGTTCTGGAAAAGAACACACATGCATGGTCACCAGAGGATCAATGTGGTTTAGGAAAACAGCACACTTGCGATGACTCTAGTGGATCAATGTGGTTCAGGAAAAGAACACACATGCAAAGTTCACCAGTGGATCCATATTGTTTAGGAAAAGAACACACATACAATGTCACTAGTGCATCAATGTGGTTTAGGAAAAGACGACACATGCAAATGACTCCAATGGATCCATGTGGTTTAGGAAAAGAACACACATGCAAATGTCACCGGTGGATCCAACTGGTTCAAGAAAAGAACACACATGCAATGTCACCAGTGGATCCATGTACTTTAAGAAAATAACACACATGCATTTACTCTAGTGGATCTATATGGTTTAGGAGAAGAACACACACGCAAATGTCACTAGTGGATCAATGTGGTTTAGGAAAAGAACACACATGCAATGTCACCAGTGGATCAATGTGGACTAGGAAAAGAAAACACATGAAAATACTACCAGTGAATCAATGTGGTTTAGGAAAAGAACAGATATGCAATGACTCTAGTGGATCAATGTGGTTTAGGAAAAGAACACACATGCAAATCTTACTAGTGGATCAATGTGGTTTAGCAAAAGAACACACATGCAAATGTTACGAGTGGATCAATGTGGTTTAACAAAAGAACACACATGCAATGACTCTAGTGGATCAATGTGGTTTAGGAAAAGAACGCACATGTAGTTATTCCGGTGGACCCTTGTGGTTTAGGAAAAGAACACACATGCAATGTCACTAGTGGATCCATGTGGTTTAGGAAAAGAACACACATGCAATGACTCTAGTGGATCCACGTGATTTAGGAAAAGAACAAACATGCAAATGTCACAAGTGGATCAATGTGGTCTAGGAAAAGAACACACATGCAATGCCACAAGTGGATCAATTTGGTTTAGGAAAAGAACACACATGCAATGTCACCAGTGGATCAATGTGGTTTAGGAAAAGAACACACATGCAATGTGACAAGTGGATCCATGTGGTTTAGGAAAAGAACACACATGCAAATGTTACCAGTGGATCAATGTGGCTTAGCAAAAGAACACACATGCAATGACTCTAGTGGACCATTGTGGTTTAGGAAAAGAACGCACATGTAGTTACTCCGGTGGATCCATGTTGTTTAGGAAAAGAACACACATGCAATGCCACTAGTGGATCCATGTGGTTTAGGAAAAGAACACACATGCAATGACTCTAGTGGATCCACGTGATTTAGGAAAAGAACAAACATGCAAATGTCTCAAGTGGATCAATGTGGTTTAGGAAAAGAACACACATGCAATGCCACTAGTGGATCAATGTGGTTTAGGGAAAGAACAAACATGTAATGTCACTAGTGGATCCAACTAGTTCAAGAAAAGAACAGACATGCAATGTCACTAGTGGATCCAACTGGTTCAAGAAAAGAACACACATGGAATGTGACTAGTGTATCCATGTAGTTTAGGAAAAGAACACACATGGATTGACTCTAGTGGATCCATATGGTTTAGGAAAAGAACACACATGCAAATGTCACCAGTGGATCAATGTAGTTTAGGAAAAGAACACACATGCAATGTCACCAGCGGATCAATGTGGAGTTAGGAAAAGAACACATATCCAATGTCACTAGTGGATCCATGTGGTTTAGGAAAAGAACACACATGCAATGTCACAAGTGGATCCATGTGGTTCAGGAAAAGAACACACATGCAATGTCACTAGTGGATCCATGTGGTTCAGGAAAAGAACACACATCCAATGACTCAAGTGGATCAATGTGGTTCAGGAAAAGAACACACATGCAAAGTTCACCAGTGGATCCATATGGTTTAGGAAAAGAACACACATGCAATGACTGTAGTGGATCCATGTGGTTTAGGAAAAGAACACACATGCAATGACTCTAGTGGATCTATGTGGTTTAGGAAAAGAACACGCATGAAAATGTCACTAGTTGATCAATGTGGTTTAGGAAAAGACCACACATGCAATGTCACCAGTGGATAAATGTGGTTTAGGGAAAGAACAGACATGCAATGTCACCAGTGGATTCATGTGGTTAAGGAAGAGAACACACATGCAATGTCACTAGTGGATCCATGTGGTTTAGGAATAGAACACACATGCAATGTCACAAGTGGATCAATGTGGTTTAGGGAAAGAACACACATGCAATGACTCTAGTGGAGCAATGTGGTTTAGGAAAAGAACACACATGCAATGGTTCTAGTGGATACATGTGGTTTAGGAAAATAACTCACATGCAATGTCAACAGTGGATCCATGTGGTTTGGGAAAAGAATACAATGCAATGACTCTAGTGGATCCAAGTGGTTTAGGAAGATAACATACATGAAAATGTCACAAGTGGATCAATGTGGTTTATGAAAAGAACACACATGGAATGTCACCAGTGGATCAATGTGCTATAGGAAAAGAACAAACCTGCAATGTCACCAGTGGATCCAACTGGTTCAGGAAAAGAACACACATGCAATGTTTCTAGTGAATCCATGTGGTTTAGGAAAAGAACACAAATGCAATGACTCTAGTGGATCAATGTGGTTTAGGAAAAGAACACACATGCAAATGTCACTAGTGGATCAATGTGGTTTAGGAAAAGAACACACATGCAATGTCACTAGTGGATCAATGTGGTTTAAGAAAAGAATACACATGCAATGTCACCAGTGGATCCATGTGGTTCAGGAAGAGAACACACATGCAATGTCACCAGTGGATCCATGTGGTTCAGGAAAAGAACATACATGCAATGTCACTAGTGGATTAATGTGGTTTAAGAAAAGAACACACATGAAATGACTCTATGGGATCCATGTGGTTCGGGAAAAGAACTCCATGTGGTTCAGGAAAAGAACACACATGCAATGTCACTAGTGGATTAATGTGGTTTAAGAAAAGAACACACATGAAATGACTCTAGTGGATCCATGTGGTTCGGGAAAAGAACACACATGCATGGTCACCAGAGGATCAATGTGGTTTAGGAAAACAGCACACATGCGATGACTCTAGTGGATCAATGTGGTTCAGGAAACGAACACACATGCAAAGTTCACCAGTGGATCCATATTGTTTAGGAAAAGAACACACATGCAATGTCACTAGTGCATCAATGTGGTTTAGGAAAAGACGACACATGCAAATGACTCCAATGGATCCATGTGGTTTAGGAAAAGAACACACATACAAATGTCACCAGTGGATCCAACTGGTTCAAGAAAAGAACACACATGCAATGTCACCAGTGGATCCATGTACTTTAAGAAAATAACACACATGCATTTACTCTAGTGGATCTATATGGTTTAGGAGAAGAACACACACGCAAATGTCACTAGTGGATCAATGTGGTTTAGGAAAAGAACACACATGCAATGTCACCAGTGGATCAATGTGGACTAGGAAAAGAAAACACATGAAAATACTACCAGTGAATCAATGTGGTTTAGGAAAAGAACAGATATGCAATGACTCTAGTGGATCAATGTGGTTTAGGAAAAGAACACACATGCAAATCTTACTAGTGGATCAATGTGGTTTAGCAAAAGAACACACATGCAAATGTTACGAGTGGATCAATGTGGTTTAACAAAAGAACACACATGCAATGACTCTAGTGGATCAATGTGGTTTAGGAAAAGAACGCACATGTAGTTACTCCGGTGGACCCTTGTGGTTTAGGAAAAGAACACACATGCAATGTCACTAGTGGATCCATGTGGTTTAGGAAAAGAACACACATGCAATGACTCTAGTGGATCCACGTGATTTAGGAAAAGAACAAACATGCAAATGTCACAAGTGGATCAATGTGGTCTAGGAAAAGAACACACATGCAATGCCACAAGTGGATCAATTTGGTTTAGGAAAAGAACACACATGAAATGTCACCAGTGGATCAATGTGGTTTAGGAAAAGAACACACATGCAATGTGACAAGTGGATCCTTGTGGTTTAGGAAAAGAACACACATGCAAATGTTACCAGTGGATCAATGTGGCTTAGCAAAAGAACACACATGCAATGACTCTAGTGGACCATTGTGGTTTAGGAAAAGAACGCACATGTAGTTACTCCGGTGGATCCATGTTGTTTAGGAAAAGAACACACATGCAATGCCACTAGTGGATCCATGTGGTTTAGGAAAAGAACACACATGCAATGACTCTAGTGGATCCACGTGATTTAGGAAAAGAACAAACATGCAAATGTCACAAGTGGATCAATGTGGTTTAGGAAAAGAACACACATGCAATGCCACTAGTGGATCAATGTGGTTTAGGGAAAGAACAAACATGTAATGTCACTAGTGGATCCAACTAGTTCAAGAAAAGAACAGACATGCAATGTCACTAGTGGATCCAACTGGTTCAAGAAAAGAACACACATGGAATGTGACTAGTGGATCCATGTAGTTTAGGAAAAGAACACACATGGATTGACTCTAGTGGATCCATATGGTTTAGGAAAAGAACACACATGCAAATGTCACCAGTGGATCAATGTAGTTTAGGAAAAGAACACACATGAAATGTCACCAGCGGATCAATGTGGAGTTAGGAAAAGAACACATATCCAATGTCACTAGTGGATCCATGTGGTTTAGGAAAAGAACACACCTGCAATGTCACAAGTGGATCCATGTGGTTCAGGAAAAGAACACACATGCAATGTCACTAGTGGATCCATGTGGTTCAGGAAAAGAACACACATCCAATGACTCAAGTGGATCAATGTGGTTCAGGAAAAGAACACACATGCAAAGTTCACCAGTGGATCCATATGGTTTAGGAAAAGAACACACATGCAATGACTGTAGTGGATCCATGTGGTTTAGGAAAAGAACACACATGCAATGACTCTAGTGGATCTATGTGGTTTAGGAAAAGAACACGCATGAAAATGTCACTAGTTGATCAATGTGGTTTAGGAAAAGACCACACATGCAATGTCACCAGTGGATAAATGTGGTTTAGGGAAAGAACAGACATGCAATGTCACCAGTGGATTCATGTGGTTAAGGAAGAGAACACACATGCAATGTCACTAGTGGATCCATGTGGTTTAGGAATAGAACACACATGCAATGTCACAAGTGGATCAATGTGGTTTAGGGAAAGAACACACATGCAATGACTCTAGTGGAGCAATGTGGTTTAGGAAAAGAACACACATGCAATGGTTCTAGTGGATACATGTGGTTTAGGAAAATAACTCACATGCAATGTCAACAGTGGATCCATGTGGTTTGGGAAAAGAATACAATGCAATGACTCTAGTGGATCCAAGTGGTTTAGGAAGATAACATACATGAAAATGTCACAAGTGGATCAATGTGGTTTATGAAAAGAACACACATGGAATGTCACCAGTGGATCAATGTGCTATAGGAAAAGAACAAACCTGCAATGTCACCAGTGGATCCAACTGGTTCAGGAAAAGAACACACATGCAATGTTTCTAGTGAATCCATGTGGTTTAGGAAAAGAACACAAATGCAATGACTCTAGTGGATCAATGTGGTTTAGGAAAAGAACACACATGCAAATGTCACTAGTGGATCAATGTGGTTTAGGAAAAGAACACACATGCAATGTCACTAGTGGATCAATGTGGTTTAAGAAAAGAATACACATGCAATGTCACCAGTGGATCCATGTGGTTCAGGAAGAGAACACACATGCAATGTCACCAGTGGATCCATGTGGTTCAGGAAAAGAACACACATGCAATGTCACTAGTGGATTAATGTGGTTTAAGAAAAGAACACACATGAAATGACTCTATGGGATCCATGTGGTTCGGGAAAAGAACTCCATGTGGTTCAGGAAAAGAACACACATGCAATGTCACTAGTGGATTAATGTGGTTTAAGAAAAGAACACACATGAAATGACTCTAGTGGATCCATGTGGTTCGGGAAAAGAACACACATGCATGGTCACCAGAGGATCAATGTGGTTTAGGAAAACAGCACACATGCGATGACTCTAGTGGATCAATGTGGTTCAGGAAACGAACACACATGCAAAGTTCACCAGTGGATCCATATTGTTTAGGAAAAGAACACACATGCAATGTCACTAGTGCATCAATGTGGTTTAGGAAAAGACGACACATGCAAATGACTCCAATGGATCCATGTGGTTTAGGAAAAGAACACACATACAAATGTCACCAGTGGATCCAACTGGTTCAAGAAAAGAACACACATGCAATGTCACCAGTGGATCCATGTACTTTAAGAAAATAACACACATGCATTTACTCTAGTGGATCTATATGGTTTAGGAGAAGAACACACACGCAAATGTCACTAGTGGATCAATGTGGTTTAGGAAAAGAACACACATGCAATGTCACCAGTGGATCAATGTGGACTAGGAAAAGAAAACACATGAAAATACTACCAGTGAATCAATGTGGTTTAGGAAAAGAACAGATATGCAATGACTCTAGTGGATCAATGTGGTTTAGGAAAAGAACACACATGCAAATCTTACTAGTGGATCAATGTGGTTTAGCAAAAGAACACACATGCAAATGTTACGAGTGGATCAATGTGGTTTAACAAAAGAACACACATGCAATGACTAGTGGATCAATGTGGTTTAGGAAAAGAACGCACATGTAGTTACTCCGGTGGACCCATGTGGTTTAGGAAAAGAACACACATGCAATGTCACTAGTGGATCCATGTGGTTTAGGAAAAGAACACACATGCAATGACTCTAGTGGATCCACGTGATTTAGGAAAAGAACAAACATGCAAATGTCACAAGTGGATCAATGTGGTCTAGGAAAAGAACACACATGCAATGCCACAAGTGGATCAATGTGGTTTAGGAAAAGAACACACATGAAATGTCACTAGTGGATCAATGTGGTTTAGGAAAAGAACACACATGCAATGTGACAAGTGGATCCTTGTGGTTTAGGAAAAGAACACACATGCAAATGTTACCAGTGGATCAATGTGGCTTAGCAAAAGAACACACATGCAATGACTCTAGTGGACCATTGTGGTTTAGGAAAAGAACGCACATGTAGTTACTCCGGTGGATCCATGTTGTTTAGGAAAAGAACACACATGCAATGCCACTAGTGGATCCATGTGGTTTAGGAAAAGAACACACATGCAATGACTCTAGTGGATCCACGTGATTTAGGAAAAGAACAAACATGCAAATGTCACAAGTGGATCAATGTGGTTTAGGAAAAGAACAAACATGTAATGTCACTAGTGGATCCAACTAGTTCAAGAAAAGAACAGACATGCAATGTCACCAGTGGATCCAACTGGTTCAAGAAAAGAACACACATGTAATGTGACTAGTGGATCCATGTAGTTTAGGAAAAGAACACACATGGATTAACTCTAGTGGATCCATATGGTTTAGGAAAAGAACACACATGCAAATGTCACCAGTGGATCAATGTAGTTTAGGAAAAGAACACACATGCAATGTCACCAGCGGATCAATGTGGAGTTAGGAAAAGAACACATATCCAATGTCACTAGTGGATCCATGTGGTTTAGGAAAAGAACACACATGCAATGTCACAAGTGGATCCATGTGGTTCAGGAAAAGAACACACATGCAATGTCACTAGTGGATCCATGTGGTTCAGGAAAAGAACACACATCCAATGACTCAAGTGGATCAATGTGGTTCAGGAAAAGAACACACATGGAAAGTTCACCAGTGGATCCATATGGTTTAGGAAAAGAACACACATGCAATGACTGTAGTGGATCCATGTGGTTTAGGAAAAGAACACACATGCAATGACTCTAGTGGATCTATGTGGTTTAGGAAAAGAACACGGATGAAAATGGCACTAGTTGATCAATGTGGTTTAGGAAAAGACCACACATGCAATGTCACCAGTGGATAAATGTGGTTTAGGGAAAGAACAAACATGCAATGTCACCAGTGGATTCATGTGGTTAAGGAAGAGAACACACATATAATGTCACTAGTGGATCCATGTGGTTTAGGAACAGAACACACATGCAATGTCACAAGTGGATCAATGTGGTTTAGGGAAAGAACACACATGCAATGACTCTAGTGGAGCAATGTGGTTTAGGAAAAGAACACACATGCAATGGTTCTAGGGGATACATGTGGTTTAGGAAAAGAACTCACATGCAATGTCAACAGTGGATCCATGTGGTTTAGGAAAAGAATACAATGCAATGACTCTAGTGGATCCAAGTGGTTTAGGAAGATAACATACATGAAAATGTCACAAGTGGATCAATGTGGTTTAGGAAAAGAACACACATGGAATGTCACCAGTGGATCAATGTGCTATAGGAAAAGAACAAACCTGCAATGTCACCAGTGGATCCAACTGGTTCAGGAAAAGAACACACATGCAATGTTTCTAGTGACTCCATGTGGTTTAGGAAAAGAACACAAATGCAATGACTCTAGTGGATCAATGTGGTTTAGGAAAAGAACACACATGCAAATGTCACTAGTGGATCAATGTGGTTTAGGAAAAGAACACACATGCAATGTCACTAGTGGATCAATGTGGTTTAAGAAAAGAATACACATGCAATGTCACCAGTGGATCCATGTGGTTCAGGAAGAGAACACACATTCAATGTCACCAGTGGATCCATGTGGTTCAGGAAAAGAACACACATGCAATGTCACTAGTGGATTAATGTGGTTTAAGAAAAGAACACACATACAATGTCACCAGTGGATCCATGTGGTTCAGGAAAATAACACACATGCATGTCATCAGTGGATGAATGTGGTTTAGGAAAAGAACACACATGCAATGACTCTAGTGGATCCATGTGGCTTAGGAAAAGAATACACATGCAATGTCATTAGTGGATCAATGTGGTTTAGGAAAAGAACACACATGCAAATCTTGAAAGTGGATCAATGTGGTTTAGCAAAAGAACACACATGGAAATGTTACGAGTGGATCAATGTGGTTTAGCAAAAGAAAACACATGCAATGACTCTAGTTGATCAATGTGGTTTAGGAAAAGAACGCACATGTAGTTACTCCGGTGGATCCATGTGGTTTAGGAAAAGAACACACATGCAATGTCACTAGTGGATCCATGTGGTTTAGGAAAAGAACACACATGCAATGAATCTAGTGGATCCACGTGATTTAGGAAAATAACAAACATGCAAATGTCACAAGTGGATCAATGTGGTTTAGGAAAAGAACACACATGCAATGTAACTAGTGGATCAATGTGGTTTAGGGAAAAACAAACATGTAATGTCACTAGTGGATCCAACTAGTTCAAGAAAAGAACAGACATGCAATGTCACCAGTGGATCCAACTAGTTCAAGAAAAGAACACACATGCAATGTGACTAGTGGATCCATGTAGTTTAGGAAAAGAACACACATGCATTGACTCTAGTGGATCTATATGGTTTAGGAAAAGAACACACATGCAAATGTCACCAGTGGGTCAATGTTGTTTAGGAAAATAACACACATGCAACGTCACTAGTGCATCAATGTGGATTAGGAAAAGAACACATATGCAATGTCACTAGTGGATCCATGTGGTTTAGGAAAAGAAAACACATGCAATGTCACCAGTGGATCCATGTGGTTCAGGAAAAGAACAGACATGCAATGTCACAAGTGGATCCATGTGGTTCAGGAAAAGAACACACATGCAATGTCACTAGTGGATCCATGTGGTTCAGGAAAAGAACACACATACAATGACTCAAGTGGATCAATGTGGTTCAGGAAAAGAACACACATGCAAAGTTCACTAGTGGATCCATATTTTTTAGGAAAAGAACACACATCCAATGTCACAAGTGCATCAATGTGGTTTAGGAAAAGACGACACATGCAAATGACTCCAATGGATCCATGTGGTTTAGCAAAAGAACACACATGCAAATGTCACCAGTGGATCCAACTGGTTCAAGAAAAGAACACACATGCAATGTCACCAGTGGATCCATGTACTTTAGGAAAATAACACACATGGATTTACTCTAGTGGATCTATATGGTTTAGGAAAAGAACACACACGCAAATGTCACTAGTGGATCAATGTGGTTTAGGAAAAGAACACACATGCAATGTTACCAGTGGATCAATGTCGATTCGGAAAAGAACACACATGAAACTGCTACCAGTGAATCAATGTGGTTTAGTAAAAGAACAGATATGCAATGACTCTAGTGGATCAATGTGGTTTAGGAAAAGAACACACATGGAATGATTCCAGTGGATCCATGTGGTTTAGGGAAAGAACACACATACAATGTCACCAGTGGATCCATGTGGTTTAGGAAAAGAACACAATGCAATGACTCTAGTGGATCCAAGTGGTTTAGGAAAATAATACACATACAAATGTCACAAGTGGATCAATGTGATATATGAAAAGAACAAACATGCAATGTCACCAGTGGATCCAACTGGTTCAGGAAAACAACACACATCCAATGTTACTAGTGAATCCATGTGGTTTAGGAAAATAGCACACATGCAATGACTCTAGTGGATCTATGTGGTTTAGGAAAAGAACACGAATGAAAATGTCACTAGTGGATATGTGTGGTTTAGGAAAAGAACACACATGCAATGTCACAAGTGGATCAATGTGGTTTAGGAAAAGAACACAGATGCAATGTCACCAGTGGATCCATGTGGTTAAGGAAGGGAACACACATGCAATGTCACCAGTGGATCCATGTGGTTTAGGAATAGAACACACATGCAATGTCACCAGTGGATCAATGTGGTTTAGGAAAAGAACACACATGCAATGAATCTAGTGGATCAATGTGGTTTAGGAAAAGAACACACATGCAATGACTCTAGTGGATCCATGTGGTTTAGGAAAAGAACTCACATGCAATGTCATCAGTGGCTCCGTGTGGTTTAGGAAAAGAACACAATGCAATGACTCTAGTGGATCCAAGTGGTTTAGGAAAATAACATACATGAAAATGTCACAAGTGGATCCATGTGGTTGAGGAAAAGAACACACATGGAATGTCACCAGTGGATAAATGTGGTTTAGGGAAAGAACAAACATGCAATGTCACCAGTGGATTCATGTGGTTAAGGAAGAGAACACACATACAATGTCACTAGTGGTTTAGGAAAATAATACACATACAAATGTCACAAGTGGATCAATGTGATATATGAAAAGAACAAACATGCAATGTCACCAGTGGATCCAACTGGTTCAGGAAAACAACACACATCCAATGTTACTAGTGAATCCATGTGGTTTAGGAAAATAGCACACATGCAATGACTCTAGTGGATCTATGTGGTTTAGGAAAAGAACACGAATGAAAATGTCACTAGTGGATATGTGTGGTTTAGGAAAAGAACACACATGCAATGTCACAAGTGGATCAATGTGGTTTAGGAAAAGAACACAGATGCAATGTCACCAGTGGATCCATGTGGTTAAGGAAGGGAACACACATGCAATGTCACCAGTGGATCCATGTGGTTTAGGAATAGAACACACATGCAATGTCACCAGTGGATCAATGTGGTTTAGGAAAAGAACACACATGCAATGAATCTAGTGGATCAATGTGGTTTAGGAAAAGAACACACATGCAATGACTCTAGTGGATCCATGTGGTTTAGGAAAAGAACTCACATGCAATGTCATCAGTGGCTCCGTGTGGTTTAGGAAAAGAACACAATGCAATGACTCTAGTGGATCCAAGTGGTTTAGGAAAATAACATACATGAAAATGTCACAAGTGGATCCATGTGGTTGAGGAAAAGAACACACATGGAATGTCACCACTGGATCAATGTGCTATAGGAAAAGAACAAACATGCAATGTCACCAGTGGATTCATGTGGTTAAGGAAGAGAACACACATGCAATGTCACTAGTGGATCCATGTGGTTTAGGAACAGAACACACATGCAATGTCACAAGTGGATCAATGTGGTTTAGGGAAAGAACACACATGCAATGACTCTAGTGGAGCAATGTGGTTTAGGAAAAGAACACACATGCAATGGTTCTAGGGGATACATGTGGTTTAGGAAAAGAACTCACATGCAATGTCAACAGTGGATCCATGTGGTTTAGGAAAAGAATACAATGCAATGACTCTAGTGGATCCAAGTGGTTTAGGAAGATAACATACATGAAAATGTCACAAGTGGATCAATGTGGTTTAGGAAAAGAACACACATGGAATGTCACCAGTGGATCAATGTGCTATAGGAAAAGAACAAACCTGCAATGTCACCAGTGGATCCAACTGGTTCAGGAAAAGAACACACATGCAATGTCACTAGTGGATCCATGTGGTTCAGGAAAAGAACACACATCCAATGACTCAAGTGGATCAATGTGGTTCAGGAAAAGAACACACATGGAAAGTTCACCAGTGGATCCATATGGTTTAGGAAAAGAACACACATGCAATGACTGTAGTGGATCCATGTGGTTTAGGAAAAGAACACACATGCAATGACTCTAGTGGATCTATGTGGTTTAGGAAAAGAACACGCATGAAAATGGCACTAGTTGATCAATGTGGTTTAGGAAAAGACCACACATGCAATGTCACCAGTGGATAAATGTGGTTTAGGGAAAGAACAAACATGCAATGTCACCAGTGGATTCATGTGGTTAAGGAAGAGAACACACATACAATGTCACTAGTGGATCCATGTGGTTTAGGAACAGAACACACATGCAATGTCACAAGTGGATCAATGTGGTTTAGGGAAAGAACACACATGCAATGACTCTAGTGGAGCAATGTGGTTTAGGAAAAGAACACACATGCAATGGTTCTAGGGGATACATGTGGTTTAGGAAAAGAACTCACATGCAATGTCAACAGTGGATCCATGTGGTTTAGGAAAAGAATACAATGCAATGACTCTAGTGGATCCAAGTGGTTTAGGAAGATAACATACATGAAAATGTCACAAGTGGATCAATGTGGTTTAGGAAAAGAACACACATGGAATGTCACCAGTGGATCAATGTGCTATAGGAAAAGAACAAACCTGCAATGTCACCAGTGGATCCAACTGGTTCAGGAAAAGAACACACATGCAATGTTTCTAGTGACTCCATGTGGTTTAGGAAAAGAACACAAATGCAATGACTCTAGTGGATCAATGTGGTTTAGGAAAAGAACACACATGCAAATGTCACTAGTGGATCAATGTGGTTTAGGAAAAGAACACACATGCAATGTCACTAGTGGATCAATGTGGTTTAAGAAAAGAATACACATGCAATGTCACCAGTGGATCCATGTGGTTCAGGAAGAGAACACACATTCAATGTCACCAGTGGATCCATGTGGTTCAGGAAAAGAACACACATGCAATGTCACTAGTGGATTAATGTGGTTTAAGAAAAGAACACACATACAATGTCACCAGTGGATCCATGTGGTTCAGGAAAATAACACACATGCATGTCATCAGTGGATGAATGTGGTTTAGGAAAAGAACACACATGCAATGACTCTAGTGGATCCATGTGGCTTAGGAAAAGAATACACATGCAATGTCATTAGTGGATCAATGTGGTTTAGGAAAAGAACACACATGCAAATCTTGAAAGTGGATCAATGTGGTTTAGCAAAAGAACACACATGGAAATGTTACGAGTGGATCAATGTGGTTTAGCAAAAGAAAACACATGCAATGACTCTAGTTGATCAATGTGGTTTAGGAAAAGAACGCACATGTAGTTACTCCGGTGGATCCATGTGGTTTAGGAAAAGAACACACATGCAATGTCACTAGTGGATCCATGTGGTTTAGGAAAAGAACACACATGCAATGAATCTAGTGGATCCACGTGATTTAGGAAAATAACAAACATGCAAATGTCACAAGTGGATAAATGTGGTTTAGGAAAAGAACACACATGCAATGTAACTAGTGGATCAATGTGGTTTAGGGAAAAACAAACATGTAATGTCACTAGTGGATCCAACTAGTTCAAGAAAAGAACAGACATGCAATGTCACCAGTGGATCCAACTAGTTCAAGAAAAGAACACACATGCAATGTGACTAGTGGATCCATGTAGTTTAGGAAAAGAACACACATGCATTGACTCTAGTGGATCTATATGGTTTAGGAAAAGAACACACATGCAAATGTCACCAGTGGGTCAATGTTGTTTAGGAAAATAACACACATGCAACGTCACTAGTGCATCAATGTGGATTAGGAAAAGAACACATATGCAATGTCACTAGTGGATCCATGTGGTTTAGGAAAAGAAAACACATGCAATGTCACCAGTGGATCCATGTGGTTCAGGAAAAGAACAGACATGCAATGTCACAAGTGGATCCATGTGGTTCAGGAAAAGAACACACATGCAATGTCACTAGTGGATCCATGTGGTTCAGGAAAAGAACACACATACAATCACTCAAGTGGATCAATGTGGTTCAGGAAAAGAACACACATGCAAAGTTCACTAGTGGATCCATATTTTTTAGGAAAAGAACACATCCAATGTCACAAGTGCATCAATGTGGTTTAGGAAAAGACGACACATGCAAATGACTCCAATGGATCCATGTGGTTTAGCAAAAGAACACACATGCAAATGTCACCAGTGGATCCAACTGGTTCAAGAAAAGAACACACATGCAATGTCACCAGTGGATCCATGTACTTTAGGAAAATAACACACATGGATTTACTCTAGTGGATCTATATGGTTTAGGAAAAGAACACACACGCAAATGTCACTAGTGGATCAATGTGGTTTAGGAAAAGAACACACATGCAATGTTACCAGTGGATCAATGTCGATTAGGAAAAGAACACACATGAAACTGCTACCAGTGAATCAATGTGGTTTAGTAAAAGAACAGATATGCAATGACTCTAGTGGATCAATGTGGTTTAGGAAAAGAACACACATGGAATGATTCCAGTGGATCCATGTGGTTTAGGGAAAGAACACACATACAATGTCACCAGTGGATCCATGTGGTTTAGGAAAAGAACACAATGCAATGACTCTAGTGGATCCAAGTGGTTTAGGAAAATAATACACATACAAATGTCACAAGTGGATCAATGTGATATATGAAAAGAACAAACATGCAATGTCACCAGTGGATCCAACTGGTTCAGGAAAACAACACACATCCAATGTTACTAGTGAATCCATGTGGTTTAGGAAAATAGCACACATGCAATGACTCTAGTGGATCTATGTGGTTTAGGAAAAGAACACGAATGAAAATGTCACTAGTGGATATGTGTGGTTTAGGAAAAGAACACACATGCAATGTCACAAGTGGATCAATGTGGTTTAGGAAAAGAACACAGATGCAATGTCACCAGTGGATCCATGTGGTTAAGGAAGGGAACACACATGCAATGTCACCAGTGGATCCATGTGGTTTAGGAATAGAACACACATGCAATGTCACCAGTGGATCAATGTGGTTTAGGAAAAGAACACACATGCAATGAATCTTGTGGATCAATGTGGTTTAGGAAAAGAACACACATGCAATGAGTCTAGTGGATCCATGTGGTTTAGGAAAAGAACTCACATGCAATGTCATCAGTGGCTCCGTGTGGTTTAGGAAAAGAACACAATGCAATGACTCTAGTGGATCCAAGTGGTTTAGGAAAATAACATACATGAAAATGTCACAAGTGGATCCATGTGGTTGAGGAAAAGAACACACATGGAATGTCACCACTGGATCAATGTGCTATAGGAAAAGAAAAAACATGCAATGTCACCAGTGGATCCAACTGGTTCAGGAACAGAACACACATGCAATGTTTCTAGTGAATCCATGTGGTTTAGGAAAAGAACACAAATGCAATGACTCTAGTGGATCTATGTGGTTTAGGAAAAGAACACACATGCTAATGTCACTAGTGGATCAATGTGGTTTAGGAAAAGAACACACATGCAATGTCACTAGTGGATCAACGTGGTTTAAGAAAAGAATACACATGCAATGTAACCAGTGGATCCATTTGGTTCAGGAAGATAACACACATGCAATGTCACCAGTGGATCCATGTGGTTCAGGAAAAGAACACACATACAATTTCACTAGTGGATCATTGTGGTTTAAGAAAGGAACACACATGCAATGTCACCAGTGGATCCATGTTGTTTAGGAAAAGAACACACACCCATATGTCTGCAATGGATCCATGTGGTTGAGGAAAAGAACACGCGTCCAATGACTCTAGTGGATCCTTGTGGTTTAGGAAAAGAACACACATGCAATGTCACAAGTGGATCCATGTGGTTTAGGAAAAGAACACACATGCAAATGTTACTAGTGGATCAATGTGGTTTAGCAAAAGAACACACATGCAAATGTTACCAGTGGATCAATGTGGTTTAGCAAAAGAACACACATGCAATGACTCTGCTGGATCAATGTGGTTTAGGAAAAGAACGCACATGTAGTTACTCCGGTGGATCCATGTTGTTTAGGAAAAGAACACACATGCAATGTCACTAGTGGATCCATGTGGTTTAGGAAAGAACACATGCAATGACTCTAGTGGATCCACGTGATTTAGGAAAAGAACAAACATGCAAATGTCACAAGTGGATCAATGTGGTTTAGGAAAAGAACACACATGCAATGTCACCAGTGGATCAATTTGGTTTAGGGAAAGAACAAACATGTAATGCCACTAGTGGATCCAACTAGTTCAAGAAAAGAACACACATGCAATGTCACAAGTGGATCCAACTGGTTCAAGCAAAGAACACACATGCATTGTGACCAGTGGATCCATGTAGTTTAGGAAAAGAACACACATGCATTGACTCTAGTGGATCTATATGGTTTAGGAAAATAACACACATGCAAATGTCACCAGTGGATCAATGTAGTTTAGAAAAAGAACACACATGCAACGTCACCAGCGGATCAATGTGGATTAGGAAAAGAACACATATGCAATGTCACTAGTGGATCCATGTGTTTTAGGAAAAGAACACACAGGCAATGTCACCAGTGGATCCATGTGGTTCAAGAAAAGAACACACATGCAATGTCACAGGTGGATTATTGTGGTTTAGGAAAAGAACACCCATGCAATGTCTCTAGTGGATCCATGTGGTTTAGGAAAAGAACACACATGCAATGTCTCTAGTGGATCCATGTGGTTTAGGAAATTAACACAAATGCAATTTCACCAGTGGATCCATGTGGTTCAGGAAAAGAACACACATGCAATATCACAAGTGGATTATTGTGGTTAAGGAAAACAACAGACATGCAATGTCTCTAGTGGATCCATGTGGTTTAGGAAATGAACACACATGCAAATGTCACTAGTGGATCCATGTGGTTTAGGAAAAGAAGGCACATGCAATGTCACTAGTGTATATATATGGTTTAGTAAAAGAACGTCCATGTGGTGACTCTAGTGGACAACGTGGTTCAAGAAAAGAACACACATGCAAATGTCACTAGTGGAACCATGTGGTTTAGGAAAAAACACACATGAAATGACTCTAGTGGATCCATGTGGTTCGGGAAAAGAACACACATGCATGGTCACCAGAGGATCAATGTGGTTTAGGAAAACATCACACATGCGATGACTCTAGTGGATCAATGTGGTTCAGGAAAAGAACACACATGCAAAGTTCACCAGTGGATCCATATTGTTTAGGAAAAGAACACACATGCAATGTCACTAGTGCATCAATGTGGTTTAGGAAAATACGACACATGCAAATGACTCCAATGGATCCATGTGGTTTAGGAAAAGAACACACATGCAAATGTCACCAGTGGATCCAACTGGTTCAAGAAAAGAACACACATGCAATGTCACCAGTGGATCCATGTACTTTAAGAAAATAACACACATGCATTTACTCTAGTGGATCTATATGGTTTAGGAGAAGAACACACACGCAAATGTCACTAGTGGATCAATGTGGTTTAGGAAAAGAACACACATGCAATGTCATAGTGGATCAATGTGGACTAGGAAAAGAAAACACATGAAAATACTACCAGTGAATCAATGTGGTTTAGGAAAAGAACAGATATGCAATGACTCTAGTGGATCAATGTGGTTTAGGAAAAGAACACACATGCAAATCTTACTAGTGGATCAATGTGGTTTAGCAAAAGAACACACATGCAAATGTTACGAGTGGATCAATGTGGTTTAGCAAAAGAACACACATGCAATGACTCTAGTGGATCAATGTGGTTTAGGAAAAGAACGCACATGTAGTTACTCCGGTGGACCCATGTGGTTTAGGAAAAGAACACACATGCAATGTCACTAGTGGATCCATGTGGTTTAGGAAAAGAACACACATGCAATGACTCTAGTGGATCCACGTGATTTAGGAAAAGAACAAACATGCAAATGTCACAAGTGGATCAATGTGGTCTAGGAAAAGAACACACATGCAATGCCACTAGTGGATCAATGTGGTTTAGGGAAAGAACAAACATGTAATGTCACTAGTGGATCCAACTAGTTCAAGAAAAGAACAGACATGCAATGTCACCAGTGGATCCAACTGGTTCAAGAAAAGAACACACATGCAATGTGACTAGTGGATCCATGTAGTTTAGAAAAAGAACACACATGGATTGACTCTAGTGGATCCATATGGTTTAGGAAAAGAACACACATGCAAATGTCACTAGTGGATCAATGTAGTTTAGGAAAAGAACACACATGCAATGTCACCAGCGGATCAATGTGGATTTAGGAAAAGAACACATATCCAATGTCACTAGTGGATCCATGTGGTTTAGGAAAAGAACACACATGCAATGTCACAAGTGGATCCATGTGGTTCAGGAAAAGAACACACATGCAATGTCACTAGTGGATCCATGTGGTTCAGGAAAAGAACACACATGCAATGACTCAAGTGGATCAATGTGGTTCAGGAAAAGAACACACATGCAAAGTTCACCAGTGGATCCAAATGGTTTAGGAAAAGAACACACATGCAATGACTCTAGTGGATCCATGTGGTTTAGGAAAAGAACACACATGCAATGACTCTAGTGGATCTATGTGGTTTAGGAAAAGAACACACATGAAAATGTCACTAGTGGATCAATGTGGTTTAGGAAAAGACCACACATGCAATGTCACCAGTGGATAAATGTGGTTTAGGGAAAGAACAGACATGCAATGTCACCAGTGGATTCATGTGGTTAAAGGAAGAGAACACACATGCAATGTCACGAGTGGATCCATGTGGTTTAGGAACAGAACACACATGCAATGTCACCACTGGATCAATGTGGTTTAGGAAAAGAACACACATGCAATGACTCTAGTGGAGCAATGTGGTTTAGGAAAAGAACACACATGCAATGATTCTAGTGGATCCATGAGGTTTAGGAAAAGAACTCACATGCAATGTCAACAGTGGCTCCATGTGGTTTAGGAAAAGAACACAATGCAATGACTCTAGTGGATCCAAGTGGTTTAGGAAAATAACATACATGAAAATGTCACAAGTGGATCAATGTGGTTTAGGAAAAGAACTCACATGCAATGTCACTAGTGGCTCCGTGTGGTTTAGGAAAAGAACACAATGCAATGACTCTAGTGGATCCAAGTGGTTGAGGAAAAGAACACAAATGCAATGACTCTAGTGGATCTATGTGGTTTAGGAAAAGAACACACATGCAAATGTCACTAGTGGATCAATGTGGTTTAGGAAAAGAACACATGCAATGTCACTAGTGGATCAATGTGGTTTAAGAATAGAATACACATGCAATGTCACCAGTGGATCCATGTGGTTCAGGAAGAGAACACACATGCAATGTCACCAGTGCATCCATGTGGTTCAGGAAAAGAACACACATGCAATGTCACTAGTGGATCAATGTGGTTTAAGAAAAGAACACACATGCAATGTCACCAGTGGATCCATGTGGTTCAGGAAAATAACACACATGCATGTCATCAGTGGATGAATGTGGTTTAGGAAAAGAACACACATGCAACGTTTCTAGTGGATCTATGTGGTTTAGGAAAAGAACACAGACCCATATGTCTGCAATGGATCCATGTGGTTTAGGAAAAGAATATGCATGCAATGACTCTAGTGGATCCATGTGGTTTAGGAAAAGAATACACATGCAATGTCATTAGTGGATCAATGTGGTTTAGGAAAAGAACACACATGCAAATCTTACTGGTGGATCAATGTGGTTTAGCAAAAGAACACACATGCAAATGTTACGAGTGGATCAATATGGTTTAGCAAAAGAACAGACATGCAATGACTCTAGTGGATCAATGTGGTTTAGGAAAAGAACGCACATGTAGTTACTCCGGTGGATCCATGTGGTTTAGGAAAAGAACACACATGCAATGTCACTAGTGGATCCATGTGGTTTAGGAAAAGAACACACATGCAATGACTCTAGTGGATCCACGTGATTTTGGAAAATAACAAACATGCAAATGTCACAAGTGGATCAATGTGGTTTAGGAAAAGAACACACATTCAATGTCACTAGTGGATCAATGTGGTTTAGGGAAAGAGCAATCATGTAATGTCACGAGTGGATCCAACTAGTTCAAGAAAAGAACAGACATGCAATGTCACCAGTGGATCCAACTAGTTCAAGAAAAGAACACACATGCAATGTGACTAGTGGATCCATGTAGTTTAGGAAAAGAACACACATGCATTGACTCTAGTGGATCTATATGGTTTAGGAAAAGAACACACATGCAAATGTCACCAGTGGGTCAATGTTGTTTAGGAAAATAACACACATGCAACGTCACTAGTGCATCAATGTGGATTAGGAAAAGAACACATATGCAATGTCACTAGTGGATCCATGTGGTTTAGGAATAGAACACACATGCAATGTCACCAGTGGATCGATGTGGTTCAGAAAAGAACACACATGCAATGTCACTAGTGGATCCATGTGGTTCAGGAAAAGAACACACATACAATGACTCAAGTGGATCAATGTGGTTCAGGAAAAGAACACACATGCAAAGTTCACCAGTGGATCCATATTGTTTAGGAAAAGAACACACATGCAATGTCACTAGTGCATCAATGTGGTTTAGGAAAAGACGACACATGCAAATGACTCCAATGGATCCATGTGGTTTATGAAAATAACACACATGCAATGTCTGTAGTGGATCCATGTGGTTTAGGAATAGAACACACATACAATATCACAAGTGGATCCATGTGGTTTAGGAAAAGAACACACATGCAATGTGACAAGGGGATCCATGTGGTTTAGGAAATGAGAACACATGCAAATGTTACTAGTGGATCAATGTGGTTTAGGAAAAGAACACACATGCAATGACTCTAGTGGATCAATGTGGTTTAGGAAAAGAACACACATGCAGTGACTCAAGTGGATTCATGTGGTTTAGGAAAAAACACACATGCAATTTTCACTAGTGGATCCATGTGGTTTAGGAAAAGAGCACACATGCATTAATTCTAGTGGATCCACGTGGTATAGGAAAAGAACACACATGCACATGTCACAAGTAGATCAATGTGGTTTTGGAAAAGAACACACATGCAATGTCACTACTGGATCCATGTGGTTTACGAAAAGAACACACGTGCAATGACTCTAGTAGATTTATATGGTTTAGGAAAAGAACACACATCCAATGTCACGAGTGGATCAATGTGGTTTATGAAAATACCACACATGCAATGTCACCAGTGGGTCAATGTGGTTTAGGAAAAGAACAAACATGTAATGTCATAGTGGATCCATGTGGGTCAGGAAAAGAACACACATGCAATGTCACCAGTGGATCCATGTGGTTTAGAAAAAGAACACACATGCAATGTCACAAGTGGATTAATGTGGTTTAGGAAAAACAACACACATGCAATGTCTCTAGTGGATCCATGTGGTTTAGGAAAAGAACACACATGCAATGTCATCCGTGGATCCATGTGGTTTAGGAAAAGAACACACATACAATGTCTCTAGTGGATCAATGTGGTTCAGGAAAAGGAGACACATGCAATGTCACTAGTGGATCAATATGGTTTAGGAAAAGAATACACATGCAATGTAACCAGTGGATCCAAGTGGTTTAGGAAAAGAACACACATGCAAATGTCACTAGTGGATCCATGTAGTTTAGGAAAAGAACACACATGTAAATGTCTCTAGTGGATCCATGTGATTTAGGAAAATAACACACATGCAATGTCTCTAGTGGATCCATGTGGTTTAGGAAAAGAACACACATGTAATGTCACAAGTGGATCCATGTGGTTTAGGAAAAGAACACACATGCAATGTCACCAGTGGATCCATGTGGTTTAGGAAATGAGCCGACATGCAAATGTTACTAGTGGATCAATGTGGTTTAGCAACAGAACACACATGCAATGACTCTAGTGGATCAATGTGGTTTAGGAAAAGAACAGACATGCAATGACTCAAGTGGATCCATGTGGTTTAGGAAAAGAACACACATGCAATGTCACAAGTGGATCCATGTGGTTTCGGAAAAGAGCACACATGCAATGACTCTAATGGATCCACGTGGTATAGGAAAAGAACACACATGCAAATGTCACAAGTGGATCAATGTGGTTTAGGAAAACAACACACACGCAATGTCACAAGTGGATCAATGTGGTTTAGGAAAATAAAAAACATGCAATGTGAGTAATGGATCCAACTGGTTCAAGAACAGAACACACGTGTAATGTCACTAGTGGATCCATGTGGTTTAGGAAAAGAACACACATGCAAATGTCACTAGTGGATCAATGTGGTTTAGGAAAAGAACTGTAGTGACCTAAGATCGAGTAAGATCCTAAGTCCCTGTGATTGACATGCTAGTCCTTGGATCAATAGCTAGCACTCATAATCGATGAATATCATGTAAAACACAAGTCTTTATTACACAAAAAATCCAGAGTATAATTATTACAACTTTGCATAGCTTATAGCTAGCTCAAATAAAACAGCATAAACTTAATGAAACTTGAGTCCATAAATGCCTCAGGCTAGTTGAGTGAAGACCCACGATCGCTACACATTTTTCAATCTTCGGATTCTGCACATAAAACGTGCAGCCAACAAGTTGGGTCAATACTTTGAATGTATTGGCAAATTACACCAAGGAAAGAATAATACTAACTCTACATGCAAGGCTAGGAGTAGGCTTCGGGGTTCATTTGCATAAAGCCAACTTTCTCTAAGTAAGAGGGAAAGAGGAAGAGTTTTATCCTACTTTTGTAAACAATTGTTCAAGTAGTATAGGGTCGAGTGGCTCGCACTGGATTCCACTAGGCTACCATCCCTCAACCTAAACGCATGGAGTCCACCATGCAACCCAAAATCCCATATATGGACGATTCCACGATCGTAGAGTTTTAAAACAGTTCCTTAGAAAAAGAGAGAGGAAACCCTTCAGAGGGTCCATCCTTCGGATGCTCAAAGTGTTCTTTTCCGTGAACTCGGCTGATCGATCAAATTGCAATACTCTCGAGAGTTTGTGCACCTTACCCACAATCCAAGATCAAGTCATTTTACAGACAAGACCGTGGAGAGGCTTTCCCTTAGTAGCCCTCTACTTTTTATGGTTCCAAGCGAGCCAAAACTGTGGTACTCAGGTGAGGTTTCCCACTAAGTACTAGGCCAAGACAGAGCCCATATGTATTGTGGTTGCACTAGAAGCTTCTGAATTCTGAAACATGGCAGACTTCTTTGATCCTGGGCGGTGGAGGACACAAGGAGAGCCAATCCAAGGTACTTGTCCCTGGCCACAAGCAGAGCCAATCCAAGATACTTCCCCTTATAGTCGTTCCCGACATACCACTCAGCCCAGAGAAAAACTTAGTTTTATTTTGAAGTAGATTTACGAAGGAAAACTTGCGCTCATACACAAAGCTCTTATACTTAGAATTTTTTTTGTCTTTCGAATCCCCATTGGTATTTGCATATATATATATAGCATAGCACAAGCATACACTTAGAAAATTCAGGAGAACCTAATAGGAGTGGAAATCCTAAGTATAGGCTACAACATACTACAAAGCAACATCACACTTGTAAATATTTCCAAGTACTTCTACTAAAATCATCCTACACATGCATACTACTATTTTGAAGATTAGAACATGCATAGTACTCAAAACTAGGACAATATATGAACAAGAGGTGTAACTTGCCTTGATCCGAGCAGCATTCTATGCAATAGTACTCCTCAAAACACTCCGAACAATCTAACAAAGACAAACATAGATCTAATCACAACTTGCACAAAAACATTGCCACAAAAGAAATATGCATGCATGCAACATGATAATATGCAAGGATGAGCTCAATTTCGACCAAGAATATTATTCAGGAGTGTTATTGTGTTGGGGGTGTTATTAGTATTGATTTCCCACAGATTTTAGGTAATTTGGATTATTACTTCATTAAATATGCCCATAAGGAGATCCAACCTTCAAATCTACCACGAAACGGATCTAAAACGTCTAAGCAAGTAATTCCAATTTTAAACAGTAGATCTTGTAGATACAAAGCCAACGCAACAAGAATCAACTAAAACGGAGTTACAGTTATTTTCCTATAATTAAAATACCCCAATCTATACTTTAAATTTTACCACAATATTACTGCAGTAAACTAGAGATTTTATTACATAACTGTGTTCTACGCAATTTTGAGAATCCATCGGTATATTATTTGCAATTTTTGGCCCAGTATTCGATTTACTATGAATTTTAGAAGTTAAAACATTAATCTACCTATTTAAAAACTAGATCTAGTCAGCACAACCATGCAGCGACAAGTGGTGGCTTTGGATTGGCCCAGCTAGACACGCGGTACTGATGCGGCCCGCTGACGCGTGTGCGTGCCACATGGCGTGACCCGGTTGGCGATACCCTTTCGCTTTGGGGATCTAATCTATGCCGTCGAACCATGATCCAACAGCCGGGAATGAAAGCAACTCGCCTGGCGGCGATGAGTGACTCGTTAACATCAGTGAGTAGTGGCAGCGCATCGATGGTGGTGCTTGGCAGTGGTCCGACGACTTCCCGAGGTGGTAGAGTGGATGACAGCGTGTAGATTCTCCCCGTGGTTCGGTTCACGATGTCGGTGTTGCCTATCTCCTCCTCGAGCAGCGTCAGCGGTGGCTGATCTTCGTGACCTCTGGCGACTCGATGACGACGAATTATGGGCGCTCTGATGACCTGCTAAGGGGCAAAGAGGGTTAGGTCGTGTAGGAGAGGGAGAGAAACCGATTAGGTGCAGAGAGAGGGCGGAGGAGGGATCGGAACCTCGGGTTCAAGATCGGTGGCGGTGCAACTCCGGCGAGATCCGTTTGAACTCGAATTGGTATCTAGGGTTCGGAAAAAAACGGAGATGGGGAGACTCGAAAGTACATATAGGGGAGTTTCCGTGCGTAGGGGGCAAGGATTTCATGCCAAATAGGCCAATTTCTGTGGGATTGAAATAGGTGCCGAACGAACTCTGTTCGTTACCGGCGAGATGGGGATGACGAGTTGGGCCACACTGTCAGAGAGAGAGAGAGGGGAGACAGGCTACGCTGCTCTTTCTGCTAGTTGGGCCGACTGCGATCACGGCTACGCTGAGAGAGGGGAGGCGGTAGCTAGGCATAAGTCTTGGCGGAGGTAGGTTTTAGTTGGTTTATATTTTTTTTGTTCTTTTTGTTTTCCCTTTTCTGTTTTTTGTATTTTCCTCACAACTTTTTCACTTAAATTCCAAATGAACTCAAACTAGTCTCTAAAATTTTCTAAATGCAATTAGATCAGTTTAGGCTTATTATTTAGCGTTAATTTCTGCCTTAGCAATAATGGATTTTTATAAAGCCAATTTATTCCCTTTAGGAATAAAGTGATATGTTGATTTTTTAGTGTTTATTCATTATTCCAGCTTAAGAATTTTTTCTTGATGCCAAAAGGCTATGCATTGATCATGAATGGCATGCAAAAGCAAAAAAAATCGCAATCTCAATTTATAAATCTTGGGATGTTACAGATTACC
Organism: Avena insularis; assembly: GCA_023614405.1. NCBI lineage: Eukaryota > Viridiplantae > Streptophyta > Magnoliopsida > Poales > Poaceae > Avena > Avena insularis. The sequence continues at coordinate 245,356,684 of CM042688.1, forward strand.
ACCCTTAAAAGGAATCTCATCCTCGAGATTCGAGAAGGCTGGAAAGAAATAGGTCGGGTTATACTAGGGTGCTACCAACCTTAAAAGGTTGTCTTAGATGAGCCTTCCTGTTTGAATTCCACTCATAAATTCGAGGCTTATCATTGATTACCTTGGTGTGCTGAGTCGTAAGCTTCATCCACGAAGACATGATTCACTGTGGCCTTGCCGAAAGAATTTGGTTTATTGCCATTTCCATTACTATTGCCACTTCCAGTACCATTGTCATTATTTCCATTACCATTGCCATTCCTATTCTTCCACTTCTGAGGATAATCAGTAGCGTAATGTCCACTTTCACCACACTTGTAGCACGTCACCTGACTCAGATCCTTATGGTGATTACCATTGTTGCCATTTTCCCCATTGCCATTATGGTGCCTATGGCCATTATGATTCTGACCATTATGATTGTGGGGTGGTAGGGTGGAAGTACGTTGCTTCTGGTATGGAACAGAGTCTTGCTTGTGGGATGTAGACTTCCTGTTGCGATCATCGATGCTCTTCTGTTTTGATTCAACCACTACTGCCAATCCAAGATACTTCCCCTTATAGTCGTTCCCGACATACCACTCAGCCCAGAGAAAAACTTATGTTTATTTTGAAGTAGATTTAAGAAGGAAAACTCGCGCTCATACACAAAGCTCTTATATTTAGAAAAAATTTCTGTCTTTCGAATCCCCATCGGTATTTGCACATATATATAGCATAGCACAAGCATACACTTAGAAAATTCAGGAGAACCTAATAGGAGTGGAAATCCTAAGTATAGGATACAACATACTACAAAACAACATCACACTTGTAAATATTTCCAAGTACTTCTACTAAAATCATCCTACACATGCATACTACTATTTTGAAGATGAGAACATGCATAGTACTCAAAACTGGGACACTATATGAACAAGAGGTGTAACTTGTCTTGATCCGAGCAGCATTCTACGCAACAATACTCCTCAACACACTCTGAACAATCTAACGAAGACAAACATAGATCTAATCACAACTTGCACAAAAACATTGCCACAAAAGAAATATGCATGCACGCAACATGATAATATGCAAGGATGAGCTCAATTTCGACCAAGAATATTATTGAGGAGTCTTATTGTGTTGGGGTTGTTATTAGTATCGATTTCCCATAGATTTTAAGTAATTTGGATTATTACTTCATTAAATATACCCATAAGGAGATCCAACCTTCAAATCTACCACGAAACAGATCTAAAACGTCAAAGAAAATAATTCCAATTTTAAACAGTATATCTCGTAGATACAAAGCCAATGCAACAAGAATCAACTAAAACGGAGTTACAGTTATTTTCCTATAATTAAAATACCCCAATCTATACTTTAAATTCTACCACAATATTACTGCAGTAAACTAGAGATTTTATTACATATCTGTGTTCTATGCAATTTTGTGAATCCATCGGTATATTATTTGCAATTTTTGGCCCAGTATTCGATTTACTATGAATTTTACAAGTTAAAACATTAATCTACCTATTTAAAAACTAGATATAGTCAACACAACCATGCGGCGACAAGTGGTGGCTTCGGATTGGCCCAGCTAGGCACGCGGTGCTGACGCGGCGCACTGACGTGTGTGTGTGCCACGGGGCGCGACGCGGTTGGCGATACCCTTTCGCTTTGGGGATCTAATCTATGCCGTCGAACCATGATCCAATGGCCGGGAACAAAAGGAACTCACCTGGCAGCGATGAGTGACTCATCAACGTCGGTGAGCAGTGGCGGCGCGTCGGTGGTGGTGCTCGGCAGCGGTCCCGTGACTTCCCGAGGTGGTAGAGTGGATGACGGCATGTAGATTCTCCCTGCGGTTCCATTCACGATGTCGGCGTTGCCTATCTCCTCCTTGAGCAGCGTCAGCGGTGGCTAAACTTCGTGACCTTCGGCAACTCGACGACGATGAATTCTGGGCACTCTGACGACCTGCTGAGGGGGAAAGAGGGTTAGGTCATGCAGGAGAGCGAGAGAAACCGATTAGGTGCAGAGAGAGGGCGGAGGACGGATCGGAACCTCGGGTTCGAGATCGGTAGCGGTGCAACTCCGGCGAGATCCATTTGAACTCGAATCGGTATCTAGGGTTCGGAAAAAAAGGGAGATGGGGAGACTCGGAAGTACATATAGGGGAGTGTCCGTGCGTAGGGGCCAAGGATTTCATGCCAAATAGGCCGATTTCTGTGGGATTGAAACGGGTGCCGAACAAACTCTGTTCGTTACCGGCTATGTCCAGGGGAGGGGGATGATGAGTTGGGTCGCATTGTCAAAGAGAGAGAGAGAGGAGACAGGCTACGCTGCTCTTTCCGCTAGTTGGGCCGGCATGCGATGCACGCTACGCGCGAGAGACGGGGCAGGCGGTAGCTAGGCGCAAGTGGGCTAGGCCGCCGGGTAGGTTTTAGTTGGTTTATATTTTTTTGTTCTTTTTGTTTTCCGTTTTCTGTTTTTTGTATTTTCCTCACAACTTTTTCACTTAAATTCCAAATGAACTCAAACTAGTCTCTAAAATTTTCTAAATGCAATTAGATTAGTTTAGGCTTATTATTTAGCGTTAATTTCTGCCTTAGCAATAGTGGATTTTTATAAAGCCAATTTATTCCCTTTAGGAATAAAGTGATATGTTGATTTTTTAGTGTTTATTCATTATTCCAGCTTAAGAATTTTTTTCTTGATGCCAAACGGCTATGCATTCATCATTAATGGCATGCAAAAGCAAAAAAAATCCTAGTCTCAATTTATAAATCTTGGGATGTTATAGATTACCACCCTTAAAAGGAATCTCGTCCTCGAGATTCGAGAAGGCTAGAAAGAAATAGGCTCGGGTTACACTAGGGTGCTACCACCTTCAAAGGTTGTCTTAGATGACCCTTCCTGTGTGACTTCCACTCATAAATTCGAGGCTTATCATTGATTACCTTGGTGTGCTGAGTCGTAAGCTTCATCCACGAATACATGATTCACTGTGGCCTTGCCGAAAGGATTTGGTTTATTGCCATTTCCATTACTATTGCCACTTCCAGTACCATTGTCATTATTGCCATTACCATTGCCTCCTATTCTTCCACTTCTGAGGATAATCAATAGCGTAATGTTGTAACTACCTCGGTGAATTACGCTTTTAGTTACATGCCTAGATGAGCGAAAATGGTTAAAATAGTACGGTGGGGCCAAGGGCCACTCACAGGTAGACCTTTCGGCCGTCCTAACCTTTTTCAGAACATCAGGACAAGAACGAGCAGCGTAATCGGCAGGCGAAGGGATCAACTACATACACAAATGAGTATGTATGAAAGCCACATATAAAAGTCCTCAGAGCCATTCCATCTAAAAATAAATAGAAATATTGCAACGCCATACGGCAAGATCCAAACATCCTAGATAGAGATAATAATTTAGGATCGCTCCTCATACATCAAACATCAGAGTATCAGGCGGAAGCGGAAGACAAGATCCGAGTACGGATAAGAAGCAAATCGGCATAAGATGCCACATAAATAAACACATCCCACCCACAGATCTCACGGATCCCTGTTCCGTGAACCTCTACACCGAGTGATCGTTGCCAACATCATCCGTCTCCTCCACCCAGTATCCATCTTGCGAGTAGACCTGTTCATATGAATCAAACAATTTATCGTGTGAGACCCTAGGGGTACTCAGCAAGTCTTTATGCCTCTAAAGGGTACATAACCTGGGGTGACGCAATTGCAGCAAAAGATAATAACTAACAATTCTATAGATACTCGCTAACCATCCGCCTAACCAAAGATAGACGGATGTCCGTTAAATAAGAACAACAATTATAACATTAATATTAACAGATCCATCCTCCTTCTCGCTTACCAACGAGAAAGCGGATGAACAACCCCCATCCGTTGGTAGTTTTATTAACCATTCCATGAGTGTTGCACTATTTACTAGTCAGGTACTTAGTCAAATTAAAAGCGGTACTTCAGTTATACTTGTCTATGATCGAGAAACTGTGCTCCAAGTCATCCATAACCGCGGACACGGCTTTCAGAAAGATTTACCTAGGGTGCACAAATAGCAACACACACTCGATCAACCTCGGAAAAACCAACTCAAAACCCAACGAGGCATTCACGACAAAGCGATCACAGGATTCAGAAATATTTTAGGGGGCCACCCCATTAAGCTACCCGCAATGAAGTTGGCCGGCTCCGAGACGGACCCAACGTTTGTGCCAATGGCTGTAAATGACTGGGAACCCGAAAGTGTGACTGGGCTTGTCGATACCGCGAAAACACTCCGCAATCCTAAACAGAACAGGTGCTCCTCGCACAATCTTAATTAAAGCAGTAAAGCATGGCATAAGTACAGGATAGTAATAAAGCCCCAAACTACTTTGTGGCCCCAAGAAATAAGAATGAATCAAGCTCTGGCTCAGGGGGTCCATAAGGCCTCCCGGATGTGGATAGTGCTAATAGTCAAGGAATAGGAATCAAGTACTCGGGGTCCTACGGGACACAAGTGAGCATGAAGAAGCAAATAGCAGATATTGCTCACCGATGCCACTTTCATTAGTTATCCCATTACTACTCAGGTTAAGTTGTTTAAGTACCTCGTTATCCATCAGACTCTCACATACCCTACACATGCTGTTCTACGACCCGCATGGCTCAAACAACTCCTGTAGTAATGGCTCATGGGATGGAGGAACAAGCTTCGGTGGGGTTTAAAAGTAAAGGCTATGCAGTACTTGGGATTCAGTTTAATGCAATCGCGACTCAATGATGCAAGAATAAGATAGAGGCAATAGGTACTATATGTATGCAAGCATGTGGTAGTGCTTGCCTGGCAGCTCAGTTGAAGCGAGGGACGGATCTGGGTAGTGCTCCTAGGATTCCTGATATATCCCCTGCTCCGCGTCTATTTGAAGAAGAACCAAACAAACAAGGGCCAACATAAATAGAGTGCACAAGCATATGAATTAAAATGCGACAAACAAACAATCATGCCATGATGAAGGATGCACAATTTTCATGGCAATAAAGTAGCATGGCATGGGTGACGTGTGGGGTACAAGATTAAAGCATTTTATTAAGTTTTTAGCCCGGTTTGCTCTCATAACACTTGCTGTATACTTATTATTTATATGATGCATGCTGCAATCCAGAACATGGAATGCATAGATAGAACGGGCTCGTCGCGCTGATCGATTTAGACATATTATTTGTTAAATTTGGAGTTATAAAACTAAAGTTATTAATTAATTAAGAAAAAGGGCATTTTATTGTAATTTGAATCACCTCGAAATTTTAAAGTGCTCAAACATTATTTTGAATAGCATATTTGAATTCCTCACATTTTTCTGATTCAAAAACATATATCATATGTTGAATTTGGAATTATCTTTTAAAAGATATGAAAACAGATTTGAATTTGAATTTAAAACAATTTTGAAAAAGTTTTAATTAAACAGCAAAGAAGAAAACCTTTTTTTACTCACACAGACCTAGCCATAGACACAGACGGGTGGGCCAGGTGCTGACTGGACGAACTGGTGCGGTGAAAACTTTTCTCACATGAGTTGACCAGCCACAGTGACAAGCGGACGGGGCTGAGGGCCCACCATGCGTGTGCGCCAGCCGGGGCTGGACACTTGGCGGATCCGGGGGACTGCGGGTTGAGGTTCTGGACTCTGGGGTACCTTTTTGCAAAAAGGCTGATAGGCTGACATGTGGGACTGGCTGAACCGCGGATTTAGCAGAATAAAAATGAGGGGGTTTTTAGCAAAAAGCGCGGCGGTACTGTTTTCCTTCTACGCGTCGGACGGATCTGACGGCCCAGCGGGCGCGTGAGGCCGAGGCTCGAGCGGGGACTGGGTACGTGTGAGGAGGCGCAACCTGGCGTAGGTGGGGACATTGTTAGGAGGGGGATGGGCGGCTAGGAAAGGCGCTATGCGGCGCGGGGCGTGCAGACACCAGTGCACGCCGGCGTGCAGAGATCGTTCGGCGAAAAGACCGGCGGGTACAAGCCTCGACGGCACGAGAGGAGATGTCCAGGAGGAAGCGGGGCTTACCGCGGGGTCGTCGGTGGGGTTGGATCGGGGTGGGAGACGACGGAGCGGAGAGGAAGAAGAGGCCGGGGAGGAGCTAGGGTATCGGCGGGCATTATCGTACAACAGCATACGTGGGCTTCTCCTCGTCGCTGGCGTGGTCCAAGGTGAAGCGGGGGGTACTCCTCGGTCTCCTCGATCACCTCCACGTCACCCACGCCGGCTGAAACGAGGAAGCGGCGATGGTACTGGAGGTGACCGGCGGGAGGAGCTAGCGGCGGTGAAGCAGACATAGGGGAGAGGGCAGGGTCCTGGGGTGGATCTGGCGAAGCAGGGGTCGCGAGAGGGGTAGATAGGAGAGGGAGAGGGGGTGCCGTGGGGAAACGGTGAAGAGGAGGAGGAAAAAGGTGGCTCAGGTGCCACCTTTCCTTCCTCTGCCTCACGTGCTGGACGTGGCGACCAGGGCAGACAGGCAGGGGTGAGGCTGCACGGTGGGCCAGGGGGAGATCGAGGATGGCAAGCTCGGTGGGGCTATCTCGGCAGGAAGAGAGAAAGAGAGAGGAGAGAGGAGGCTCGAGCGAGCTAGGTCTAGCCTCGGCTAGGGCTTAGAAGAGGGGGTAGATGGGGTAGCTAGGTGGGGCCTGCAAGGCATAGAGAAAGGGAGAGGGGCCGAGAGATAAGGTCGGGTAGCTAGGGTTAGCTAGAGAGGGGTGGCTCGGGTTAGCTAGGAGGAGGGCTTGGTTAGGGTTTGGGTTTAGGTTAGGGGTAGAGGGGGGTGAAGGGGTTAGGGTGTGATCATGGACAACTCATGATCAAGCACATGGGTTTTGGGTTTTGGCAAGACCAACACAAAAGAAACAAGCAAAGAGGAAAGGTTGGGGAGGAGGAGAGAAGGGGTAGGGTTTTTAGGGTAGGATTAAGATGGTCACACATGGTCATGCAAAAATGGGGTGATGGTGGTTTATGTGGAAAGAGCCCACATGACCATGCTTGGATAGATTATGGATAAAGAGAGAGATCAAAAGAGATAAAGCACCCAAAATCCAAGTAGAAACCAAAGAGTAGTATGGGGTGATGATTGCATGGCCCATGCACAATAATTAATGGCCATGTTTATGCTTGTGAAAACAATAATAATAACATGGCATTATTATTATGCATTCCCAAAATGTGGAATAAAGGCCAAGCAAAAGGAATTAGAATTAGATCCATCCCAACCCACATGAGCTAGAGTAAATGCCAAAATAAAATAAAACCCGATGGGTAATTAGGGTGGTGGAATTATAAGGTGGTGACAAAGAAAGATGGTGGAATGGAATAAAAGATATGCCCCCAACTCAACTTGAGCATTGAACATTTATCAAGAACCAAATACAATATATCAAGAGGCAAATACAATTAATAATGCATATGAGAGAAGATCCAAATGGAAAAGGGTTTTATATGATGCTCAAATGCAAGGTGGCATGATGACATGAGCATGATATAATTATGATGCAACAATTATATGTAGGAAGTAGCCATTATATTATTAAACCAAGTAGCATTACAATTGTTAGACAATTGGGATGCTACAACTGTCCCCCACTAAAAAGGAATCTCGCCCCGAGATTCTAGAAAGAAGAAGACTCAAAGAGGGTAGGATACTTGGCACGGAGCTCATCTTCACGTTCCCAAGTGGCTTCATCGACTGAATGGTGCAACCACTGCACCTTGCAGAACTTTGTTGCGAGTCCTTCTTTCTGCGACTTCAAGGATTTTTGTGGGGTGTTCTTGATAAGACAGGTCTTCTTGGAGATTGATAAGCTCATGGTCCATGGTCCTGCCGAGATCCTTGAAGCATTTCTTGAGTTGAGAGATGTGGAAAACATCATGGACTTTGAGTTTTTTAGGGAGCTCAAGAGCATAAGCAACTTCTCCTCTTCTTCCACGGATTTTGAATGGAACGATGTATCTAGGAGCCAGCTTTCCTTTGATACCAAAGCGGTGCGTGCCTCTCATGGGAGTGACACAAAGGTAAACGAGATCACCAGGGACATACTCCATGTCGGTGTGCTTTCTATCATAATTGCTCTTCTGGCGACTTTGAGCAATCTTCAGATTTTCAAGAATGATGTGAACCTTCTTCTCCGCTTGAGTTACAATGTCAGGGCCAAACAATGTTCTTTCACCTGCGCCCGACCAACCAATCGGAGTTCTGCATTTGCGACCATAGAGAGCCTCAAATGGTGCCATCTTTAGACTTTTCTAGAAGCTGTTGTTGTAAGAGAATTCAGCATAAGGGAGACATTCTTCCCACTTCATGCCGAAAGAGATGACACAAGCACGGACCATATCTTCTAGAATCTGATTGATCCTTTCAACTTGTCCTTGCGACTGAGGGTGGTAAGCTATGCTGATGTTCAATTTTGTTCCCAAAGCATTTTGGAAACTTCCCCAGAACTTGGAAGTGAAGATGCTTCCATGGTCTGAACTGATCTCAAGAGGAACTCCATACAGAGAGACAATTCTGTTGTTATAGAGCTCAGCCAACTGGATTGCAGAAATTGTTTCCTTGACGGGAAAGAAGTGAGCCACTTTAGAAAGCCTCTCAATGACAACAAAGATTGCATTGTTGCCCTTCTGCGACATTGGAAAACCAGTGATGAAGTCCATCTCTACTTTATCCCATTTCCATTCCGGGGGTTTCATTGGCTGTAGAAGACCGGAAGGTTTCTGATGGATAGCTTTAACTCTACGGCAGACATCACACTCCGAGACATACTTGGCACAATATCGTTTCAACCCAGGCCACCAATATTGTGTTTTCAAGTCCATGTACATCTTAGTGCTGCCAGGGTGGATAGAAAGAACAGAATCATGCGCCTCCTTGAGAACTTGCTCTCTTAAACCCGGGTAGTTCGGAACAAACATCCGGTGTTCAAAGAAAAGAGTGCCTTGGTCATCGACGTGGAAGGACTCATACTTCAGAAGCTGAATGTTGGAGATGATCTTTTTAGTGTAAGGATCCCCAAGTTTAATGGAGCGAACCTTTTCTTCCAAGAGAGGGATTGCCAGAAGGTTCAGAAGATACCCTTGATCCACAATTTCAAGGTTGAGCTGACGGAATTCCTCGCACAAGAGAGGTTGTTGTTCTTCCACCATGAGGTTGCTGACATAAGCTTTGCGGCTGAGAGCATCGGCCATGACATTAGCTCTGCCCGGAGTGTAGTTGATGGTCAAATCGAAATCAGTGATTGCTTCAATCCACCTCCTCTGACAAAGGTTGAGATCAGGCTGTGTGAAGATATACTTCAGACTCTTGTGATCATAAAAGATTTCACAACGGTTGCCAAGCAAGTAATGCCTCCATACTTTCAAAGCAAAGACAACTGCTGCGAGTTTGAGGTCATGTGTAGGATAGTTGATCTCATGCGTCTTCAACTGTCGAGAGGTATAAGCAACAACTTGTTTTTCTTGCATAAGGACCGCACCCAATCCTTGCAATGGGGCATCACAGAATATCTGGAAAGGCTTTGATGTATCTGGAGGAACCAAGACTGGTGTGGAAGTGAGCTTCTCTTTGAGTGTTTCAAAGCTTGCTTGACATGCAGGAGTCCAAAGGTATTTCTTGCCTTTCTTGAGGAGATCGGTAAGAGGCTTCGCAATCTTCGAAAAGTTCTAAACGAAGCGACGGCAATAACTAGCCAAACCAAGGAAACTCCAGACTTCTTTGACATTTACAGGAGGAAGCCAGTCAACAATTGTCTTTATAGTTTCTGGGTTAACGACAATGCCCTTGGCAGAGATGACGTGACCAAGATAGGTGACTTGAGGCAGCCAAAACTCACATTTGGAGAACTTTGCATACAAGCGGTTCTCACGAAGCTTGTTTAGGACACACCGAAGGTGTTCTTCATGTTCTTCCTTTGACTTAGAATATACTAGGATGTCATCCAGATAGACCACAATGAACTTATCAAGATACTCCATGAAAACCGAGTTCATAAGCCTCGATAAGGTGGCAGGTGCGTTGGTGAGACCGAAAGACATGACCGTGTACTCATACAGGCCATAGCGGGTGGTGAAAGCTGTTTTAGGAACATCTTCCTTGCGAATCTTGATTTGATGATATCCACTTCTCAAATCAAGCTTAGAGAAAACCACAGCTCCAGCTAGCAGATCGAAGAGATCATTAATCCGCGGAAGGGGATATTTATTCTTGATGGTTTTAGCATTGAGAGCCCGATAGTCAACACAAAGTCTATCAGTTTTGTCTCGCTTCTTCACAAAGATGGTTGGGCTACCGCAAGAAGAAGTACTGTGCTGAATGAAACCCAACTTCTCTTGTTCATCAAGTTGACGTTTGAGTTCAGCCAACTCAGCAGGACCCATTTTATAAGGCCGCTTGGAGATAGGAGCGATTCCAGGTTCAAGCTCAATCACAAACTCGACCTCATGATCCGGAGGCATACCTAGCAACTCTTCAGGAAAGACATCTGGGAACTCACAGACCACCAGAACACTCTGAATAGCTTCCATAGCATCATCATTCAGAGCCACCAAAGAGAAAAGCTGAATAGCAGGAGTCAGACTTGGAGAATAGACTATATGGCCTTCAGGAATTTTTAGAGAAACCGAGCGTTCAGCACAATCAATCATAGCTGCATTTGTTGTCAACCAATCCATGCCCAAGATAACATCAATGTCAGAATTTCCCAGAATAATCAAGGAAGCCGGGAATGAAGAACCACCAATCTCAATTTGATTGCCATGGCTGATTTTTGAAGCTCCCATTGTTTCTCTAGGAGAAAGGACCATTAACCGCTTAGGGAGAGGATCCATAGGGAAACCATTCGCATCAGCAAAACTTGTGGAGACAAAAGAATGCGATGCACCAGAATCAAACAAAACTGGTGCAGGAACTAAGTTAACAGAAAGCATACCCATCACAACTCCAGGTGCATGCTCAGCTTGAGCGGCGTTGACACAGTTGGCACGAGCAATAGTAGACCCGGGCTTGGTGTTGATGTTGAGAGCCCGAGGTGGTGGTGCACGAACCATAGGAGAGCTTGCCGCAGGTCTTGGAGGTGGTGGGGGAAGAGCTTTGTTGTTCATTGGACAGTTCCAGTGTTGATGCCCAGTGTTTCCACAAGTGTAACGAGCACCAGGTGGACGTGGAGCAACGTAGCTAGGGACTCCGCCAGGCGCTCCAGGGTAGTTGTGGTTGTAGCCCCTGGGAGCAGCAGTGAAGGAGTTTGGTGGCCTTGCCGCGTAGCTTGAAGGTCTTGGTGGAGCCGGGAGCGACGGTGGGGTGTTAGGAACCTAGACACGACGCTTATAAGGAGTTGACATAGCTGAAGAGCTTGCTGCATCGCGGTTGTGTTTCTTTGACTCCTCAAACACTTGCCTACTTGCTTCTTCCTGCAGAGCTGTATGTTGGAGTTCTAGAAAAGACGCCGGCCTTGCATGTGTGATTGCATATTTAATCGATGCATTGAGCCCTTGTCTGAACCTCTTTTGCTTCTTCTTGTCATCAGAGATCTCATCGCCACCATACCGAGAAAGGTTCATGAAGTTTCTGATATAGGTATTGACATTGTCATTGCCCTGCTTGAGGTTGAGAAACACTTCCTTCATCCTCTCCATGACAATTTCTGACAGATATTGCTCTTTGAAAGCTCCAGTGAATTGTTCCCAAGTAGGCTGAAAACTAGTGTAGTTTGCCTTGAGGTAATTCTCCCACCACAGAGCTGCATCTCCCCTCCGAAGGTGAGTGGCACATTTTACCCATTCTTGCTCAGGAACATCAGCAGTCACTAGTAACCTTGACGTCTCATGCAACCAATCATTAGCATCAAGTGGTTGATCAGACACGTCAAATTGACGTGGGTTGAACTTCAGGAAGCTTTTGATGTCTCCTCACTTGGGAGGTGGAGGTAGTGGAACAAACTCATTCCTCCTGACACTTTCTTCAAATCGCTGCTGGTTCTGCTGCATTGCGTCCAAGGCATTGGCGATGCTTGCCAACGCAGCACCCCAATTCAGGTTGTATGTCCTTCTCAGAACGGCGTGGTGGTGCCATCCTGTGATTGATATAAAACACAAGTTAGTACCATAATGGAGGATAATAATAATCTATAATAGCACCAAGATGGAATTAACCAAGATTTAAAGGATACAATTTACTAAGATGATATTAAAATATCAACAAAATTCAAAGCACCTAGAAGATATTAAGCATATCGCACACAACTGAACAAGGAGTGTGGTACACAAACAAAGAAAGAAAAATTTTCCGCAAATTTCGGCATTAAAATACCACTATATGCGCAAAACCACTTAACGAATCAAGATTAGTAACTCTACCAATTCAATATACAAGAGCGAATGAGAAAAGTAGTGGTATGGTCGCGACTCCATCCCGCACTCAAATCATTACTCTGCACATGAATAAGTAAAGCACATATCCCAACACCTTTTCTTAAGATGAACTTAAAGATTAGTAACTACGGAAACGAACACCCCCAAACATGATAAGGTCGGATAACAAAGAGTAAGACAGATCGCGTCGGTATACAACGAATCAGATAGATCGCGTTGGTTTGCAAAAGCCTGTCGATATGGAATGTACCAACAGTTGATAACCAAAAGGCAGATAGTGATAACATGTTGGATGCAACAGATAGACAAGGAATTCACACACACACACACACACAACCTATGGTACTACGGAACCCAGAACACGTGAATCCTAGTTTGAATTTTAGGAGAGGATTGAAAACGTTACACTTCCTTACCAGAAAAGGGTGGGTGGGTGGGTAAGAAGAAAAGTGGAAGCAGTCCTACTCTCACGTTTTGTTTTTCCCTAGTATACATAGCTACCAAAAATATTTGCTAGACTGACAACGACCATTTGGCTGAGACCCTGAAGGGTGGGATGGCTCTGATACCAATTGTAACTACCTCAGTGAATTACGCTCTTAGTTACATGCCTGGATGAGCGAAAATGGTTAAAATAGTACGGTGGGGCCAAGGGCCACTCACAAGTAGACCTTTCGGCCGTCCTAACCATTTTCAGAACATCGGGACAAGAACGAGCGGCGTAATTGGCAGGCGAAGGGATCAACTACATACACAAATGAGTATGTATGCAAGCCACATACAACAGTCCTCAGAGCCATTCCATCTAAAAAGAAATAGAAATATTGCAACGCCATACGGCAAGATCCAAACATCCTAGATAGAGATAATAATTTAGGATAGCTCCTCATACATCAAACATTAGATTATCAGGCGGAAGCGGAAGACAAGATCAGAGTACGGATAAGAAGCAAATCGGCATAAGATGCCACATAAATAAACACATAACGCCCACAGATCTCACGGATCCCCGTTCCCGGAACCTCTACACCGAGTGATCATTGCCAACATCATCCGTCTCCTCCACCTAGTATCCATCTTGCGAGTATACCTGTTCATCTGAATCAAACAATTTATCGTGTGAGACCCTAGGGGTAATCAGCAAGTCTTTATGCCTCTAAAGGGCACATAACCTGGGGTGACGCAATTGCAGCAAAAGATAATAACTAACAATTCTATAGATACTCGCTAACCATCCGCCTAACCAAATATAGACGGATGTCCATTAAATAAGAACAACATTTATAGCAGTAATATTAACAGATCCATCCTCCTTCTCGCTTACCAACGAGAAAGCGGTCGTACACCCCCCATCCATTGGCAGTTTTATTAACCATTCCATGAGTGTTGCACTATTTACTAGTCAGGTACTTAGTCAAATTAAAAGCGGTACTTTAGTTATACTTGTCTATGATCGAGAAACTGTGCTCCAAGTCGTCCATAACCACGGACACGGCTTTCAGAAAGATTTACCCTACAGGGGTGCACAAATAGCAACACACACTCGATCAACCTCGGAAAAACAACCTCAAAACCCAACGAGGCATTCACGACAAAGCGATCACAGGATTCAGAAATATTTCAGGGGGCACCCCATTAAGCTACCCGCAACGAAGTTGGCTGGCTCCGAGACGGACCCAAGGTTTGCGCCAATGGCTTTAAATGACTGGGAACCCGAAAGTGTGACTGGGCTTGTCGATACCGCGAAAACACTCCGCAATCCTAAACAGAACAGGTGCTCCTCGCACAATTTTAATTAAAGCAGTAAAGCATGGCATAAGTACAGGATAGTAATAAAGCCCCAAACTACTTTGTGGCCCCAAGAAATAAGAATGAATCAAGCTCTGGCTCAGGGGGTCCATAAGGCCTCCCGGATGTGGATAGTGCGAATAGTCAAGGAACAGGAATCAAGTACTCGGGGTCCTACGGGACACAAGTGAGCATGAAGAACCAAATAGCAGATATTGCTCACCGATGCCACTTTCATTAGTTATCCCATTACTACTCAAGTTAAGTTGTTTAAGTACCTCGTTATCCATCAGACTCTCACATACCTTACACATGCTGTTCTACGACCCGCATGGCTCAAACAACTCCTATAGTAATGGCTCATGGGATGGAGGAACAAGCTTCGGTGGGGTTTAAAAGTAAAGGCTATGCAGTACTTGGGATTCAGTTTAATGCAATCGCGACTCAATGATGCAAGAATAAGATAGAGGCAATAGGTACTATATGTATGCAAGCATGTGGTAGTGCTTGCTGGCAGCCTCGATTGAAGCGAGGGACGGATCTGGGTAGTGCTCCTAGGATTCCTGATATATCCCCTGCTCAGCGTCTATTCGAAGAAGAACCAACCAAACAAGGGCCAACATAAATAGAGTGCACAAGCGTATGAATTAAGATGCGATAAGCAAACAATCATGCCATGATGAAGGATGCACAATTTGCATGGCAATAAAGTAGCATGGCATGGGTGAGGTGTGGGGTACAAGATTAAAGCATTTTATTAAGTTTTTAGCCCAGTTTGCTCTCATAACACTTGCTGTATACTTATGCTATATATGATGCATGCTGCAATTCATAACATGGAATGCATAGATAGAACGGGCTCGTCGCGCTGATCGATTTAGACATATTATTTGTTAAATTTGGAGTTATAAAACTAAAGTTATTAATTAATTAAGAAAAAAGGGCATTTTATTGTAATTTTAATCACCTCGAAATTTTAAATTGCTCAAACATTATTTTGAATAGCATATTTTAATTCCTCACATTTTTCTGATTCAAAAACATATATCATATGTTGAATTTGGAATTATCTTTTAAAAGATATGAAAACAGATTTGAATTTGAATTTAAAACAATTTTGAAAAAGGTTTAATTAAATAGCAAAGCAGAAAACCATTTTTTTACTCACACAGACCTAGCCACAGACACAGACGGGTGGGCCAGGTGCTGACTCGATGAACTGGCGCAGTGAAAACTTTTCTCACCACGAGTTGACCCAGCCACAGAGAGTGACAAGCGGGACCGGGGACTGAGGGCCTACCGTGCGTGTGCGCCAGCCGGGCCTGGACACGTGGCGGATCCGGGGGACTGCGGGTTGAGGTTCTGGACTCTGGGGTACCTTTTTGCAAAAAGGCTGAGAGGCTGACATGTGGGACTGGCTGGACCGCGGGTTTAGCAGAATAAAAACGAGGGGGTTTTTAGCAAAAAGCGCGGCGGTACTGTTTTTCTTCTATGCGTCGGACGGATCTGTCTGACGCGTGGCGAGGCGAGGGCTCGAACTAGGGACCTAGGGTACGCGCGCGGAGGCGGCAGCCACTGCGGTAGGTGGGGGACGTTGTTAGGAGGGGGATGGGCGGCTAGGAAAGGCGCTATGCGGCACGGGGCGTGCAGACGCCAGCGCACGCCGGCGCGCAGAGATCGTTTGGCAAAAAGACCGGCGGGTACGAGCCTCGACGGCACGAGAGGAGATGTCCAGGAGGAAGCAGGGCTTACCGCGGGGTCGTCGGTGGGGTTGGATCGGGGTGGGAGACGACGGAGCGGAGAGGAAGCAGAGTCCGGGGAGGAGCTAGGGTTTCGGCGGGCGTCGTCGTACAGCGGCAGACGTGGGCTTCTCCTCCTCGCTGGCACGGTCCAGGGTAAAGCGGGGGGTACTCCTCGGTCTCCTCGATCACCTCCACGTCGCCCACGCCGGCTGAAACGAGGAAGCGGCGGTGGTACTGGAGGTGACCGGCGGGAGGAGCTAGCAGCGGTGAAGAAAACATAGGGGAGAGGGCAGGGTCCCGGGGTGGATCTGGCGAAGCAGGGGTCGCGAGAGGGGTAGATAGCAGAGGGAGAGGGGGTGCCATGGGGAAACGGTGAAGAGGAGGAGGAAAAAGGTGGCTCGGGTGCCACCTTTCCTTCCTCTGCCTCACGTGCTGGACGTGGCGACCAGGGCAGACAGGCAGGGGTGAGGCTACACGATGGGCCAGGGGGAGATCGAGGATGGCAGGCTCGGTGGGGCTATCTCGGCAGGAAGAGAGAAAGAGAGAGGAGAGCGGAGGCTCGGGCAAGCTAGGTCTAGCCTCGGCTAGGGCTTAGAAGAGGGGGTAGATGGGGTAGCTAGGTGGGGCCTGCAAGGCATAGAAAAAGGGAGAGGGGCCGAGAGAGAGGGTCGGGTAGCTAGGGTTAGCTAGAGAGGGGTGGCTCGGGTTAGCTAGGTGGAGGGCTTGGTTAGGGTTTTGGTTTAGGTTAGGGGTAGAGGGGGGTGAAGGGGTTAGGGTGTGATCATGGATAACTCATGATCAAGCACATGTGTTTTGGGTTTTGGCAAGACCAACACAAAAGAAACAAGCAAAGAGGAGAGGTTGGGGAGGAGGAGAGAAGGGGTAGGGTTTTTAGGGTAGGATTAAGATGGTCACACATGGTCATGCAAAAATGGGGTGATGGTGGTTTATGTGGAAAGAGCCCACATGACCATGCTTGGATAGATGATGGATAAAGAGAGAGATCAAAAGAGATAAAGCACCCAAAATCCAAGTAGAAACCAAAGAGTGGTATGGGGTGATGATTGCATGGCCCATGCACAATAATTAATGGCCATGTTTATGCTTGTGAAAACAATAATAATAACATGGCATTATTATTATGCATTCCCAAAATGTGGAATAAAGGCCAAGCAAAAGGAATTAGAATTAGATCCATCCCAACCCACATGAGCTAGAGTAAATGCCAAAATAAAATAAAAGCCCATGGGTAATTAGGGTGGTGGAATTATAAAGTGGTGACAAAGAAAGATGGTGGAATGGAATAAAAGATATGCCCCCAACTCAACTTGGGCATTAAACATTTATCAAGAACCAAATACAATATATCATGAGGCAAATACAATTAATAATGCATATGAGAGAAGATCCAAATGGAAAAGGGTTTTATATGATGCTGAAATGCAAGGTGGCATGATGACATGAGCATGATATAATTATGATGCAAAAATTATATGTAGGAAGTAGCCATTATATTATTAAACCAAGTAGCATTACAATTGTTAGACAATTGGGATGCTACAAATGTCCACTTTCACCACACTTGTAGCACGTCACTTGACTCAAATCCTTATGGTGATTACCATTGTTGATTTTCCCCATTGCCATTATGGTGCCTATGGCCATTATGATTCTGACCTTTGTGATTGTGGGTTGGTAGGGAGGACGTACGTTGCTTCTGGTATGGAACAGAGTCATGCTTATGGGATGTAGACTTCCTCTTGCGATCATCGATGCTCTTCTGTTTTGATTCAACCACTACTGCCCTGTCCAAGAGTTCTATATAGTTATCAAACTTCAGAGCCACAAGATGAATGGATATCTCATCATTAAGTCCCCTCAGGAACTCTTCCTGACTCTTTGCATCAGTGGAAACATCATCAGGTGCATAGCGTGTCAGCTTGTTAAAAAGGTCCCCATACTCGAAGACAGAGCGGTGTAGTTGCTTCAAGTCGTGGAACTCGCGTCTCTTTAGTGACATGACACCAGCAGCTACATGATGAGTACGGGAAGCTCCCTCAAATTGGTTCCAGGTGATAGCATCAATATCAGGATGGGTGACTTGGTAGTTATTCCACCATCGAGTAGAAAGTCCTTCAAGTTGGTGCGCGACAAAGCGCAGCCTATCAGCTCCAACAACTTGGACGATGTCTAACTTCTTGTTGATGGTGCGGAGCCAGTCATCTGCCACGATTGACTCTAAGCTACTTGAGAAGGTAGGAGGGTTCAACCTCAAAAACCGAGTCAAGCGATCCTGCTGGGGCGGTGGAGGTGGTGGAGGTGGCGGGTTGTTGTTGTTGTTTTGCATGTTTTGGGTGAGGAGTTGGATCAGCTAGTTATGAGAGTTCAGAAGTTGTTAAATCTCCAGAGGCATATCATTGTTTGTACGTCTTGGCGGCAGCTATGGGGTTGGGGGAACAAGTTAAGAGATAGATAGAAAGATTTAGAATATTCTACCCTTATGCATGCATCACACATATCACACAGAAACAAGGAAAAACGAAACAAGTTTCATATCACTCCAAGTTCACACAAACTATGTCTTGATATACGTAGGAAATTGGTATGGGAGTGTTTCCTAATTCTTGATCTTGCCAAGGCAGTTATATGTTGTCCATATTCAAGATCGCGTTGCAATCTCCAGCATGTGTGGGTGTTCTTCTCTTCATCCACTTGGTAGAATTTTAACTTGGCATCCCCGTTGAAGTTCTTCGGTTTATCTCAATATCTTGGTGTCATTTCGTCCATCTTCAAGGTTTAAGATAGGTAAGGAAAGGTAGCTACCGCACACGAACAATTTTTTGTGTTGAAAATAAGTTTTATTTGTTGCTATCAAGAAAATCACAAAAATGATAGCTCAAAAATCACCGTGTCTAATCATAGTGTAGTCTATCTAGGTTTGGTTCCTAATAGTTCACTTGTATACCTTCATGATCATCATAATCGTCAATGTCTTTGAGGTCTTCGGTTAATAACTTTGACCTGGCCTTCGAAGTCTTTAGTACTTGTATCTTTGAAGTCTTCAATTCTCATAGCTTCAGTCTTGGAACATATTTTGTGGAGGTCTTCAGGTCCTGACTTGAGAGAGATGATCTTCTTTGGAAGGTAGTCCTGAGAGAAGTTTATTCTTGAAGTTCATGGTGGTCATTTCTAATGTTGAAAAGAAGAGACTTAAGAAATTTTAAAACTCCAAAGATGGATGATGAGAAGTATGTTTGTTTTCTAAAATAACTTTAGAAAATATTTCTCCTAAGGCTTTTCCGATGCTAGGGTCATGATCTATAGTCAATTTATGCTCTGATACCATCTGTAGTGACCTAAGATCGAGTAAGATCCTAAGTCCCTGTGATTGACATGCTAGTCCCTGGATCAATAGCTAGCACTCACTATCGATGAATATCATGCAAAACACAAGTCTTTATTACACGAATAATCCATAGTATAATTATTACAACTTTGCATAGCTTATATCTAGCTCAAATAAAACAAAGGAAACTTAATGAAACTTGAGTCCATCAACGCCTCAGGCTAGTTGAGTGAAGACCCACGATCGCTACGCACCTTTCAATCTTCGGATTCTACACATAAAACGTGCAGCCAACAAGTTGGGTCAATACTTTGAATGTATTGGCAAATTACACCAAGGAAAGAATAAGACTAACTCTACATGCAAGGATAGGAGTAGGCTTTGGGGTTCATTTGCATAAAGCCAACTTTCTCTAAGTAAGAAGGAAAGAGGAAGAGTTTTATCCTACTTTTGTAAACAATTGTTTAAGTAGTATAGGGTCGAGTGGCTCGCACTAGATTCTACCAGGCTACCATCCCTCAACCTAAACACATGGAGTCCACCATGCAACCCAAAATCCCATCTATCGACGATTCCACGACCGTAGAGTTTTAAAACAGTTCCTTAGAAAAAGAGAGAGGAAATCCTTTAGAGGGTCCATCCTTCAGATGCTGAAAGTGTTCTTTCCATAAACTCGGCTGGTCGATCAGATTGCAATACTCTCGAGAGTTTGTGCACTTTACCCACAATCCACGATCAAGTCATTTTATAGATAAGACCATGGCGAGGCTTTCCCTTAGTAGCCCCTCTACCTTTTCTAGTTCCATGCAAGCCAAAACTGTGGTACTCAGGTGAGGTTTCCCACTAAGTACTAGGCCAAGATAGATCCCATATGTTTTGTGGTTGCACTGGAAGCTTCTGAATTATGAAACATGGCAGAATTCTTTGATCCTGGGCGGTGGAGGACACAAGCAGAGCCAATCCAAGGTACTTGTCCCTGGGTGCAAGCAGAGCCAATCCAAGATACTTCCCCTTATAGCCGTTCCCGACATACCACTCAGCCCAAATAAAAACTTGGTTTTATTTTGAAGTAGATTTAAGAAGGAAAACTTGCGCTAATACACAATGCTCTTATACTTAGAAAAATTTATGTCTTTCGAATCCACATCGGTATTTGCATATATATATATAGCATAGCACAAGCATACACTTAGAAAATTCAGGAGAACCTAATAGGAGTGGAAATCCTAAGTATAGGCTATGGCATACTACAAAACAACATCACACTTGTAAATATTTCCAAGTACTTCTACTAAAATCATCCTACACATGCATACTACTATTTTGAAGATGAGAACATGCATAGTACTCAAAATTGGGACAATATAAGAACAGGAGGTGTAACTTGTCTTGATCCGAGCAGCAGTCTATGCAACAGTACTCCTCAACACACTCCGAACAATCTAACAAAGACAAACATAGATCTAATCACAACTTGCACAAAAACATTGCCACAAAAGAAATATGCATGCATGCAACATGATAATATGCAAGGATGAGCTCAATTTCGACCAAGAATATTATTCAGGAGTGTTATTGTGTTGGGGGTGTTATTAGTATTGATTTCCCACAGATTTTAGGTAATTTGGATTATTACTTCATTAAATATGCCCATAAGGAGATCCAACCTTCAAATCTACCACGAAACATATCTAAAACCTCTAAGCAAGTAATTCCAATTTTAAATAGTAGATCTCATAGATACAAAGCCAAAGCATCAAGAATCAACTAAAACGGAGTTAGAGTTATTTTCCTATAATTAAAATACTCCAATCTAGACTTTAAATGCTACCACAATATTATTGCAGTAAACTAGAGATTTTATTACATATCTGTGTACTATGCAATTTTGTGAATCCATCGGTATATTATTTGCAATTTTTGGCCCAGTATTCGATTTACTATGAATTTTACAAGTTAAAACATTAATCTTCCTATTTAAAAACTAGATCTAGTCAGCACAACCATGCGGCAACAAGTGACGGCTTCGGGTTGGCCCAGCTAGGCACGCGGTGCTGACGCGGCGCGCTGACGCGTGTGAATGCCACGTGGTGTGACGCGGTTGGCGATACCCTTTCGCTTTGGGGATCTAATCTATGCCGTCGAACCACGATCCAACGGCCGGGAACGAAAGCGACTCACCTGGCAGCAATGCGTGACTCGTCGATGTCGGTGAGCGGCGGCAGCGCGTCGGTGGTGGTGCTCGGCAGCGGTCCGACGAATTCCTGAGGTGGTAGAGTGGATGACGGCGTGTAGATTCTCCCCGCGGTTCCGTTCATGATGTCGGCGTTGCCTATCTCCTCCTCAAGCAGCGTCAGGCGGTGGCTGATCTTTGTGACCCCCGTCAACTCGACGGCGACGAATTCCGGGCGCTCCGATAACCTGCTGAGGGGGAAAGAGGGTTAGGTGGTTCAGGAGAGCGAGAGAAACCGATTAGGTGCAGAGAGAGAGGGCGAAGGAGGGCTCAGAACCTCGGGTTCGAGATCGGTGGTAGTGTAACTCCGGCGAGATCCATTTGAGCTCGAATCGGTATCTAGGGTTCGGAAAAAAAACAAAAAGGAGATGGAGTACATATAGGGGAGTTTCCGTGCGTAGGTTTTAGTTGGTTTATATTTTTTTGTTCTTTTTATTTTCCCTTTTCTGATTTTTGTATTTTCCTCAGAACTTTTTCATTTGAATTCTAAATGAACTCAAACTAGTCTCTAAAATATTCTAAACACAATTAGATCAGTTTAGGATTATTATTTAGCGTTAATTTCTGCCTTAGCAATAGTGAGATTTTATAAAGCCAATTTATTCCCTTTATGAATATAGTGATATGTAGATTTTTTAGTGTTTATTCATTACTCCAACTTAAGAATTTTTTTCTTGATGCCAAAAGGCTATGCAATGATCATAAATGGCATGCAAAAGCAAAAAAAATCCTAGTCTCAATTTATAAATCTTGGGATATTACAGGAACACACATGTAAATGTCACAAGTGGATCCATGTGGTTTAGGAAAAGAACACACATGCAATGTCACAAGTGGATCAATGTGGTTCAGGAAAAGAACACACATGCAATGTCACAAGTGGATGAATGTGGTTTAGGAAAAGAACACATATGCAATGTCACCAGTGGATCCATGTGGTTTAGGAAAATAACACACATGCAAATGTCACTAGTCGATCCATGTGGTTTAGGAAAAGACCACACATGGAAATGTCTCCAGTGGCTCCATGTGGTTTAGGAAAATAACACAGATGCAATGTCTGTAGTGGATCCATGTGGTTTAGGAAAAGAACACACTGTCACATCCCAATTTCTAGAATTGGTACTTCATAGCATACATGTCATTGCATCATGAGCATCTTTGCAAAAAGTTTCAGTTTTAAAGCTTTTGCCAAAATACCAGTAGTGTTGCATGTTCCTCATATTTTATAAGCATATGTATGGTTTTACCTAGAATCTGCTTGTATGGCACTATATAGTCATCCTAGATACTTAGTTACATATATTATCTAATTACAAACTCGTAGAAATTTATTTCGCTCGAATCGGAGCTGTAGATCAAAAGTTACACCTATTTTAGTATTAGGACTATTTCTGTCAGATTTTCAGCCGACAGTCAAAAGTTCAATTAACAGCAGAAAAGAATAAAGAAAAAGGAAAAAAAGTGAAGCGGTGGGTAGTAGGCAATGACTGGGGGCCAACCCAGCTTGCCTGGCGCTAAGCCCGCAGCGACCAGCTCTAGCACGCGCAGCCCGCTCCCCCTTTCCCTTTCTCTCTTTTCTCTTTTCCTTTTGTTTTTTTCCCTGACCACCGGGCCCCGCCTGTCAGCCCTCCCAGCGACTAATTGACCATGCTCGACACGGACTCCTCTACCGCCACGATTCTCAGTCGATTCCATTCGGTATCGAGCTCCCCCGCCTCAACCGACCTGCCCACTACAAAGGCATCGATCTCCTCTTCGAACCCCCCCAAAGACCCCATCTACCCCGCCGCAACGTAGCGGCGATTTCTCGCCGGAGTACCTCCACCGCTGCTGCCATTGGAGACGGTACGAGCTCCAGCTCGAGCTCTGCGCCCCTCTCTTCATACCGCAGCTCTGCATCGAAGAGCCACACCTTTTCTGACCCCTTTCTTCCCCTCTACAGCGCCACCGAGCTGCCAGCCGACGTCGCTGGAGCCGCCGTCAACCGCCCGCTACAACCACTCCTCACCGCCGCCTAGGGAAGCCCTCGCCCGTGCTTACACCTTCCCCGTGCCCGCCTCCCTTGCCGCACCCCGTAGACCACCCCGGCGGCGCTAAAAACCACCGGGAGCCGCCGCCGCACCGATCGGAGCCGCCGCCGCAGTCGGACAAGGTGAGCGTCCAGCTCACGTTCTCCCCCCGCCGTCAGATCATGGGTGGATGGCCCAGATTGGCCGTTGATTGGCCAGTCAACCGCTGACTGGTCAAGCCCAGTCAGCATCACGTCAGCCGTTGACCGCCTAGTCATCAGGAATATTCCCGGAATATTCCCGCCGATTTTCTAGTTTTTGTGAAAATTGCAGCAAATTTGTATAACTTAAAATTTTCGTAGAAAAATATCTACTAGGAAAAAAATTACATATAAGATATCGTTGAAATCACAAAAATGCGTAGAATTTTATTCTGTAATAATATTTCAGTTTTACTGTATGTAATTTCCTGAGATTATGAAAAGTATTAAAGTGGTATAAAATTCATAGAAAAAGATTTGTAAAATTTTTTGGAGCAGTTCTTTTGGGTCCTGGCTCTATTTTGAACTATATGTCCAGTAGTGTTTTTGTCTAACTTGAATAGCACTGTTTATAGCTTTGGTCTAATGTTTTGACTAAAAGCCTATTGTTTGACTAAAAGCCTATTAACTAGTCCTCTTTTATGCATAAACTGTTTTATTTGCATTAATGGTTTTTCCATGCATCATTCAGTAGTAGGACTGATCAGAGAACATAACTAAACTACTGAAGCTTTGTTAAAGTGCCATGCATGCATTGTGTTGCACTTATTGATTCTATGTGTGGTTTGTTTATTTGGTTAAATTGCTTTTGTGTAGATTGTGAGGATTGTAACCCGTATGATTGTCCGGATTGTGCGTTTGACTCCGACAACTACGAAGGCAAGTGGAGCTTCACAAAAGTCCTATTTAATTTCTATATGCATTTGTAGCTTGTTTTTGATTTTGCAAGTTTATATCTATTGCTATGCTATAGCGTATTATGTCGTAGCCATCCTTGTTAGGTGAGCTGCCGTAAATAGTTGTGCTTAGTTGTGCTTATGTAGACGAGGGTGGGATACACCATGATAAAGGCTGTTTTGAAAGTATGTGTTTGGAAAATTTAAAAACAACTTAATTAATGAACTCTCTTGGTAGAATTGGTAATTGCTTGGTTCGTGAATGCTAGGCCCATGTCTATGGATTACCCGAGTAGCTCACTTGTGGATGGCCACCCAGGTTTCAGAGAAATGATTAGTGTCTTGATTTGGTAGCTTACGTGTATAGCCAGATGCTAGTGAGTTATGGGTGGCTGGATGGACTTAGTAGGTCGTGGAAACCCGAGCTCTTCGTATCCAGAGATGTAGTGAATGTGATAGGTTGGTACGGTGCATGGATGGGGAGGAGCTACTTCCTAAATTGTCTGTCCTTGGACTTCTCCCTATCATGACTCAATATGCGTGTCATGGTACGAGCGGGTCGACCAGGTCATATGGGTAAAGTGTACAACCCCTACAGGGTGTAAAACTAAGTACTTAGCCGTGTTCCCGGTAATGGATGATTGAGTTGCTAAATTATGGGTGCTATGACATGTTCTCATTCATTCTATCTTGTAATTGCTCAAACTTGTGGTTGAAACATGATTGGGTTGTGTGATGAAGATCAATTGTTTTACAAATGATAAGATAAAAGTATTTTGCTGCTGTAACTAAGCATGAACCCCACATGCCAGATAAGCATGTTGATATTAGCCTTGTTGTTTCTCTCATTGTTCCACTTGGCAGTACATTCCAAGTATTGACCCTTCGGGGCTGTTACGTTTCATGTTGCAGCTTACTCGTCCGGTTACTCTAAGTAGTAGTGTTGGTTGCGACCCTCCACTCAACATTTTGTTTGCTTGTGGCGCATAATGGAGACTGGAGATACTTTATTTATGCTATCTACTTGAGACTTGTTATTTGGGCAAACGTTATGCTTTGCAAACTTTGTAATAAATACAATATTCTGGATCATATCGTTGTAATAATGATGCACTATGGGGACCCCGGATTAATCCTCCGAGAATCCTTGTTATGTATACAACCATGATCCCATGATCAGTTAGTCGTGGCACATAACTGACAAGTATCAAAATAAACATCCAATACATAACGAATACATGTCATACCTTATTTGCCATTATGGCTACATCGATCAACATCAGCGGAACTTCATTAAGCGTAGAGCCCGAGCCATGCCTTAAACTATAGGCAACTGACTAGGAGACGTCCTAGGTCGCATAGTCATCCACTTCACCTTCTTCTCGATATCTGACCAAGTTAATATCCAGGGACAATGCTAGTGATTACTTTGAATGTACTCGCAAACCACCTTAAGATAACAATAATAACAAGAGGATATGCATTATGGTTGTGGTAGTAGGAGGGCCCCATGAGAGGTTCTTTTCTCAAATAGCTTCTCTTGTAGATATAGCATCTACATATTTTTGTTGAAAACTTTTGTAAAGTATTTTGGAAACCTTTTTGCAAAGTTTTAGGGAAACTCTAGGATTGGGTCACCCATTTGTTTTGTTCTTCCGGTCATCCCATGACCAAACTCCTTTCCTTCCTTTCCGACCATCCCATGGTCAAAACATGTATCCTTTCCGACCATCCCATGGTCAAAACATTTCCAAAGCCATTGCTTTTCCAAAATCCTTTTTGAAAGCAAAACCAGCACCGCTCTACAGAAATTTGTCCAACCCGTCCATAACCGCGGACATGGCTATTCGAATAGATTTACACTCTGCAGAGGTTGCACACTTTACCCACACCATCTGGGTACACTACCCTGATCTACACCGATCGAGGGTCGAGTAACCGATCAAGACTCTTTGGATGCCCACTCCAATATAAGTGCCTACCCTATGAGTGTTGTTCCCCTCAACACCGGGACTCCCTATATAGTTTGCAAGCCAACCAGAGCTCTTTTTCCACTTCCCAAGTGTGCACTTTCAATGAGGCGCTCATAGTAACGCGTGGAGGCCCGTGGACCCTTCGTTCCTTCTCCAGGTCGATGTCTCACATGGACCCTTACAGGAGAAGGCCCACCCTCCAGGGATTTTTATCCCATGTAGTCGTTGCGAGGCAGCTTATACCAGAATAAACAAACATCAAATCCAGCCCTGTCCCATTCCAGAGTAATGTGGTTGCACGGGTTAAGTTGTTATAGCTAAACTGCAAAGAACCGGGTGTGTTTTTGTAAACCTTTTTCCTCCAGCTTTCCTTCAGCATTTTGTAAAAACAAAACCTTTTTCCTTCTCAACATCTCTTGGGAGGTCCCACCTCACCAAGGTTTTTATCATAAAACATTTGGTAAAACTTTTTCCAAGGTCTTCCCATCCTATAGCTTTGCTTTGGCTAAAACAGGGTCTCCAACGGGCTATGGTGATATGCACCATCTATTTTACTAGGGGTCAGTAGGTGTCATCAAGGGGGTTTGTACTTAATAGTAAAAAAGTGTAATAGTTCGGAGGAGCCAAACCACTACCATATATACATCAACATATAGTAAATAATGCAGTTTTTAATAAACAGTAGATAAAACATGCAAAAATAAAACAGTAGGACAAGGCTTATGAGCAAGAAGGTGGCTTTCCTAAGATCTGCACTCTGGCAATATATGTCCCTAGACTTCTCCTTAGAAAACCATAATAACCAATAATAATAACCAACTTCTTCTGGTCTCCGATATAATCGCATCTATCGTCAATATGGATCACATGCAAGCAAATAAAAGACACAATTAACACCAAGCATACAAACATCACTACATACAGCAAGCAATGAACAATACAATTTTACAAGTCATTAGGTATTAGGAAGAATGGATTTAGTAAGATTGGCCTTGTCTTGGAAACATTGAAGAAAATCCCTTAGGATTTATAGCCGAGGAACTAACTAAGAGGGGTTTTGGACCAAGGAAATATTCCGTATGATACCATTGTGTAAAAATGATACCAACAGATAGGAGTTGATAAAATGAAACCAACAAAAGTGGTTTCACTATTTTATCACTTTTCTTTAATTTCTTATGAATATTCTAGTGATAAAACCTCTAGTTTTAGGAAATAATTCACCAGAAAAGTTCTAGAGCTCCAAAAATTATTTCCTTGGATGGTCAAGTAAAGTTTGATGTACTAATTCACTAAGAGTTGGAATCATGTCAAATTATTTACCAGAATGCCCTTAAGAAATTCCTAAAGGAAGTTTTGTCTTTTTCACCAGATTTAATCTAAAGAGGCTTTTGATTTGATTCCAAGGACACATCATAGGTATTTATAATACCTTTCTGTAGAAATTGGAATCAACCTTTTTGGATATCAAGAACTACTGGAGTGGATTATTTAGTGAAATGAGTCTACACAGAATAGTTTAATTCATTAAAATTGAACCAGAGCACAATAAAATTTGAGCTTCTGGGGTTTGATAGTTGTTGATATGGAGTTTTATTGGGAGTTGGAATTGGACCAATACCTCTGTTGGTTTGACCTAGAGAAATTACCTAAGGCAGATATGTCTTGTTTTTGTTATTTTTGCTAAGGGTGGACGTTAGTTCAGCTTGGCCTGAGATAACTGCCTGATGGTAGGTATATGAACATGCAATCAGTGGAACTTGGTTTCATCCATTTTGGAGGTGTATATCTCCCTCAGGAATTTATTTACTACAAATGATAGTTTATGGTAGAATAATCTACAGAAAATATTCTAGGGATAATTTGCCAAACTTTTGACACAACATGGTTGCCAAAACAGATGGCTACAAGGGAATTTAGATCTGTGCAAATCCTGGTCTTTTCCATTTTTAAAATGAATTAAACCAGAGGGGCTGGATATGGATTTGTTCAGGAAATGAATAAAGGAAAAAGGAAGAAGGGGAGCTGGGCCAGATCTGCGGGACCGTGGGCCGCGGGGAGGGAATTTCGGCCAACGTGAGAGGCACGCGTGCGGGAGGCGGTGTTTGACCCCGACAGGCGGGGCGTGCCTGCCAGCGGCGCATAACCCCGAAGGGGTATCTTCGAATCTAGGTCGCCGGATCAAGTCAGATCCGACAGCACCGGGTCGCCGTCCTCGTCTGCCTCGTCAGCGACTAGGTAAAACCTAGGAGACGGTGGGGGTTGACCGGGGCGCTCACCTGAGGGATCGTCGGCATCGGGAAGGCGGCGGGAGCAACGCGGCGCGTGACAGCGGTCCCGACGAGGGGCGGCAAGGGCCAGTTCCGCGGCGGGAGGTGGCTCGGGCGATGGAGGCCGAGGCGAGGTCGTCGGACCGTGCCGGTGAGGCCAGAAGGGCTGGTCCTGGTCAATAAAAAGGGCATGGTTAGATGCATACGGCCGAGGGGAGTCCGGTAGCTACACATGCAGAGTGAGAGGACAGAGGGAAGGAAGCTTAGCTCGATAGATGGGGGAGGCTGAAGATTTTTCTTCTCTCTCTCTCTCTCTCTCTCGAGCAGCTCGGAGCAGGGGAGAGGGAGGGGAGGCTCTAGGAAAGGTAGGTTAGACTGTGGGGAGGCAACTGAGTCAGAGAGGGGAGATGGGGTGGCCTCTGGCCTATTTAACCGGGAGGGAGTAGTCCATGGTGGACTAGGTCCATTTGAGCAATTGAGGGAGGAGGGAAACTAGGGGGAAGGATGTTGTGGGCATGGAGGGTGGTATCTGGTCGGGCTGCAGGTTAGAGGAGAGCAGGCAGCTGTTGCAAAGATTTAAGGGTAAGAAAATGGGGGTTGGCTTGTGTCTCCTTCATGGACAAGCACTAGAGACAAGAGGTATAAGTTGCTATAGTGGCTTAGCTATAGTGCACAATACCAGGATTGAGGGTTGGTACTGTGGAGGCTTGTTGGAGAAGATTGGATGGGGTTTGATTTGGTGTTTGGGTACTAAAAGGTTAAATGTTCAAATCAGCCATAAAGGATGATCAAGTGGTATGTCTTGATTTTTGATCTCGACCAACTGAGATAAGGATGCTGGTAGATGGGTAAGGTTAAGATGCATCTCTGAGATTTATTTGGGATTTTTTAGAGAATTCTAGATGCACTTTGTTTCAATTATTCAGGCTAGCGCTCAACAAATTCATGGCAATGACCCACATCAGTTACCTTAAGATGAAGTTGGCCGGACCAAGGGGCGTGATAACTGTATCAGGGGATTTCTGGCATTCGATCGAGTGCGCCTCAGCCGGATCTAACTTAGCCGAGTCACTTGTGATAGCTCAAGAAAAAAGGAAGATACTGGAAGTAGCGGCACTGGCTCAATCCGCGCAACAACATATGCCGGCCCTAACCAACCCGCACAGGAGCATGTCATTCCAAGCAACTAAGGACACGAAGAAAGTGCCAATCGATGATCAGTTCCCAGAGTGCACCGTGACCATTGGTGCCGGGTTAAGCAGCAAATAGGAAAGCGAGCTCGTCAACTTCCTCCGTGAGAATCGGGATATCTTTGTTTAGTCTACTCAGGATCTGCAAGGTGTACCAAGGGAGTTGGCTGAGCACTCATTGAACATGAGACCCGGGGCTAAGCCGGTGAAGCAACCTCTCCGGCGTTTCGCCGAAGAGAGGAGGAAAGTCATTGGAGACGAAATAGCTAGGCTCTTAGCGGCCAGATTTATCATGGAAGTACTCTACCCGGATTGGCTTTCTAATCCGGTGCTAGTGGAGAAAAAGAAATATGATCCGAACGTAGCTGTGGTATGGCGCATGTGTATTGATTACACGAACCTGAATAAGGCGTGTCCCAAAGATCCATTTCCACTCCCTAGGATAGACCAAGTCATAGACTCAACGGCCGGATGGGAGCTGCTGCCATTCATTGATGCGTATTTTGGTTTCGACCAGATACCCCTGAATCCGGATGATCAAATAAAGGCTGCGTTTATTACCCCATATCGGGCTTATTGCTATCGCATTATACCGTTTGGATTACGTAATGCAGGAGCAACGTACCAGCGATGCATGCAAAAATGCTTACATGATCAAATAGGTCAAAACGTGCAAGTCTATGTGGATGATGTTGTAATAAAAACCAAGGAAACCAATACGCTCCTTGATGATATCCGACAGACATTTGCGAACTTGAGAAGGTTCCGAATGAAGCTGAACCCGGAGAAATGTACCTTTGGCGTACCCGCTGGAAAGTTACTCGGTTTCTTGGTGTCTAGTCGTGGCATTGAAGGTAACTCGACGAAAATCCGGGCCATAGAAAGAATGGAACTGCCAAAATGCCTTAACGATGTGCAGAAGTTCACTGGTTGCCTGGCATTGTTAAGTCGGTTCGTATGTCGGTTGGGATAGAAGGCCTTGCCCCTCTACCAACTAATGAAAAAGGCAGACAAGTTCACCTGGACGCCACAGGCGGATCTTGCATTTCAAGAGTTAAAAAAGATGTTATCTACTGCGCTAATCCTAGCCGCACCAACCGAGTCGTAAGTGCAGTAATCGTAGTGGAGCGTGAGGAGGAAGGAAAGTCAGTGCAAAGGCCGGTGTATTACCTGAGCGAGGTACTATCAGCCTCGAAACAGAACTATCCTCACTATCAGAAGATGGCATACGGCGTATATATGTCGGCCAAGAAACTCAAACACTATTTTGAGGAACACCCCATCAAGGTGATATGTGAGGCACCCATTTCCGAAATCATGAGTAACAAAGACGCAAGCGGCCGAATAACAAAGTGGGCTATCAAGTTAGCTCCCTACGTGCCACAGCTCGACAAAAGGGATGTGATCAAGTCACAAGATGTGGCGGATTTCTTTGTGGACTGGGATGAAATGCAATACAAGCCACCCTTGTCGGACTCCAATTATTGGCATATGCACTTCGATGGATCGAAACTGAAAGATGGGTTGGGCGCCGAAGTAGTGCTTACCTCGCCCAAGAAGGATCAATTGAAATATGTCCTTCAAATCCACTTCGGTGCCTCGAATAATGTGGCCGAGTACGAAGCGTTGGTGCATGGTGTCAAAGTGGCAAAAGAAGTAGGGATACGTCGGATACAATGCTTTGGAGATTCTGATTTGGTGGTGCAGCAAGTGTCTAGAAATTGGGATGCCCTAGACGCTAGCATGGCCCTATACAGGTTCCATGTTCAAAAGATAAGCGGGTTCTTTGAAGGATGTGAGTTTCATCACATACCCCAGATTGAAAACGAGGCGGCATATACGCTGTCTAAGTTAGGCTCGTCCCGGCAGCCAATCCCACCAAATGTTGCCTTGCAGCACCTGAGAAAACCATCTATCACACCATCACCCGAATCAGATTCCATTTATATCCTGGAACTCTCCGGATCAGGAGCTGCACCTATGGAGATAGAATGGGAAAGCACCTCAACAAACCCGGAGACTGCTTCGGCAAACCCGGGGACTGCTTCAGCAAACCCGGGGACTATTCAACTTGATCCGGCAGGAATTATGTCGGTGGACGCAATGGAAGTTGATGAAGAACCATTTCCCGTCCGGACTATATCAACTTGGGCAAAGCCAATTTTTGATTTCCTGAAAGAGGGAATCTTGCCGGATGATGAAATAAGTTCAAGGCAGATTTAGAGAAGGGCAAAGTCCTATACAATTATCAATGCCGAACTATACAAAAGAAGTGTGACGTCAGTACTACAACGGTGTGTTGATCCGGAGGAAGGACTTGACATACTCCGGGATATTCACCAAGGGGAATGTGGCCACCATGCCTCCTCAAGGGCCTTAGTAGCAAAAGCTTTCCGGCATGGATTTTATTGGCCCAGTGCTTTGGAGCAAGCAGAGGACTTGGTGATAAAATGCATGGTTGTCAAAGATACGCCACAAAAACTCACCTACCAATGTTGGAGCTGAAAACTATCCCCATTACATTGCCATTTGCTATATGGTGCCTAGACATGGTAGGACCATTTAAGCTGGCCAAAGGTAGGATGACCCATATTCTGGTCATGGTTGACAAGTTCACCAAATGGATTGAAGTGAAACCAATTCGGAAATGTGATGGTGCAACAGCAGTAAGATTCCTCAACGGCTATCCCCATAGCATCATAACTGATAATGGAATGAATTTTGCTGAAGGAGCGTTTGCGAGATTCTGCCAAGAAAAGAAGATCCGGTTAGATGTCGCCTCAGTCGCCCACCCCGCATCGAACGGGCAAGTGGAAAGATCCAACGGACTAGTATTGTCCCGGATAAAACCCCGACTCATAGAGCCGCTGCAAAGATCAGCCGGGTGCTGGATAGAAGAACTACTAGTGGTACCGGGTCGTACCGTTTCATACACATGCAAATGTCAACAGTGGATCCATGTGGTTTAGGAAAAGAACACACATGCAATGTATATATAGGAGTCATGTGGTTTAGGAAAAGAACACACATGCAATGTCACCAGGGGATCCATGTGGTTTAGGAAAAGAAAACACATGCAATGTCACCAGAGGATCCATGTGGTTTAGGAAATGAGCAGACATGCAAATGTTACTAGTGGATCAATGCGGTTTAGGAACAGAACACACATGCAATGACTCTAGTGGATGAATGTGGTTTAGGAAAAGAACACACCTGCAATGACTCAAGTGGATCCATGTGGTTTAGGAAAAGAACACACATGAAATGTCACAAGTGGATCCATGTGGTTTAGGAAAAGAGCACACATGCAATGACTCTAGGGGAACCACGTGGTTTAGGAAAAGAACCCACATGCAAATATCACAAGTGGATCAATGTTGTTTAGGAAAATAACACACATGCAATGTCGCTAGTGGATCAATGTGGTTTAGGAAAAGAACAAACATGCAATGCCACCAGTGGATCCAACTGGTTCAAGCAAAGAACACACATGCAATGTCACTAGTGGATCCATGTGGTTTAGGAAAAGAACACACATTCATTGACTCTAGTGGATCTATATGGTTTAGGAAAAGAACACACAAGCAAATGTCACTAGTGGATCAATGTGGTTTAGGAAAAGAACACACATGCAATGTCACCAGTGGATAAATGTGGTTTAGGAAAAAAGAACACACATGCAATGTCACAACTAGATCCATGTGGTTCAGGAAAAGAACACACATGCAATGTTACTAGTGGATCCATGTGGTTCAAGAAAAGAACACACATGCAATGTCACAAGTGGATTAACGTGGTTTAGGAAAAGATAACACATGCAATGACTCTAGTGGATCCATGTGGTTTAGGAAAAGAACACACATGCAATGTCACAAGTGAATCAATGTGGTTTAGAAAAAGAACACACATGCAATGTCACAAGTGGATGAATATGGTTTAGGAAAAGAACACATATGCAATGTCACTAGTGGATCCATGTGGTTTAGGAAAATAACACACATGAAAATGTCACTAGTGGATCCATGTGGTTTAGGAAAAGAACGCACATGCAAGTGTCTCTAGTGGATCCATGTGGTTTAGGAAAATAACACACATGCAATGACTCAAGTGGATCCATGTGGTTCAGGAAAAGAACACACATGCAATGACTCTAGTGGATCAATGTGGTTTACGAAAATAACACACATGCAATGACTCAAGTGGATCCATGTGGTTTAGGAAAATAACACACATGCAATGTGACCAGTGGATCCATGTGGTTCAGGAAAAGAGCAAACATGCAATGACTCTAGTGGATCCACGTGGTATAGGAAAAGAACACACATGCAAATGTCACAAGTGGATCAATGTGGTTTGGGAAAACAACACACATGCAATGTCACTAGTTGATCAATGTGGTTTAGGAAAAGAACAAACATGCAATGGCACTAGTGGATCCAACTGGTTCAAGAAAAGAACACACATGAAATGTCACTAGTGGATACATGTGGTTTAGGAAAAGAACACACATGGAATGACTCTAGTAGATCTATATGGTTTAGGAAAAGAACACACATGAAATTTCACCAGTGGATCAATGTGGTTTCGGAAAAGAACACAGATGCAATGGTACTAGTGGATCAATGTGGTTTAGGAAAACAACAAACATGCAATGTAATAGTGGATCCATGTGGTTCAGGAAAAGGACACACATGCAATGTCCCTAGTGGATCCATGTGGTTCAGGAAAAGAACACACATGCAATGTCACAAGTGGATTAATGTGGTTTAGGAAAAGAACACACATGCAATGTCTCTAGTGGATCCATGTGGTTTAGGAAAAGAACACACATGCAATGTCACTGGTGGATCCATGTGGTTTAGGAAAAGAACACACATGCAATCTCTCTAGTGGATCAATGTGGTTCAGGAAAAGGAGACACAGGCAATGTCACCAATGGATCAATGTTGTTTAGGAAAAGAACACACATACAATGTCTCCAAATGATCCATGTGGTTTAAGATAAGAACACACATGCAATATCACTAGTGGATCTATGTGGTTTAGTAAAATAACACACATGTAGTGACTCTAGTGGACAACGTGGTTCATAAAAAGAACACACATGCAATGTCACTAGTGGATCCATGTGGTTTAGGAAAAGAACACACATTCATTGACTCTAGTGGATCTATATGGTTTAGGAAAAGAACACACAAGCAAATGTCACTAGTGGATCAATGTGGTTTAGGAAAAGAACACACATGCAATGTCACCAGTGGATAAATGTGGTTTAGGAAAAAAGAACACACATGCAATGTCACAACTAGATCCATGTGGTTCAGGAAAAGAACACACATGCAATGTTACTAGTGGATCCATGTGGTTCAAGAAAAGAACACACATGCAATGTCAGAAGTGGATTAACGTGGTTTAGGAAAAGATAACACATGCAATGACTCTAGTGGATCCATGTGGTTTAGGAAAAGAACACACATGCAATGTCACAAGTGAATCAATGTGGTTTAGAAAAAGAACACACATGCAATGTCACAAGTGGATGAATATGGTTTAGGAAAAGAACACATATGCAATGTCACTAGTGGATCCATGTGGTTTAGGAAAATAACACACATGAAAATGTCACTAGTGGATCCATGTGGTTTAGGAAAAGAACACACATGCAAGTGTCTCTAGTGGATCCATGTGGTTTAGGAAAATAACACACATGCAATGACTCAAGTGGATCCATGTGGTTCAGGAAAAGAACACACATGCAATGACTCTAGTGGATCAATGTGGTTTACGAAAATAACACACATGCAATGACTCAAGTGGATCCATGTGGTTTAGGAAAATAACACACATGCAATGTGACCAGTGGATCCATGTGGTTCAGGAAAAGAGCAAACATGCAATGACTCTAGTGGATCCACGTGGTATAGGAAAAGAACACACATGCAAATGTCACAAGTGGATCAATGTGGTTTGGGAAAACAACACACATGCAATGTCACTAGTGGATCAATGTGGTTTAGGAAAAGAACAAACATGCAATGGCACTAGTGGATCCAACTGGTTCAAGAAAAGAACACACATGAAATGTCAATAGTGGATACATGTGGTTTAGGAAAAGAACACACATGGAATGACTCTAGTAGATCTATATGGTTTAGGAAAAGAACACACATGAAATTTCACCAGTGGATCAATGTGGTTTCGGAAAAGAACACAGATGCAATGGTACTAGTGGATCAATGTGGTTTAGGAAAACAACAAACATGCAATGTAATAGTGGATCCATGTGGTTCAGGAAAAGGACACACATGCAATGTCCCTAGTGGATCCATGTGGTTCAGGAAAAGAACACACATGCAATGTCACAAGTGGATTAATGTGGTTTAGGAAAAGAACACACATGCAATGTCTCTAGTGGATCCATGTGGTTTAGGAAAAGAACACACATGCAATGTCACTGGTGGATCCATGTGGTTTAGGAAAAGAACACACATGCAATCTCTCTAGTGGATCAATGTGGTTCAGGAAAAGGAGACACAGGCAATGTCACCAATGGATCAATGTTGTTTAGGAAAAGAACACACATACAATGTCTCCAAATGATCCATGTGGTTTAAGATAAGAACACACATGCAATATCACTAGTGGATCTATGTGGTTTAGTAAAATAACACACATGTAGTGACTCTAGTGGACAACGTGGTTCATAAAAAGAACACACATGCAAATGTCACTAGTGGATCCATGTGGTTTAGGAAAAAACACACATGCAATGACTCAAGTGGATCCATGTGGTTCAGGAAAAGAACACACATGCAATGACTCTAGTGGATCCATGTGGTTTAGGAAAAGAACACACATGAAATGTCTCTACTAGATCCATGTGGTTTAGGAAAAGAACACACATGCAAATGTCACTAGTGGATCCATGTGTCTTATGAAAATAACACACGTGCAATGTCACCAGTGGATCCATGTGGTTTAGGAAAAGAACACACGTGCAAATGTCACCAGTGGATCAATGTGGTTTAGGAAAACAACACACATGCAATGTCACCAGTGGATCAATGTGGTTTAGGAAAAGAACACACATGCAATGTCACAAGTGGATCCATGTGGTTCAGGAAAAGAACACACATGCAATGTCACCAGTGGATCCATGTGGTTTAGGAAAAGAACACCCATGCAATGGCACTAGTGGATCCATGTTGTTTAGGAAAAGAACACACATGAAAATTTCACTGGTAGATCAATGTGGTTAAGGAAAACAACACACATGCAATATCACCAGTGGATCAATGTGGTTTGGGAAAAGAACACACATGCAAATGTCACAAGTGGATCCATGTTGTTTAGGAAAAGAACACACATGCAATGTCACAAGTGGATCAATGTGGTTCAAGAAAAGAACAGTCATGCAATGTCAGCAGTCGATAAATGTGGTTTAGGAAAAGAACACATATGCAATGTCACTAGTGGATCCATGTGGTTTAGGAAAAGAACACACATGCAAATGTCTCCAGTGGATCCATGTGGTTTAGGAAAATAACATACATGCAATGTATATATAGGAGCCATGTGGTTTAGGAAAAGAACACACATGCAATGTCAGTAGTGGATCCATGTGGTTTAGGAAAAGAAAACACATGCAATGTCACAAGTGGATCCATGTGGTTTAGGAAATGAGCAGACATGCAAATGTTACTAGTGGATCAATGCGGTTTAGCAACAGAACACACATGCAATGACTCTAGTGGATCAATGTGGTTTAGGAAAAGAACACACCTGCAATGACTCAAGTGGATCCATGAGGTTTAGGAAAAGAACACACATGAAATGTCACAAGTGGATCCATGTGGTTTAGGAAAAGAGCACACATGCAATGACTCTAGGGGAACCACGTGGTTTAGGAAAAGAACACACATGCAAATATCACAAGTGGATCAATGTTGTTTAGGAAAATAACACACATGCAATGTCGCTAGTGGATCAATGTGGTTTAGGAAAAGAACAAACATGCAATGTCACCAGTGGATCCAACTGGTTCAAGAAAAGAACACACATGCAATGTCACTAGTGGATCCATGTGGTTTAGGAAAAGAACACACATGCATTGACTCTAGTGGATCTATATGGTTTAGGAAAAGAACACACATGCAATGTCACTAGTGGATCCATGTTGTTTAGGAAAAGAACACACATGCAAATTTCACTGGTAGATCAATGTGGTTAAGGAAAAGAACACACATGCAATGTCACCAGTGGATCAATGTGGTTTGGGAAAAGAACACACATGCAAATGTCACAAGTGGATCCATGTTGTTTAGGAAACGAACACACATGCAATGTCACAAGTGGATCAATGTGGTTCAGGAAAAGAACACTCATGCAATGTCAGCAGTCGATAAATGTGGTTTAGGAAAAGAACATATATGCAATGTCACTAGTGGATCCATGTGGTTTAGGAAAAGAACACACATGCAAATGTCTCCAGTGGATCCATGTGGTTTAGGAAAATAACACACATGCAATGTATATATAGGAGTCATGTGGTTTAGGAAAAGAACACACATGCAATGTCACCAGGGGATCCATGTGGTTTAGGAAAAGAAAACACATGCAATGTCACCAGAGGATCCATGTGGTTTAGGAAATGAGCAGACATGCAAATGTTACTAGTGGATCAATGCGGTTTAGGAACAGAACACACATGCAATGACTCTAGTGGATGAATGTGGTTTAGGAAAAGAACACACCTGCAATGACTCAAGTGGATCCATGTGGTTTAGGAAAAGAACACACATGAAATGTCACAAGTGGATCCATGTGGTTTAGGAAAAGAGCACACATGCAATGACTCTAGGGGAACCACATGGTTTAGGAAAAGAACCCACATGCAAATATCACAAGTGGATCAATGTTGTTTAGGAAAATAACACACATGCAATGTCGCTAGTGGATCAATGTGGTTTAGGAAAAGAACAAACATGCAATGCCACCAGTGGATCCAACTGGTTCAAGCAAAGAACACACATGCAATGTCACTAGTGGATCCATGTGGTTTAGGAAAAGAACACACATTCATTGACTCTAGTGGATCTATATGGTTTAGGAAAAGAACACACAAGCAAATGTCACTAGTGGATCAATGTGGTTTAGGAAAAGAACACACATGCAATGTCACCAGTGGATAAATGTGGTTTTGGAAAAAAGAACACACATGCAATGTCACAACTAGATCCATGTGGTTCAGGAAAAGAACACACATGCAATGTTACTAGTGGATCCATGTGGTTCAAGAAAAGAACACACATGCAATGTCACAAGTTGATTAACGTGGTTTAGGAAAAGATAACACATGCAATGACTCTAGTGGATCCATGTGGTTTAGGAAAAGAACACACATGCAATGTCACAAGTGAATCAATGTGGTTTAGAAAAAGAACACACATGCAATGTCACAAGTGGATGAATATGGTTTAGGAAAAGAACACATATGCAATGTCACTAGTGGATCCATGTGGTTTAGGAAAATAACATACATGAAAATGTCACTAGTGGATCCATGTGGTTTAGGAAAAGAACACACATGCAAGTGTCTCTAGTGGATCCATGTGGTTTAGGAAAATAACACACATGCAATGTTTGTAGTGGATCCATGTGGTTTAGGAAAAGAACACACATGCAATGTCACCAGTGGATCCATGTGGTTTAGGAAAAGTACACACATATGCAATGTCACCAGTGGATCCATGGGGTTAGCAAATGAGCAGACATGCAAATGTTACCAGTGGATTAATGTGGTTTAGGACAAGAACACACATGCAATGACTCTAATGGATCAATGTGGTCTACAAAAAGAATGCACATGCAATGACTCAAGTGGATCCATGCGGTTTAGGAAAAAACACATGCAATGTCACAAGTGGATCCATGTGGTTTAGGAAAAGAGCACACATGCAATGACTCTAGTGGATCCACGTGGTTTAGGAAAAGAACACACATGCAAATGTCACAATTGGATCAATGTGGTTTAGGAAAATAACACACATGCAATGTCGCCAGTGGATGAATGTGGTTTAGGAAAAGAACAAACATGCAATGTCACTAGTGGATCCAACTGGTTCAAGAAAAGAACAGACATGCAATGTCACTAGTGGATCCATGCGGTTTAGGAAAAGAACACACCTGCAATGACTCTAGTGGATCTATATGGTTTAGGAAAAGAACACACATGCAAATGTCACCAGTGCATCAATGTGGTTTAGGAAAAGAACACACATGCAATGTCACCAGTGGATCAATGTGGTTTAGGAAAAGAACACACATGCAATGTCACCAGTACATCCATGTGGTTGAGGAAAAGAACACATGCAATGTCACAAGTGGATCCATGTGGTTCAGGAAAAGAACATGCATGCAATGTCACAAGTGGATTAATGTGGTTTAGGTAAGAACACACATGCAATGAGTCTAGTGAATCCTTGTGGTTTAGGAAAAGAACACACTTGCAATGTCACAAGTGAATCTATGTGGTTCAGGAAAAGAACACACATGCAATGTCACAAGTGGATGAATGTGGTTTAGGAAAAGAACACATATGCAATGTCACCAGTGGATCCATGTGGTTTAGGAAAGGAACACACATGCAATGTCACTAGTGGATCCACGTGGTTTAGGAAAAGAACACACATGCAAATTTCACCAGTAGATCAATGTGGTTAAGGAAAAGAACACACATGCAATGTCACTAGTGGATCAATGTGGTTTAGGAAAAGAAAACACATGCAAATGTCACACGTGGATCCATGTGGTTTATGAAAATAACACACATGAAATGTCACCAATGGATCAATGTGGTTCAGGAAAAGAACACACAAGCAATGTCACCAGTGGATCCATGTGGTTCAGGAAAAGAACACACATGCAATGTCACAAGTGGATTAATGTGGTTTAGGAAAAGAACACACATGCAATGTCACAAGTGGATTAATGTGGTTTAGGAAAATAACACACATGCAATGACTCTAGTGGATCCATGTGGTTTAGTAAAAGAACACATATGCAATGTCACCAGTGGATCCATGTGGTTTAGGAAAAGGACACACATATGCAATGTCACAAGTGGATCCATGTGGTTAGGAAATGAGCAGACATGCAAATGTTACCAGTGGATCAATGTGGTTTAGGAAAAGAACACACATGCAAATGTCTCTAGTGGATCAATGTGGTTTAGGAAAATAACACACATGCCATGTCTGTAGTGGATCCACGTGATTTAGGAAAATAACACACATGCAATGTCACTAGTGGATCCATGTGGTTTAGGAAAAGAACACACATGCAATGTCACCAATGGATCCATGTGGTTTAGGAAATGAGTAGATATGCAAATGTTACTAGTGGATCCATGTGGTTTAGGATAAGAACACACATGCAATGACTCTAGTGGATCAATGTGGTTTAGGAAAAGGACACACATACACATATGCAATGTCACCAGTGGATTCATGTGGTTAGGAAATGAGCAGACATACAAATGTTACCAGTGGATCAATGTGGTTTAGGATAAGAACACACATGCAATGACTCTAGTGGATCAATGTGGTTTAGGAAAAGAACGCGCATGCAATGACTCAAGTGGATCCATGTGGTTTAGGAAAAGAACACACATGCAATGTCACAAGTGGATCCATGTGGTTTATGAAAAGAGCACACATGCAATTACTCTAGTGGATCCACTTGGTTTAGGAAAAGAACACACATGCAAATGTCACAAGTGGATCAATGTGCTTTAGGAAAATAACGCACATGCAATGTCACCAGTGGATCAATGTGGTTTAGGAAAAGAACAAACATGCAATGTCACTAGTGGATCCAACTGGTTAAAGAAAAGAACACACATGCAATGTCACTAGTGGATCCATGCAGTTTAGGAAAAGAACACACCTGCAATGACTCTAGTGGATCTATATGGTTTAGGAAAAGAACACACATGCAAATGTCACCAGTGGATCAATGTGGTTTAGGAAAAGAACACACATGCAATGTCACTAGTGGATCAATGTAGTTGAAGAAAAGAACACACATCCAATGTCACCAGTGGATCCATGTGGTTCAGGAAAAGAACACACACGCAATGTCACAAGTGGATTAATGTGGTTTAGGTAAGAACATACATGCAATGAGTCTAGTCGATCCATGTGGTTTAGGAAAAGAACACACTTGCAATGTCACAAGTGAATCTATGTGGTTCAGGAAAAGAACACACATGCAATGTCACCAGTGGATGAATGTGGTTTAGGAAAAGAACACATATGCAATGTCACAAGTGGATCCATGTGGTTTAGGAAAAGAACACACATGTAATGTCACTAGTGGATCCATGTGGTTTATGAAAAGAACACACATGCAAATTTCACCAGTAGATCAATGTGGTTAAGGAAAAGAACACACATCCAATGTTACTAGTGCATCAATGTGGTTTAGGAAAAGAACACACATGCAAATGTCACACGTGGATCCATGTGGTTTAGGAAAAGAACACACATGAAATGTCTCTAGTGGATCCATGTGATTTAGGAAAAGAACACACATGCAGTGTCACAAGTGGATCAATGTGGTTCACGAAAAGAACACTCATGCAATGTCACAAGTGGATCCATGTGGTTCAGGAAAAGAACACACAGGCAATGTCACAAGTGGATTAATGTGGTTCAGGAAAAGAACACTCATGCAATGTCAGCAGTCGATAAATGTGGTTTAGGAAAAGAACATATATGCAATGTCACTAGTGGATCCATGTGGTTTAGGAAAAGAACACACATGCAAATGTCTCCAGTGGATCCATGTGGTTTAGGAAAATAACACACATGCAATGTATATATAGGAGTCATGTGGTTTAGGAAAAGAACACACATGCAATGTCACCAGGGGATCCATGTGGTTTAGGAAAAGAAAACACATGCAATGTCACCAGAGGATCCATGTGGTTTAGGAAATGAGCAGACATGCAAATGTTACTAGTGGATCAATGCGGTTTAGGAACAGAACACACATGCAATGACTCTAGTGGATGAATGTGGTTTAGGAAAAGAACACACATGAAATGTCACAAGTGGATCCATGTGGTTTAGGAAAAGAGCACACATGAAATGTCACAAGTGGATCCATGTGGTTTAGGAAAAGAGCACACATGCAATGACTCTAGGGGAACCACATGGTTTAGGAAAAGAACCCACATGCAAATATCACAAGTGGATCAATGTTGTTTAGGAAAATAACACATGCAATGTAAGCTAGTGGATCAATGTGGTTTAGGAAAAGAACAAACATGCAATGCCACCAGTGGATCCAACTGGTTCAAGCAAAGAACACACATGC
Source organism: Avena insularis (assembly GCA_023614405.1). Taxonomy (NCBI): domain Eukaryota; kingdom Viridiplantae; phylum Streptophyta; class Magnoliopsida; order Poales; family Poaceae; genus Avena; species Avena insularis. Next base: position 245,400,000 of record CM042688.1, read on the forward strand.
AATGTCACTAGTGGATCCATGTGGTTTAGGAAAAGAACACACATTCATTGACTCTAGTGGATCTATATGGTTTAGGAAAAGAACACACAAGCAAATGTCACTAGTGGATCAATGTGGTTTAGGAAAAGAACACACATGCAATGTCACCAGTGGATAAATGTGGTTTTGGAAAAAAGAACACACATGCAATGTCACAACTAGATCCATGTGGTTCAGGAAAAGAACACACATGCAATGTTACTAGTGGATCCATGTGGTTCAAGAAAAGAACACACATGCAATGTCACAAGTGGATTAACGTGGTTTAGGAAAAGATAACACATGCAATGACTCTAGTGGATCCATGTGGTTTAGGAAAAGAACACACATGCAATGTCACAAGTGAATCAATGTGGTTTAGAAAAAGAACACACATGCAATGTCACAAGTGGATGAATATGGTTTAGGAAAAGAACACATATGCAATGTCACTAGTGGATCCATGTGGTTTAGGAAAATAACATACATGAAAATGTCACTAGTGGATCCATGTGGTTTAGGAAAAGAACACACATGCAAGTGTCTCTAGTGGATCCATGTGGTTTAGGAAAATAACACACATGCAATGTTTGTAGTGGATCCATGTGGTTTAGGAAAAGAACACACATGCAATGTCACCAGTGGATCCATGTGGTTTAGGAAAAGTACACACATATGCAATGTCACCAGTGGATCCATGGGGTTAGCAAATGAGCAGACATGCAAATGTTACCAGTGGATTAATGTGGTTTAGGACAAGAACACACATGCAATGACTCTAATGGATCAATGTGGTCTACAAAAAGAATGCACATGCAATGACTCAAGTGGATCCATGCGGTTTAGGAAAAAACACACATGCAATGTCACAAGTGGATCCATGTGGTTTAGGAAAAGAGCACACATGCAATGACTCTAGTGGATCCACGTGGTTTAGGAAAAGAACACACATGCAAATGTCACAATTGGATCAATGTGGTTTAGGAAAATAACACACATGCAATGTCGCCAGTGGATGAATGTGGTTTAGGAAAAGAACAAACATGCAATGTCACTAGTGGATCCAACTGGTTCAAGAAAAGAACAGACATGCAATGTCACTAGTGGATCCATGCGGTTTAGGAAAAGAACACACCTGCAATGACTCTAGTGGATCTATATGGTTTAGGAAAAGAACACACATGCAAATGTCACCAGTGCATCAATGTGGTTTAGGAAAAGAACACACATGCAATGTCACCAGTGGATCAATGTGGTTTAGGAAAAGAACACACATGCAATGTCACCAGTAAATCCATGTGGTTCAGGAAAAGAACACACATGCAATGTCACAAGTGGATCCATGTGGTTCAGGAAAAGAACATGCATGCAATGTCACAAGTGGATTAATGTGGTTTAGGTAAGAACACACATGCAATGAGTCTAGTGAATCCTTGTGGTTTAGGAAAAGAACACACTTGCAATGTCACAAGTGAATCTATGTGGTTCAGGAAAAGAACACACATGCAATGTCACAAGTGGATGAATGTGGTTTAGGAAAAGAACACATATGCAATGTCACCAGTGGATCCATGTGGTTTAGGAAAGGAACACACATGCAATGTCACTAGTGGATCCACGTGGTTTAGGAAAAGAACACACATGCAAATTTCACCAGTAGATCAATGTGGTTAAGGAAAAGAACACACATGCAATGTCACTAGTGGATCAATGTGGTTTAGGAAAAGAAAACACATGCAAATGTCACACGTGGATCCATGTGGTTTATGAAAATAACACACATGAAATGTCACCAATGGATCAATGTGGTTCAGGAAAAGAACACACAAGCAATGTCACCAGTGGATCCATGTGGTTCAGGAAAAGAACACACATGCAATGTCACAAGTGGATTAATGTGGTTTAGGAAAAGAACACACATGCAATGTCACAAGTGGATTAATGTGGTTTAGGAAAATAACACACATGCAATGACTCTAGTGGATCCATGTGGTTTAGTAAAAGAACACATATGCAATGTCACCAGTGGATCCATGTGGTTTAGGAAAAGGACACACATATGCAATGTCACAAGTGGATCCATGTGGTTAGGAAATGAGCAGACATGCAAATGTTACCAGTGGATCAATGTGGTTTAGGAAAAGAACACACATGCAAATGTCTCTAGTGGATCAATGTGGTTTAGGAAAATAACACACATGCCATGTCTGTAGTGGATCCACGTGATTTAGGAAAATAACACACATGCAATGTCACTAGTGGATCCATGTGGTTTAGGAAAAGAACACACATGCAATGTCACCAATGGATCCATGTGGTTTAGGAAATGAGTAGATATGCAAATGTTACTAGTGGATCCATGTGGTTTAGGATAAGAACACACATGCAATGACTCTAGTGGATCCATGTGGTTTAGGAAAAGGACACACATACACATATGCAATGTCACCAGTGGATTCATGTGGTTAGGAAATGAGCAGACATACAAATGTTACCAGTGGATCAATGTGGTTTAGGATAAGAACACACATGCAATGACTCTAGTGGATCAATGTGGTTTAGGAAAAGAACGCGCATGCAATGACTCAAGTGGATCCATGTGGTTTAGGAAAAGAACACACATGCAATGTCACAAGTGGATCCATGTGGTTTATGAAAAGAGCACACATGCAATTACTCTAGTGGATCCACTTGGTTTAGGAAAAGAACACACATGCAAATGTCACAAGTGGATCAATGTGCTTTAGGAAAATAACGCACATGCAATGTCACCAGTGGATCAATGTGGTTTAGGAAAAGAACAAACATGCAATGTCACTAGTGGATCCAACTGGTTAAAGAAAAGAACACACATGCAATGTCACTAGTGGATCCATGCGGTTTAGGAAAAGAACACACCTGCAATGACTCTAGTGGATCTATATGGTTTAGGAAAAGAACACACATGCAAATGTCACCAGTGGATCAATGTGGTTTAGGAAAAGAACACACATGCAATGTCACTAGTGGATCAATGTAGTTGAAGAAAAGAACACACATCCAATGTCACCAGTGGATCCATGTGGTTCAGGAAAAGAACACACACGCAATGTCACAAGTGGATTAATGTGGTTTAGGTAAGAACATACATGCAATGAGTCTAGTCGATCCATGTGGTTTAGGAAAAGAACACACTTGCAATGTCACAAGTGAATCTATGTGGTTCAGGAAAAGAACACACATGCAATGTCACCAGTGGATGAATGTGGTTTAGGAAAAGAACACATATGCAATGTCACAAGTGGATCCATGTGGTTTAGGAAAAGAACACACATGTAATGTCACTAGTGGATCCATGTGGTTTATGAAAAGAACACACATGCAAATTTCACCAGTAGATCAATGTGGTTAAGGAAAAGAACACACATCCAATGTTACTAGTGCATCAATGTGGTTTAGGAAAAGAACACACATGCAAATGTCACACGTGGATCCATGTGGTTTAGGAAAAGAACACACATGAAATGTCTCTAGTGGATCCATGTGATTTAGGAAAAGAACACACATGCAGTGTCACAAGTGGATCAATGTGGTTCACGAAAAGAACACTCATGCAATGTCACAAGTGGATCCATGTGGTTCAGGAAAAGAACACACATGCAATGTCACAAGTGGATTAATGTGGTTCAGGAAAAGAACACACATGCAATGTCACAAGTGGATTAATGTGGTTTAGGAAAAGAACATACATGGAATGACTCTAGTGGATCCATGTGGTTTAGGAAAAGAACACATATGCAATGTCACCAGTGGATCCATGTGGTTTAGGAAAAGGACACACATATGCAATGTCACCAGTGGATCCATGTGGTTAGAAAATGAGCAGACATGCAAATGTTACCAATGGATCAATGTGGTTTAGGAAAAGAACACACATGCAAATGTCTCTAGTGGATCAATGTGGTTTAAGAAAATAACACATGCAATGTCTGTAGTGGATCCATGTGGTTTACGAAAATAACTCACATGCAATGTCACTAGTGGATCCATGTGGTTTACGAAAAGAACACACATGCAATGTCACCAGTGGATCCATGTTGTTTAGGAAATGAGCAGATATGCAAATGTTACGAGTGGATCAATGTGGTTTAGGATAAGAACACACATGCCATGACTCTAGTGGATCAATGAGGTTTAGGAAAAGGACACACATATGCAATGTCACCAGTGGATCCATGTGGTTAGGAAATGAGCAGACATGCAAATGTTACCAGTGGATCAATGTGGATTAGGATAAGAACACACATGCAATGACTCTAGTGGATCAATGTGGTTTAGGAAAAGAACGCACATGCAATCACTCAAGTGGATCCATGTTGTTTAGGAAAATAACACACATGCAATGTCACAAGTGGATCCATGTGGTTTAGGAAAACAGCACACATGCAATTACTCTAGTGGATCCACGTGGTTTACGAAAAGAACACACATGCAAATGTCACAAGTGGATCAATGTGGTTTAGGAAAATAACACACATGCAATGTCGCCAGTGGATCAATGTGGTTTAGGAAAAGAACAAACATGCAATGTCACTAGTGGATCCAACTGGTTCAAGAAAAGAACACACATGCAATGTCATTAGTGGATCCATGTGGTTTAGGAAAAGAACACACCTTCAATGACTCTAGTGGATCTATATGGTTTAGGAAAAGAACACACATGCAATGTCACCAGTGGATCAATGTGGTTTAGGAAAAGAACACACATGAAATGTCACCAGTTGATCCATGTGGTTCAGGAAAAGAACACACATGCAATGTCACTAGCGGATCCATGTGGTTCAGGAAAAGAACACACATGCAATGTCACAAGTGGATTAATGTGGTTTAGGTAAGAACACACATGCAATTAGTCTAGTGGATCCATGTGGTTTAGGAAAAGAACACACTTGCAATGTCAGAAGTGAATCTATGTGGTTCAGGAAAAGAACACACATGCAATGTCACAAGTGGAAGCATGTGGTTTAGGAAAAGAACACATATGCAATGTCACCAGTGGATCCTTGTTGTTTAGGAAAAGAACACACATGTAATGTCACTAGTGGATCCATGTGGTTTATGAAAAGAACACACATGCAAATTTCACCAGTAGATCAATGTGGTTAAGGAAAAGAACACATATCCAATGTCACTAGTGTATCAATGTGGTTTAGGAAAAGAACACACATGCAAATGTCACGCGTGGATCCATGTGGTTTAGGAAAAGAACACACATGAAATGTCTCTAGTGGATCCATGTGATTTAGGAAAAGAACACACATGCAATGTCACAAGTGGATCAATGTGGTTCACGAAAAGAACTCTCATGCAATGTCACAAGTGGATAAATCTGGTTTAGGAAAATAACACATATGCAATGTCAGTAGTGGATCCATGTGGTTTAGGAAAAGAACACACATGCAAATGTCACTAGTGGATCAATGTGGTTTAGGAAAAGAACACACATGAAATGTCACCAATGGATCAATGTGGTTTAGGAAAAGAACACACATGCAATGTCACCAATGGATCAATGAGGTTCAGGAAAAGAACACGCATGCAAATGTCTCCAATGGATCGATGTGGTTAAGGAAAAGAACACACATGCAATGTCCGTAGTGGATCCATGTGGTTTAGGAAATGAACACACATACAATGTCACCCGTGGATCCATGTGGTTTAGGAAAATAACACACATGTAATGTCACGAGTGAATCCATGAGCAGACATGCAAATGTTACCAGTGGACCAATGTGGTTTAGGAAAATAACACACATGCAATGTCTGTAGTGGATCCATGTGGTTTAGGATAAGAACACACATACAATGTCACCAGTGGATCCATGTGGTTTAGGAAATGAGGAGACATGCAAATGTTCTACTGGATCAATGTGGTTTAGGAAAAGAACACACATGCAATGACTCTAGTGGATCAATGTCGTTTAGGAAAAGAACAGACATGCAATGACTCATGTGGATCCATGTGGTTTAGGAAAAGAATACACATGCAATGTCACAAGTGGATCCATGTGGTTTAGCAAAAGAGCACACATGCAATAACTCTAGTGGATCCACATGGTTTAGGAAAAGAACACGCATGTAAATGTCACAAGTGGATCAATGTTGTTTAGGAAAATAACACACATGCAATGTCGCCAGTGGATCAATGTTGTTTAGGAAAAGAACAAACATGCAATGTCACTAGTGGATCCAACTAGTTCAAGCAAAGAACACACATGCAATATCACTAGTAGATCCATGTGGTTGAGGAAAAGAACACACATGCAATGACTCTAGTTTATCTATATGGTTTAGGAAAAGAACACACATGCAAATGTCACTAGTGGATCAATCTGGTTTAGGAAAAGAACACACATGCAATGTCACCAATGGATCAATGTGGTTTGGGAAAAGAACACACATGCAATGTCACCAGTGGATCCATGTGGTTCAGGAAAGAACACACATGCAATGTCACAACTGGATTAATGTGGTTCAGGAAAAAAAAACACATGCAATGTCACAAGTGGATTAATGTGGTTAAGCAAAAGAACACACATGCAATGACTCTAGTGGATCCATGTGGTTTATGAAAAGAACACATATACAATGTCACCAGTGGATCCATGTGGTTTAGGAAAAGGACTGTCACCAGTGGATCCATGTGGTTAGAAAATGAGCAGACATGCAAATGTTACCAGTGGATCAATGTGGTTTAGGAAAAGAACACACATGGAAATGTCTCTAATGGATCAATGTGGTTTAGGAAAATAACGCACATGCAATGTCTGTAGTGGATCCATGTGGTTTAGGAAAATAACACACATGCAATGTCACTAGTGAATCCATGTGGTTTACGAAAAGAACACACATGCAATGTCACCAATGGATCCATGTGGTTTAGGAAATGAGCAGATATGCAAATGTTACCAGTGGATCAATGTGGTTTAGGATAAGAACACACATGCCATTACTCTAGTGGATCAATGTGGTTTAGGAAAAGGACACACATATGCAATGTCACCAGTGGATCCATCTGGTTAGGAAATGAGCAGACATGCAAATGTTACCAGTGGATCAATGTGGATTAGGATAAGAACACACATGCAATGACTCTAGTGGATCAATGTGGTTTAGGAAAAGAACGCACATGCAATCACTCAAGTGGATCCATGTTGTTTAGGAAAATAACACACATGCAATGTCACAAGTGGATCCATGTGGTTTAGGAAAACAGCACACATGCAATTACTCTAGTGGATCCATGTGGTTTAGGAAAAGAACACACATGCAAATGTCACTAGTGGATCAATGTGGTTTAGGAAAAGAACACACATGAAATGTCACCAATGGATCAATGTGGTTTAGGAAAAGAACACACATGCAATGTCACCAATGGATCAATGAGGTTCAGGAAAAGAACACGCATGCAAATGTCTCCAATGGATCGAATATGGTTAAGGAAAAGAACACACATGCAATGTCCGTAGTGGATCCATGTGGTTTAGGAAATGAACACACATACAATGTCACCCGTGGATCCATGTGGTTTAGGAAAATAACACACATGTAATGTCACGAGTGGATCCATGAGCAGACATGCAAATGTTACCAGTGGACCAATGTGGTTTAGGAAAATAACACACATGCAATGTCTGTAGTGGATCCATGTGGTTTAGGAAAAGAACACACATACAATGTCACCAGTGGATCCATGTGGTTTAGGAAATGAGCAGACATGCAAATGTTCTACTGGATCAATGTGGTTTAGGAAAAGAACACACATGCAATGACTCTAGTGGATCAATGTCGTTTAGGAAAAGAACAGACATGCAATGACTCATGTGGATCCATGTGGTTTAGGAAAAGAATACACATGCAATGTCACAAGTGGATCCATGTGGTTTAGCAAAAGAGCACACATGCAATAACTCTAGTGGATCCACATGGTTTAGGAAAAGAACACGCATGTAAATGTCACAAGTGGATCAATGTTGTTTAGGAAAATAACACACATGCAATGTCGCCAGTGGATCAATGTTGTTTAGGAAAAGAACAAACATGCAATGTCACTAGTGGATCCAACTAGTTCAAGCAAAGAACACACATGCAATATCACTAGTAGATCCATGTGGTTGAGGAAAAGAACACACATGCAATGACTCTAGTTTATCTATATGGTTTAGGAAAAGAACACACATGCAAATGTCACTAGTGGATCAATCTGGTTTAGGAAAAGAACACACATGCAATGTCACCAATGGATCAATGTGGTTTGGGAAAAGAACACACATGCAATGTCACCAGTGGATCCATGTGGTTCAGGAAAGAACACACATGCAATGTCACAACTGGATTAATGTGGTTCAGGAAAAAAACACACATGCAATGTCACAAGTGGATTAATGTGGTTAAGCAAAAGAACACACATGCAATGACTCTAGTGGATCCATGTGGTTTATGAAAAGAACACATATACAATGTCACCAGTGGATCCATGTGGTTTAGGAAAAGGACTGTCACCAGTGGATCCATGTGGTTAGAAAATGAGCAGACATGCAAATGTTACCAGTGGATCAATGTGGTTTAGGAAAAGAACACACATGGAAATGTCTCTAATGGATCAATGTGGTTTAGGAAAATAACGCACATGCAATGTCTGTAGTGAATCCATGTGGTTTAGGAAAATAACACACATGCAATGTCACTAGTGAATCCATGTGGTTTACGAAAAGAACACACATGCAATGTCACCAATGGATCCATGTGGTTTAGGAAATGAGCAGATATGCAAATGTTACCAGTGGATCAATGTGGTTTAGGATAAGAACACACATGCCATTACTCTAGTGGATCAATGTGGTTTAGGAAAAGGACACACATATGCAATGTCACCAGTGGATCCATGTGGTTAGGAAATGAGCAGACATGCAAATGTTACCAGTGGATCAATGTGGATTAGGATAAGAACACACATGCAATGACTCTAGTGGATCAATGTGGTTTAGGAAAAGAACGCACATGCAATCACTCAAGTGGATCCATGTTGTTTAGGAAAATAACACACATGCAATGTCACAAGTGGATCCATGTGGTTTAGGAAAACAGCACACATGCAATTACTCTAGTGGATCCACGTGGTTTAGGAAAAGAACACACATGCAAATGTCACAAGTGGATCAATGTGGTTTAGGAAAATAACACACATGCAATGTCGCCAGTGGATCAATGTGGTTTAGGAAAAGAACAAACATGCAATGTCACTAGTGGATCCAACTGGTTCAAGAAAAGAACACACATGCAATGTCATTAGTGGATCCATGTGGTTTAGGAAAAGAACACACCTTCAATGACTCTAGTGGATCTATATGGTTTAGGAAAAGAACACACATGCAAATGTCACCATTGGATCAATGTGGTTTAGGAAAAGAACACACATGCAATGTCACCAGTGGATCAATGTGGTTTAGGAAAAGAACACACATGCAATGTCACCAGTTGATCCATGTGGTTCAGGAAAAGAACACACATGCAATGTCACCAGCGGATCCATGTGGTTCAGGAAAAGAACACACATGCAATGTCACAAGTGGATTAATGTGGTTTAGGTAAGAACACACATGCAATTAGTCTAGTGGATCCATGTGGTTTAGGAAAAGAACACACTTGCAATATCAGAAGTGAATCTATGTGGTTCAGGAAAAGAACACACATGCAATGTCACAAGTGGAAGCATGTGGTTTAGGAAAAGAACACATATGCAATGTCACCAGTGGATCCTTGTTGTTTAGGAAAAGAACACACATGTAATGTCACTAGTGGATCCATGTGGTTTATGAAAAGAACACACATGCAAATTTCACCAGTAGATCAATGTGGTTAAGGAAAAGAACACACATCCAATGTCACTAGTGTATCAATGTGGTTTAGGAAAAGAACACACATGCAAATGTCACGCGTGGATCCATGTGGTTTAGGAAAAGAACACACATGAAATGTCTCCAGTGGATCCATGTGATTTAGGAAAAGAACACACATGCAATGTCACAAGTGGATCAATGTGGTTCACGAAAAGAACTCTCATGCAATGTCACAAGTGGATAAATCTGGTTTAGGAAAATAACACATATGCAATGTCAGTAGTGGATCCATGTGGTTTAGGAAAAGAACACACATGCAAATGTCACTAGTGGATCAATGTGGTTTAGGAAAAGAACACACATGAAATGTCACCAATGGATCAATGTGGTTTAGGAAAAGAACACACATGCAATGTCACCAATGGATCAATGAGGTTCAGGAAAAGAACACGCATGCAAATGTCTCCAATGGATCGATGTGGTTAAGGAAAAGAACACACATGCAATGTCCGTAGTGGATCCATGTGATTTAGGAAAAGAACACACATGCAATGTCACAAGTGGATCAATGTGGTTCACGAAAAGAACTCTCATGCAATGTCACAAGTGGATAAATCTGGTTTAGGAAAATAACACATATGCAATGTCAGTAGTGGATCCATGTGGTTTAGGAAAAGAACACACATGCAAATGTCACTAGTGGATCAATGTGGTTTAGGAAAAGAACACACATGAAATGTCACCAATGGATCAATGTGGTTTAGGAAAAGAACACACATGCAATGTCACCAATGGATCAATGAGGTTCAGGAAAAGAACACGCATGCAAATGTCTCCAATGGATCGATGTGGTTAAGGAAAAGAACACACATGCAATGTCCGTAGTGGATCCATGTGGTTTAGGAAATGAACACACATACAATGTCACCCGTGGATCCATGTGGTTTAGGAAAATAACACACATGTAATGTCACGAGTGGATCCATGAGCAGACATGCAAATGTTACCAGTGGACCAATGTGGTTTAGGAAAATAACACACATGCAATGTCTGTAGTGGATCCATGTGGTTTAGGAAAAGAACACACATACAATGTCACCAGTGGATCCATGTGGTTTAGGAAATGAGCAGACATGCAAATGTTCTACTGGATCAATGTGGTTTAGGAAAAGAACACACATGCAATGACTCTAGTGGATCAATGTCGTTTAGGAAAAGAATAGACATGCAATGACTCATGTGGATCCATGTGGTTTAGGAAACGAATACACATGCAATGTCACAAGTGGATCCATGTGGTTTAGCAAAAGAGCACACATGCAATAACTCTAGTGGATCCACATGGTTTAGGAAAAGAACACGCATAAAATGTCACAAGTGGATCAATGTTGTTTAGGAAAATAACACACATACAATGTCGCCAGTGGATCAATGTTGTTTAGGAAAAGAACAAACATGCAATGTCACTAGTGGATCCAACTAGTTCAAGCAAAGAACACACATGCAATATCACTAGTAGATCCATGTGGTTGAGGAAAAGAACACACATGCAATGACTCTAGTTTATCTATATGGTTTAGGAAAAGAACACGCATGCAAATGTCACTAGTGGATCAATCTGGTTTAGGAAAAGAACACACATGCAATGTCACCAATGGATCAATGTGGTTTGGGAAAAGAACACACATGCAATGTCACCAGTGGATCCATGTGGTTCAGGAAAGAACACACATGCAATGTCACAACTGGATTAATGTGGTTCAGGAAAAAAACACACATGCAATGTCACAAGTGGATTAATGTGGTTAAGCAAAAGAACACACATGCAATGACTCTTGTGGATCCATGTGGTTTATGAAAAGAACACATATACAATGTCACCAGTGGATCCATGTGGTTTAGGAAAAGGACTGTCACCAGTGGATCCATGTGGTTAGAAAATGAGCAGACATGCAAATGTTACCAGTGGATCAATGTGGTTTAGGAAAAGAACACAAATGGAAATGTCTCTAATGGATCAATGTGGTTTAGGAAAATAACGCACATGCAATGTCTGTAGTGGATCAATGTGGTTTAGGAAAAGAACACACATGCAATGACTCAAGTGGATCCATGTGGTTTAGGAAAAGAACACACATGCAATGTCACAAGTGGATCCATGTGGTTTAGGAAAAGAGGACACATGCAATGAGTCTAGTGGATCCACGTGGTTTAGGAAAAGAACACACATGCAAATGTCACAAGTGGAACAATGTGGTTTAGTAAAATAACACACATGCAATGTCACTAGTGGATCCAACTGGTTCAAGAAAAGAACAGACATGCAGTGTCACTAGTGGATCCATGCGGTTTAGGAAAAGAACAGACATGCAGTGTCACTAGTGGATCTATATGGTTTAGGAAAAGAACACACATGCAAATGTCACCAGTGGATCAATGTGGTTTAGGAAAAGAACACACATGCCATGTTACCAGTGGATCAATTTGGTTTAGGAAAAGAACACACATGCAATGTCACCAGTGGATCCATGTCGTTCAGGAAAAGAACACACATGCAATGTCACCAGTGGATCCATGTGGTTCAGGAAAAGAACACACATGCAATGTCACCAGTAGATCCATGTGGTTTAGGAAAAGAACACACATGCAATGTCACAAGTGGATTAATGTGGTTTAGGCAAGAACACACATGCAATGAGTCTAGTGGATCCATGTGGTTCAGGAAAAGAACACACTTGCAATGTCACAAGTGAAACTATGTGGTTCAGGAAAAGAACACACATGCAATGTCACCAGTGGATCAATGTGGTTTAGGAAAAGAACAAACATGCAATGTCACCAGTGGATCCATGTGGTTTAGGAAAAGAACACGCATGCAAATTTCACCAGTAGATCAATGTGGTTAAGGAAAAGAACACACATGCAAATGTCACTAGTGGATCCATGTGGCTTAGGAAAAGAACATACATGCACTGTCACTGGTGGATCCATGTGGTTTAGGAAATGAACACACTTGCAAATTTCACCTGTAGATCAATGTGGTTAATGAAAAGAACACACATGCGATGTCACCAGTGGATCAATGTGGTTTCGGAAAAGAACACACATGCAAATGTCACAAGTGGATCAATGTGGTTTAGAAAAAGAACACACATGCAATATAACAAGTGGATCAATGTGGTTCACGAAAAGAACACTCATGCAATGTCACAAGTGGATAAATGTGGTTTAGGAATAGAACACATATGCAATTGCAGTAGTGGATCCATGTGGTTTAGGAAAAGAACACACATGCAAATGTCACTAGTGGATCCGTGTGGTTTACGAAAAGAACACACATGCAAATGTCTCTAGTGGATCGATGTGGTTTAGGAAAATAACACACATGCAATGTCTGTAGTGGATCTATGTGGTTTAGGAAAAGAACACACATACAATGTCACTAGTGGATCCATGTGGTTTAGGAAAAGAACACACATGCAATATCACCAGTGGATCCATATGGATTAGGAAATTACAAGACATGCAAATGTTACAAGTGGATCAATGTGGTTTAGGAAAATAACACACATGCAATGTCTGTAGTGGATCCATGTGGTTTAGGAAAACAACACACATACAATGTCACCAGTGGATCCATGTGGTTTAGGAAAAGAACACACATGCAATGTCACCAGTGGATCCATATGGTTCAGGAAATGAGCAGACATGCAAATGTTACCAGTGGATCAATGTGGTTTAGGAAAAGAACACACATGTAATGACTCTAGTGGATCAATGTGGTTTAGGAAAAGAACACACATGCAATGACTCAAGTGGATCCATGTGGTTTTAGGAAAAGAATACACACGCAATGTCACAAGTGGGTCCATGTGGTTTAGGAAAAGAGCGCACATGCAATAACTCTAGTCGATCCACGTGGTTTAGGAAAAGAACACACATGCAAATGTCACAAGTGGATTAATGTTGTTTAGGAAAATAACACACATGCAATTTCGCCAGTGGATCAATGTGGTTTAGTAAAAGAACAAACACGCAATGTCACCAGTGGATCCAACTAGTTCAAGCAAAGAACACACATGCAATGTCACTAGTGGATCCATGTGGTTTAGGAAAAGAACACACATGCAAATGTCACTAGTGGATCAATGTGGTTTAGGAAAAGAACACACATGAAATGTCACCAATGGATCAATGTTGTTTAGGAAAAGAACACACATGCAATGTCACCAATGGATCAATGTGGTTCAGGAAAAGAACACACATGCAATGTCACCAGTGGATCCATGTGGTTCAGGAAAAGAACACACATGCAATGTCACTAGTGGATCCATGTGGTTTAGGAAAACATAACACATGAAATGACTCTAGTGGATCCATGTGGTTTAGGAAAAGAACACACATGCAATGTCACAAGTGAATGAATGTGGTTCGGGAAAAGAACACACATGGAATGTCACTAGTGGATGAATGTGGTTTAGGAAAAGAACACATATGCAATGTCACCAGCGGATCCGTGTGGTTTAGGAAAAGAACACACATGCAAATTTCATGAGTGGATCCATGTGGTTTAGGAAAAGAACACACATGCAAATGTCTCTATTGGATCCACGTGGTTTAGTAAAATAACACACATGCAATGTCTGTAGTGGATCCATGTGGTTTAGGAAAAGAACACACATGCAATGTCACTAGTGGATCCATGTGTTTTAGGAAAAGAACACACATGCAGTGTCACCAGTGGATCCATGTGGTTTAGGAAATGAGCAGATATGCAAATGTTACCAGTGGATCAATGTGGTTTAGGATAAGAACACACATGCAATGACTCTAGTGGATCAATGTGGTTTAGGAAAAGAACACACATGCAATGACTCAAGTGGATCCATGTGGTCTAGGAAATGAACACACATGCAATGTCATAGGTGGATCCATGTGGTTTAGGAAAAGAACACACATGCAAATGTCACAAGTGGATCAATGTGGTCTAGGAAAATAACACACATGCAATGTCGCCAGTGGATCAATGTGGTTTAGGAAAAGTACAAACATGCAATGTCACTAGTGGATCCAACTGGTTCAAGAAAAGAACACACGTGCAATGTCACTAGTGGATCAATGTGGTTTAGGAAAAGAACACACATGCAAATGTAACCAGTGGATCAATTTGGGTTAGGAAAAGAACACACATGCAAATGTAACCAGTGGATCAATTTGGGTTACGAAAAGAACACACATGCAATGTCACAAGTGGATCAATGTGGTTTAGAAAAAGAACACACATGCAATGTCACTAGTGGATCCATGTGGTTCAGGAAAAGGACACACATGCAATGTCACCAATGGATCCATGTGGTTCAGGAAAAGAACACACATGTAATGTCACAAGTGGATTAATGTGGTTTAGGAAAAGAACACACATGCACTGTCTCTAGTGGATCCACGTGGTTTAGGAAAATAACACACATGCAATGCCATCGGTGGATCCATGTGGTTTAGGAAAATAACACACATGCAATGTCTCTAGTTAATCCATGTGGTTTAGGAAAAGAACACTCATGGAATGTCTCTAGTGGATCCATGTGGTTTTGGAAAAGAACACACATGCAATGTCACAAGTGGATTAATCTTGTTTATGAAAAGAACACTCATGCGATGTCTCTTGTGGATCCATGTGGTTTAGGAAAAGTACACACATGCATTGTCTCTAGTGGATCCATCTGGTATAGGAAAATAACACAAATGCAATTTCACCAGTGGATCCATGTGGTTTAGGAAAAGAACACACATGCAATGTCTCTAGTGGATCCATGTGGTATCGGAAAAGAACACGCATGCAAATGTCACCAGTGGATCCATGTGGTTTAGTAAAAGAACACACATGCAATGTCACCAGTGGATCTATGTGGTTTAGTAAAAGAACACCCATGTAGTGACTCTAGTGGACTAGGTGGTTTAGGAAAATAACACACATGCAATATCACTAGTGGATCCATGTGGTTTAGGAAAAGAACACACATGTAATGACTCTAGTGGATCTATATGGTTTAGGAAAAGAACACACATGCAAATGTCACCGGCGGATCAATGTGGTTTAGGAAAAGAACACACATGCAATGTCACAAGTGGATCAATGTGGTTTAGGAAAAGAACACACATGCAATGTCACCAGTGGATCCATCTGGTTCAGGAAAAGAACAGACATGCAATCTGACCAATGGATCCATGTGGTTCAGGAAAAGAACACACATGCAATGTCATAAGTGGATTAATGTGGTTTAGGAAAAGAACACACATGCAATGTGACATGGGTATACCCTGCAGGTACTCGAGATTGGTATATACGGTCCAGATGCGGTAGAAAGCCCACGGCGTTGCCACGGCCCAATGAATATTTCGAGTGGCCTACGGATTCTCGATAACTTGCGAGACAAGAAGAAGTCTAAAGATAGAAAGTTTGAAGGGAAAACCCTAAACTGTAACCGACTCGACCTGCTACCTGAGACCTGGCCTATCTATATAAAGATAGAAAGATAGAAAGTTTGAAGGACACACGCAACCCTAGTTTCGATAATCCTCGCCAGATTTTATCTGCACACCATTGTAATCTTCGATTCCTTTGTTAATTCCAAGAGCAGACAAGCAGGAGTAGGGACCTCTATGAGGCCTGAACCTGGTTAAACCTTGCGTCCCTGTGTGCTTGTTTGCTAGCCGATTGATGCTTTGAGCGCTCCCTCCTTCTCCAAAACCCAAGTCCATAACAATGGGCATTGATGAGTTAAACCCTCGTCAATTGGCGTCGTCTGTGGGAATTGGGAGTGCTGATGTTGCGGCTTCTTCGGCCTCATCAACCGCAATCTACAACTCCACAACAGCGGAGGTTCGCCAGCTCTTCGGCGCGTTCGACTTCACCATCCACACGCCGACCACTCGTCTGGCTTTTGAGTCCGTGGGCGACGGAATCAGCCTGGCAATAGGGAGCTTCCGCTTCCAAGTTGGTTAGATGGGAACGCTTTGCATGCCTGACCAGCCGACAACATCCGTAATTGCTCCAGCATCATGGTTCCCGCCACCAACCGACACCCTCAGTGAGCTCAACACCTCAGCAACAGCTAAAAGCACGGACAGCGACAGCAGTCGTGGATCCGATCTGGGTGGCCAAGCAACGAAAGATGGAGTTTAGGGCTCCGGATCCAAAAGTTGTGGGAGCAATAGCTTCCCTAGCCACTTCATGTGCGCCATCATCAACATCGGCGACTCCACCGCTAATCGCTAAAATGGTGGCAATGGATTTGGCACTGATCCGCCTAACGGTGGCTTACCTAACAGCGGAATACCCAATGGCGGACCCGCCAATGGTGGCAATGGCGCACCCGTCAACAATGGAGGGGTAGTCGAACCTCCAACCATGCTGAACGAACACACTAGCAAACGTGTCGTGATCAGGCTTAACGATCTCGAGTGGGCCCGCTACCATGAGGCTCTGCGAGGCAATCCTCTGCCTCTAGGCACGTCGTAAGAGATGCTGATAGGCTACCATTGGCTACTAAAGGAGGAGTACAGACGCCAGCTACAAACAATCGTGCAACTTGAAGCACGTAAAAAGGCGGCGGACGAGTCGAGCCTTTGAAGGGCCGGGATCTCCTCCCACGGAGGATCCTCCTCCAAAGGCAACGAATACGTGGCCAACAAGAGACGATCTCGAATGGCCCATCTCACCGAGCAAGAGCGCATAGAATCTACGAAAGTCCTCCACTTAAGCTCTATGACAGTCGACACCCGGGGCAATGTGGTCCCAAAGACGCTGCAAGCAGCGGTGACAACGACCACCATGTACCTACTCAACAACCAGCCGCCAGCTGGAGATCCCCGAGCTGCCATGCACCAATCTACGACCGCAGGCTTGGGACTAATTGAGGCCGCTCTCGACAAAGAGCCGACGCCGGAGCCGAAGAAAAACAAGGCTCTAGCAAAATGCTATTCCTCGCCCTCGTCCAGCGACGACAGTCACGATCTGTCTCGACGTCGCCATTCACGGCGACACGACCACAACTACGACGCGTGTGATGACATCACGCAACGCAAAATCGACAAGTCAAGGGCACGACGTGCCCGATCGACTGACTCAGAGGACGAAGACGTGGAGCTCTGTGGCGCTAGATGCTTTAGCAGGACCATCAGACAAAAGCGAATGCCCAAGGGGTTCAAGCTCCCATCGGAGAACCCAAAGTTTGACGCCCTGCAGGACCCGAAAATCTGGTTGGAGGACCACATCTCCTCCATTAGGCTCCATGGTGGGAGTCAAAGCACTACCATGCAATGCCTATAGCTACAGCTGCAGGGATCCATTCGCAGCTGGGATGAGCTGGTCTACAGCTTTGTGCGCAATTTCAAGGGAACCTAGAAAATACCCGCGTCAATCGAAGAGCTGAGATGCTGCCAACAAAGGTCAGGCAAGTCATTACGCTCGTACATCTAGAGGTGGTCCATCATCAAGAACTCTGCAGAAAATAACTCGGAGGACCGAGCAGTTGACGCATTCAACAGCGGCGTTCGCCGCATAGAGCTCAGGGAGGATATGGGCCGCTCGAAGCCCAAAGCCATTGACCACCTGATGGAAATCGCGAATCGGTGGGCAGATGGAGAAGATTCGGTGAAAAACCGTGTTCACTCCAACGACGAAGCAGAGCTCGAGCGCAGACACGATCGCCGAAGTAAACATCGAATGCGCATCTACGATGACCGTGACGACGTCAACATGGTCGCAGCCGGCTACGCCAACAGGCGCGACGACAATCGCAATAGCGGCTATCGCAGTGGTGGACACCACGAATCTGGGAGAACCACACAAGTATGGCAACACCGCACTCGCGAAAAGGCACCCGCGACAATAATCGAGGACAAACTGTCCGGGCCGTGCAACGTGCACTTCTACATCGACAAGTATAACGACAAGAACAAATCTAGCCACCTTCTCAAGGACTGTCGCGAGTTCCTGAAGCTCCACGAGTGTTTGGCGTGGATGAATCGCGACGCCGTCAACAGAGGCTACGGAGTCGCCCCAGGCGCTATAGCACAGTGAGCTCCTCTTCCACCACCTTGAGGGCCACCACCCGCGGCCGCACCAATCCACGATCAAGGCGGCGAGCCATACCCACGGGTTGTGGGCAAAATGATGATCCAAAAGGGACGCCCCTCGAATTGGGTGCAGAAGGCCATCACTCGCCAAGTCAACTTGGCGACAAACTCACCACCATCCACCACTGAGTACCTCAGTGGAAGTGACTCCTGAATCACCTTCCACAAGCGCGACCACGTGCGTCCGGTACTCTGCCCAGGCCATTGTCCCCTCGTACTCGAGGCACAGATTGGAGGCTTTGACATGAGTCGTGTTTTCATGGATGGTGGAAGCGACATTAACCTTATGTTTGCGAATACCTTGCGAGCAATGAGGATCCCTCAGACCTGCCTAGAGATCCCGGACACGACATTCCATGGCATTGTCCCAGGCAAGGGCATATATACCCTTGGCAAAATCAACCTCGACGTCATCTTTGGCACGACGAAAAACTTTTGACGTGAACACATCGACTGGCCCTCACAGTACCACTGCATCCTCGGACGTGTCGCGTTCACTAGGTTCATGGAAGTGACGCACTACGCCTACCTGCAGATGAAAATGCCAGGTCCCAACGGCGTCATCACAATCAATGGGAGCTTCGAAAGTTCCGATAGTTGCGACAGGGAATTCAATAGAATTTCCCAGTCCTTCGGCATGCAGGAAGAACTCGCAAGATAAAAGAAGTCGACAAACAACAGTCTGCCTCCCCTGAGCCGGCCAAGTTCACCCGACCTGTCCTTCGACTCGTCGGTGCACATGAAGAAAGTTCAGGTCCACCCATCGGACCTGGCCAAGACGGCCCTCATTGCCAACAACTTGAGTCCCGCATAGGAACTCGCTCTCGTCGAATTCCTCCGTGAGCACTGGGAAATCTTCGCCTGGTGTCCAGCAGACATGCCAGGAGTTCCCAGGGAATTCGCCGAGCACACACTCAATATCAACCCAGACGCAAAGCCAGTCAAGCAAACAATTCGGCGACTGTCGGAGCCAAGAGCAAAAGCAGTCGGAATGGAGATCAACAGACTCCTCGACGCCAAATTCATACGCGGGATCAAGGAAAGCACTTGGCTCGCCAATACAGTGTTAGTACCAAAAAAGGACACGGATATCCTACGGATGTGCGTGGATTTTACCTCTCTGAATAAGCACTACCCAAAGGATCACTTCCCTCTGTCGCGAATCAACCAGATCATCGACTCCACCGCGGGATGTGAGCGCCTCTGCTTCCTCGACGCCTACTCAGGCTACAATCAAATTCGAATGAAGGAGGAAGATCAAGAGAAAACGGCGTTTACAACGCTTTTTGGTGTGTTCTGCTACAACACACAGGAGCAACCTATCAGCGATGCATGCAGGCTTGCCTGAAGAACCAACTTGGTCGCAACATCCAAGTCTATGTTGACGACATCATAATCAAGACCAAAGAGGAAGCCTCGCTAATCTATGATTTACATGAAACCTTCGCCAACCTTGACCGCTACCGGATCAAGCTCAATATGGACAAATGCGCCTTCGGCGTACAATCTGGGCAACTACTCGGGTATCTCATCTCCGCGAGAGGGATCGAGGCGAACCCTAAGAAAATAAAAGCCATACTGGCCACGGAGAAGCCGAAAAACGTAAGAGGTGTCTAGTAGCTGGCTGGGCGAATTGCGTCACTCATTCGATTCATCAGTCGAATGGGTGAAAAGGCACTGCCCTTCTACCAACTTCTCCGCAAAGCTGACAAGTTCGAGTGGACCAAAGAGGCACAGGAAGCATTCGAGGACCTCAAGCGTCTACTGTCTACCTCACTAGTACTGGTGACCCCACGTGAAAGGGAATCACTACTGCTATACATCTCCGCCACCAACTAGGTGGTCAGCACGGTGCTCATGGTGGAACGAGCCGAGGAAAACAAGGTCCATGGGGTACAACGCCCAGTCTACTACCTCAGCGAGGTACTCACGCCAACAAAGCAGCGGTACCCGCACTATCAGAAGCTGGCATATGGCATCTTCATGACAGCCAGGCGACTGCGCAACAACTTCCAGGAGCAGCCAATCGTGGTGGTCAACGACGCCCCGCTTGGACATATCCTCAACAACCCCGACGCCACAGGATGAGTTGCACTTTGGGGAATCGAGCTGTCTCCATGAGACATTACATGAAAAGCGCGACGTGATTAAGTCACAAGTTCTCCCTGATTTCCTCATGCACCGGATGGAGAATCAACTCCCTGAAAAACCAGATATGTCTTATCTCTAGACAATGCACTTCGACGGATCCAAGCGAAAGGACGGAGCTGGCGCAGGAGTCATACTGACATCGCCTCAGGGAGACAAGCTGAAATACATCCTGCGAATGTAGTTCACCGCCTCCAACAACGAAGCTGAATACGAGGCCCTGTTGCACGGGATGCGGATGGCAAAAGCCTGCGGTGCCAAAAGGCTAGTAATCTACAGCGACTCCAAATTGGTCGTCAACCAGACAATGCACGAGTGCAACGCACTGAACGACAATATGATTGCTTACCGTGACCTCTATGACACACTTGAAGGGGACTTCGACGGCTGCGAGCTGCGGCACGTAGGCCGCGAAAGCAATGAAGAGGCGGACGCACTCGCCAACATTGGCTCTACCTCTACCCCCATACCACCTGGATTATTTCTCGAGCGCATCTGCGAATGCTCCATCAAGCCAAAGGCCGCAGAGAAGAAAACAAGCGCAACAACGGACTCGGGGGCTACGCCACCGAATGAGCCTATGGCACTCGACAACCTGGAGCTCGACACCGGACTCGAAGGACCCATGGAGATCATGACGATGGAACCCTCTTGGACTCAACCATACATCACATACCTTCTTAGCAAGAGGCTGCCGGACGACCCGATGGATGCGCGGCAAATCGCACGGCGATCCAAAGCATTCGTTGTCATCAACGGTGAACTATACAAGCGCAGCATTACAGGGGTACTCCAATGGTGCGTCTCCAACACTGACGGAAGGGCCATTCTCCTTGACATCCATGAGGGGACCTGCGGACACCATGCCGGCAGTCGTGCCCTTGTCGCCAAAGCTCTACGAGCCGGATTCTACTGTCCCACGGCCATGCGCGACGTCAAGGACATCATCGAAGGATGCAACGCTTGCTAGCGATTCGCGGACAAACCGCACGCACCTGGCGCGGAGCTCCGGCCAATACCATTGGCTTGGCCCTTCGCACAATGGGGACTCGACATGGTCGGCAAGCTCCCAAAGTCCTTACGAGGAGGCTACGTCTACCTCCTGGTAGCAGTCGACAAATTCACCAAGTGGATAGAGGCCGTGCCGGTGACTAACCAATCTAGAGCCAGTGCAGTCAAGTTCTTTGAGTCCATTGTCTACAGCTTCGGAGTGCCACAGAGCATCATCACGCACAATGAGACAAACTTCACCTCTAAGGAGTTCCAAGGCTTCTGCGAGGACCTGGGAATCAATGTAAGCTATGCTTCAGTAGCTCATCCACAGACCAACGATCAAGTCGAAAAAGCCAATGGGCTCGTCTGTGGCGTAATCAAGAAGCGACTCCTAAGGACACTCGAACAAGCCGCAGGATGCTGGCCAGACGATCTGACATCCGTACTCTGGAGCCTACGCACAACCCCAAATAGTGCAACGGGATACACCCCGTTCTTCATGGTGCATGGTGCTGAAGTGGTGCTACCCGCAGAGGTACGGTACAAGGCACCACGAGTGGTCGCTTATAGCGAGCAGGAGTCAATAATTGCACTCGAAGAATCCGCCGACCTCCTCGATGAGGCACGGGAAATCACCGCAGAAAGATCAACGATCTACCAGCAGAACCTGCGCAACTACCACAGCAGAAGGCTGCACCCCAGGTCCTTCGTCGAAGGAGAGCTGGTCCTGCGACTGAAACAACAAGGGCATCTGAAGCTCGAGTCCCCTTGGGAGGGACCATACGTGATTACATAAGTAATCCCAGGTGGTGCCTATCGCCTCAAAGACTTCGAGACAGGAGTCGCATACTCCAACCCATGGAACATCGCGCAGCTGTAGCGCTTCTACCCTTATTCGTTTTTTATTTCTTTCATCACAAATAAGGCTATTCAGCCAAGGCTACTTAGCCACACATTGTACCTTGTACTGTTCTACGAATAAATAAAGCTAAGTACCCCAAACTCTGCGTTTTTCTATTATTTTTTGCCATCTATATACTCGGGGGCTGCGCCACCCTTTACACATTTGTTCTACGAACCAATCGCAATATCCTAAGTAGCTGACGCACTAATCGAACCCTTGACAAACACCAACCCAGCTGCAACACACCTGACAGGTTAGCAAGGTGCTGAGATAAACACAAGTCAGGCCAACAAAAAGGAATCACATAGTGCAACGCACTCGCAAAACATACGAGCTAACAAGCTCTTTATATACATCAAAGTCAATCAGTTATACACAGCATATATATATTTGAACTTTACAACACCGGTATAGCTATAAGCAGGGTACAAACTAAACTACTGTTGCAATAAAAGAACGTTTATCTGCTCCTTGAAGAAGTCGACAATTTCCTCCGTTGGGTGATCCACCGTCTAGTAATGAGGGACCATGTTCCTGGTCGAACCTGCTGCCGGCGCCGGAGGTCCAACAGCAATCGCTGCAACATCTACATCAGGCCTATGCAGTCGCACCAGCAATAGAGCAGCCTTGGCACCAGCCACCAACTGTGCCGCACACACTCGCGGACTGCACTCAAGTCCTGAAATTTAGCAAGAAGAGCCAGCAGGCTCGAGGGAACGACGTCCAGCGGAAACATCGTCTGATAGATATTCTTTAAGCATGATTGCGATCTCTTCAAAAAGTGAAGCACTCGTGAGGCACGATCCTGCAGGGTCGCTAGTGTGATTGCGCGATCATGATCCACCCAGAAGTATCCAGTCGCCTGAAGCTGCTCTTGGGTCAGGTCATTCATTCGAATGGCGATCCTGTCCTTCTCATCCTGCGGATGACGCATGCTGACAACCATACCAAGCAAAGGCAAAAGTATGAAGACAACAAACTACCGCGAGTGGCTACAAGAAAAGATAAGGAAGCAGAAAGCAAACACTTGAATTGGTCGCCTAGCTGCGCCACCTCCCCTAGAAGATATTGCTCTCGGGCAGTGGCCTTCTCCGCCCTCGACTTCCATACATCCGTGTTACCACGGAGGACGGGCAGTTCACGCTCCAACTGCTTAACACGGTCACGTAGTCGTGAAAGCAGAGACAGCTCATCCAACCGTGAGCGCGACTGCGCTAAGGCATCATCACTGGATGGCAGATTCCGAGGCTCACTCGAAGGACCACTCGATGTGCCCTATCACAAGCCAAGCAAAGAGATAATAAGAAGGCCACGCAATACATGGACAAAAACTCAAGTGCATTCAAGCATAACAAAGTATCAACAGATAGACCCGCCAACGGCATGTTCTAGACAAAAGGGGTCAAGCTATTAACTATTACAAATATGATGACTGAGGAGCAACTGGCTTCTTCGACTTGGACTTCGGTTTCGGGGGCCTCATCGAGTCCGTGGCAGTATCAGACGCCACAGACTTCCCGCCGGCCCCTGATGTCGCAGCCTTCGCCGCCTTCTTGGCTCGCTGTAGCTCCTTAGAGTACTTCGCGACTGTGTTGATAAGCTGTGGCCCATACTTGCCACAAGCAGTTGCAAAGGGAGAAAAAACTACCTGTTGACCATCCGCGCCGACAGGCATCGCTTTGGAGACCGCAACAGGATCCACCTTGACTCCATGGGCTTGAACCATCGCGAGACATAGAAGCGCCAGCCACACGAAGCGAGTTCTTGAAGCCTGCAGGAATGCCTCTAGCAAGGGACTCCACCAGATCGTCTACATTTTCAATCAGCTCAGCTTTGGGCGCCAGCTCCTCACGGAGGCGACTGAGTACACCCGTGACTTTGGCCAGCGTCCCTTGGATGGAAGCACTACGATCTTCGACTGCCGTGACGGCACCTGCCGCGACATCATCACGATGGAGCGCCTGGGCGTCGAATCTCAGACCGCCGGCATCTACATAGAGAAAAACGTTGGCCAAAAAGGTAAGCACAATAACAAATTCGAAAGAAAGGACACGACGGAAACCCAGACGAAGATTTGCCTGAAAGACCCTTGGCAATCGAGAAGAGCTATTCTTCGAACAACTTCTCCCTAGCAGCGATGGAGGCATGCAAATCCTCTTCGCGTTGCCGCGATTCGTTAAGCGCAGCGACTGCCTCATCGCGACTCTTCACCGCCGCGGAGAGCATCTTTTTGAGGGAAACGTTGTCGCGAAGAAGCGCATTATGCTCCGCTGCGAAACAAACAAAGATAGACCGCCAGTCGAGTATATCACAAGGATGAAGAGGAAGAAGCAAAAAGCACTCACTCTCAACCACGCGATGATGATTGTCCAACATTGCATGCTGGCGACCCATTGTAAGCACTTGGTCCGCCAGGTGAGCAGCTTTCTTCACAATAAGCTACAATAGGAGAAACCACAAAAGAATCAGCAGATAACATGGATGATTAATTCGACTGCAAGAAAAAACAATATCACACATACGTGATCCTCTAGTGACTACGAAGTCGATTGCCGCGCAGTCGTTCGGACAACCATCTGGTGCTCCTCATCGTGTGGAGAACTTGATGACTTGTGCCGGGAGTGGGCCGCCAATGGAGGAGATGGATTTCATTCAGCCATTTCCTTGGCCTTGAAGTCCGCCACTCCAGATTCTTTCAAAAATTGGACGTCGCGAGAAGATGACGATGCAGGTTGACTACGGAACAAAACCAACATCAGGAAAATGCAACTTCAAAAAAGAACCAAGAGAAGAGTTGTATACTTACCATTCAAAATTGTCAAAATCGAAGGTTTGGCCCTGCGACTCTGACGACTCCTTCGGCAGCCGCATCTTCTTGCGGGAAGATGGCACCACAACACTCACAGGAATGGCAGGAATCGGCGACTCAGCACCGATAGCTGGGCCTTCTGGAGTCGAAGGAGATGACGCGTCCGAATCTTCGCTGCGCGAACGCTTGCGAGTGTCCGGACCGCTAGACTCGGGGCATTCCTCCTCTTCTTCAAATGGGACGGTCGACTCCGACTCGTCCTCGTCATCCACTTCGCGAGGAATAACCCCCTCAAGAAGAGGGGGTAAACTGGAGGACACCTTCCAATCCTACATACAGAAAACAAGACAACACAAGTCAAGGAAAAGAAGCACTCGACAAAATAAAGCTACTTCGTAGCCCAGTCATACCTCAGGAGGAGGGTTAGAAGCATCAAAAGGGGTCACGACTGGTTCACTGGGGAGTACATCCTTGACAGTGTACTTGGTCAGCAGCCGCACCCTCTTATCTACTTCACTCGCAGAAAAGGTCGCAGACGCACTAGTACAGCACATCTGTCTTCTCAGACTCGCCGGGCATCACCACATTCTTCCAAGAATGCCTCCTCCTGCATGGTGCTGCGGGATCGAAAGGCGTGAGTCTGAAGTGGTCTCCGTCGGTCTTCTGGTCACGGATGTAGAACCACTTGTCCCTCCACCCTTGGACGGATGCCATGATCTTGATGTCAAAATACGTGACAGAGGAGTCGAGATGGATACCGCAGCCTCCTACATCATAGACTACAGAGCCAGACGCCGAATGGCTCTTCAGCTTGAAGAGACGCTTGAAGAGACGAAAGTGTGGCTCGATTCCGAGCCAGCACTCGCAAAGCGTAATGTAGCAGGCAATGTGGAGGATAGAGGTAGGGGACATCTGGTGCAGCTGGAGCCCATGGAAACAAAGGAGGCCCCTGAAGAAATGATGCAGGGGCAGTGAAAGACCGCGGATGATAAATGCTAGGAACATCACCGGAAACCAGCATGAGGACAAGGGGTTACCTCACCACCTGGGACTCGCGAGTCACCGACCGCGGGAGACAGAACTCCGTCTTGGCACAGAAGACGGAGCTCGGACGACTTGATGATGGACGCGCGCCACGTGCCATTGGTGACGCGAGTGCCCGCACCCTTCTTCTTCCCGGCGACGGTGGCGCTGGTGCCCGTAGCGGTGGAGCCGCCCTTCTTCTTGGCAGCGGCAGTGGCGGCGGTGGACTCAGCGGCAACACCTCCCTTCTTCTTCCCTATCTTACGGTGGCGATGAGAGCAAAGAAAATAACTCAGGAAAGCCCGGAGTTGGTCCAGCTCCGCGAACGAAACGAACTCTTGGAGGCAGAGAGCAGCTGCAATGGAGATGGAGGCAAAAAGCAGAGAGGAAGCAGATGAGAAATTACCGCAGTTGCGCTGCTACTTAACCCCCTAGAAGATGTAATCCAACGGCCAGCAGAAACCCTATCAGACGCGTGGCGCACATCGCGATTGACACGTGGTGGACCTGAAGCACGAATCATTCTCCACTACTCCCATTACACGCGGAAATCGAAGAGGCGCGGTTAAAACAAAAGATTACATCATGCCCGGTCAAGTCAGGGTCAGAAAATGGGACCCACCGCTCGTCACGTCCCATCAAACCCGCTCACGCGGGCATCTGAGAACATCACATCGTCATCACTGATGTCATCAAAGAGTGAGCAGCAGAAGACTTCGACTAGTTTAGTCCTTGCTCGAGTCTTTGACTCCACCAAGCACTCGGGGGCTACTCCCATAGGGAGCGCTGGTCGCGCACCCTATGATTTTTTTTCTGTTCTGCAGGAATATGGACATTCAAAGCATACCCAACCACTCGAATCCACGATTCGACTATGAAAATGGGTTACTCCCATAGGGAGCATCGGAAATAAATTCGACTGAAACAAGTAAGCAAAAGATGACAGCAGCCGCAAAAGTTCTTTAGTCCCTGCCTGAGTCTTCGACTCAACCAGGCACTCGGGGGATACTCCCATAGGGAGCGCTGGTCGCGCACCCTATGATTATTTGTACATCGTATTGTGTCTTGATAACATCCACACTCGAAATCTATGGAGACACTGCCTCATATTGTTTCCTAACAAAGAGACCGCGTCTCGTGGGTCACCCGAATCATCTCTGTGATGACAAAATTTCGGATGCCGCGCTTGCAGCGTGAAGATAAGACCTGAATAAGGCCTGGCAACGCATTTGCTGCACACTACCAGAAATTTATCCGTGCCTACAGGTGCGATGAACATGCCTTAACAGACACGTCGAGTGCTCACACCCATATACTGGAATTCGACTCCTGTAAGACCTCCGTGGCTTGAGTCAAATTACACCAGCACTTTTCCGAATTCGAGTCCGGGGACTCGAGTTCGAGTAGATTGCGTTGTGTTTACCCTAAGGTAGTTAACTGATACCGATGCATCGGTTAAATCAGGCACGCACATCAACAATCCCTATGACACAAACATAGCACTCGAAAATACTCAGTCATGCACTCGAAAGGCTTCATAAAGTCCCCAGTCGAAT
The DNA here is from genome assembly GCA_023614405.1 of Avena insularis. NCBI lineage: Eukaryota > Viridiplantae > Streptophyta > Magnoliopsida > Poales > Poaceae > Avena > Avena insularis. The sequence continues at coordinate 245,428,467 of CM042688.1, forward strand.
CTGTCATTCCACTGGACACTCGGGGGCTACTGACATGGGTATACCCTGCCGGTACTCGACATTGGTATATACGGTCCAGATACGGTGGAAATCCCACGGCGTTGCCACGGCCCAATGAAGATTTTGAGTGGCCTACGGATTCTCAGTAACTTGCGAGACAAGAAGAAGTATAAAGATAGAAAGTTTGAAGGGCAAACCCTAAACTGTAACTGACTCGACCTGCTACCTGAGACCTGGCCTATCTATATAAAGGCTAGGAGGGGGCGGCGAGGAGGACACACGCAACCCTAGTTTCCACAACCCTCGCCAGATTGCATCTGCGCACCATTGTAATCTTTGATTCCTTTGTTAATTCCAAGAGCAGACAAGCAGGAGTAGGGACGTCTACGAGGCCTGAACCTGGGTAAACCTTGCGTCAATGTGTGCTTGTTTGCTAGCCGATTGATGCTTCTAGCGCTCCCTCCTTCTCCAAATCCCAAGTCCATAACAATGGGCATTGATGAGTTAAACCCTCGACACAATGAGTCTAGTGGATCCATGTGGTTTAGGAAAAGAACACACATGCAATCTCACAAGTGAAACAATGTGGTTCAGGAAAAGCACACACATGCAATGTCACTAGTGGATGAATGTGGTTTAGGAAAAGAACACATATGCAATGTCACCAGTGGATCCATGTGGTTTAGGAAAATAACACACATGCAAATGTCACTAGTGGATCCATGTAGTTTAGGAAAAGAACACACATGCAAATGTCTCTAGTGGATCCATGTGGTTTAGGAAAATAACACACATGCATTGTTTGTAGTGGATCCATGTGGTTTAGGAAAATAACACACATGCAATGTCACTAGTGGATCCATGTGGTTTAGGAAATGAGCAGAAATGCAACTATTACCAGTGGATTAATGTGGTTTAGGATAAGAACACACATGCAATGACTCTAGTTGATCAATGTGGTTTAGGAAAAGAACACACATGCAATGACTCAAGTGGATCCATGTGGTTTAGGAAAAGAACACACATGCAATGTCACAAGTGGATCCATGTGGTTTAGGAAAAGAGCACACATGCAATGACTCTAGTGGATCCACGTGGTTTAGGAAAAGAACACTCATGCAAATGTCACAAGTGGATCAATGTGGTTTAGGAAAATAACACACATGCAATGTCCCTAGTGGATCAATGTGGTTTTGGTAAAGAACAAACATGGAATGTCACTAGTGAATCCATGTGGTTTAGGAAAAGAACACACATGCAATGACTCTAGTGGATCTATATGGTTTAGGAAAAGAACACACATGCAAATGTCACCAGTGGATGAATGTGGATTAGGAAAAAACACACATGCAATGTCACAGTGGATCAATGTGGTTTACGAAAAGAACACAAATGCAATGTCACCAGTGGATCCATGTGGTTCAGGAAAAGAACACACATACAATGTCACAAGTGGATCCATGTGGTTCAGGAAAAGAACACACATGCAATGTCACAAGTGGATTAATGTGGTTTAGGAAAAAGAACACACATGCACTGTCTCTAGTGGATCCATGTGGTTTAGGAAAAGATCACACATGCAATGTCATCGGTGGATCCATGTGGTTTAGGAAAAGAACACACATGCAATGTCTCTAGTGGATCCATGTGGTTCAGGAAAAGGAGACACATGCAATGTCACTAGTGGATCAATGTGGTTTAGGAAAAGAACACACATGCAATGTCTCCAGTGGATCCATGTGTGTAGCATCCCAATTGTCTAACAATTGCAATGCTACTAGCCTAGTCTATATATATGCTACTTCCTACATATAATTGTTGCATCATAATTATATCATGCTCATATCATCATGCCTCCTTGCATTTGAGCATCATATAAAACCCTTTTTGTTTTGGTCCTTCTCTCATATGCATTGTAAATTGTATTTGCCTCTTGATATTGTATTTGGTTGTTGATATATTGTTTAAATGCCCAAGTTGAGTTGGGGGCATATCTTTTATTAACTCCACCACCTTTCTTGTCATCACCCCATCATTCCACCATTCCACCATATATGAGCATTGCAACTTATTTGGTTTTACCTCTAGCTCATATGTGTTTGTGTGGATCCATTCTATCTCCACATGCTCTCATATATGCACCATATTGTTTTCACATAATTGGTTTATGAGAGCCACATGGCCACCTTTGCATGCCTTGTGAGTGGAACCTTTTCCTAGCTTCCATATGGGTTGTTTTGGGGATATTAAATACCTAGTGGCATATACACACTAGCATGTCCCATTTTATTCCAAACATGGCCATCTCCAACTACTCCACATGGGGCATCCTTTCATTTCTTTTGCTTGGATTTATTCCACCTTTGGAAATGCAAATGAACAATGCCATGTTTAATATTATTGTTTTCACAAGAATCAACATGGTATTAAATATTTTGCATGGGCCATGCAAGTGCCACCTTTTCCAGTATTTGGTTTTATTCGAATTCTTGAGTGGTTCATCTCTCATCTCTCTCTCTTTTCTTCACCCCCTCTCCTTTTCTCCACCATCCATGCATGAGCATGTGGTTCCTATCTAAACCCCAACCATCACCCTCTCTTCTTACCCTCTCCTTCACCCATGCCGAGGTGCCCCTCCCCTACCATGCAGGCCCCACCTAGCTACCTACTCCCCTGGCCTACCTAGCTAGCCCCACTAGCCCACCTGGTCACCCAGGTCCCACACCCCTCTACCCAACCCTAGTACCAAGCCTAGCCCGAGCCACCCATCCCTCTACCCTAGCTAAACCGAGCCTCCCCCTCTCCTTTTCTCTCTGCCACAAGGGGCACCCGAGCCAGACCCCTCCTCCACCGTCCCTGCCGTCCCCACCTGCCAGCTCCCCTTCACCACCTCTCCTGCCTCGCCTTTGCCCAAGCACGTGAGTAGGAGAGGAGGAAAAGGTGGCCGAGCCACCTTACATCTACCTGCTCCCCCGCACCCCTCCTCTCTCCTTTCATTCCCCTCTTCTCGCCTCTGGCCTCTCCCAGATCCGCCCAGGGCCTCGCCTTCTTCTCCCCTTCCTCTCCACCACCGTCTACCCCCAACGCCGGCCACCGTCTGCTCCAACCACGTTGCGCCGATCCAGCCAACGAGCGCGACGAGGAGGTGATCGAGAAGGACGAGGAGGCTTCTGCCGTCAAGAATCCCGGCCGAGGAGGAGGGCTGAGCCGAGAACGTCAAGCCGACCGAAACCCTAATCCGCCCGGCGTCATTGCCGATCCATCGTCGCCGACCCGATCCAACACCGCCAACCATCTCTCGGTGAGCTGTTCCACCTCCTAGACACCCCCTTTTGGCCGATCCCTCCCTAGCGCCGCCGTCTTTTCCGCCGAACGCCGTCGATGCGTCGGGTTTGCTGTTGTCTGCAACCTCCCCGCACCACACCAGCCTCATCTAGCCTGCGTCCGATCGTCTAGCACCAACCCAGACCTGCCGCAGTGGCTCCGCCCTCTGCGTGCAAGCCCAGGTCGTGGGCTCGAGCCCCCGCGTCGCGTCCCACGCCCTGTCGAGCACCAATCGATCGGCAGAGAGCAGAGGAAGATCCACAGTGCGCGTCGTCCGTTTTGCAGAAAACCCCTCCTCTAGTTTTTGCCTCAACCCGCGGTACGCAGAGCCCACCCGCCAGCCTCTCTGTAAGTTTTGCAGGACACCCCCTAGACTTTATCAACCTTAACCCGCACTCCCTGGGATCCGCCGCGTGTCACGCCCCGGCTGGCGCGCCCGCGGGTGGGTCCGCGTGAGCCGTGGCCCCACCTGTCATTCGCTTGGGCTAGACTAGGCCGCGGTGTAAAATGTTTTCTGCGTGCTGTGGAGTCCCAGTCCGCAGCTGGCCCACCCGTCAGCGGCTGGGTCTGGTATCTTCCTGAGTGAGAAAAGTTTCTGTCTAATTCTGTTTTAATTCAAATCTTTTCAAATTAATTCAAATTCAAAATTCAAATCTGTTTTATAATAACTTTTAAAATATAAATCCAAATAATGCAAATAATATATGTTTTCAAATCAGGAAAATGTGAGGAATTCAAATATGCCATCTAAAATATATTTTGAACATGTAAAATTCCAAGTTGATTTAAATTACATTAAAATGCCCTTTTGTCTTAATTAATTAATAACTTTTGTTTTATAACTCCAAATTTAACAAATAATATGTCTAAAATGATTAGCTCGACGAGACCTTTCTGTTTATGCATTCAATGTTTTTGTTTTGCAGCATGCATCATATAAATATATTGTATACAGCAACTAATATGAGGATAAAATGGGGCCAAAACTCAATAAAATGATTTATTCTTGTATTCCACACTCACCCATGCCATGCTACTTCATTGCCATGCAAACTGTGCATCATTCATCATGGCATGATTGTTTGCTTGATGCATTTTATTCATATGCTTATGCACTTTATTTATGTTGGCCCTTGTTTGTTTGGTTCTTCTCCGAATAGACGCTGAGCAGGGGATATATCAAGAGAACCAAGAGCACTACCCAGATCCATCCCTTGCTTCAACTGAGCTGCCAGGCAAGCACTACCACATGCTTGCATACATATAGTACCTATTGCCTCTATCTTACTCTTGCATCATTGAGTCGCGATTGCATTAAACTGAATCCCAAGTATTGCATAGCCTTTACTTTTAAACCCCACCGAAGCATGTTCCTCCATCCCATGAGCCTTACTACAGGAGTTGTATGAGCCATGCGAGTCGTAGAACAACATGAGTAGGGTATGTGAGTGTCTAATGGATAACGAGGTACCTATACAACTTAATCTGAGTAGTAATGGGATAACTATTGAAAGTGGCATCGGTGAGCCATATTCGCTATTTGTTTTTTCAGGCTCACTTGTGTCCCGTAGGACCCCGAGTACTTGATTCCTGTTCCTTGAATATTCGCGCTATCCACATCCGGGAGGCTTATGAACCCCCCTGAGCCAGAGCTTGATTCATTCTTATTTCTTGGGGCCACAAACTAGTTTGAGGATTTATTTACTATCCTGTACTTATGCCATGATTTACTGCCTTATTTAAATTGTGCAGTAACGCATTTATCTTATTTAGGTAAGCGGAGTTCATGTATCGACAAGTCCAATCACATTTTCGGGTTCCCAGTCGTTTACAGCCATTGACGCAAACCTTGAGTCCGTCTCGGAGTCGGCCAACTTCGTCGCAGGTAGCTTAATGGGGTGGCCCCCTGAAATATTTCTGAATCCTGTGATCGCTTTGTCGTGACTGCCTCGTTGGGTTTTGATTTGGTTTTTCCGAGGTTGATCGAGTGTGTGTTGCTATTTGTGCACCTCAGGTAAAACTTTCTGAAAGCCGTGTCCGCGATTATGGACGACTTGGAGCACAGTTTCTCGATCATAGACAAGCATAACTAAAGTACCGCTTTTGATTTGACTAAGTAACTGACTAGTAAATAGTGCAACACTCATGGAATGGATAATAAAACTGCCAACGGATGGGGGGTTGTTCGTCCGCTTCCTCGTCGGTAAGCGAGGAGGAGGATGGATCTGTTAAGATTACCATTATAACTGTTGTTATTAATTCACGGACATCCGTCTATCTCTGGTTAGGCGGATGGTTAGCGAGTATCTATAGAATTGCTAGGGTTTATCTTTTGCTGCAATTGCGTCACCCCAGGTTGTGTCCCCTTTAGAGGCATAAAGACTTGCTGAGTACCCCTAGGGTCTCACACGATAAATTATTGGTTCAGATGAACAGGTACACTCGCAAGATGGATACTGGGTGGAAGAGACGGACGATGTGGGCAACGATCATTCGGTGTAGAGATTCCGGGAACGGGGATCCGTGAGATCTGTGGGCGGGATGTGTTTATTTACGGGGCATCTTATGCCGATTTGCTTCTTATCCGTACTCGGATTTTGTCTTCCGCTTCCGCCTGATACTCTGATGTTTGATGTATGAGGAGATATCCTAAACTATTATATCTATCTAGGATATTTGGATCTTGCCGTATGGCGTTGCTATATTTCCTTTCTTTTTAGATGGAATGGCTCTGATGTACTATTGTATGGTGGCTTGCATACATACTCATTTGTGTATGTAGTTGATCCCTTCGCCTGCCAATTACGCCGCCCGTTCTTGTCCCGATGTTTGGAAATGGTTGGGACGGCCGAAAGGTCTACCTGTGAGTGGCATTTGGGCCCCACCGTACTATTTCAACCATTTCTGCTCATCCAGGCTTGTAACTAGGAGCGTAATTCACCGAGGTAGTTACAATTGGTATCAGAGCCATCCCGCCCTTCAGGGTCTCAGCCAAATGGTCGTTGTCTGTCTAGCAAATATTTTGGTAGTTATGTATACTAGGGAAGAACAAAACGCGAGAGTAGGACTGCTTCCACTTTTCTTCTTACCCACCCACCCACCTTTTCTGGTAAGGAAGTGTAACGTTTTCAACCCTCTTCTAAAATTCAAACTAGGATTCACGTGTTCTGGGTTTCCGTAGTACCATAGAAAGTGTGTGTGTGTGTGTGTAATTCCTTGTCTATCTGTTGCATCCAACATGTTATCTCTATCTGCCTTTGGTTATCAACTGTTGGTACGTTCCATACTGACAGGTTTTTGAAAACCGGCGCGATCTATCTGACTCCTTGATAACCGGTGCCATCTTCTTAAGGGTGTCCTTCCTTCTAGCAACTCCACATTCTGTGAAACCATCAGTTGCTAATCTCTGCCTGATAAGTGATTTTGCGCATCTATTGCTATTTTAATGCCGAAAAATGCGGAAAATTTTTCTTTGATACATCTGTGTTTCCACACTCCTTTTCAGTCATGTGTGAAACATTATCTATCTCCCTTTTATCAGCATGTTCATGCTAACTCATTCTTTTGTCACCGGCGCTTAATCCTGGAGTTTCTTTTCATCTCCAATTCTCTTGGGCAAATTACATAACATGTGTCGATCCGATGCTGGTGATTGTAATTTTGCTCTCGGCATAGCTATATTCCACTCATGATAAGTGTCGATTGGAATATGGAAAAATGCTATCAACCCTATCCTCCAAATGGTGACGGTTATCTCCTGTGATTTTGAGTACACCGTGATCATATCTATGCATATTCAAGCATCTTTGGCAATCCAGAGTTTCTCAAGCACTACGGTGGTCTATCATCTGTTTATCATGCTTCACATCTTTTTGGAACCCCATATCTGCAAAATTCTCTTTGAGACGAGGGAATTGCATCTTTTCGTCTCTGGTAGCTTTGCTTGAGGTATGAGCTATCATCGTTTCTTTATCCAAGATCTCCTTATCTTTGTAACCGGTGATCCGATCGACAATGTGAATCAGGTGGCATCCCTCTTTCTTCCGAAGGACCAGATAATCTATCCTTCCAGTGCATCTTCTTCAACACGAACCCGTGCTCTTAATATTGATCTTTCAAAGAGCGTTGAGCTCAGAAAGTGTTTCGAGCATTTGTTCGTTTCTTTCGCCTCTTGAACTCGGTATTCTGGGAATATCCTGTTAATCCATGGTGGTATATGTTGATAATATGCTTGCCTATTCCATATCAATGGAAGAACATGGAAGATCATCTATGTATCTTTCTCTCAAGCTTCGAGAACACTGCCTGTGTGCAAAGCCTCAAAGTGAGGATTCTGACTTTTTGAAGTCACCTATCTTGGCCACGTCCTTCTGCTAAATAGATCGCTTCAATTCTGGAATCAACAAGTTAATTGTTAATTCCACCCTCCATCTTCAGTCAAACCCGGAGTTTTTCCTTGTTAGCAAGTTATCATCGTCGTTCCGCTAAAGATCTTCCTCAAGACTGCTAAACCTCTCTCAATCTTTTCAAGAACAACATGGAGTTCTTTTCACCTCTATCTCGTTAAGTAATCTCTTGAAACCCTCTCGCTCTATCGTCTATGCTCAATCCACCGGAGGCCATGAAGACCTTCCAGACCTCGTATTCCTTCTGTTCAAGTTGGTGCTATCTTTTCTGTAGCTGTTGAATCTTGCAGTTGTTCTCCGTAACCTTCCTTCATATCTTTCCAGTGGCTTGGTACTCCCGACATGACGACAACATCATCATCTTTATCTATCTTGAATCTGGAGAATCGTTTGCATCTATCCTTGTTTTCTAACGGCGTTCCATGAGCGCTTCTTGTCAATACCTTCAGTCTGTTTCGGTAGTTGGGTTGCATGGTTTTCCTATTCATGTGCGGAGTAATGCTTTGAGTGCGGGATGGAGTAGCTACCATACCACTACTCTTATCATTCGCTCTTGTACATTGAATTGGTAAATTAATGTGATTTCACTCATTCCACGGAAGTTAGAAGTGGCCTTTATCTCTTGATACTTTTACTTCCGTCCTTGTTTTCCGGAGTGCTCTCTCGAAGAAAGTAATCAATAATCTCTTGTTGATGGTCTGTCTATTCTAGATGGAGAAAAATCTTCAATTACCTGGTGGAAACAGACGCAAACTCTTATCTATCCTCGTCTTTCTACCGGTGCTTGACATCCCCAAACAAGATGGAAGGAAACTATCTCTCTTTGTTCCATCAATTCGTTTTCTGTGGTAAAGCCAGTTATGGTTGATGCCATTAGCCGCAAATCTATTGCGTTAGCCTCAAGGCTAAAGAAAGCAATAAGTATCTCTACAATAAACTCCAGATCCTCCATATTCCTTGCTTCTCGGGATTCCACCATAATCTGGCTTCACATCCGTCTCTAGAAGTTATATCCGCGCACCTCAATTGCGTGATCCTTTGGGCTCTTACCGGCGCAAGAAGAATCTAATCCGACCATGTCTAACTAAATCTTTCTGCTGATATCAAGGGACTCTATTGTTTGGAGGCAATATTGTTTCCGCACTTCATTTCTCAATCCGAGAGAAGATACGATGCTATTGTCATAGTGGTTCAAAACCTCTCCAATCTAGCTCTTTTTCTTCCGGCGACACAAAGGTCCATCCTCTCTAGTATCGGTAAATCTCTAATCTTAACGGTGTGTCTTTCTTTATCCATGATACATCATCTTTTCCTTTTCTTTCACAAGTGGTTCTAGTCTTTTATCTTGTTTCTCGAAAACCGGAGCTATGTTCATCCTATCCTTCTTGTCTCACGACAATCCTTCAACTCTTCTAAACCGTTGTTTCTCAAGCAAAACGCAAGACTCGCAACAAGTCTAGCAAGTTTTGCAAGGTGTAGCGGTCGCACCATTCCGTTGTTCATCAACTTGGGAACGTGAGGGTCACCTTCCCAACACACCGCCTCCTTGTGTTGTTTTCTTTTTCCTAGGAATCTCGGGGCGAGATTCTTGTTTAGTGGGGGAGAGTTGTAGCATCCCAATTGTCTAACAATTGCAATGCTACTAGCCTAGTCTATATATATGATACTTCCTACATATAATTGTTGCATCATAATTATATCATGCTCATATCATCATGCCTCCTTGCATTTGAGCATCATATAAAACCCTTTTTGTTTTGGTCCTTCTCTCATATGCATTGTAAATTGTATTTGCCTCTTGATATTGTATTTGGTTGTTGATATATTGTTTAAATGCCCAAGTTGAGTTGGGGGCATATCTTTTATTAACTCCACCACCTTTCTTGTCATCACCCCATCATTCCACCATATATGAGCATTGCAACTTATTTGGTTTTACCTCTAGCTCATATGTGTTTGTGTGGATCCATTCTATCTCCACATGCTCTCATATATGCACCATATTGTTTTCACATAATTGGTTTATGAGAGCCACATGGCAACCTTTGCATGCCTTGTGAGTGGAACCTTTTCCTAGCTTCCATATGGGTTGTTTTGGGGATATTATCATGTTGAGATATTTTGGGCTTACTAAATACCTAGTGGCATATACACACTAGCATGTCCCATTTTATTCCAAACATGGCCATCTCCAACTACTCCACATGGGGCATCCTTTCATTTCTTTTGTTTGGCTTTATTCCACCTTTGGAAATGCAAATGAACAATGCCATGTTTAATATTATTGTTTTCACAAGAATCAACATGGTATTAAATATTTTGCATGGGCCATGCAAGTGCCACCTTTTCCAGTATTTGGTTTTATTTGAATTCTTGAGTGGTTCATCTCTCATCTCTCTCTCTTTTCTTCACCCCCTCTCCTTTTCTCCACCATCCATGCATGAGCATGTGGTTCCTATCTAAACCCCAACCATCACCCTCTCTTCTTACCCTCTCCTTCACCCATGCCGAGGTGCCCCTCCCCTACCATGCAGGCCCCACCTAGCTACCTACTCCCCTGGCCTACCTAGCTGGCCCCACTAGCCCACCTGGTCACCCTGCTCCCACACCCCTCTACCCAACCCTAGTACCAAGCCTAGCCCGAGCCACCCATCCCTCTACCCTAGCTAAACCGAGCCTCCCCCTCTCCTTTTCTCTCTGCCACAAGGGGCACCCGAGCCAGACCCCTCCTCCACCGTCCCTGCCGTCCCCACCTGCCAGCTCCCCTTCACCACCTCTCCCTGCTCCTGCCCCTGCCCAAGCACGTGAGTAGGAGAGGAGGAAAAAGGTGGCCGAGCCACCTTTTACATCTACCTGCTCCCCACGGCACCCCTCTCCTCTCCCGTCCCTATCTACCCCCCTCTCTCGCCTCTGGCCTCTCCCAGATCCGCCCAGGGCCTCGCCTTCTTCTCCCCTTCCTCTCCACCACCGTCTACCCCCAACGCCGGCCACCGTCTGCTCCAACCACGCTGCGCCGATCCAGCCAACGAGCGCGACAAGGAGGTGATCGAGAAGGACGAGGAGGCTTCTCTGCTTCGTCCAGTAACCGTCAGCGAGGAGGAGGAGGGCTGGAGCCAGAGAACGTCGCGAAGCCGACCCCGAAACCCTAATCCGCCCGGCGTCTGCCTCGCTGTCGATCCACTGCTCGCCGACCCGATCCAACACCGCCAACCATCTCTCGGTGAGCTGTTCCACCTCCTAGACACCCCCTTTTGGCCGATCCCGCCCTAGCGCCGCCGTATTTTCCGTCGAACGCCGTCGGTGCGTCGGGTTTGCTGTTGTCTGCAACCTCCCCGCGCCACACCAGCCTCATCTAGCCTGCGTCCGATCGTCTAGCACCAACCCAGACCTGCCGTAGTGGCTCCGCCCTCCGCGCGCAAGCCCAGGTCGCGGGCTCGAGCCCCCGCGTCGCGTCCCGTGCCCTGTCGAGCACCGATCGATTGGCAGAGAGCAGAGGAAGATCCACAGTGCGCGTCGTCCGTTTTGCAGAAAACCCCTCCTCTAGTTTTTGCCTCAACCCGCGGTACGCAGAGCCCACCCGCCAGCCTCTCTGTAAGTTTTGCAGGACACCCCCTAGACTTTATCAACCTTAACCCGCGCTCGATCCCAGGATCACGCCGAGTGATGGTCGCCTGGTGGTCACGTGAGCGTGGCCCCACCTGTCATTCGCTTGGGCTAGACTAGGCCGCGGTGTAAAATGTTTTCTGTATGTGGAGTCCTGATCCACAGCTGGCCCACCGTCGGGTGGTGCAGGTATCACTGAGTGAGAAAAGTTTCTGTCTAATTCTGTTTCAATTCAAATCTTTTCAAATTAATTCAAATTCAAAATTCAAATCTGTTTTATAATAACTTTTAAAATATAAATCCAAATAATGCAAATAATATATGTTTTCAAATCAGGAAAATGTGAGGAATTCAAATATGCCATCTAAAATATATTTTGAACATGTAAAATTCCAAGTTGATTTAAATTACATTAAAATGCCCTTTTGTCTTAATTAATTAATAACTTTTGTTTTATAACTCCAAATTTAACAAATAATATGTCTAAAATGATTAGCTCGACGAGACCTTTCTGTTTATGCATTCCATGTTTTTGTTTTGCAGCATGCATCATATAAATATATTGTATACAGCAACTAATATGAGGATAAAATGGGGCCAAAACTCAATAAAATGATTTATTCTTGTATTCCACACTCACCCATGCCATGCTACTTCATTGCCATGCAAACTGTGCATCATTCATCATGGCATGATTGTTTGCTTGATGCATTTTATTCATATGCTTGTGCACTTTATTTATGTTGGCCCTTGTTTGTTTGGTTCTTCTCCAAATAGACGTTGAGCAGGGGATATATCAAGAGAACCAGGAGCACTACCCAGATCCATCCCTTGCTTCAACTGAGCTGCCAGGCAAGCACTACCACATGCTTGCATACATATAGTACCTATTGCCTCTATCTTACTCTTGCATCATTGAGTCGCGATTGCATTAAAATGAATCCCAAGTATTGCATAGCCTTTACTTTTAAACCCCACCGAAGCATGTTCCTCCATCCCATGAGCCTTACTACAGGAGTTGTATGAGCCATGCGAGTCGTAGAACAGCATGAGTAGGGTATGTGAGTGTCTAATGGATAACAAGGTAACTATACAACTTAATCTGAGTAGTAATGGGATAACTAATGAAAGTGGCATCGGTGAGCCATATTCGCTATTTGGTTTTTCAGGCTCACTTGTGTCCCGTAGGACCCCGAGTACTTGATTCCTGTTCCTTGAATATTCACGCTATCCACATCCGGTAGGCTTATGAACCCCCCTGAGCCAGAGCTTGATTCATTCTTATTTCTTGGGGCCACAAACTAGTTTGAGGATTTATTTACTATCCTGTACTTATGCCATGCTTTACTGCCTTATTTAAATTGTGCGAGGTACGCTTTGTCTTTATTTAGGTAAGCGGAGTGTTTTATGGTATCGACAAGCCCAGTCCACATTTTCGGTTCCCAATCGTTTACAGCCATTGACGCAAACCTTGAGTCCGTCTCGAGTCGGCCAACTTCGTCATGGTAGCTTAATGGGGTGGCCCCCTGAAATATTTCTGAATCCTGTGATCGCTTTGTCGTGAATGCCTCGTTGGGTTTTGATTTGGTTTTTCCGAGGTTGATCGAGTGTGTGTTGCTATTTTGCACCCCTGCAGGGTAAAACTTTCTGAAAGCCGTGTCCGCGGTTATGGACGACTTGGAGCACAGTTTCTCGATCATAGACAAGCATAACTAAAGTACCACTTTTGATTTGACTAAGTAACTGACTAGTAAATAGTGCAACACTCATGGAATGGATAATAAAACTGCCAACGGATGGGGGGTTGTTCGTCCGCTTCCTCGTCGGTGAGCGAGGAGGAGGATGGATCTGTTAAGATTACCATTATAACTGTTGTTATTAATTCACGGACATCCGTCTATCTCTGGTTAGGCGGATGGTTAGCGAGTATCTATAGAATTGCTAGGGTTTATCTTTTGCTGCAATTCGTCACCCCAGGTTGTGTCCCTTTAGAGGCATAAAGACTTGTTGAGTACCCTAGGGTCTCACACGATAAATTATTGGTTCGGATGAACAGGTACACTCGCAAGATGGATCTTTGGGTGGAAGAGACGGACGATGTGGGCAACGATCATTCGGTGTAGAGATTCCGGAACGGGATCCGTGAGATCTGGGCGGATGTGTTTATTTACGGGCATCTTATGCCGATTTGCTTCTTATCCGTACTTGGATTTTGTCTTCCGCTCACCGATACTCGATGTTTGATGTATGAGGAGATATCCTAAACTATTATATCTATCTAGGATATTTGGATCTTGCCGTATGGCGTTGCTATATTTCCTTTCTTTTTAGATGGAATGGCTCTGATGTACTATTGTATGGTGGCTTGCATACATACTCATTTGTGTATGTAGTTGATCCCTTCGCCTGCCGATTACGCCGCCCGTTCTTGTCCCGATGTTTGGAAATGGTTGGGACGGCCGAAAGGTCTACCTGTGAGTGGCATTTGGGCCCCACCGTACTATTTCAACCATTTCTGCTCATCCAGGCTTCTAACTAGGAGCGTAATTCACCGAGGTAGTTACAATGTGGTTCAGGATAAGAACACACATGCAATGACTCCAGTGGATCCATGTGGTTCAGGAAAAGAACACACATGAGAACACACATGTACTGACTCTAGTGGAAACGTGGTTTAGGAAAAGAACACACATGCAAATGTCACTACTAGATCCATATGGTTTAGGAAAAAACACACATGAAATGACTCCAGTGGATCCATGTGGTTCAGGAAAAGAACACACATGCAATGTCACAAGTGGATTAATGTGGTTTTGGAAAAGAACACACATGCAATGTCTCTAGTGGATCCATGTGATTTAGGAAAAGAACACACGTGCAATGACTCTAGTGGATCTATATGGTTTAGGAAAAGAACACACATTCAAATGTCACCAGTGGATCAATGTGGTTTAGGAAAAGAACACACATGCAATGTCACTAGTGGATCAATGTGGTTTAGGAAAAGAATACACATGCGATGTCACTAGTGGATCCATGTGGTTCAGGAAAAGAACATACATGCAATGTCACCAGTGGATCCATGTGGTTTAGGAAAAGAACACACATGCAATGTCACAAGTGGATTAATGTGGTTTAGGAAACGAACACACATACAATGTCTCTAGTGGATCCATGTGGTTTAGGAAAATAACACACATGCAATGTCACCGGTGGATCCATGCGGTTTAGTAAAAGAATACACATGCAATGTCTCTAGTGGATCCATGTGGTTCAGCAAAACGAGACACATGCAATGTCACAAGTGGATCAATGTGGTTTAGGAAAAGAACACACATGCAATGTCTCTAGTGGAACCATAGGGTTTATGAAAAGAACACACATGCAAATGTCATTAGTGGATCGATGTGGTTTAGGAAAAGAACACACATGCAATGTCTCAAGTGGATCCATGTGGGTCGGGATAAGAACACACTTGCAATGTCACTAGTGGATCTATGTGGTTTAGTAAAAGATGACACATGTAGTGACTCAAGTGGATAACGTGGTTGAGTAAAAGAACACACCTGCAAATGTCACTAGTGGATCCATGTGGTTTAGGAAAGAACACACATGGAATGACCCCAAGAGGATCCATGTGGTTCAGGAAAAGAACACACATGTAATGTCACCAGAGGATCAATGTGGTTTAGGAAAAGAACACACATGCAATGTCTCTAGTCGATCCATGGGGTTCAGGAAAAGAACACACATGCAAATGTCACTAGTGGATCAATGTGGTTTAGCAAAAGAACACACATGCAATGTCTCTAGTGTATCCATGTGTTTCAGGAAAATTACACACATCCTACATCACTACTTCATCAATGTGGTTTAGGAAAAGAGCACACATGCAAATGACTGCAATGGATACATGTAGTTTAGGAAAATAACACACATGCAAATGTCACTAGTGGATCCATGTGGTTTTGGAAAAGAACACACATGCAATGACTACAGTGGATCTATCTAATTTAGGAAAAGAACACACATGCAATGTCACCAGTGGATCCATGTAGCTTAGGAAAAGAACACACATGAAATGACTCTAGTGGATCATGTGGTTTAAGAAAAGAACACACATGCAATGTCACCAGTGGATCAATGTGGTTTCGGAAAAGAACAAACATGGAATGTCACTAGTGGATCCAAATGGTTCAAGAAAAGAACACACATGCAATGTCACTAGTGGATCCATGTGGTTTAGGAAAATAACGCACATGCAATGACTAGTGGATCTATATGGTTTAGGAAAAGAACACACATGCAAATGTCACCAGTAGATCAATGTGGGTTAGGAAAAGAACACACATGCAATGTCACCAGTGGATCAATGTGGTTTAGGAAAAGAACACACATGTAATGTCACCAGTGGATCCATGTGGTTCAGGAAAAGAACACACATGCAATGCCACAAGTGGATCCATGTGGTTCAGGAAAAGAACACGCATGCAATGTCATAAGTGGATTAATGTGGTTTAGGAAAAAGAACACACGTGCACTGTCTCTAGTGGATCCATGTGGTTTAGGAAAAGAACACACATCCAATGTCATCGGTGGATCCATGTGGTTTAGGAAAAGAACACACATGCAGTGCCTCTAGTGGTTCCATGTTGTTCAGGAAAAGGAGACGCATGCAATGTCACTAGTGGATCAATGTGGTTTAGGAAAAGAACACACATGCAATGTCTCCATCCATGTGGTTGGATAAGAACACACATGCAATGTCACTAGTGGATCTATATGGTTTAGTAAAAGAACACACATGTAGTGACTCTAGTGGACAACATGGTTCAGAAAAGAACACACATGCAAATGTCACTACTGGATCCATATGGTTTAGGAAAAAACACACATGCAATGACTCCAGTGGATCCACGTGGTTCAGGAAAAGAACATACATGTAATGTCACAAGTGGATTAATGCGGTTTAGGAAAAGAAAACACATGCAATGTCTCTAGTGGATCCATGTGGTTTAGGAAAAGAACACACATGCATTGTCTCTAGTGGATCCATCTGGTTTAGGAAAAGAACATACATGCAATTTCACTAGTGGATCCATGTGGTTTAGGAAAAGAACACACATGCAATGTCTCTAGTGGATCCATGTAGTATCGGAAAAGAACACACATGCAAATGTCACCAGTGGATCCATCTGGTTTAGTAAAAGAACACACATGTAGTGACTCTAGTGGAAACGTGGTTTAGGAAAAGAACACACATGCAAATGTCACTACTAGATCCATATGGTTTAGGAAAAAACACACATGAAATGACTCCAGTGGATCCATGTGGTTCAGGAAAAGAACACACATGCAATGTCACAAGTGGATTAATGTGGTTTTGGAAAAGAACACACATGCAACGTCTCTAGTGGATCCATGTGATTTAGGAAAAGAACACACGTGCAATGACTCTAGTGGATCTATATGGCTTAGGAAAAGAACACACATTCAAATGTCACCAGTGGATCAATGTGGTTTAGGAAAAGAACACACATGCAATGTCACTAGTGGATCAATGTGGTTTAGGAAAAGAATACACATGCGATGTCACTAGTGGATCCATGTGGTTTAGGAAAAGAACATACATGCAATGTCACTAGTGGATCCATGTGGTTTAGGAAAAGAACACACATGCAATGTCACAAGTGGATTAATGTGGTTTAGGAAACGAACATACATACAATGTCTCTAGTGGATCCATGTGGTTTAGGAAAATAACACACATGCAATGTCACCGGTGGATCCATGCGGTTTAGTAAAAGAATACACATGCAATGTCTCTAGTGGATCCATCTGGTTCAGCAAAACGAGACACATGCAATGTCACAAGTGGATCAATGTGGTTTAGGAAAAGAACACACATGCAATGTCTCTAGTGGATCCATAGGGTTTATGAAAAGAACACACATGCAAATGTCATTAGTGGATCGATGTGGTTTAGGAAAAGAACACACATGCAATGTCTCAAGTGGATCCATGTGGGTCGGGATAAGAACACACTTGCAATGTCACTAGTGGCTATGTGGTTTAGTAAAAGATGACACATGTAGTGACTCAAGTGGATAACGTGGTTGAGTAAAAGAACATACATGCAAATGTCACTAGTGGATCCATGTGGTTTAGGAAAGAACACACATGGAATGACCCCAAGAGGATCCATGTGGTTCAGGAAAAGAACACACATGCAATGTCACCAGAGGATCAATGTGGTTTAGGAAAAGAACACACATGCAATGTCTCTAGTCGATCCATGGGGTTCAGGAAAAGAACACACATGCCAATGTCACTAGTGGATCAATGTGGTTTAGCAAAAGAACACACATGCAATGTCTCTAGTGTATCCATGTGTTTCAGGAAAATTACACACATCCTACGTCACTACTTCATCAATGTGGTTTAGGAAAAGAGCACACATGCAAATGACTGCAATGGATACATGTAGTTTAGGAAAATAACACACATGCAAATGTCACTAGTGGATCCATGTGGTTTTGGAAAAGAACACACATGCAATGACTACAGTGGATCTATCTAATTTAGGAAAAGAACACACATGCAATGTCACCGGTGGATCCATGTAGCTTAGGAAAAGAACACACATGAAATGACTCTAGTGGATCATGTGGTTTAAGAAAAGAACACACATGCAATGTCACCAGTGGATCAATGTGGTTTCGGAAAAGAACAAACATGGAATGTCACTAGTGGATCCAACTGGTTCAAGAAAAGAACACACATGCAATGTCACTAGTGGATCCATGTGGTTTAGGAAAATAACGCACATGCAATGACTCTAGTGGATCTATATGGTTTAGGAAAAGAACACACATGCAAATGTCACCAGTAGATCAATGTGGGTTAGGAAAAGAACACACATGCAATGTCACCAGTGGATCAATGTGGTTTAGGAAAAGAACACACATGCAATGTCACCAGTGGATCCATGTGGTTCAGGAAAAGAACACACATGCAATGCCACAAGTGGATCCATGTGGTTCAGGAAAAGAACACGCATGCAATGTCATAAGTGGATTAATGTGGTTTAGGAAAAAGAACACACATGCACTGTCTCTAGTGGATCCATGT
Organism: Avena insularis; assembly: GCA_023614405.1. Taxonomy (NCBI): domain Eukaryota; kingdom Viridiplantae; phylum Streptophyta; class Magnoliopsida; order Poales; family Poaceae; genus Avena; species Avena insularis. The sequence goes on from CM042688.1 coordinate 245,446,931, forward strand.
GGTTTAGGAAAAGAACACACATCCAATGTCATCGGTGGATCCATGTGGTTTAGGAAAAGAACACACATGCAGTGCCTCTAGTGGTTCCATGTTGTTCAGGAAAAGGAGACACATGCAATGTCACTAGTGGATCAATGTGGTTTAGGAAAAGAACACACATGCAATGTCTCCAGATCCATGTGGTTCAGGATAAGAACACACATGCAATGTCACTAGTGGATCTATATGGTTTAGTAAAAGAACACACATGTAGTGACTCTAGTGGACAACATGGTTCAGGAAAAGAACACACATGCAAATGTCACTACTGGATCCATATGGTTTAGGAAAAAACACACATGCAATGACTCCAGTGGATCCACGTGGTTCAGGAAAAGAACATACATGTAATGTCACAAGTGGATTAATGCGGTTTAGGAAAAGAAAACACATGCAATGTCTCTAGTGGATCCATGTGGTTTAGGAAAAGAACACACATGCATTGTCTCTAGTGGATCCATCTGGTTTAGGAAAAGAACATACATGCAATTTCACTAGTGGATCCATGTGGTTTAGGAAAAGAACACACATGCAATGTCTCTAGTGGATCCATGTAGTATCGGAAAAGAACACACATGCAAATGTCACCAGTGGATCCATCTGGTTTAGTAAAAGAACACACATGTAGTGACTCTAGTGGAAACGTGGTTTAGGAAAAGAACACACATGCAAATGTCACTACTAGATCCATATGGTTTAGGAAAAAACACACATGAAATGACTCCAGTGGATCCATGTGGTTCAGGAAAAGAACACACATGCAATGTCACAAGTGGATTAATGTGGTTTTGGAAAAGAACACACATGCAACGTCTCTAGTGGATCCATGTGATTTAGGAAAAGAACACACGTGCAATGACTCTAGTGGATCTATATGGTTTAGGAAAAGAACACACATTCAAATGTCACCAGTGGATCAATGTGGTTTAGGAAAAGAACACACATGCAATGTCACTAGTGGATCAATGTGGTTTAGGAAAAGAATACACATGCGATGTCACTAGTGGATCCATGTGGTTTAGGAAAAGAACATACATGCAATGTCACTAGTGGATCCATGTGGTTTCGGAAAAGAACACACATGCAATGTCACAAGTGGATTAATGTGGTTTAGGAAACGAACATACATACAATGTCTCTAGTGGATCCATGTGGTTTAGGAAAATAACACACATGCAATGTCACCGGTGGATCCATGCGGTTTAGTAAAAGAATACACATGCAATGTCTCTAGTGGATCCATGTGGTTCAAAGAAACGAGACACATGCAATGTCACAAGTGGATCAATGTGGTTTAGGAAAAGAACACACATGCAATGTCTCTAGTGGATCCATAGGGTTTATGAAAAGAACACACATGCAAATGTCATTAGTGGATCGATGTGGTTTAGGAAAAGAACACACATGCAATGTCTCAAGTGGATCCATGTGGGTCGGGATAAGAACACACTTGCAATGTCACTAGTGGCTATGTGGTTTAGTAAAAGATGACACATGTAGTGACTCAAGTGGATAACGTGGTTGAGTAAAAGAACATACATGCAAATGTCACTAGTGGATCCATGTGGTTTAGGAAAGAACACACATGGAATGACCCCAAGAGGATCCATGTGGTTCAGGAAAAGAACACACATGCAATGTCACCAGAGGATCAATGTGGTTTAGGAAAAGAACACACATGCAATGTCTCTAGTCGATCCATGGGGTTCAGGAAAAGAACACACATGCCAATGTCACTAGTGGATCAATGTGGTTTAGCAAAAGAACACACATGCAATGTCTCTAGTGGATCCATGTGTTTCAGGAAAATTACACACATCCTACGTCACTACTTCATCAATGTGGTTTAGGAAAAGAGCACACATGCAAATGACTGCAATGGATACATGTAGTTTAGGAAAATAACACACATGCAAATGTCACTAGTGGATCCATGTGGTTTTGGAAAAGAACACACATGCAATGACTACAGTGGATCTATCTAATTTAGGAAAAGAACACACATGCAATGTCACCAGTGGATCCATGTAGTTTAGGAAAAGAACACACATGAAATGACTCTAGTGGATCATGTGGTTTAAGAAAAGAACACACATGCAATGTCACCAGTGGATCAATGTGGTTTCGGAAAAGAACAAACATGGAATGTCACTAGTGGATCCAACTGGTTAAAGAAAAGAACACACATGCAATGTCACCAGTGGATCCATGTGGTTTAGGAAAAGAACACACATGCAATGACTCTAGTGGATCTATATGGTTTAGGAAAAGAACACACATGCAAATGTCACTAGTGGATCAATGTGGGTTAGGAAAAGAACACACATGCAATGTCACCAGTGGATCAATGTGGTTTAGGAAAAGAACACACATGCAATGTCACCAGTGGATCCATGTGGTTCAGGAAAAGAACACACATGCAATGTCACAAGTGGATCCATGTGGTTCAGGAAAAGAACACACATGCAATGTCACAAGTGGATTAATGTGGTTTAGGAAAAAGAACACACATGCACTGTCTCTAGTGGATCCATGTGGTTTAGGAAAAGAACACACATCCAATGTCATCGGTGGATCCATGTGGTTTAGGAAAAGAACACACATGCAGTGTCTCTAGTGGTTCCATGTTGTTCAGGAAAAGGAGACACATGCAATGTCACTAGTGGATCAATGTGGTTTAGGAAAAGAACACACATGCAATGTCTCCAGATCCATGTGGTTCAGGATAAGAACACACATGCAATGTCACTAGTGGATCTATATGGTTTAGTAAAAGAACACACATGTAGTGACTCTAGTGGACAACATGGTTCAGGAAAAGAACACACATGCAAATGTCACTACTAGATCCATATGGTTTAGGAAAAAACACATATGCAATGACTCCAGTGGATCCACGTGGTTCAGGAAAAGAACATACATGTAATGTCACAAGTGGATTAATGCGGTTTAGGAAAAGAACACACATGCAATGTCTCTAGTGGATCCATGTGGTTTAGGAAAAGAACAGACATGCATTGTCTCTAGTGGATCCATCTGGTTTAGGAAAAGAACATACATGCAATTTCACTAGTGGATCCATGTGGTTTAGGAAAAGAACGCACATGCAATGTCTCTAGTGGATCCATGTGGTATCGTAAAAGAACACACATGCAAATGTCACCAGTGGATCCATGTGGTTTAGTAAAAGAACACACATGCAATGTCACCAGTGGATCTATGTGGTTTAGTAAAATAACAGATATGCAATGACTACAGGGGATCCGTTTGGTTTAGGAAAAGAACACACATGCAATGTCTCTAGTGGATCATTGTGGATTAGGAAAAGAACACACATGCAAATTTCACTAATGGATCAATGTGGTTTAGGAAAAGAACACACATGCAATGTGATGGGGATATGCCAAAGGGGGTATACCCAGCAGGACGTTCCGATTGGGCCGAAAGGCCTATGAGTGCGCCTGGAGGATGGCAACTGGACAACAACGAAAGGAGAAGCCTGGCGACTGGCGACTGGAGGCCTAGGAGCGTAACAGAAGCCCATTCGGATTAGGTCAAAACCTCCGAATCCTTATCTTGTTCGGTTGTAACTTGTAAACCCTAGCGAGGTGCTTCATATATAAACCTCCCTATGGTATCCTAAAGACTCACGTTCCATCATACACCCCTTCAAGCGACTCGCAGCCTAGTTGTCGAGCTTGCCACCCCTGTAACTCGGTCTCCGATAATCTAATCTAGCAGGAGTAGGTCTTTACCCTTCGGGGGGCCGAACCTAGGTAAACCCTTGTGCATCCGCCCCATCTCGCACCGTAGATGGCCGCCAACTCTTCCTCATGAAACATTCAATCGCTACCAGTGGCAGTGACTGCCGTGGCCATTTCCACGACAGTGGTGCCCACCGTGGGGCATAGCAGGACTAGCCTGAGTTCTATGGCGAGACCCTATTCGCCGATCGATTGGCCGCTCGCCACCGGCCACATGATCGCCATCGGCGGGATCTTACAGATCCTGCCCAGCAGCTACATCCCGGCGTCACGCCCGGTCACTCACGGCGCGGTGATGCCAGTCGCCTCCATCAACCTCTTCGTCGGCTTCACCGGCACCATCGACCCAGCTGCAACGGTGATCGTTGGTGGATCGCTGCCACACCGCGACCTGCTTTCGCAGGAGCAGGTTCGCTCAATCAGGAGCCTCGTCACCGAGTATGACTCGGCCACCAGCGACGCGGTCGAGACCAACGCCGCCACCAACGACGACGCCCTAAACAACGACGCCGACTCCGTGACCCCTGCCTCAGTCGACGGATCCATCACCGCCGCATCACGGGAGGACTCCATCACGCGAGTCTCCAACCCCGAGAACTTCGAGGACTCCTCCATCCTGGGGATCTTCGACTCTGATTCAGGCTCGGAGTCCCCTGAGGATTTTCGTGCCAGATCCAATCACTTCAACGTGATCTGCATGGCGGGCAGCACGGTCGCCCCACCAGATCCATTCGCCACGCTGATCCCGCCGACTGCGACGGCCACGGAGGTGGAGCAAGCCCGCATGCGGCTCGCGGAGGCGCAACGCAGCAAACTCGCCGAGCGCGAGAAATGCCGCCTTGAACGAGAGACGGCACGGTAGCTGTCGCTCTATCACCAACGCCGCATCAGGTCCCGCCTGAACTCCAACGTCCAGGGCCACGTCCTGAACTTCAACGACGAGAGCGACCCCGCACGTGTCGCCGAGCGCGATTACTGCGAGAACACGTCGCTAGGCGGAAGCAACCCCTCCACCACCCATGGGCCATGCGCCCCCGCCAGACCAACCACGGATCATCATCTCGCCTCAAGCCCGCGACGCCAATGGGTTACCATTATACTCTACCCCGATGGACAACGTCGTCACGGCCGACGCTGCAATCGCCAACCTCGACGTCCAAGGCAACGGCATGCTACAGATCCAGTATGCCAAGGCCCTACTCGTCAGGGCCATCGAGCAACAAGCTGCGGGAGTCGACCCGCGGGGACGGATGTACTCTCGCTCATCAGCAAGCAGGGCGGCATCAAGCGGCCACCCCACCATGGCCAATGCATTAACTTGCCCACCACCGTAGCCCCTGGCAAACCAACCGTGGTCCGCCAATCCCACGCTGTCCACCAACGAGCCGCGACCGGCGAATAACACGGTCGCTGCCAACGGGCAGCCCATCGATGCCCGCACGAACATCATCAACAACCAGGCGTGGCGGTTGCGCCAGCCCAACAACATAAGGCACACCCTCACCAACCGCGACGACCCGGAACCAAGAGGCTCACTCAGTCGAGTCAGGCCACAATGCTTCGGGCCCATGATTCGCGGGGAAAAATACCCCACCAACTTCAAGGCCCCCAAGGAGATCGAAAAGTACGACCCGACGTACGATACCGCTGTCTGGCTGGACACATACCTCATGGCAATGGGAATCGCAGGCCACACCGACCTGCTCGCCGCTCGCTACCTCCCCCTGATGATGGAGGGTGCGACCCGGCAATGGATCAACACGCTCCCCGTCGACAGCATAGATTCCAGGCAAGAAATGAGGGACGCGTTCGTCAGGCACTTCAAGGGTTCCTACACCCGCGCCACCACCATAGAACACCTGGAGCGATGCATCTAGGGACAACGCGAGTCGACTCGCCGCTGGATCCAAAGATGGCAAGAACTATGGATAAACGCCTCTGGCATCCACCCAGACACGGCGATACACTGCTTCAAGAACGCGTGCCGGTACGAACCCCTGGTCGCTAAGATCAAGAGGGTCTACCGGACGCTCGACAACATCCCAGACCCCCTCGAGATCGCCAGGTTCTATGCGGAGGAGGACCCTAACCAAGACTCCGACGACAAGTCAGGAGGAAGATGCCGCACCAGCATCCACGACAGCGGGCGTCTATGTGACATGCGCTACAGCAACACCCGTATCACCGGCAAGCGCCGCACGGACGAGCGAGCCGACTTCGTCTCCAACGCCAGCTACGGCCAGCGCGACTCCAACAACTACCGTCGGGACGGAGGAAACTACCGCGCCAACAACACGACGAGGCTGAAATTTGACCCTGCCACCCTGCTCAATCAGCCCTGCATCTACCATAGCAGGGAGGGGAAACCAGCCACCCACACCACCGCTGATTGCCACTCTCTCAAAGAGATCGAGAAGGCGAGACGAGCAAGGGAGGACCCCAACAACAACCCACCCCGGGACAACGGGAACGGCGGCGGCTTCGGCACGGCCGTCGGCTCGCTACACACCTTCACCCGACTCGGCACCAAGCGCGAGAGAAAGGTGCTCGCCCGCGCGGTCGCCGTCAATGCGGTGACTCAAGTCGACATCCCGCGCTTCCTCAACTGGTCCGAACAGAGTATCACTTGGAGTCGCCAGGACCACGCCCCCAGAATCGAGTACCCAGGGCGAGTCGCCCTGGTAGTCAGGCCCAAAGTGGCCGACTACTGGCTACCCAAGATGTTAATGGACGGCGGGAGCTCCATCAGCATCATGTACCTGGACACGTTCAAGATGCTACAGCTCCCAGAGTCGGCAATCCATCCGACCCTGACAACCTTCCACGGTATCGTCCCCGGTCGAAAGGCATACCCGATCGGAAAAGTGACGCTGCCAGTCACCTTCGGCACACCGGCAAACTACCGCATCGAGTGAATCGAATTCGAGCTGGTGAACTTCCGCAGCCCTTACCACTATGTGCTGGGACGCCAGACGTTTGCCAAATTCATGGCAACTACCCACTATGGTACAACATGATGAAGCTCCTTGGGCCAAGCGACATCATCACCGTCCACGGCGACCCCGACATGGCCATGGAATGCAAGGACAAAGGCGCCGAGCTCGCCGACACCGTCATCACCGCGGAGACTGACCACGCGGAGGAGCTCGCGAAATATGCGGGCAACATCAACAAGGACGACCCCACCATCCTGAAGAAGCCAACCGCCACGAACTCCACGTTCGAGGCGACCATGCACACCCGCACCGTCGAGCTCGTCCCCGGCGACTCCAGCCAGACGGTCACCATCGGGGCACACATGAGACCCGCATAGGAAAGCGCACTCATCGAGTTCCTCCGTGAGAACCGCGACATCTTCGCATGGAAGCCATCTGACATGCCAGGTGTCCCGAGGGAACTCGCTGAGCACAAACTAAATGCTGACCCCAAAGTGCGACCAATAAAGCAGTCACTACGGCCCTTCAATGAAGAGCGCAGTCGAGCAATCGCCGAAGAAGTTTAGTGCCTGCTAGCCGCAGGCTTCATCCGGCCATTCAAATACTCCAAGTGGCTGGCAAACCTAGTCCTGGTTCTAAAAAAGAACAACACATGGAGAAAGTGCATCGACTACAACAACCTCAATAGCGCCTACCCGAAGGAGGAGTTCGTCCTTCCGCGCATCGACCAGATCATCGACTCGACCGCAGGATCGGAGTCGTTGTGCTTCCTTGACACTTAATCTAGTTATAACTAGATCAAGATGGCGGTCGAGGATGAGGAGACATCGTTCATTACGCCATTCAGCGCCTTCTACTACACGGCCATGACATTTGGCCTCAAGAACGCAGGCGCCACATACCAGAGGTGTATGTAGGAGTGCCTAGCAAGCCAAATTGGCTGCAACATTCATGTCTACATCAACAAGGTGGTGGTAAAGTCCACCCGCCAGGACGACCTGCTCGCCGACCTAGCCGAAACCTTTGCAAACCTGCGGAGGTATGATATCAAGCTGAACCCCGGAAAATGCACCTTCGGCGTCCCCACCGGACAACTCCTGGGATATGTAGTCTCCATGCGAGGCATCGAAGCCAATCCTACCAAGATTGACACCATCACGCGACTCAGGAAACCCGAGTGCCTGCGCGACGTCTAGAAGTTGGCAGGTGGAGTCGCGGTCCTCAGTCACTTCATCCCCCGACTACGAAAGAAGGCAATGCCCCTCTACCGCCTGATGCGCAAGAACCCCATGTTCCAATGGGACGAGAGACTGACGATGCACTCAAAGCGCTCAAAGACGTGCTACTCGCGGCCCCACTACTCGCTGCTCCACTCAACAAGGAGCCAATGCTCATTTACGTTGCGGCCTCCACTCGAGTCGTCAGCGCCGTAATGGTTGTCGAACGACCGGAAGACGGCAAGGAGAGCCCCATCCATCGCCCTGTCTACTACATCAGCGAAGTCCTAACGGACTCACGACAGCGTTACCCGCAATACCAAAAACTGGTGTACGCGGTATTCCGAGCATATCGGGGACTCCCACACTACTTCCAGGAGCACCCAATCACGATGGTCTCCTCTGCGCCCCTGCAAGACATCATATGCAATCGCGAGGCGACCGGGCGAGTCGCCAAGTGGGCCATCGAAATCGGTGTCCACAACATCAAATACGAGGCCCGCAAAGCAATCAAGTCACAAGCCCTGGCTGATTTCCTTGAAGACTAGGAAGAAGCAGAGCAGCCAGAGAAGCTCCCGTACCTCCACAACTGGTCGCTCCATTATGACGGCTCCAAGAACGCCGGCGGCGCAGGGGCTAGGGTCATCCTGACCTCTCCCAAAGAAGACAAGCTCCGCTACGTGCTCCACCTCAACTTCAAACCCTGCACCAACAACATGGCCGAATATGAGGCCCTCCTTCACGGCATGAGAGCCGCCAAGGAGATGAACGTCAACCGCCTACGATGCTATGGCGACTCTGACCTAGTCGCCGGCCAAGTCGCCGGGACGTGCGACGCCGTTTCCCCAACAATGATCGCGTACCGCCAAGCTATCGACTAGTTGGGAGGACACTTCGACGGCTACTCCATCGAGTGGATCGATAGGCGCAAAAACAAGGAGGCAGACGTCCTCTCCCGCATCGGATCGACCCGACAAGCACCACTAGTAGGCGTCTTCCTCGACATCATCCACAAACCGTCGGCCAGCCCACCAAAAGAGATCGACGTCGGGATCCCACTGCAACCAGAACCGGCCTTAGTCGCCATGGTTGTGGAGCCTAGTGACTGGAAAGCACCATACGTCGCCTTCTTGGAACACAAGCTCTTACCAAGCAACGAGACGGAGGCGGGAATGATCGTGCATCGCTGCAAATCCTTCGTCATCATCAACAGCGAGCTCCACAGACGCAGCGTGACCGACATGTTCTAGCGCTGGGTACAACCAGAAGAAGGCTACAAGATCCTCCAGGACATTCACGTCAGCGACTGCGGCCATCACGCTGGCGCCAAGTAGCTAGTTGCCAAGGCCTTGCGGCATGGTTTCTACTGGCTCAACAAACACGCCGACGCCACCAACATCGTCCAATGATGCGTCGGTTGCCAGAAGTACGCCTACCAGACGCACCTCCCGGGCTCGGCACTCAAGACCATCCCCATCACGTGGCCATTCGCCGTATGAGGCATGGACATGGTAGGCCCATTCGAGAAGGCCCCGTCTAGCTTCACTCACCTCCTCGTCGCAGTCGACAAGTTCACCAAATGGGTCGAGGCCAAGCCAATAAAAAAGTGCGACGACAAGACGGCCTCCAAGTTCCTACGCGAGCTCATCTACCGGTATGGCTACCCGCACAACATCATAACAGACAACGACACCAACTTCGCCAAGGGGGCCATGGCGGAATTCTGTGAAGAACATGGCATACGACTGGACCTCGCATCAGTTGCCCACCCGGAGTCAAATGCCCAAGCAGAACGCGCCAACCAGAGCGTCCTCCACGGGCTCAAGCCGCGACTCCAGGTGCCCCTCGAGCGCACTCCAGGATGCTGGGTCGACGATCTCCCCTCTGTGATATGGGGGATCCGCACCTCCGTCAATCGCTCCACCGGGTTCACGCCCTTCTTCATGGTGTACGGCACCGATGCCGTTATGCCTACAGACCTGGAGCACGAGTCACCTCGAGTCGCCAACTATGTCGAGGCGGCCAACGAGATTGCTTGCCAAGACAACATCGATCAACTCAATGAGGCACGCGACCTGGCTTGCTCCCGCACCACATATACCAGCAAGGACTCCGCCGCTACCACAGCCGCCGAGTGCAAACTCGCACCTTCCAGGAAGGCGACCTGGTCCTACGACTGGCCCAAGACAAGAAGGGCATGCACAAACTCTCCCCTCCATGGGAGGGGCCGTTCGCCATAGGCCGAGTCCTTGGCAATGATGCCTACTACCTCATCGACATACGGGGTGACGGCCAGCTGGAGGTAGGGAGGCCATGGAATGTAAACCTCCTCAGAAAGTTCTATACTTAGAACCTCGCATTGTACTCCACTAGCATATATAATGAAATTCATCAGATCGCACAAATTGTGTCCACTCGCCATATTGTTGTGCCACTCGCACTCGTACATATTAGCATTACGCTACTTACGGAAGTCAACCTCTGGTCAAGCGACTGGCACGGCTAAGTAGTGTGGCACAAGGGCACCAGAAGTATCCGGGCGTTGGGTCGTCCACGAAAACGCCAACCTGGAGCCGCCATTGGAGTCGCCTAGCCCGACTGGCCCACCGGGCCAAGACAACCGGTACACGCTTCTCACAGCGACTTGTCCCTCCCATCCTTGTGCAAAGGGACTCGAACGGTTAAGTACCACGCACGGGGACCCCGCAAAAACAGGAACCACCACGCCGCTCGGGAGGACACCAAGTAAGAGAGCTGCCTAGGACTCGCCAAGCGACTGGCTCTCCGGGCCAGGGGAGGAGACGCGTTACAAACAACGCATTCACAACCTACAACAGGAACATGACTAACACAGCCGGGTACCACGCTCGGGGACTCGCTTACAAGTCAGTCCAACTCGCGCTCGGGGACTCGCTTACAAGCCAGCCCTACTTGCGCTCGGGGACTCACCACTCAGAAGATGCGAGAGATAAAAAACAGTGCTTAAACCAAAACAATACACAAAGTATACAATTGAGTTATACCCCATTAAAGGGCGGACGCGCTCGGGGACTCGCTCAACCAAAAACAAAGACACCGCACAATCCCAGTCGCAATACGAGTCGGTTGACTCCCCTTGACATATACTGCAAAATATTTTACAGCATTCGCCACTTGGCATACTTCACAAATTGGACAACTACATTGTTTACTCCACAGGCCCTGATGAAGAAGCAGCGCCACCCCCCTTGACACGAACAAAAGGCTGCCACGGGTTCATCGGATACGTCGTCAGTGACTTCGACAATGACGATCGGAAGGGCTGCACCGACTTCATGTCGCGGTGCTCCGGCTCGGGGTCGCTAGGCGCCAACACCGTCTCCTGGGACGGCAGTAGATCCCCCATCGCCAAGACCCGATCAGCGTAAGGAGCGGCCTTCGTAGTCAGATTCAGCACCTCCGACATCTCCACCGTGCCGGTTGCTGATGGGTAGCTACTCGTCACGTCGTCGAGGTCAAAGTCGTCGGGGAAGTGGGCGAGACCTAAGCTCAACGCTGTGGTGGCCCCGCGCCTGAACGTTGAGCGTGTCATCCACTCCATGATGGCAGGCACCTCCTCCAGATAGCGCCACACATCTGTGAGCCCCCCAGGAATAACCTTGGTGGGGGACATGCCCTGAAGAACTGCTTGGACGCACAACGCTGAAGCCGTGGCCGCGTTCACCACGACAGTCACGCACTACGAAGCATTGTAGGTCTGCACCACCGGATCGCTTTGGCCCATCACAGCTGAAAAATCAGGCGTCAGTGAAACTATGAAAACCCCTAATTAGGGACTCGACAAACGAGTCAAGCAAAGACGGAGACTCACCAAGGAGTTTGCGGCAGTTCTCCGTGACGTGCTTCTCCAAGGCGGTTTGCTTGTTGTGCAGCCCCATGATGATGGAATCTGTGGCTTTGCGTTCTTCCTCAGCCGCAGCAACAGTAGCCTTCGCTCATTCCTCCGAAGAAACTAAGGCCACTTTCGCCTCCTCCAAGTCTTGGACCAGGGAAGCTATTCGTGCATTCGCTGCGTCCAGCTCGGCGACTGGGACATACCCCTCCTAGGCCTTGGAAATCGCAGCCGGTAAACCATCTGCAAGAGAAACCATCAGCATGCTATACACCACTAGTTCACACCTAACAGAAGAAAAGAAAAACAAACAGATACTCACCAACAGTTTCCTGAAGCTGCTGATTCGCCTCTTGAGCTTCGCGCAAGTCACGCTCCAAGTGTTCCCTCGCGGCCTACCAATCGGTCGACTCCTTTTGCAATCCCTACAAACAAACAACACACCTCAACATTTGACAAAATAAAACCAAGTTCCCAGCCGCTGAAATTCAGCGACCAGGAACTCGGGGACTGGAGATGGAGAAAGAAACTCAATTCCTAGCCGCTGAAATTCAACGACTAGGATTTCGGGGACTGGAAATGAAGAAAGAAACTCAATTCCTAGCCGCTGAAATTCAACGACTAGGAATTCGGGGACTGGAGAGGAGCAAGAATTTCAGTTCCCAGCCGCTGAAATTCAGCGTCTAGGAACTCAGGGACTGGACATACCTAAATAGCTGCGTCGAGCATCCTATGAAGTTCTACGGCGTTAGTCGACGGGATCGTGAAGGAAGTGTGCCCGTGACGGGACCCAATGTCTACATCCATGATCTCTGGACTTTGCGGAGACTGATTATCCGCCACACCTAGAAACCCCCTCGCCATGAAGCGCGGGAACATCGTCGACGCTCTGGCGGGAGGACTGGTTGTCTGGGCCAGCACTTCCAGCACGGATGCAGCCAGTACCGGCTCCGATTGTGCCACCACCCCCTCTTCGGCGACTGACGCAATCTTTGGCTCCACGGCGCTATCCTTGACTATGGTGTCGTCGGTGCCCCCCTTCTGCTTCTTCGCGCCTTCCGCGGTCGCCACATCTCTGGCGGCCTTTCTCTTCTTGGGGAGGTCGCCCTCTCTCGTAGGGGCGACCGGTGGAATCTTAGGTACCGAAGGACGGCCAATCTTCTTGGCCCCCGACCTGCACGAGTTCCCATAGTCAACATCACAACAATACAAAAAATCGAGGCGAATCGGGATGAAGGAGCAGTACTCACTTAGCGACCGGAGGATGCGAAGCCCGGTACTGATGTGGGCGGGCTTGTCCAACTTAGGGCCCAACTTGCGGGTGAGCCCCCTCTCGAAGACGTCTGAATCCCACGAAATCGCGGGCTTCCTCGATGATGAAGCCATAGTCGCTGGGATCTCCGGCTCCGACGCGGCTGCCTTTGACGGCTGCGGCGACTTGGATGTCATCGCCTCAGCCGCTTCTTTGCTTGGAACCCCCGAGATCATCGGCGCAATCGCCGCCAGGGGAACCTCTACCACCACCTCAGTGTCCTCGCCGCCTAACCTCTCCGTCGGGATCGCGCCCTTTGGAGCCTTGTGCGAGACTTCGGGAGAATCTTCATTATCGGAGTCATCGTCCGACTCGAACACCACCGCCGATTTGGACGATGACGTTGTACCCTTCGCTAGTGACTTGGGCTTGCATGCGGGCTTTGATGGTGTAGCAGTACGCCGGGACGTGTGCTCCTGCGCGACCTCATAGCCTCCGTCGTGTTCGTCTAGGATGCGGCTCGCCTCGAACTCGCGTTGCTTCTGCATGCGGGTCTTGCGAGCCACAGGCGTTGGAGGAGGAACCTCCTCCTCCTCCCCATCACTGTCGGAAGAATCTCCCTCGAAGTCTTCCTCCAGCTCCTGGGGAAATTCTTCATTGAGCGGAGGGAGCCAGCCCTCCAACACCTGAAAAAGCTGAAGAACCACCACGAGTGAAACACCAAATGCGGAGACTGAGGATTGAAATACGGACACAGCGACTGGGAAGAGAGCTTACTGTGGGGGCTTCGTTTCTCACGGGAGTGTATGGGGCGACCCCGACCACCACACTAGTGAACTCTGCAATGGTGATCTTCTTTAGGGTGGCCTTGTAGTCCTCGGCCTCCCATGATTCCTTGCTGGTTCGGGAGGGATCATGCTTCCCGCCGTACTCGTACATCCAGTGCAGCCGAGCCGCCAGCGGGACCAGGCACCGTCCGAGCCAACAGTTGTAGAGATTGATCGGAATCAACCCCTGGTCCTTTAGCTTCTGGATCTGGTCCATCATTTCCGCGATGACCATCCACTGATCTTCGGGAAGCTTCTTCGGTGCCAACCGGCGAGGCTCGCTCCTCTCGGTGACGAATTCGGGAAGAGCCACCTCGCCGGAGGGAGTGGCCTCTTTGGCGTAGAACCATCTCTTCTTCCACTCGCTGGCGGCCTTCTTCGGCAGAAGGAGCTTGACGAAATTGGCCTTTGGCTTCAGCTGGAACGTGACGCCACCTGCGGCCAACATCAAGCCACCGGACGCCTCGCGCCTGATGCGGCCGTGGAAGAGTTCCAGCCTAGCGGGAAGTACGGCCTACAACCGAGGTATCATTCGTAGAAGGCGACGAAGATCGCCAGCTGCTCGATGTTGTGCGGACCAAGATCGGAAGGCTTGATCGCATAGTACGCATAGAAGCGGCGAAAGAAGAGTGAGGTAGGGAATCCTAGACCCCTCTCAAGATGACTGGGGAAGCAGATGAACTCGTCGGGTCATGGCTTTCGCTCGGTCTCGGAGGAGGGCGGAACCCGCCAGTTCCCCTTGCGGAGTACTCCGGCATCCTTGAAAGATTTAAGTTGGGCTATGGTACACTTGGATTTCCCCCATGAGCCTTTGGGAGGCGCCATAGGGTAGGGTGTGGAATCGCACGACACAGAAAGGATAAGTCGGAAGAATATAGGCAGAGAGACTGGAGACAGGAAGAACGAATGAGGAAGAATGAAGAATGCGGGGAAGGTCTGCAAAGCTGAACCATCACTCCCCTTATATGGGAGCGCCACCCGCCAAAATCGGGATAGCCGTTACTCACGGTAATTGCGCCGAAGTTACCGTTGGAAATTCCAACGGATAGTTTGACCAGATTTGACGGTCCAACTCCTTTATTTCACCTGCTACCCGCCAGTCTCTTCCACTCGCCGAAACGACGACTTGGTGGCCGTAATGCTCATTGGGGCAGCGAATGGAGACATGGGGAAATTCTCCTTGGTTCTGATGGAGTCCATCGCTGACTCGACTAGACGCCCGAATTGGGCTCGCTTACTCCGAACGCCAAAAGGACGCTTGTGCCTGCGTCAACGATGGCCTCGTTGACTATTGATGGGGATATGCCAAAGGGGGTATACCCAGCAGGACGTTCTGATTGGGCTGAAAGGCCTGTGAGTGCGCCTGGACGATGGTGACTGGACAACAATGAAAGGAGAAGCCGGCGACTGGTGACTGGAGGCCCAGGAGCATAACAGAAGCCCAGTCGGATGTAACACCCTCAGAATCGGCCCTATGCAAGTTTCAGCGCTTCCCGCCAAACCCGCATAGAAACGATTCAAAGGTGCCCACCAGGCACTTTCGTGCGGGTGGAAAACGAAGTAATAACATTACACAACAGTCCTCGATGGGACCCACAGAACAGATGTATACAACAACGACTCAAAGAGTCAAGAATACAGATATACAATACAAAGATCCAAATCACCTTTAAAATGATATAGCGTCCGAGTACGGACAAGATGCAAATTGAGCTAAGAGCCCTGAAGAATAACCAATGGCGTCCATAACCCTGCCCAGGCCAAGCCGGAAGGGTAACCCTGCTAACGACGTCGATCTCAAAACCTGCTTAAACAAAAAGGGGTGCCGACAAAGGGCAAAGGAAAAAGAGAGCGGTCAGTACTGAGGCCAGTACACGGCGAGACTAGAATTCGGCGGTCCTCGCCTACATAGGTATGGTGGACTGAGCGGCAGCGCAGCGGCACTAAACAACCTATAGAGACTCGATACAACTGGCGGTTATCAGAGAGGGATAAGAAAGACCTATTCGGATCCAACCTGAAGCTAACACCAAACAAACCCATCCTGGTGTTTCCCCCTCGAGACCAAACGAGGAAGTCAACCGAGGAACTCACACAGTTGGCAGTTTTATTTATTCAGTTATCGTTGCATCAATTACTAGTCAGGTATAGATAGTCATCCTGATATAATAAGCAGTGGGCACTTTTAGTTAACCATTCCGTTGTAGTTGCAACACTTACTAGTCAGATACAATTAGCATGAGAAAACCCAAACCCAGCAGTTATTGGTACTTTTATTTAGCCATTCCGTTGCAGTGAAGCGGATTACTAGTCATGTCGGATACAAGTCAAATTATAACAGTAAACTTTAGTTATAGTTGTCTATGATCGAGAACTATGCTCCAAGTCGTCCATAACCGCGGACACAGCTTTTCGAAAAGATTTAACCCTGCAGGGGTGCACCAAAGTATCCACACGCACTTCGACCCTTATTGCCAGATCAGTTAACATACACCCATCGGTATGTCGGCGGGGCCTAAGTCATGACGTTTCCTAGACCCAAAGCAAGTACATGGGGGCCACCCCACTAAGCTACCCGCAACGAAGTTGGCCAGCTCCGGAACGGACCTGTGGTTTGCGCTGGTCAGAAACGATCGGGAACCCGAAGTGTGACTGGCTTGTCGATACCGCAAAAACACTCCGCAATCCTAACAAAGACAGTGCTCCACGCACAATCTTAAATAAAGCAGTAAAACATGGCATAAGTACAGGATAGTAATAAAGCTCCAAACTACTTTGTGGCCCCCGGTACAATACTTTGAAATCAGGTACTAATCGATGGGGGTGCCCACACACCCCACCTGTGGTTAGCGCTTCGATCTCGAACAGTGTCAAGAACTCGGGTCCTACGGACACCAAAGGAGTGTTAAAAACCAAATATTGTCTATTACCCATCGGTGCCTCTTCATTTACCTACTTTCAATTTTAGTTATTAAACCATAATTAAAGCCATGATCATCTCCAACCTTAAACATGCGGCAATACTCCAACAACTGTGGTACTTGACGACACGCAACAGCACTTGAGCAAGCGACTACGACGCGCAAGTCCAACTATCTAGCAAACAACAGGTAATAGGATGTGTCCAAGGAAATATAAGTCTGCAAGGGATATCATGGGTACGAAAATCTAGAGCATCGCAACACAGATAGCAATAGATCAAAAGGAAGAAATAAAGACTAGAAAGGTAAAATAGGTAGAAAGGGGGAGGTGCTCGCCTGAAAACATTGTCGAAGGTTCATCCGAAGATCGGGTCGACACTCGCATCCACTCATCGGCCTAATCCGTGAAGAAGCAAAGCACTAGAAGAAACACCGGATGCACTATTTAATACTATGGCAAAAGATCGAGCATGATGCATGTATGATGTATGGCATGGCAAAGATGTGATGCAATTAGGCAGTATTAAGCGAAACCGGGGTCCCGACATTTAATTAAATAGTTCATGTTATTTAGATACCCCGCAATTTAAATGTTACATTAACAAGGCAAAAGATAGCACCGGTTCGCTACACAAATTTAAATGGAGTCCGGAATAAGACAAGGGTATTCCGCATATCGACTCCATATTTAATTATGAGGCGAATCGGCATAATGCCCCCAAACCACAGATAGATATGCAAGCATGAACAATTAATATGCAACAAGTTTTATATATAGCATTTATAAAATAGGGGCTCGGGAAAAGGTTCACACATCTGGGTTCGGACGATCTTGGGGTTCGATGTGGTTCGGGGTCCGGTCTCAGGGTTTGACGGGATCGGTTCGGCAGAAACATTCTCGGACAACGGAGTAGATCTTGTCGCATCCGGGAAGAAGGACTTGGTTCGGCGTCGAGGCGCATCGGATTCGCCCTGGTCGATGTCGTTCTTGTCATCGTGAAGACCTTGTCGGGTCCGCGGGTCGGGTCGGACTTGACGTCCGGGGTGAAGTGCTTGACGTCCTTCGGTTCCATGTCGACGGCCTTGGTGTCCTCGATGGAGAACTCGGTGTATCCGTGTCGTGGTTCTTGTCGGGGTTCTCAGCTTCGGGCGCCGGGCTCGATCTTCGGGATCGGATCCGGGAAGAAGACCTTGGGGTATCACAGTTCTGTTGTCGGTGTTGATCTTGGCAGCACGATCATGGATCTTGTCGATGGTTCGTCGTTTGTTGGTCCCCGAGAACAAAAGAGAGGAGTAGTAGAGCGTCGGAGCAGGGATCTGAACCCAGGACGCACCCCATCTTGGTCTAGTTTTAGTGTTCACAACACACAAGATTTCAACTCGGCACGGGCGAGCGAGGCAGGCATCAACACCTCAACAAGCCCGTTACGCTGCTGCAGAGGCAAGAGCCAAAGGAACGGGTCGGTGTAGCTGCAGTTGGTCACGGACGAGTTCGGGCAGGGAGCCGGCGGACGGTGGCGGCAGCCGAACGCTGAACATGGGGAGGCGCAAGGACGAAGCCGCACATGGTCAGATCAAGCACGGGGAGCGGGGGAGGCCGCGGAGGCGGAGGCGTGGCCGACATCGACGACCTGCAGAGGACACGCGACCGCTGGTAGCTGCGGTGGGGAGAGCTCGGGCTCGGGGTGGAGGATGGGCGGCCAGCGAGGAGCTCATGGGGTGGCGGTGTACGGGGAGATGATGGTGGCGCGGCTCCCGTCGATGAAGGCTTGAAGAGGCAGAGGCGGAGGAGGAGCGACCTCGGGGTGACGACGGAGGAGGTTCTCGGGCGAGGAGGGCACGCGGTGGTCGAAGGACGGGCGGCGGCGGTCTCGCAGGCGGTCGGCGGCGGTCTCGCAGGCGGTCGGCGGCGGAGATGCGGCCGGGGCCGAGGAAGGAGGAGACGAGGCGGCGAGCGCGGGCGTCCAGAGAATCGTCGGAGGGAGGAGGCGGGGTCCGTGGCGAGCCAGGCGGCGGCGGCGACGCACAGGAGAGAAGGAGGACGCGGGATGCCCGGGATCCGACGGCGGGCGCTCGCGACGGAAGGAAGCACCTGGCTCGAGGGCGAGGAAAGGGAGGCGCAGGAGGCGGCGGCCAGGCGGAGGAGCCTGCGCGGGAGCCTGCACGGGGCAGAGGGAGGTGATGGCGTTGGGGAGGGAGTGCACCGCGAGGGAGAATGGTGGCGGGGCCAGGGACGCTGCAGGGTGGGACCAGGAGCGAGGCCGGGGTGGGTGAGCGGTTGGTGGAAGAGGTGGGCCAAGCGGCCATGCGGTGGTGGGGCCAGGCGCGTGGCGTGGGGATGGGAGTGTGCGTGGCGTGTGTGGCGTGCAGGTGGGGTGGGTCTCAGGTGGCAGGGAGGAGAGTTGGCCCGGGGTGGCAGTGTGTGTGTGTCGTGTGGAGAGGGGTGGTCAGGAGGTGAGGTGGCGGCATGGGATTGGAGGGAGTGGTGAGGTGGCGGATTGCGATTGGCCGGGGTGAGGTGGAGGGGGCTGGGTAGGATTAGGTGTAGGTAGGATTAGGACTAGATATTTTAGACTAGGGTTTGGAGGTGGCCGGCCGGGCTTTCGGGCCTAGCAGCTGCCTCCTAAAAAATGAATTAAATATTTTATTTGTTTAAAACGGGGCGTTTGAAATCTGTTTGTAGGCGAAACAAAATATTCTGGAGACCCGGATTTTAACTTGAATAAAGACGGGAACATTTAGAAAACAGAACTAGGCGTTTCGAAAATAGTTTAGACAAAAACCATGCAAGATGATGACGATGCTCAAATGCAATGTGGCATGATGACATGAGCATGCCGTCATGATGATGCAATGCACAAAAACACCGCGATTTTCTAGTAGTGGTTTTTGCGGGGCGCCACATCGGATTAGGTCAAAGCCTCCGAATCCTTATCTTGCTCGGTTGTAACTTGTAAACCCTAGCGAGGTGCTTCATATATAAACCTCCCTAGGGTATCCTAAAGACTCACGTTCCATCATACACCCCTTCAAGCGACTCACAGCCTAGTCGCCGAGCTCGACACCCCTGTAACTTGCTCTCTGATAATCTAATCTAGCAGTAGTAGGTCTTTACCCTCCGGGGGGCCAAACCTGGGTAAACCCATGTGGATCCGCCCCCATCTCGCACCGCAGATGGCCGCCAACTCTTCCTCACGAAACACTCAATTGCTGCCAGTGGCAGCGACTGCCGTGGCCATTTCCATGACACAATGTCACTAGTGGATCCATGTGGTTTAGGAAAAGAACACATATGCAATGTCACCAGTGGATCCATGTGGTTTAGGAACAGAACACACATGCAAATGTTACAAGTGGATTAATGTGGTTTAGGAAAATAACACACATTCAATGACTCTAGTGGATCAATGTGGTTTAGGAAAAGAATACACATGCAATGACTCTAGTGGATCCATGTGGTTTAGGAAAAGAACACACATGCAATGTCACCAGTGGATCCAGGTGGTTTAGGAAAAGAACACACACGTAATGACTCTAGTGGATCCACGTGGTTTAGGAACAGAACACACATGCAATGTCACTAGTGGATCAATGTGGTTTAGGAAATAAACACACATGCAATTTCACGAGTGGATCATGTGGTTTAAGAAAAGAACACACATGCAACGTCACGAGTGGATCCATGTGGTTCAGGAAAATAACACACATGCAATGTCACAATTGGATTAATGTGGTTTAGGAAAAGAACACACATGGAATGTCACCAGTGGATCAATGTGGTTTAGGAAAAGAACAAACATGCAATGTCAGTAGTGGATCCATGTGTTTCAGGAAAAGAACACACATGCAATGACTCTAGTGGATCAATGTGGTTTTGGAAAAATTACACATGCAATGTCTCCAGTGGATCCATGTGGTTTAGGAAAAGAACACACATGCAATGTCTCCAGTGGATCCATGTGGTTCAGGAAAATAACACACATGCAACGTCACTAGTGCATCAATGTGGTTTAGGATAAGAGCACACATGCAAATGACTGCAATGGATACATGTGGCTTAGGAAAATAACACACATGCAAATGTCACAAGTGGATCCATGTGGTTTTGGACAAGAACACACATGCAATGTGTCTGGTGGATCCTTGTGGTTTAGGAATAGAACACACATGCGATGACTACAGTGGATCCATCTGATTTAGGAAAAGAACATACATGCAATGTCACCAGTGGATCCATGTGGTTTAGGAAAAGAACACACATGAAATGACTCTAGTGGATCCATGTTATTTAGGAAAACAACACACATGCAATGTTTCTATTGGATCCATGTGGTTTAGGAAAACAAAACACATCCAAATGTCTCCAATGGATCCATGTGGTTTATTGTGGATTAGGAAAAGAACACATGAAAAGAACACATATTGAATGATTCTAGTGGATCATTGTGGATTAGGAAAAGAACACACATGAAAATTTCACTAATGTATCAATGCGGTTTAGGAAAAGAACAAACATGCAATGTCACAGTGGATCGATGTGGTTTAGGAAAAGAAAACACATGCAATGACTCTAGTGGATCCATGTTGTTTAGTGTAGCACCCCGGTAAAACCACTACTAGAAAATCACGTGTTGTTTTTATTTTATGCATTATCATGACTGCATGCTCATGTCATCATGCCACATTGCATTTGAGCATCTGCATGTCAGCATTCATATTGTTTGCTAAAACTATTTTCTAAAAGCCTAGTTTTGTTTTCTAAAATATCCCCCGTCCTTATTCAAATCAAAACCCCGGTCTCTTCCGGATATTTTGTTTGTCTAAAAACAAATTACAAACGTCTCTTAAAATAATAACCAAAATTTATGTTATTTTTGGGAGGCAGCCAGCCAGACCCAAAAGCCCAACCGGCCACCTCCAAACCCTAACCCTAATCCCTAACCTAAACCACCACCCACACCTAGCCGTGTGCATGTTCTAATGCATATATGCATGAAACCCTCTTCCCTCTCTCTACTCTAACACAGCCGAGCCACACATGACTCATGTGGCAGCCCCTTTCTTTCTCTTTTTCTTGTTTGTACCCAATCTAAGCCCATAGAGTGGACAAGGACCAGCTGCACCAAACCCTGACTCTCTCTGCACCATGTTGCCACCGAACCCTCTCTCCCCTCTATTTGTTTATCTTCTTGGCTTTGATCATGTGCCCAAGCACCTGCCAACAACCATGCCATGGCGTGAGCCTCCTCCCCCACCTTTTTCTCCCTGGCAAAAGCACCAGCAGTGGGCATCGCCTCAACCACCCTCCTCTCCTCTCCATCTCAGATCAGATCGGCCTCCCCCTCTTACTTCCCAAGCCAAGCAACCACAACACTACCATGCCGCCGCTGCTGCACTCCTCTGGCTCCATAGATCCTCCGCCTCCAGCGCCTCTCCACCGTGTCCGTGGTTGTCGCCAATGACTCCGTAGAAGCCGGCAAGCCACTGCACGCCCGGTGCTAGACACTGCCGCCGCGCACACGCAGGTCACCGTTGCTGTCCATGTTGCCGCGTCGTCGTCCTCTTCCCCTTCTGCAAGCGCCGCTTGTACAGGAGCACTCTGGTAAGCTCCATGATCTCCCCAGCTTGTTCCCTTTTCTCTCTTGTCCTCTAGACCAGCCACCGATCTGTCGGACACCCATGTTTGTGACGCCACGCTTGAGCTCTCCCCGGCGAGTTCCTCGTCGTCATCCTGTCCCAGGACCTTATCTTGCATCCTCTCAATCTGGCGCCCCCACCTAGCCTCTCCGCCGTCCAGAGGACCTCGCCGTTGCCGCGTCAACGCGCGCTCGCGCCGCTCGCTACCGCTGATAGTCACTGCACGCACGCACTGCAACGTCTCTGTTCCCGAATTATTGCCGTCTCGTACACTCCATCTATGGTGCTATTCTTTGCATGTATGTCTTCTCAGTAAAGCCATCTATCTAATTCATCAAACGGAGATCAAAATGGTGGCCCGAGTCGATCGCAATCGTCAACGAAACTTTGCTCCTTTTCATTTGTTTTGCAGTCCGCCTGACAGCCGTGTGCCCCTCTGTTCGTCGCAAGCTCACACCCGGCAAAGCCTCTGTATGGTGAATCTTTTCAACCGAAGTTGGTCTCGGGATATCCAGCTCCATTCAGGTTCAAATCTCATGCAAAACTGCGACCTACAGCTCTCGCAATCTTCGTTCGAAGATCGACATTTTCTCTATTCCCGGCTGTAGTTAATCCTCATAGATTCAGTTTACACCAAGTTTAGTTCGTCAGTTAGCTCTCAGCAAATCCCGCTTGATCTGTTCCAAAGGTTTTGAGCGTCGGTCGTATCAACAAAATGAGCAGCAGCCTAGTGGCCTGATCCTTGCACTAAATCTAGAGACCCCGAGTTCAAACCCACGTCCCACTGGATTTAATCAAACCTTTTTTTATGTGTTGATTTCATCTCTGCAATCTTCAAGCCGTTGGTTCAGGTTCAGATTGCTCTCATGTTGGATAACAAGATTGAATTCTACCTAAGTTTATATAGTGTTGCCCCTATATATTCCTTGGTTCTGGGGATTAAATCATGTCCATGCAATTGAAGCCTTTCTTTCTTGCCATTCTGATTCACTTGTTGGTTAGAAAGCTACCAACCTCTTCGTATCAGTCTATCTCTTTTCTTTTGCACAAAATGAGTTAATCTTGCTATAGCCATATCTCTTAATCTATACGTCTAAATAAAAGGTATTTTATATGAAAGTTTATCCAAACAATATAATGAATCTAAATCTGACATCCATAAGTCTGTTTGCATGGCATACTTTGCTGTTTATCGGCCGTTTGGATGCTCACCTTTAGGTAACATATGAAATGTAAATGATTAATTTAAACACTATATCTTTATCCTTTAAATTTGTTTAGCTCACCTCATGCCATGTTTTGCAATGATAATCAATATTTAATTTGGTAGTTAAAATAAAATAACTTGAACTATTTAATTAGTTGTCGAGATTGCGATTCCGTTTAATTTTATTAAGTTGCATCGCATATTGCCATGACATGCATCATATCATGAACATGGCGGATCTTCTGCAGTAATATTAAATAGTGTATCCAGTGTTTCTTTTAGTGTTTGCTTTTTCACGGATTAGGCCGTTGAGTGGATGCGAGTATCGACAAGTCCTTCGGATAATGTACCTTCGGCAATGTTTCCCAGGCGAGCATTCTCCCCCTTTCTACCTATTTTGCTTTTATAGTCTTTATTTCCTCCTGTTGATCTATTGCTATCCGTGTCGGGATGCTTTAGTGTTCCGTACCAGATATATTCGGTGCAGCCTTTATATTGCCTTGGACACCTCCTATTACCTGTTGTTTGGTAGATAGATGGTCTTGCGAGTCGCTTGTCAAAGCGATCCTGTGTCGTGAAGTACCACACAGTTGTTGGAACGTTGTCATATGCTTTACGGTGGAGAGGATCATGACTTTAAATACAACTATTAAATTGCTGGGATAACTAATGAAAGAGACACCGGTAGGCAATATATGCTATTTGGTTTTTCATGTCCACTTGTGTCCCGTAGGCCCCGAGTACTTGATACTTGTTTCTTGATTATTCGCACTATCCATATCCAGGAGACCCAATGGATCCCCCTTAGCCAGAGCTTGATTCATTTCTTATTTCGTGGGGCCACAAACTAGTTTGGGGCTTTATTACTATCATGTACTTATGCCATCCTTTACTGCTTTATTTAAGATTGTGCGTGGAGCACCTGTACTGTTTTGGATGCGGAGTGTTTTCGCGGTATCGACAAGCCCAGTCACACTTTCGGGTTCCTAGTCATTTACAACCATTGACGCAAACCTTGGGTCCGTCTCGCAGCCGGCCAACTTTGTTGCGGGTAGCTTAATGGGGTGGCCCCCTGAAATATTTTATGAATCCTGTGATTGCTTTGTCGTGAAAGCCTCGTTGGGTTTTGATTTGGTTTTTCCGTGGTTGATCGTGCGTGTGTTGCTATTTATGCACCCCAGGTAAATCTTCAAAGCCGTGTCCGCGGTTATGGACGACTTGGAGCACAGTATCTCGATCATAGAGAAGCATAACTAAAGTAGTGCTATAAATTTGACCTAATATGTGACTAGTAATTAGCTTCACTACAATGGAATGGATAATAAAAGTGCCAACAACTAGTGAAACTGGGGGGTATAGTGTCATGTTATACCTGCCTAGTAAGTATCGCAACTCCAATGGAATGAAATAAAAGTGCCAACAACTGTTGGGTTTGGGATGTCACATGCTAATTGTATCTGACTAGTAAGTACTTCAACTACAACAGAATGGTTAACTAAAACTGCCCACTACTTATGCTATCAGGATGACTCGTACTATCTATATCTGACTAGTAAGTGCTGCAACTATAATGGAATGAATAAAACTGCCAACTCTGTGAGTTCCTCGGTTTGACTTCCTCGTTTGGTCTCGAGGGGGAATACCAGGATGGGTATGATTGGTGTAGTATAAGGTTGGTCCCGAATAGGTCTCTCTTATCCCTCTCTAATAGCCGACAGTTACATCGAGTCTCTATAGATTGTTTAGTGCATGATGCGTTGCCGCTTCAGTCCACCATACCTATGTAGGCAAGAGCCGCCGAATTCTAGACTCGCCGTGTACTGGCCTCAATACTGACGCTCCTCTTTTTCCTTTCCCCTTTGTCGACACCCCTTTTGTTTTAGCCGGTTTGAGATCGACGTCGTTAGCAGGGTTAACCTTCTGGCTTGGCCTGGGCAGGGTTATGGACGCCATTGGTTATTCTTCAGGGCTCTTAGCTCAATTTGCTTCTTATTTGTACTCGGATGCTGTATCGTTTTCAAGGTGATTTGGATCTTTGTACTATATATTTGTATTCTTGACCCGTTGAGTCGTTGTTGTATATATATGTTATGTCGGTTCCATTGTGGACTATTGTGTAATGATATTACTTCATTTCCACCCGCACGCAAGTGCCTGGTGGGCATCTTTGAATCGTTTCTATGCGGGTTTGGTGGGAATCGCGAAAACTTGCATAGGGCCGATTCGAGGGTGTTACATTTAGGAAAAGAACACACATGCAAATGTCATAAGTGGATCAATGTGGTTTAGGAAAAGAATACACATGCAATGTCACTAGTGGATCATGTTGTTTAGGAAAAGAACACACAGGCAATGTCACCAGTGGATCCATGTGGTTCAGGAAAATAACACGCATGCAATGTCACCATTGGATTAATGTGGTTTAGCAAAAGAACAAACATGGAATGTCACCGGTGGATCAATGTGGTTTAGGAAAAGAACAAACATGCAATGTCAGTAGTGGATCCATTTGATTCAGGAAAAGAACACACATGCAGTGACTCTAGTTGATCCATGTGGTTCAGGAAAAGAACGCACATACAAATGTTAGCAATTGATCAACGTGGTTTAGGAAAAGAACACACATGCAATGTCACCAGTGGACCAATGTGGTTTAGGAAAACAACACACATGCAATGTCACTAGTGGATCCATGTGGTTCAGGAAAAGAACACACATGCAATGTTACCAGTGGATTAATGTGGTTTACGAAAAGAACACACATGCAATGTCTCTAGTGGATCCATGTGATTTAGGAAAATAACACACATGTAATGTCTCAAGTGCATCCATGTGGTTCAGGAAAAGAACACACATGCAATGTCACGAGTGGATCCACGTGGTTTAGGAAAAGAACACACATGCAATGTCTCTTGTGGATCCAGGTGGTTAGGAAAAGAATACACATGCAATGTCTCTAGTGGTTCAATTTGGTTCAGGAAAACAACACACATGTAGTGACTCCAGTGGATCAATGTGGTTCAACAAAAGAAAACACATGCAAAGTTCACAAGTGGATCTATGTGGTTTAGGAAAAGAACACATATGCAATGACTAGTGGATCCATCTGGTTTAGGAGAAGAACACTCATGCAATGACACCAGTGGATGAATGTGGTTTAGGAAAAGAACACACATGAAATGTCTCTAGTGGATCCATGGGGTTTAGGAAAAGAACACACATGCAAATGTCACTAGTGGATCAATGTAGTTTAGGAAAAGAATACACATGCAATGTCTCTGGTGGATCCATGTGGTTCAGGATAAGAACACACATGCAATGTCAACAGTGGATCAATGTGGTTCAGGAAAAGAACACATATGCAATTTCACAAGTGGATGAATGTGGTTTAGGAAAAGAACACACATGCAATGTCTCTATTGGATCCATATGGTATAGGAAAAGAACACACATCCAAATGTCTCTAATGGATCCATGTGGTTTAGAAAAGAACAGACATGCAATGACTCTAGTGGATCAATGTGGTTTAGGAAAATAACACACATGCAAATGTCACTAGTGATTCAATGTGTTTTAAGAAAAGAACACACATGGAATGTAACCAGTGGATCCATATCATTTAGGAAAAGAACACACAGGAAATGTTACCAGTGGATCCATGTGCTTTAGAAAAAGAACACACATGCATATGTTACCAGTGGATCAATGTGGTTTAGGAAAAGAACACACATGCAATGACTCTAGTGGATCAATGTGGTTTAGGAAAAGAACACACATGCAATGTCTCTAGTGGATCCATGTGGTTTATGAAAACAACACACATGCAATGTCTCCAGTGGATCAATGTGGTTTAGGAAACCAACACACATGCAATGACTCTTGTGGATCAATGTGGTTCACGAAAAGAACACACCTACAAAGTTCACAAGTGGATCCATGTGGTTTAGGAAAAGAACACACATGCAACGTCACTAGTGGATCAACATGATTTAGGAAAAGAACACACATGCAAATGACTCCAATGGATCCATGTGGTTTAGGAAAAGAACACACATGCAAATGTAACTAGTGGATCCATGTGGTTTTGGAAAAGAACACACTTGCAATGTCTCTAGTGGATCCTTGTGGTTTAGGAAAAGAAGACAAATGCAATGACTCCAGTGGACATGTGGTTTAGGAAAATAGCACACATGCAATGTCACTAGTGGAGCCATATGGTTTAGGAAAAGAACACACATGAAATGACTCTAGTGGATCCATGTGATTTAGGAAAAGAACACATATGCAATGTCACTAGTGGATCAATGTGGTTTAGGAAAAGAACACACATGCAATGTCACCAGTGGATCAATGTGGTTTAAGAAAAGAACACACATGTAATGTCACCGGTGGATCCATGTGGTTTAGGAAAAGGACACACATGCAATGTCACCTGTGAATCAATGTGGTTTAGGAAAAAACACACATGCAATGACTCTAGTTGATCATTGTGGATTAAAGAACACACATGAAAATTTCACTAATGGATCAATGTGGTTTAGGAAAATAACACACATGCAATGTCACCAGTGGATCCATGTGGTTTAGGAAAATAAAACACATGCAATGTCACCAGTGGATCCATGTGGTTTAGGAACAGAACACACATGCAAACGTTACTAGTGGATTAATGTGGTTTAGGAAAAGAACACACATTCAATGACTCTAGTGGATCAATGTGGTTTAGGAAAAGAATACACATGCAATGACTCTAGTGGATCCATCTGGTTTAGTTAAAGAACACACATGCAATGTCAGCAGTGGATCCATGTGGTTTAGGAAAAAGAACACACATGTAATGACTCTAGTGGATCCAGGTGGTTTAGTAACAGAACCCACATGCAAATTTCACAAGTGGATCAATATGGTTTAGGAAAAGAACACACATGCAATGTCAATAGTGGATCAATGTGGTTTAGGAAAAGAAAAAACATGCAATGTCTTAGTGGATCCACGTGGTTCAGGAAAAGAACACACATGCAATGTCACTAGTGGATCCATGTGGTTTAGGAAAAGAAAACACATGCAATGAATCTAGTGGATCCATGTGGTTTAGGAAAAGAACACACGTGCAAATGTCATAAGTGGATCAATGTGGTTTAGGAAAAGAACACACATGCAATGTCACCAGTGGATCCATGTGGTTCAGGAAAATAACACACATGCAATGTCACCACTGGATTAATGTGGTTTAGGAAAAGAACACACATGGAATTTCAATGGTGGATCGATGTGGTTTTGGAATAGAACAAACATGCAATGTCAGTAGTGGATCCATGTAGTTTAGGAAAAGACCACACATGCAGTGACTCTAGTTGATCCATGTGGTTCAGGAAAAGAACACACATGCAAATGTTAGCAATTGATCAACGTGGTTTAGGAAAAGAACACACATGCAATGTCACCAGTGGATAAATGTGGTTTAGGAAAACAACACACATGCAATGTCACTAGTGGATCCATGTGGTTCAGGAAAATAACACACATGTAATGTCACCAGTGGATTAATGTGGTTTACGAAAAGAACACACATGCAATGTCTCTAATGGATACATGTGATTTAGGAAAATAACACGCATGTAATGTCTCAAGTGGATCCATGTGGTTCAGGAAAAGAACACATATGCAATGTCACCAGAAGATCCACGTGGTTTAGGAAAAGAACACACATGCAATGTCTCTTGTGGATCCATGTGGTTTAGGAAAAGAATACACATGCAATGTCTCTAGTGGATCAATTTGGTTTAGGAAAACAACACACATGTAGTGAGTCCAGTGGATCAATGTGGTTCAATAAAGGAAAACACATGCAAAGTTCACCAGTGGATCTATGTTGTTTAGGAAAAGAACACACATGCAATGACTAGTGGATCCATGTGGTTTAGGAGAAGAACACTCATGCAATGACACCAGTGGATGAATGTGGTTTAGGAAGAACACACATGAAATGTCTCTAGTGGATCCATGGGGTTTAGGAAAAGAACACACATGCAAATGTCACTAGTGGATCAATGTAGTTTAGGAAAAGAATACACATGCAATGTCTCTGGTGGATCCATGTGGTTCAGGATAAGAACACACATGCAATGTCAACAGTGGATAAATGTGGTTCAGGAAAAGAACATGTTGGGGATATACTTTCTAGGTATCCTCATAGTTCCTCACTAACCAGGGTGGCCCACTTGGGGTTAGAGCATTGCTTCACGGGCGGCCCAGTCAGTGAGAAAGATGGAGTCCAATCTGGCTAAGGGAAGGCCCAGAAGACTTACCGACTTAGGCCCATAATGTTACTTGTAGTTCAAGATGTACTCAGAATCGACTCTCAACAGAGCTTGACAGATCTCTCTTGTAAACCATAGGCCGTATATCTATATAAGCCGACCTAGGGAGAGCCTTTAGGACACACCTCAATAGTCTACAATCTCAACTTGCATAGGCGAAACCCTTGTAACCCATATTCCGGCTCTGCCGAATTACTGGATTGCTAGCAGGAGTAGGATCCGTCCAAAGCCGGTAGATTCGAACCTAGGTAAACTTGTGTGCTCACCGTCCCGGAACACCGTACGTCTCACACCCCTCTCTTCCGCACGCCTCGAGGACCCCCTCATGGCGTACTTGTCATCAATACGACGACAGTTAGCGCCCACCATGGGGCAAGTGAGCTTCGGATCTATGTTCCGAGCGGAATCTGCAAGAATCGGAATCGGCGAGACTATCGTTGTCGGTCGCATCCTCTACTCCAGCGACGTCCCTCTCATCGTTCTCGACGAGACTTGGATTCCGGCTAGGGAGGTGGTGACTGCCTACACAATCATGTCTTTTGGCAAGATCGATGTTTACATCGGTTTCGCTGAACCTGCCCAACCCACCCCAGCGGTGATGATAGAGGCAGAAGAAACTTCTGGGTCCCCTTTGTCCACAGAGGTGGCAGAGTTCCGGATCTCAGAAAACCCTAATCCCACCTAGCCCGCACCAGTTGCGGAGATAGTGGAGAAATCCAAGCCTGAAGAAGACCTAGCGGTCCACGTCGAATCTGGAATGGATCTCCCTGGAGGAGCCGGATCCCAGATCGACCCACCCGCGAAAGTCGAAATCCAGGAGGAGCATATCAGTGACACTGATTCCGGCTCTGATGATGCCGGGACAGACATACCTTTCCTAAGGTACACATTATGACGTATGATACTACAAGGCGAAAGCGTAGACGCAATTCTCGAGACCATCAAAAATTTCGACATGGCTGATCGTGAAAGCCGTAGGTACCTCAGGAAGCACGCGTTGCACTTCGTCGGATACGTGGGATCCGGATCCAGCTCTACCAATGATAGAGAAAACACCGACTCGGTGCTGGAGGCAATTGGAACAAACGCCGACGTACCCGCATCCTCGGATGAATCGATGATGTCAGCAGATTTCTGAAAGTTCTCCGCGGAATATGAAGAGAAGTATAACTTCAAAGCTGCAGAAGAAGGAAAAGCCATGGATGAAGGATCCGTGGAACACTCTCCCAAAACACAGGATGACATGGACGTCGGAGATAATCCTGAGGTCTAGATGTCCGAAAATACCGATCAAAGCTTGACTCCGGGAAACGGACCCAAAGCCGTCTTTGCTACCGGCGCTTCCAAGAAAGCAAAGAAGAAGAACAAGAAAAACAAGACCCCAGCAAAAGACCCTCTAACAGAGGAGGTGATTGCCGGGGAATATGAAGAAGACTCGGATGGAGCGCTTATTCCAGAAGAGCCAAAAAATGAAGCATCGGTGGATGGACACATGATCACCGAAGGTGCGCATATACTCATCCATGCCGCATTAACCACACCTATCCCTACAGCCGCAGAACTTACTGCGGATGAGCTGGACAAAAGGGCACAGGCCCTAGAAGTGCGTCATCAACAACTCCTCGATGAAGCCAAAAACATCGAGGTGGAGAAGAAACGCATGTCAAACAAGGAATACATGTCTCGTTTGCATCAGAAGACACGGAAGCATCACATAGATGACAACCAATTTCCACGTGTCCGTGCCGTCCTTTTTGGAGATGAGATGGGGAAGCCACGAAACGATAGCAACGAAGATTGGGTATACCCAACACCAGTACAGAATACCATGGCAGCCCGAGAAATTCTATCAGCTACTCCAGGACCAGAGGAGATACGTTTGGGTATCAAACTACTCAACAAGGGACTGGAGCAGCAAAAGGTCGCCCTGTCCGGAAGTCAAAAACTGGTCTCAGATTCTGACCAATGTCGCATGGATTCGACATGGGCTAGCGTAAGATCCCATTAGATCCGGGCGCAGTATCATCACCCCGAACACCGGGAAGACAACTATTCAAGAACCGGATCTTCAGGACAGCATCACAGAACTTCACGTAATTGGAGCAACGTCGCCCCAGCGGCCGAGAAAGACGCCATTGTTTCCCTGAATCCGACGAACCCTCCCCGATGAGAACCTAAGGATCGAAGGGGAGAAGATAAAGAAAAACGACGAGAGGAGGATTGTCAAAAAATGCCACCTCCTAAGTATACAAGCCGTCCGGCTGATCCTCACCATGGTGGGAACGAAGGATGAAGAAACGACGGAAACCATGCGGCAAGGGGCAAGGCTCGTAATCAAGATCCTCCCGGAATCGGAATAATGACGCCCGGACGGAGGCGATCAGCCAGAAACTATCCAGCTGCACCACCCTCTCCACCACACAGTCATCACAACGGCCCCCATGGAGGGCAAGGAGGACGACATGGCGGAGGAGGTGGTGGCAGAAGCCGAAGTCTGGCTCTACGACACTGCAGCCACATCCGGCATTCGGGACGATCTCTATTCCCGAACGACGCAAGGCACAGGATCAATTCCAACATAGAGGCATGGCGCTATGAAAACGATGACATGTACATGGGCCCAAAGTGCTTTGGACCACGGATCAGAGCTACAAGATTCCCGGAAGAATTTGCTATCTCAAGACACATCCAAGCCTACGATGGCATTGCTCGGCCAGACTCTTGGCTACAGAATTTTTTCCAAGCTTGCTGCATCGCCAAACGCGGAAACGGCCTGGTCGCAACCCGATATCTCCCACTTATGTTGCGGAAGACGGCGCGATCATGGCTCAATGAACTTCCGGAGAACACCATCCACAACTGGTATGACATGCAAAGTGTGTTCTTTCGTAATTTCGAAGGCACATATCGGAGGCCCTGTTCGGTCGGAGACCTACAACGTTGCACCCAGGAAGCCGGAGAAACTTGCCGAGATTATCTCGGACGATGGATCGACACCAAGAACTCCTGTGAAGGAGTACACGACCAAACCGTGATTTAGGAAATCTGACGACAGAACACATATCCAATGTCACAAGTGGATGAATGTGGTTTAGGAAAAGAACACACATGCAATGTCTCTATTGGATCCATGTGGTTTAGGAAAAGAACACACATCCAAATGTCTCCAATGGATCCATGTGGTTAAGGAAAAGAACAGACATGCAATGACTCTAGTGGATTAATGTGGTTTAGGAAAATAACACACATGCAAATGTCACTAGTGGATCAATGTGTTTTAAGAAAAGAAAACACATGCAATGTCACCAGTGGATCCATATCGTTTAG
Organism: Avena insularis; assembly: GCA_023614405.1. Lineage (NCBI taxonomy): Eukaryota > Viridiplantae > Streptophyta > Magnoliopsida > Poales > Poaceae > Avena > Avena insularis. The sequence continues at coordinate 245,480,249 of CM042688.1, forward strand.
GAAAAGAACACACATGAAATGTCACCAATGGATCCATGTGCTTTAGAAAGAGAACACACTTGCAAATGTTACCAATGGATCAATGTGGTTTAGGAAACGAACACACATGCAATGGCTCTAGTGGATCAATGTGGTTTAGGAAACGAACACACATGCAATATCTCTAGTGGATCCATGTGGTTTATCAAAACAACACACATGCAATGTCTCCAGTGGATCAATGTGGTTTAGGAAACCAACACAGATGCAATGACTCTGGTGGATCAATGTGGTTCACGAAAACAACACACCTGCAAAGTTCACCAGTGGATCCATGTGGTTTAGGAAAAGAACACACATGCAATGTCACTAGTGGATCAACATGATTTAGGAAAAGAACACACATGGAAATGACTCCAATGGATCCATGTGGTTTAGGAAAAGAACACACAGGCAAATGTAACTAGTGGATCTATGTGGTTTTGGAAAAGAACAGACATGCAATGTCTCTAGTGGATCCTTGTAGTTTGGGAAAAGAAGACACATGCAATGACTCCAGTGGACATGTGGTTTAGGGAAATAACACACATGCAATGTCACTAGTGGAGCCATATGGTTTAGGAAAAGAACACACATGAAATGACTCTAGTGGATCCATGTGATTTAGGAAAAGAACACATATGCAATGTCACTAGTGGATCAATGTGGTTTCGGAAAATAACACACATGTAATGTCACAAGTGGATCAAAGTGGTTTAAGAAAAGAACACACATGTAATGTCACTAGTGGATCCATGTGGTTTAGGAAAAGGACACACATGCAATGTCACCTGTGGATCAATGTGGTTTAGGAAAAGAACACACATGCAATGACTCTAGTGGATCATTGTGGATTAGTAAAAGAATACACATGAAAACTTCACTAGTGGATCAATGTGGTTTAGGAAAATAACACACATGCAATGTCAACAGTGGATCCATGTGGTCTTGGAAAATAACACACATGCAATGTCACCAGTGGATCCATGTGGTTTAGGAACAGAACACACAAGCAAATGTTACTTGTGGATTAATGTGGTTTAGGAAAAGAACACACATTCAATGACTCTAGTGGATCAATGTGGTTTAGGAAAAGGATACACATGCAATGTCTCCAGTGGATCCATCTGCTTTAGGAAAAGAACACACAAGCATATTTCACCAGTGGATCCATGTGGTTTAGGAAAAAGAACAAACATGTAATGACTCTAGTGGATCCACGTGGTTTAGGAACAGAACTCACATGCAAATTTCACAAGTGGATCAATATAGTTTAGGAAAAGAACACACATGCAATGTCACTAGTGGATAAATGTGGTTTAGGAAAAGAACAAACATGCAATGTCTTAGTGGGTCCATGTGGTCCAGGAAAAGAACACACTTGAAATGTCACTAGTGGATCCATGTGGTTTAGGAAAAGAAAACACATGCAATGACTCTAGTGGATCCATGTGGTTTAGGAAAAGAACATACATGCAAATGTCATAAGTGGATCAATGTGGTTTAGGAAAATAACACACATGCAATGTCACTAGTGGATCATGTGGTTTAGGAAAAGAACAAACATGCAATGTCACAAGTGGATCCATGTGGTTCAGGAAAAGAACACACATGCAATGTCACCATTGTATTAATGTGGTTCAGGAAAAGAACACACATGGAATGTCAGGAGTGGATCAATGTGGTTTAGGAAAAGAACAAACATGAAATGTCAGTAGTGGATCCATGTGGTTCACGAAAAGAACACACATGCAGTGACTCTATTGGATCCATGTGGTTCAGGAAAAGAACAAACATGAAAATGTCAGCAATTGATTAACGTGGTTTAGGAAAAGAACACACATGCAATGTCACCTGTGGATCGATGTAGTTTAGGAAGACAACACACATGCAATGTCACTAGTGGATCCATGTGGTTCAGGAAAAGAACACACATGCAATGTCACTAGTGGATCAACATGATTTAGGAAAAGAACACACATGCAAATGACTCCAATGGATCCATGTGGTTTAGGAAAAGAACACACAGGCAAATGTAACTAGTGGATCTATGTGGTTTTGGAAAAGAACAGACATGCAATGTCTCTAGTGGATCCTTGTAGTTTGGGAAAAGAAGACACATGCAATGACTCCAGTGGACATGTGGTTTAGGGAAATAACACACATGCAATGTCACTAGTGGAGCCATATGGTTTAGGAAAAGAACACACATGAAATGTCACAAGTGGATCCATGTGGTTTAGAAAAAGAACACACTTGCAAATGTTACCAGTGGATCAATGTGGTTTAGGAAAAGAACACACATGCAATGACTCTAGTGGATCAAGGTGGTTTAGGAAAAGAACACACATGCAATGTCTCTAGTAGATCCATGTGGTTTATCAAAACAACAAACATGCAATGTCTCTAGTGGATCAATGTGGTTTATGAAACCATAACATGCAATGACTCTGGTGGATCAATGTGGTTCACGAAAACAACACACCTGCAAAGTTCACCAGTGGATCCATGTGGTTTAGGAAAAGAACACACATGCAATGTCACTAGTGGATCAACATGATTTACGAAAAGAACACACATGCAAATGACTCCAATGGATCCATGTGGTTTAGGAAAAGAACACACATGCAAATGTAACTAGTGGATCCATGTGTTTTTGGAAAAGAACACACATGCAATGTCTCTAGTGGATCCTTGTGGTTTGGGAAAAGAAGACACATGCAATGACTCCAGTGGACATGTGGTTTAGGAAAATAACGCACATGCAATGTCACTAGTGGAGCCATATGGTTTAGGAAGAGAACATAGATGAAATGAGTCTAGTGGATCCATGTGATTTGGGAAAAGAACACATATGCAATGTCACTAGTGGATCAATGTGGTTTAGGAAAAGAACACACATGCCATGTCACCAGTGGATCAAAGTGGTTTAAGAAAAGAACACACATGTAATGTCACCAGTGGATCCATGTGGTTTAGGAAAAGGACACACATGCAATGTCACCTGTGGATCAATGTGGTTTTGGAAAGAAGACACATGCAATGACTCTAGTGGATCATTGTGCATTAGGAAAAGAACACACATGAAAATTTCACTAATGGATCAATGTGGTTTAGGAAAATAACACACATGCAATGTCACCAGTGGATCGATGTGGTTTAGGAAAATAACACACATGCAATGTCACCAGTGGATCCATGTGGTTTGGGAACAGAACACACATGCAAATGTTACAAGTGGATTAATGTGGTTTAGGAAAAGAACACACATTCAATGAATCTAGTGGATCAATGTGGCTTAGGAAAAGAATACACATGCAATGACTCCAGTGGATCCATGTGGTTTAGGAAAAAGAACACACATGTAATGACTCTAGTGGATCCACGTGGTTTAGGAACATAACTCACATGCAAATGTTACAAGTGGATTAATGCGGTTTAGGAAAAGAACACACATTCAATGACTCTACTGGATCCATGTGGTTTAGGAAAAGGACACACATGCAATGTCACCAGTGCATCCATGTGGTTTACGAAAAAGAACACACATGTAATGACTCTAGTGGATCCACGTGGTTTAGGAACAGAACTCACATGCAAATTTCACAAGTGGATCAATATGGTTTAGGGAAAGAACACACATGGAATGTCACTAGTGGATCAATGTGGTTTAGGAAAAGAACAAACATGCAATGTCTTAGTGGATCCATCTGGTCCAGGAAAAGAAAGCACTTGCAATGTCACTAGTGGATCCATGTGGTTTAGGAAAAGAAAACACATGCAATGACTCTAGTGGATCCATGTGGTTTAGGAAAAGAACACACATGCAAATGTCATAAGTGGATCAATGTGGTTTAGGAAAATATCACACATGCAATGTCACTAGTGGATCATGTTGTTTAGGAAAAGAACACACATGCAATGTCACTAGTGGATCCATGTGGTTTAGGAAAAGAACAAACATGAAATGTCAGTAGTGGATCCATGTGGTTCACGAAAAGAACACACATGTAGTGACTCTATTGGATCCATGTGGTTTAGGAAAAGAACACACATGCAAATGTCAGCAATTGATTAACGTGGTTTAGGAAAAGAACACACATGCAATGTCACCAGTGGATCAACATAGTTTAGGAAGACAACACACATGCAATGTCACTAGTGGATCCATGTGCTTCAGGAAAAGAACACGCATGCAATGTCACCAGTGGATTAATGTGGTTTATGAAAAGAACACACATGCAATGTCTCTAGTAGATCCATGTGGTTTAGGAAAATAACACACATGTAATGTCTAAAGTGGATCCATGTGGTTTAGGAAATGAACACACATGCAATGTCACTAGTGGATCCAGGTGGTTTAGGAAAAGAACACACATGCAATGTCTCCTGTGGATGCATGTGGTTTAGGAAAAGAACACACATGCAATGTCTCTAGTGGATCAATTTGGTTTCGGAAAACAACACACATGTAGTGACTCCAGTGGATCAATGTGGTTCAGGAAAAGAAAACACATGCAAAATTCACTAGTGGATCTATGTGGTTTAGGAGAACACACATGCAATGACTAGTGGATCCATGTGGTTTAGGAGAAGAACACTCATGCAATGACACCAGTGGATGAATGTGGTTTAGGAAAAGAACACACATGAGATGTCTCTAGTGGATCCATGGGGTTTAGGAAAAGAACACTCATGCAAATGTCACTAGTAGATCAATGTAGTTTAGGAAAAGAATACACATGCAATGTCTATGGTGGATCCATGTGGTTCAGGATAAGAACACACATCAATGTCAACAGTGGATCAATGTGGTTCAGGAAAAGAACACATATGCAATGTCACAAGTGGTTGAATGTTGTTTAGGAAAAGAACACACATGCAATGTCTCTATTGGATCCATGTGATTTAGGAAAATAACACACATCCAAATATCTCCAATGGATCCATGTGGTTTAGGAAAAGAACAGAAATGCAATGACTCTAGTGGATCAATGTGGTTTAGGAAAATAACACACATACAAATGTCACTAGTGGATCAATGTGTTTTAAGAAAAGAACACACATGCAATGTCACAAGTGGATCCATATCGTTTTGGAAAAGAACACACATGAAATGTCACTAGTGGATCCATGTGGTTTAGAAAAAGAGCACACATGCAAATGTTACCAGTGGATAATGTGGTTTAGGAAAAGAACACACATGCAATGAATCTAGTGGATCAATGTGGTTTAGGAAAAGAACACACACGCAATGTCTCTAGTGGATCCATGTGGTTCATGAAAACAACACACATGCAATGTCTCTAGTGGATCAATGTGTTTTAGGAAACCAACACACATGCAATGTCACTAGTGGATCAACATGATTTCGGAAAATAACACACATGCAAATGACTCCAATGGATCCATGTGGTTTAGGAAAAGAACACACATGCAAATGTAACCAGTGGATCCATGTGGTTTTGGAAAAGAACACACATGCAATGTCTTTAGTGGATCCTTGTGGTTTAGGAAAACAAGACACATGTAATGACTCCAGTGGACATGTAGTTTAGGAAAATAACACACATGCAATGTCACTAGTGGAGCCATATGGTTTAGGAAAAGAACACACATGAAATGACTCTAGTGGGTCCATGTCATTTAGGAAAAGAACACATATGCAATGTCACTAGTGGATCAATGTGGTTTAGGAAAAGAACACACATGCAATGTCACCAGTGGATCAATGTGGTTTAAGAAAAGAACACACGTGTTATGTCACTAGTGGATCCATGTGGTTTCGGAAAAGGACACACATGCAATGTCACCTGTGGATCAATATGGTTTAGGAAAAGAACACACATGCAATGACTCTAGTGGACCATTGTGGATTAGGAAAAGAACACATATGAAAATTTTACTAATGGATCAATGTGGTTTAGGAAAGTAAAACACATGCAATGTCACCAGTGGATCCATGTGGTTTAGGAAAATAACACACATGCAATGTCACCAGTGGATCCATGTGGTTTAGGAACAGAACACACATGCAAATATTACAAGTGGATTAATGTGGTTTAGGAAAAGAACACACATTCGATGACTCTAGTGGATTAATGTGGTTTAGGAAAAGAATACACATGCAATGACTCCAGTGGATCCATGTGGTTTAGGAAAAGAACACACATGCAATGTCACCAGTGGATCCATGTGGTTTAGGAAAAAGAACACACATGTAATGACTCTAGTGGATCCACGTGGTTTAGGAATAGAACTCACATGCAAATTTCACAAGTGGATCAATATGGTTTAGGAAAAGAACACACATGCAATGTCACTAGTGGATCAAAGTGGTTTAGGAAAAGAACAAACATGCAATGTCTTAGTGGATCCATGTGGTTTAGGAAAAGAAAACACATGCAATGACTCTAGTGGATCCATGTGGTTTAGGAAAAGAACACACATGGAAATGTAATAAGTGGATCAATGTGGTTTAGGAAAAGAACACACATGCAATGTCACTACTGGACCATGTGGTTTAGGAAAAGAACACACATGCAATGTCACCAGTGGATCCATGTGGTTCAGGAAAATAACACACATGCAATGTCACCATTGGATTAATGTGGTTTAGGAAAAGAACACACATGGAATGTCACCAGTGGATTAATGTGGTTTAGGAAAAGAACAAACATGAAATGTCAGTAGTGGATCCATGTGGTTCACGAAAAGAACACACATGTAGTGACTCTAGTGGATCCATGTGGTTCAGGAAAAGAGCACACATGCAAATGTCAGCAATTGATTAACGTGGTTTAGGAAAAGAACACACATGAAATGTCACCAGTGGATCAATGTGGTTTAGGAAGACAACGCACATGCAATGTCACTAGTGGACCCATGTGGTTCAGGAAAAGAAAACACATGCAATGTCACCCGTGGATTAATGTGGTTTACGAAAAGAACACACATGCAATGTCTCTAGTGGATCCATGTGGTTTAGGAAAATAACACAATGTAATGTGTCAAGTGGATCCATGTGGTTTAGGAAAAGAACACACATGCAAATGTCAGCAATTGATTAACGTGGTTTAGGAAAAGAACACACATGCAATGTCACCAGTGGATCAACGTAGTTTAGGAAGACAACACACATGCAATGTCACTAGTGGATCCATGTGCTTCAGGAAAAGAACACGCATGCAATGTCACCAGTGGATTAATGTGGTTTATGAAAAGAACACACATGCAATGTCTCTAGTAGATCCATGTGGTTTAGGAAAATAACACACATGTAATGTCTAAAGTGGAGCCATGTGGTTTAGGAAATGAACACACATGCAATGTCACTAGTGGATCCAGGTGGTTTAGGAAAAGAACACACATGCAATGTCTCCTGTGGATGCATGTGGTTTAGGAAAAGAACACACATGCAATGTCTCTAGTGGATCAATTTGGTTTAGGAAAACAACACACATGTAGTGACTCCAGAGGATCAATGTGGTTCAGGAAAAGAAAACACATGCAAAATTCACTAGTGGATCTATGTGGTTTAGGAGAACACACATGCAATGACTAGTGGATCCATGTGGTTTAGGAGAAGAACAATCATGCAATGACACCAGTGGATGAATGTGGTTTAGGAAAAGAACACACATGAAATGTCTCTAGTGGATCCATGGGGTTTAGGAAAAGAACACTCATGCAAATGTCACTAGTAGATCAATGTAGTTTAGGAAAAGAATACACATGCAATGTCTATGGTGGATCCATGTGGTTCAGGATAAGAACACACATCAATGTCAACAGTGGATCAATGTGGTTCAGGAAAAGAACACATATGCAATGTCACAAGTGGATGAATGTTGTTTAGGAAAAGAACACACATGCAATGTCTCTATTGGATCCATGTGATTTAGGAAAATAACACACATCCAAATATCTCCAATGGATCCATGTGGTTTAGGAAAAGAACAGAAATGCAATGACTCTAGTGGATCAATGTGGTTTAGGAAAATAACACACATACAAATGTCACTAGTGGATCAATGTGTTTTAAGAAAAGAACACACATGCAATGTCACAAGTGGATCCATATCGTTTTGGAAAAGAACACACATGAAATGTCACTAGTGGATCCATGTGGTTTAGAAAAAGAGCACACATGCAAATGTTACCAGTGGATAATGTGGTTTAGGAAAAGAACACACATGCAATGAATCTAGTGGATCAATGTGGTTTAGGAAAAGAACACACACGCAATGTCTCTAGTGGATCCATGTGGTTCATGAAAACAACACACATGCAATGTCTCTAGTGGATCAATGTGTTTTAGGAAACCAACACACATGCAATGTCACTAGTGGATCAACATGATTTCGGAAAATAACACACATGCAAATGACTCCAATGGATCCATGTGGTTTAGGAAAAGAACACACATGCAAATGTAACCAGTGGATCCATGTGGTTTTGGAAAAGAACACACATGCAATGTCTTTAGTGGATCCTTGTGGTTTAGGAAAACAAGACACATGTAATGACTCCAGTGGACATGTAGTTTAGGAAAATAACACACATGCAATGTCACTAGTGGAGCCATATGGTTTAGGAAAAGAACACACATGAAATGACTCTAGTGGGTCCATGTCATTTAGGAAAAGAACACATATGCAATGTCACTAGTGGATCAATGTGGTTTAGGAAAAGAACACACATGCAATGTCACCAGTGGATCAATGTGGTTTAAGAAAAGAACACACGTGTTATGTCACTAGTGGATCCATGTGGTTTCGGAAAAGGACACACATGCAATGTCACCTGTGGATCAATATGGTTTAGGAAAAGAACACACATGCAATGACTCTAGTGGACCATTGTGGATTAGGAAAAGAACACATATGAAAATTTTACTAATGGATCAATGTGGTTTAGGAAAGTAAAACACATGCAATGTCACCAGTGGATCCATGTGGTTTAGGAAAATAACACACATGCAATGTCACCAGTGGATCCATGTGGTTTAGGAACAGAACACACATGCAAATATTACAAGTGGATTAATGTGGTTTAGGAAAAGAACACACATTCGATGACTCTAGTGGATTAATGTGGTTTAGGAAAAGAATACACATGCAATGACTCCAGTGGATCCATGTGGTTTAGGAAAAGAACACACATGCAATGTCACCAGTGGATCCATGTGGTTTAGGAAAAAGAACACACATGTAATGACTCTAGTGGATCCACGTGGTTTAGGAATAGAACTCACATGCAAATTTCACAAGTGGATCAATATGGTTTAGGAAAAGAACACACATGCAATGTCACTAGTGGATCAAAGTGGTTTAGGAAAAGAACAAACATGCAATGTCTTAGTGGATCCATGTGGTTTAGGAAAAGAAAACACATGCAATGACTCTAGTGGATCCATGTGGTTTAGGAAAAGAACACACATGGAAATGTAATAAGTGGATCAATGTGGTTTAGGAAAAGAACAAACATGCAATGTCACTACTGGACCATGTGGTTTAGGAAAAGAACACACATGCAATGTCACCAGTGGATCCATGTGGTTAGGAAAATAACACATGCAATGTCACCATTGGATTAATGTGGTTTAGGAAAAGAACACACATGGAATGTCACCAGTGGATTAATGTGGTTTAGGAAAAGAACAAACAGGCAATGTCTTAGTGGATCCATGTGGTTCACGAAAAGAACACACATGTAGTGACTCTAGTGGATCCATGTGGTTCAGGAAAAGAACACACATGCAAATGTCAGCAATTGATTAACGTGGTTTAGGAAAAGAACACACATGAAATGTCACCAGTGGATCAATGTGGTTTAGGAAGACAACGCACATGCAATGTCACTAGTGGACCCATGTGGTTCAGGAAAAGAAAACACATGCAATGTCACCCGTGGATTAATGTGGTTTACGAAAAGAACACACATGCAATGTCTCTAGTGGATCCATGTGGTTTAGGAAAATAACACAATGTAATGTGTCAAGTGGATCCATGTGGTTCAGGAAAAGAACACACATGCAATGTCACTAGTGGATCCACGTGGTTTAGGAAAAGAACACACATGCAATGTCTCTTGTGGATGCATGTGGGTTAGGAAAAGAACACACATGCAATGTTTCTAGTGGATCAATTTAGTTTAGCAAAACAACACACATGTAGTGACTCCAGTGGATCAATGTGGTTTAGGAAAAGAAAACACATGCAAAGTTCACTAGTGGATCTATGTGGTTTAGGAAAAGAACACACATGCAATGACTAGTGGATCCATGTGGTTTAGGAGAAGAACACTCATGCAATAACACTAGTGGATGAATGTGGTTTAGGAAAAGAACACACATGCAAATGTCACTAGTGGATCAATGTAGTTTAGGAAAAGAATACACATGCAATGTCTCTGGTGGATCCAAGTGGTTCAGGATAAGAACACACATCCAATGTCAAAGTGGATCAATGTGGTTCAGGAAAAGAACACACATGCAATGTCTCTATTGGATCCATGTGGTTTAGGAAAAGAACACGCATCCAAATGTCTCCAATGGATACATGTGGTTTATGAAAAGAATAGACATGCAATGACTCTAGTGGATCAATGTGGTTTAGGAAAATAACACAGATGCAAATGTCACTAGTGGATCAATGTGTTTTAAGAAAAGAACACACATGCAATGTCACCAGTGGATCCATATGGTTTAGGAAAAGAACACACATGAAATGTCACTAGTGGATCCATGTGGTTTAGAAAAAGAACACATGTGCAAATGTTACCAGTGGATCTATGTGGTTTATGAAAAGAACACACATGCAATGACTCTAGTGGATCAATGTGGTTTAGGAAAAGAACACACATGCAATGTCTCTAGTGGATCCATGTGGTTTATCAGTACAACACACATGCAATGTCTCCAGTGGATCAATGTGGTTTAGGAAACCAACACACATGCAATGACTCTGGTGGATCAATGTGGTTCACGAAAAGAACACACCTGCAAAGTTCACTAGTGGATCCATGTGGTTTAGGAAAAGAACACACATGCAATGTCACTAGTGGATCAACATGATTTAGGAAAAGAATACACATGGAAATGACTCCAATGGATCCATGTGGTTTAGGAAAAGAACACACATGCAAATGTAACTAGTGGATCCATGTGGTTTTGGAAAAAAACACACATGCAATGTCTCTAGTGGATCCTTGTGGTTTAGGAAAAGAAGACACATGCAATGACTCCAGTGGACAAGTGGTTTAGGAAAATAACACACATGCAATGTGACTAGTGGAGCCATACGGTTTAGGAAAAGAACACACATGAAATGACTAGTGGATCCATGTGATTTAGGAAAAGAACACATATGCAATGTCACTAGTGGATCAATGTGGTTTAGGAAAAGAACACACATGCAATGTCACCAGTGGATCAATGTGGTTTAAGAAAACAACACACATGTAATGTCACTGGTGGATCCATGTGGTTTAGGAAAAGGACACACATGAAATGTCACCTGTGGATCAATGTGGTTTAGGAAAATAACACACATGCACTAACTCTGGTGGATCATTGTGGATTAGGAAAAAAACACATGAAAATTTCACTAATGGATCAATGTGGTTTAGGAAAAGAACACACATGCAATGTCACCAGTGGATCCATGTGGTTTAGGAACAGAACACACATGCAAATGTTACAAGTGGATTAATGTGGTTTAGGAAAAGAACACACATTCAATGACTCTAGTGGATCAATGTGGTTTAGGATAAGAACACACGTGCAATGTCAACAGTGGATCAACGTGGTTCAGGAAAAGAACACATATGCAATGTCACAAGTGGATGAATGTGGTTTAGGAAAAGAACACACATCCAAATGTCTCCAATGGATCCATGTGGTTTAGGAAATGAACAGACATGCAATGACTATAGTGGATCAATGTGGTTTAGGAAAATAACACACATGCAAATATCACTAGTGGATCAATGTGTTTTAAGAAAAGAACACACATGAAATGTCACTGGTGGATCCATATGGTTTAGGAAAAGAACACACATGCAATGACTCTAGTGGACCATTGTGGATTAGGAAAAGAACACATATGAAAATTTTACTAATGGATCAATGTGGTTTAGGAAAGTAACACACATGCAATGTCACCAGTGGATCCATGTGGTTTAGTAAAATAACACACATGCAATGTCACCAGTGGATCCATGTGGTTTAGGAACAGAACACACATGCAAATATTACAAGTGGATTAATGTGGTTTAGGAAAAGAACACACATGCAAATGTCACTAGTGGATCAATGTAGTTTAGGAAAAGAATACACATGCAATGACTCCAGTGGATGCATGTGGTTTAGGAAAAGAACACACATGCAATGTCACCAGTGGATCCATGTGGTTTAGGAAAAAGAACAAACATGTAATGACTCTAGTGGATCCACGTGGTTTAGGAATAGAACTCACATGCAAATTTCACAAGTGGATCAATATGGTTTAGGAAAAGAACACACATGCAATGTCACTAGTGGATCAAAGTGGTTTAGGAAAAGAACAAACATGCAATGTCTTAGTGGATCCATGTGGTTTAGGAAAAGAAAACACATGCAATGACTCTAGTGGATCCATGTGGTTTAGGAAATGAACACACATGGAAATGTAATAAGTGGATCAATGTGGTTTAGGAAAAGAACACACATGCAATGTCACTACTGGACCATGTGGTTTAGGAAAAGAACACACATGCAATGTCACCAGTGGATCCATGTGGTTCAGGAAAATAACACACATGCAATGTCACCATTGGATTAATGTGGTTTAGGAAAAGAACACACATGGAATGTTACCAGTGGATTAATGTGGTTTAGGAAAAGAACAAACATGAAATGTCAGTAGTGGATCCATGTGGTTCACGAAAACAACACACATGTAGTGACTCTAGTGGATCCATGTGGTTCAGGAAAAGAACACACATGCAAATGTCAGCAATTGATTAACGTGGTTTAGGAAAAGAACACACATGAAATGTCACCAGTGGATCAATGTGGTTTAGGAAGACAACGCACATGCAATGTCACTAGTGGACCCATGTGGTTCAGGAAAAGAAAACACATGCAATGTCACCCGTGGATTAATGTGGTTTACGAAAAGAACACACATGCAATGTCTCTAGTGGATCCATGTGGTTTAGGAAAATAACACAATGTAATGTCTCAAGTGGATCCATGTGGTTCAGGAAAAGAACACACATGCAATGTCACTAGTGGATCCACGTGGTTTAGGAAAAGAACACACATGCAATGTCTCTTGTGGATGCATGTGGGTTAGGAAAAGAACACACATGCAATGTTTCTAGTGGATCAATTTAGTTTAGCAAAACAACACACATGTAGTGACTCCAATGGATCAATGTGGTTTAGGAAAAGAAAACACATGCAAAGTTAACCAGTGGATCTATGTGGTTTAGGAAAAGAACACACATGCAATGACTAGTGGATCCATGTGGTTTAGGAGAAGAACACTCATGCAATAACATTAGTGGATGAATGTGGTTTAGGAAAAGAACACACATGCAAATGTCACTAGTGGATCAATGTAGTTTAGGAAAAGAATACACATGCAATGTCTCTGGCGGATCCATGTGGTTCAGGATAAGAACACACATCCAATGTCAAAGTGGATCAATGTGGTTCAGGAAAAGAACACACATGCAATGTCTCTATTGGATCCATGTGGTTTAGGAAAAGAACACGCATCCAAATGTCTCCAATGGATACATGTGGTTTATGAAAAGAACAGACATGCAATGACTCTAGTGGATCAATGTGGTTTAGGAAAATAACACAGATGCAAATGTCACTAGTGGATCAATGTGTTTTAAGAAAAGAACACACATGCAATGTCACCAGTGGATCCATATGGTTTAGGAAAAGAACACACATGAAATGTCACTAGTGGATCCATGTGGTTTAGAAAAAGAACACACGTGCAAATGTTACCAGTGGATCTATGTGGTTTATGAAAAGAACACACATGCAATGACTCTAGTGGATCAATGTGGTTTAGGAAAAGAACACACATGCAATGTCTCTAGTGGATCCATGTGGTTTATCAGTACAACACACATGCAATGTCTCCAGTGGATCAATGTGGTGTAGGAAACCAACACACATGCAATGACTCTGGTGGATCAATGTGGTTCACGAAAAGAACACACCTGCAAAGTTCACTAGTGGATCCATGTGGTTTAGGAAAAGAACACACATGCAATGTCACTAGTGGATCAACATGATTTAGGAAAAGAATACACATGGAAATGACTCCAATGGATCCATGTGGTTTAGGAAAAGAACACACATGCAAATGTAACTAGTGGATCCATGTGGTTTTGGAAAAGAACACACATGCAATGTCTCTAGTGGATCCTTGTGGTTTAGGAAAAGAAGACACATGCAATGACTCCAGTGGACAAGTGGTTTAGGAAAATAACACACATGCAATGTGACTAGTGGAGCCATATGGTTTAGGAAAAGAACACACATGAAATGACTAGTGGATCCATGTGATTTAGGAAAAGAACACATATGCAATGTCACTAGTGGATCAATGTGGTTTAGGAAAAGAACACACATGCAATGTCACCAGTGGATCAATGTGGTTTAAGAAAACAACACACATGTAATGTCACCGGTGGATCCATGTGGTTTAGGAAAAGGACACACATGAAATGTCACCTGTGGATCAATGTGGTTTAGGAAAATAACACACATGCACTGACTCTGGTGGATCATTGTGGATTAGGAAAAAAACACATGAAAATTTCACTAATGGATCAATGTGGTTTAGGAAAAGAACACACATGCAATGTCACCAGTGGATCCATGTGGTTTAGGAACAGAACACACATGCAAATGTTACAAGTGGATTAATGTGGTTTAGGAAAAGAACACACATTCAATGACTCTAGTGGATCAATGTGGTTTAGGATAAGAACACACGTGCAATGTCAACAGTGGATCAACGTGGTTCAGGAAAAGAACACATATGCAATGTCACAAGTGGATGAATGTGGTTTAGGAAAAGAACACACATCCAAATGTCTCCAATGGATCCATGTGGTTTAGGAAATGAACAGACATGCAATGACTATAGTGGATCAATGTGGTTTAGGAAAATAACACACATGCAAATATCACTAGTGGATCAATGTGTTTTAAGAAAAGAACACACATGAAATGTCACTGGTGGATCCATATGGTTTAGGAAAAGAACACACATGCAATGACTCTAGTGGACCATTGTGGATTAGGAAAAGAACACATATGAAAATTTTACTAATGGATCAATGTGGTTTAGGAAAGTAACACACATGCAATGTCACCAGTGGATCCATGTGGTTTAGTAAAATAACACACATGCAATGTCACCAATGGATCCATGTGGTTTAGGAACAGAACACACATGCAAATATTACAAGTGGATTAATGTGGTTTAGGAAAAGAACACACATTCGATGACTCTAGTGGATTAATGTGGTTTAGGAAAAGAATACACATGCAATGACTCCAGTGGATCCATGTGGTTTAGGAAAAGAACACACATGCAATGTCACCAGTGGATCCATGTGGTTTAGGAAAAAGAACAAACATGTAATGACTCTAGTGGATCCACGTGGTTTAGGAATAGAACTCACATGCAAATTTCACAAGTGGATCAATATGGTTTAGGAAAAGAACACACATGCAATGTCACTAGTGGATCAAAGTGGTTTAGGAAAAGAACAAACATGCAATGTCTTAGTGGATCCATGTGGTTTAGGAAAAGAAAACACATGCAATGACTCTAGTGGATCCATGTGGTTTAGGAAATGAACACACATGGAAATGTAATAAGTGGATCAATGTGGTTTAGGAAAAGAACACACATGCAATGTCACTACTGGACCATGTGGTTTAGGAAAAGAACACACATGCAATGTCACCAGTGGATCCATGTGGTTCAGGAAAATAACACACATGCAATGTCACCATTGGATTAATGTGGTTTAGGAAAAGAACACACATGGAATGTTACCAGTGGATTAATGTGGTTTAGGAAAAGAACAAACATGAAATGTCAGTAGTGGATCCATGTGGTTCACGAAAACAACACACATGTAGTGACTCTAGTGGATCCATGTGGTTCAGGAAAAGAACACACATGCAAATGTCAGCAATTGATTAACGTGGTTTAGGAAAAGAACACACATGAAATGTCACCAGTGGATCAATGTGGTTTAGGAAGACAACGCACATGCAATGTCACTAGTGGACCCATGTGGTTCAGGAAAAGAAAACACATGCAATGTCACCCGTGGATTAATGTGGTTTACGAAAAGAACACACATGCAATGTCTCTAGTGGATCCATGTGGTTTAGGAAAATAACACAATGTAATGTCTCAAGTGGATCCATGTGGTTCAGGAAAAGAACACACATGCAATGTCACTAGTGGATCCACGTGGTTTAGGAAAAGAACACACATGCAATGTCTCTTGTGGATGCATGTGGGTTAGGAAAAGAACACACATGCAATGTTTCTAGTGGATCAATTTAGTTTAGCAAAACAACACACATGTAGTGACTCCAATGGATCAATGTGGTTTAGGAAAAGAAAACACATGCAAAGTTAACCAGTGGATCTATGTGGTTTAGGAAAAGAACACACATGCAATGACTAGTGGATCCATGTGGTTTAGGAGAAGAACACTCATGCAATAACATTAGTGGATGAATGTGGTTTAGGAAAAGAACACACATGCAAATGTCACTAGTGGATCAATGTAGTTTAGGAAAAGAATACACATGCAATGTCTCTGGCGGATCCATGTGGTTCAGGATAAGAACACACATCCAATGTCAAAGTGGATCAATGTGGTTCAGGAAAAGAACACACATGCAATGTCTCTATTGGATCCATGTGGTTTAGGAAAAGAACACGCATCCAAATGTCTCCAATGGATACATGTGGTTTATGAAAAGAAACATGCAATGACTCTAGTGGATCAATGTGGTTTAGGAAAATAACACAGATGCAAATGTCACTAGTGGATCAATGTGTTTTAAGAAAAGAACACACATGCAATGTCACCAGTGGATCCATATGGTTTAGGAAAAGAACACACATGAAATGTCACTAGTGGATCCATGTGGTTTAGAAAAAGAACACACGTGCAAATGTTACCAGTGGATCTATGTGGTTTATGAAAAGAACACACATGCAATGACTCTAGTGGATCAATGTGGTTTAGGAAAAGAACACACATGCAATGTCTCTAGTGGATCCATGTGGTTTATCAGTACAACACACATGCAATGTCTCCAGTGGATCAATGTGGTGTAGGAAACCAACACACATGCAATGACTCTGGTGGATCAATGTGGTTCACGAAAAGAACACACCTGCAAAGTTCACTAGTGGATCCATGTGGTTTAGGAAAAGAACACACATGCAATGTCACTAGTGGATCAACATGATTTAGGAAAAGAATACACATGGAAATGACTCCAATGGATCCATGTGGTTTAGGAAAAGAACACACATGCAAATGTAACTAGTGGATCCATGTGGTTTTGGAAAAGAACACACATGCAATGTCTCTAGTGGATCCTTGTGGTTTAGGAAAAGAAGACACATGCAATGACTCCAGTGGACAAGTGGTTTAGGAAAATAACACACATGCAATGTGACTAGTGGAGCCATATGGTTTAGGAAAAGAACACACATGAAATGACTAGTGGATCCATGTGATTTAGGAAAAGAACACATATGCAATGTCACTAGTGGATCAATGTGGTTTAGGAAAAGAACACACATGCAATGTCACCAGTGGATCAATGTGGTTTAAGAAAACAACACACATGTAATGTCACCGGTGGATCCGTGTGGTTTAGGAAAAGGACACACATGAAATGTCACCTGTGGATCAATGTGGTTTAGGAAAATAACACACATGCACTGACTCTGGTGGATCATTGTGGATTAGGAAAAAAACACATGAAAATTTCACTAATGGATCAATGTGGTTTAGGAAAAGAACACACATGCAATGTCACCAGTGGATCCATGTGGTTTAGGAACAGAACACACATGCAAATGTTACAAGTGGATTAATGTGGTTTAGGAAAAGAACACACATTCAATGACTCTAGTGGATCAATGTGGTTTAGGATAAGAACACACGTGCAATGTCAACAGTGGATCAACGTGGTTCAGGAAAAGAACACATATGCAATTTCACAAGTGGATGAATGTGGTTTAGGAAAAGAACACACATCCAAATGTCTCCAATGGATCCATGTGGTTTAGGAAATGAACAGACATGCAATGACTATAGTGGATCAATGTGGTTTAGGAAAATAACACACATGCAAATATCACTAGTGGATCAATGTGTTTTAAGAAAAGAACACACATGAAATGTCACTGGTGGATCCATATGGTTTAGGAAAAGAACACACATGCAATGACTCTAGTGGACCATTGTGGATTAGGAAAAGAACACATATGAAAATTTTACTAATGGATCAATGTGGTTTAGGAAAGTAACACACATGCAATGTCACCAGTGGATCCATGTGGTTTAGTAAAATAACACACATGCAATGTCACCAATGGATCCATGTGGTTTAGGAACAGAACACACATGCAAATATTACAAGTGGATTAATGTGGTTTAGGAAAAGAACACACATTCGATGACTCTAGTGGATTAATGTGGTTTAGGAAAAGAATACACATGCAATGACTCCAGTGGATCCATGTGGTTTAGGAAAAGAACACACATGCAATGTCACTAGTGGATCCATGTGGTTTAGGAAAAAGAACAAACATGTAATGACTCTAGTGGATCCACGTGGTTTAGGAATAGAACTCACATGCAAATTTCACAAGTGGATCAATATGGTTTAGGAAAAGAACACACATGCAATGTCACTAGTGGATCAAAGTGGTTTAGGAAAAGAACAAACATGCAATGTCTTAGTGGATCCATGTGGTTTAGGAAAAGAAAACACATGCAATGACTCTAGTGGATCCATGTGGTTTAGGAAATGAACACACATGGAAATGTAATAAGTGGATCAATGTGGTTTAGGAAAAGAACACACATGCAATGTCACTACTGGACCATGTGGTTTAGGAAAAGAACACACATGCAATGTCAGTGGATCCATGTGGTTCAGGAAAATAACACACATGCAATGTCACCATTGGATTAATGTGGTTTAGGAAAAGAACACACATGGAATGTTACCAGTGGATTAATGTGGTTTAGGAAAAGAACAAACATGAAATGTCAGTAGTGGATCCATGTGGTTCACGAAAACAACACACATGTAGTGACTCTAGTGGATCCATGTGGTTCAGGAAAAGAACACACATGCAAATGTCAGCAATTGATTAACGTGGTTTAGGAAAAGAACACACATGAAATGTCACCAGTGGATCAATGTGGTTTAGGAAGACAACGCATGCAATGTAACTAGTGGACCCATGTGGTTCAGGAAAAGAAAACACATGCAATGTCACCCGTGGATTAATGTGGTTTACGAAAAGAACACACATGCAATGTCTCTAGTGGATCCATGTGGTTTAGGAAAATAACACAATGTAATGTCTCAAGTGGATCCATGTGGTTCAGGAAAAGAACACACATGCAATGTCACTAGTGGATCCACGTGGTTTAGGAAAAGAACACACATGCAATGTCTCTTGTGGATGCATGTGGGTTAGGAAAAGAACACACATGCAATGTTTCTAGTGGATCAATTTAGTTTAGCAAAACAACACACATGTAGTGACTCCAATGGATCAATGTGGTTTAGGAAAAGAAAACACATGCAAAGTTAACCAGTGGATCTATGTGGTTTAGGAAAAGAACACACATGCAATGACTAGTGGATCCATGTGGTTTAGGAGAAGAACACTCATGCAATAACATTAGTGGATGAATGTGGTTTAGGAAAAGAACACACATGCAAATGTCACTAGTGGATCAATGTAGTTTAGGAAAAGAATACACATGCAATGTCTCTGGCGGATCCATGTGGTTCAGGATAAGAACACACATCCAATGTCAAAGTGGATCAATGTGGTTCAGGAAAAGAACACACATGCAATGTCTCTATTGGATCCATGTGGTTTAGGAAAAGAACACGCATCCAAATGTCTCCAATGGATACATGTGGTTTATGAAAAGAACAGACATGCAATGACTCTAGTGGATCAATGTGGTTTAGGAAAATAACAGATGCAAATGTCACTAGTGGATCAATGTGTTTTAAGAAAAGAACACACATGCAATGTCACCAGTGGATCCATATGGTTTAGGAAAAGAACACACATGAAATGTCACTAGTGGATCCATGTGGTTTAGAAAAAGAACACACGTGCAAATGTTACCAGTGGATCTATGTGGTTTATGAAAAGAACACACATGCAATGACTCTAGTGGATCAATGTGGTTTAGGAAAAGAACACACATGCAATGTCTCTAGTGGATCCATGTGGTTTATCAGTACAACACACATGCAATGTCTCCAGTGGATCAATGTGGTGTAGGAAACCAACACACATGCAATGACTCTGGATCAATGTGGTTCACGAAAAGAACACACCTGCAAAGTTCACTAGTGGATCCATGTGGTTTAGGAAAAGAACACACATGAAATGTCACTAGTGGATCAACATGATTTAGGAAAAGAATACACATGGAAATGACTCCAATGGATCCATGTGGTTTAGGAAAAGAACACACATGCAAATGTAACTAGTGGATCCATGTGGTTTTGGAAAAGAACCCACATGCAATGTCTCTAGTGGATCCTTGTGGTTTAGGAAAAGAAGACACATGCAATGACTCCAGTGGACAAGTGGTTTAGGAAAATAACACACATGCAATGTGACTAGTGGAGCCATATGGTTTAGGAAAAGAACACACATGAAATGACTAGTGGATCCATGTGATTTAGGAAAAGAACACATATGCAATGTCACTAGTGGATCAATGTGGTTTAGGAAAAGAACACACATGCAATGTCACCAGTGGATCAATGTGGTTTAAGAAAACAACACACATGTAATGTCACCGGTGGATCCATGTGGTTTAGGAAAAGGACACACATGAAATGTCACCTGTGGATCAATGTGGTTTAGGAAAATAACACACATGCACTGACTCTGGTGGATCATTGTGGATTAGGAAAAAAACACATGAAAATTTCACTAATGGATCAATGTGGTTTAGGAAAAGAACACACATGCAATGTCACCAGTGGATCCATGTGGTTTAGGAACAGAACACACATGCAAATGTTACAAGTGGATTAATGTGGTTTAGGAAAAGAACACACATTCAATGACTCTAGTGGATCAATGTGGTTTAGGATAAGAACACACGTGCAATGTCAACAGTGGATCAACGTGGTTCAGGAAAAGAACACATATGCAATGTCACAAGTGGATGAATGTGGTTTAGGAAAAGAACACACATCCAGATGTCTCCAATGGATCCATGTGGTTTAGGAAATGAACAGACATGCAATGACTATAGTGGATCAATGTGGTTTAGGAAAATAACACACATGCAAATATCACTAGTGGATCAATGTGTTTTAAGAAAAGAACACACATGAAATGTCACTGGTGGATCCATATGGTTTAGGAAAAGAACACACGTGAAATGTCACGAGTGGATCCATGTGGTTTAGAAAAAGAACACACATGCAAATGTTACCAATGGATCAATGTGGTTTAGGAAAAGAACACACATGCAATGACTCTAGTTGATGAATGTGGTTTAGGAAAAGAACACACATGCAATGTCTCAAGTGGATCCATGTGGTTTATAAAAACAACACACATGCATTGTCTCAAGTGGATCAATGTGGTTTAGGAAACCAACACACATGCAACCACTCCGGTGGATCAATGTGGTTCACGAAATGAACACACCTGCAAAGTTCACCAGTGGATCCATGTGGTTTAGGAAAAGAACACACATGCAATGTCACTAGTGGATCAACATGGTTTAGGAAAAGAACACACATGCAAATGACTCCAATGGATCCATGTGGTTTAGGAAAAGAACACACATGCAAATGTAACTAGTGGATCCATGTGGTTTTGGAAAAGAACAGACATGCAATGTCTCTATTGGATCCTTGTGGGTTAGAAAAAGAAGACACATGCAATGACTCCAGTGGACATGTGGTTTAGGAAAATAACACACATGCAATGTCACTAGTGGAGCCGTATGGTTTAGGAAATGAACACACATGAAATGACTCTAGTGGATCCATGTGAATTAGGAATAAAACACATGCAATGTCAATAGTGGATCAATGTGGTTTAGGAAAAGAACACACATGCAATGTCACTAGTGGATCCATGTGGTTTACGAAAAGGACACACATGCAATGTCACCAATGGATCAATGTGGTTTAAGAAAAGAACACACATGCAATGTCTCTAGTGGATCCATGGGGTTTAGGAAAAGAACACACATGCAATGTCACAAGTGGATCAATGTGGTTTTGGAAAAGAACACACATGCAATGTCTCTAGTGGATCCATGTGGTTCAGGATAAGAACACACATGCAATGTCACCAGTGGATCAATGTGGTTCAGGAAAAAACACATATGCAATGTCACCAGTGGATGAATGTGGTATACGAAAAGAACACACACGCAATGTATCTATGAGATCCATGTGGTTTAGGAAAATAACACACATGCAATGTCTCTTGTGGACCCATGTGGTTTAGGAAAAGAACAAACATGCAATGTGTCTAGTGGATCAATTTGGTTTAGGACAACAACACACATGCAGTGAATCAAGTGGATCAATGTGGTTTAGGAAAAGAAAACACATGCAAAGTTCACCAGTGGATCGATGTGGTTTAGGAAAAGAAAACACATGCAATTTCTAGTGGATGCATGTGGTTTAGGAGAATAACACACATGCAATTACACCAGTGGATGAATTTGGTTTAGAAAAAGAACGCACATGAAATGTCTCTAGTGGATCCATGGGGTTTAGGAAAAGGACACACATGCAAATGTCACTAGTGGATCAATGTAGTTTAGGAAAAGAATACACATGCAATGTCTCTGGTGGATCCATGTGGTTCAAGATGAGAACACACATGCAATGCCAATAGTGGATCAATGTGGTTCAGCAAAAGAACACACATGCAATGTCACAAGTGGATGAATGTGGTTTAGAAAAGAACACACATGCAATGTCTCTATTTGATCCATGTGGTTTAGGAAAAGAACACAAATCCAAATGTCTCCAATGGATACATTTGGTTTAGGAAAAGATCCGACATGCAATGACTCTAGTGGATCAATGTAGTTTAGGAAAATAACACACATGCAAATGTCACTAGTGGATCAATGTGTTTTAAGAAAAGAACACACATGCAATGTCACAAGTGGATCCATGTGGTTTAGGAAAAGAACACACATGAAATGTCACCAGTGGATCCATGTGCTTTACAAAAAGAACACACATGCAGATGTTACCAGTGGATCAATGTGGTTTAGGAAAAGAACACACATGCAATGACTCTAGTGGATCAATGTGGTTTAGGAAAAGAACACACATGCAATGTCTCTAGTGGATCCATGTGGTTTATCAAAACAACACACATGCAATGTCTCTAGTGGATCAATGTGGTTTAGGAAACCAACACACATGCAATGACTCTAGTGGATCAATGTGGTTCACAAAAGAACACACTGCAAAGTTCACTAGTGGATCCGTGTGGTTTAGGAAAAGACTACACACGCAATGTCACTAGTGGATCAACATGGTTTAGGAAAAGAATACACATGCAAATGACTAAAATGGATCCATGTGGTTTAGGAAAAGAACACACATGCAAATGTAACCATTGGATCCATGTGGTTTTGGAAAAGAACACACATGCAATGTCTCTAGTGGATCCTTATGGTTTAAGAAAAGAAGACACATGCAATAACTCTAGTGGACATGTGGTTTAGGAAAATAACACAGATGAAATGTCACTAGTGGAGCCATATGGTTTATCAAAAGAACATACATGAAATAACTCTAGTGGATCCATGTGATTTAGGAAAAGAACACATTTGCAATGTCACTAGTAGATCAATGTGGTTTAGGAAAAGAACACACATGCAATGTCACCAGTGGATCAATGTGGTTTAAGAAAAGAACACGCATGCAATGTCACCAGTGGATCCATGTGGTTTAGGAAAAGAACACGCATGCAATGTCACCAGTGGATCCATGTGGTTTAGGAAAAGGACACACATGCAATGTCACCTGTCGATCAATGTAGTTTAGGAAAAGAACACACGTGCAATGTCTCTAGTGGATCCATGGGGTTTAGCAAAAGAACAAACATGCAATGTCACAAGTGGATCAATGTAGTTTAGGAAAAGAACACACATGCAATGTCACCAGTGGATCAATGTGGTTTAAGAAAAGAACACACATGCAATGTCACCAGTGGATCAATGTGGTTTAGGAAAAGGACACACATGCAATGTCACCTGTGGATCCATGTAGATTAGGAAAAGAACACACATGCAATATCTCTAGTAGATCCTTGGGGTTTAGGAAAAGAACACACATGCAATGTCACAAGTGGATCAATGTGGTTTAGGAAAAGAACACACATGCAATGTCTCTAGTGGATCCATGTGGTTCAGGATAAGAACACACATGTAATGTCACCAGTGGATCAATGTGGTTCAGGAAAAAACACACATGCAATGTCAATAGTGGATCCATGTGGTTTAGGAAAAAACACACATGCAATGTCACAAGTGGATCCATGTGGTTTAGGAACAGAACTCACATGCAAATATTACAAGTGGATTAATGTGGTTTAGGAAAAGAACACACATTCAATGACTCTAGTGGATCAATGTGGTTTAGGAAAATAATACACATGCAATGACTCTAGTGGATCCATGTGGTTTAGGAAAAGAACACACATGCAATGTCACCAGTGGATCCATATGGTTTAGGAAAAGAACATACATGTAATGACTCTAGTGGATCCACATGGTTTAGGAAAAGAACACATATGCAAATGTCACAAGTGGATCAATATGGTTTAGGAAAAGAACACACATGCAATGTCACCAGTGGATCAATGTAGTTTAGGAAAAGAACAAACATGCAATGTCATAGTGGATCCATGTGGTTGAGGAAAAGAACACACATTCAATGTCACTAGTGTATCCATGTGGTTTAGGAAAAGAACACACATGCAAATGTCATAAGTGGATCAATGTGGTTTAGGAAAATAACACAGATGCAATGTCACTCATGGATCATGTGGTTTAGGAAAAGAACACGCATGCAATGTCACCAGCGGATCCATGTGGTTCAGGAAAATAACACACATGCAATGTCACCATTGGATTAATGTGGTTTAGGAAAATAACACACATGCAATGTCTCTAGTGGATCCATGTGGTTCAGGAAAAGAACAGACATGCAAATGTCAGAAGTGGATCAATATGGTTTAGGGAAAGAACACACATGCAATGTCTCTAGTGGATCCATGTGGTTCAGGATAAGAACACAAATGAAATTTCACCAGTGGATCAATGTGGTTCAGGAAAAAAACATATGCAATGTCACTAGTGGATGAATGTGTATACGAAAAGAACACACATGCGATATATCTATCAGATCCATGTGGTTTAGGAAAAGAACACACAAGCAATGTCTCTTGTGGATCCATGTGGTTTAGGAAAAGAACAAACATGCAATGTGTCTAGTGGATCAATTTGGTTTAGGAGAACAACACACATGCAGTGAATCAAGTGGATCAATGTGGTTTAGGAAAAGAAAACACATGCAAAGTTCACCAGTGGATCGATGTGGTTTACGAAAAGAAAACACATGCAATGACTAGTGGATGCATGTGGTTTAGGAGAATAACACACATGCAATGACACCAGTGGATGAATTTGGTTTAGGAAAAGAACACACATGAAATGTCTCTAGTGGATCCATGGGGTTTAGGAAAAGGACACACATGCAAATGTCACTAGTGGATCAATGTAGTTTAGGAAAATAATACACATGCAATGTCTCTGGTGGATCCATGTGGTTTAGGATAAGAACACACATGCAGTGTCAATAGTGGATCAATGTGGTTCAGCAAAAGAACACACATGCAATGTCACAAGTGGATGAATGTGGTTTAGGAAAAGAACACACATGCAATGTCTCTATTGGATCCATGTGGTTTAGGAAAAGAACACACATCCAAATGTCTCCAATGGATCCATGTGGTTTAGGAAAAGAACAGACATGCAATGACTCTAGTGGATCAATGTAGTTTAGGAAAATAACACACATGCAAATGTAACTAGTGGATCAATGTGTTTTAAGAAAAGAACACACATGCAATGTCAAGTGGATCCATGTGGTTTAGGAAAAGAACACACATGAAATGTCACTAGTGGATCCATGTGGTTTACAAAAAGAACACACATGCAGATGTTACCAGTGGATCAATGTGGTTTAGGAAAATCACACACATGCAACGACTCTAGTGGATCAATGTGGTTTAGGAAAAGAACACACATGCAATGTCTCTAGTGGATCCATGTGGTTTATCAAAACAACACACATGCAATGTCTCTAGTGGATCAATGTGGTTTAGGAAACCAACACATATGCAATGACTCCAGTGGATCAATGTGGTTCACGAAAAGAACACACCTGCAAAGTTCACCAGTGGATCCGTGTGGTTTATAGAAAAGAACACACAAGCAATGTCACTAGTGTATCAACATGGTTTAGGAAAAGAATACACATGCAAATGACTCCAATGGATCCATGTGGTTTAGGAAAAGAACACACATGCAAATGTAACCAGTGGATCCATGTGGTTTTGGAAAAGAACACACATGCAATGTCTCTAGTGGCTCCTTATAGTTTAAGAAAAGAAGACACATGCAATGACTCTAGTGGACATCTGGTTTAGGAAAATAACACACATGCAATTTCACTAGTGGAGCCATATGGTTTAGGAAAAGAACACACATGAAATGACTCTAGTGGATCCATGTGATTTAGGAAAAGAACACATATGTAATGTCACTAGTGGATCAATGTGGTTTAGGAAAAGAACACACATGCAATGTCACAAGTGTATCAGTTTGGTTTAAGAAAAGAACACACATGCATTGTCACCAGTGGATCCATGTGGTTTAGGAAAAGGACAGACATGCAATGTCACCTGTGGATCAATGTAGTTTAGGAAAAGAACACACATGCAATGTCTCTAGTGGATCCATGGGGTTTAGGAAAAGAACACACATGCAATGTCACAAGTGGATCAATGTGGTTTAGGAAAAGAACACACATGCAATGTCTCTAGTGGATCCATGTGGTTCAGGATAAGAACACACATGTAATGTCACCAGTGGATCAATGTGGTTCAGGAAAAAAACACATATGCAATGTCACCAGTGGATGAATGTGGTATAGGAAAAGAACACACATGCAATGTATCTATGGGATCCATGTGGTTTAGGAAAAGAACACACATCCAAATGTCTCAAATGGATCCATGTGGTTTAGGAAAAGAACACACATGTAATGACTCTAGTGGATCATTGTGGTTTAGGAAAAGAACACACATGCAAATGTTTCTAATGGATCAATGTTGTTTAGGAAAAGAACACACATGCAATGTCAACGGTGGATCCTTGTGGTTTAGGAAAAAACACACATGCAATGTCACAAGT
The DNA here is from genome assembly GCA_023614405.1 of Avena insularis. Taxonomy (NCBI): domain Eukaryota; kingdom Viridiplantae; phylum Streptophyta; class Magnoliopsida; order Poales; family Poaceae; genus Avena; species Avena insularis. The sequence goes on from CM042688.1 coordinate 245,508,083, forward strand.
GGATCCATGTCGTTTAGGAACAGAACACACATACAAATATTACAAGTGGATTAATGTGGTTTAGGAAAAGAACACACATTCAATAACTCTAGTGGATCAAGGTGGTTTAGGAAAAGAATACACATGCAATGACTCTAGTGGATCCATGTGGTTTAGGAAAAGAACACACATGCAATGTGACCATTGGATCCATATGGTTTAGGTAAAGAACATTCATGTAATGACTCTAGTGGATCCACGTGGTTTAGGAAAAGAACACATATGCAAATGTCACAAGTGGATCAATATGGTTTAGGAAAAGAACACACATGCAATGTCACTAGTGGATCCATGTGGTTTAGAAAAAGAACACACGTGCAAATGTTACCAGTGGATCTATGTGGTTTATGAAAAGAACACACATGCAATGACTCTAGTGGATCAATGTGGTTTAGGAAAAGAACACACATGCAATGTCACTCGTGGATCATGTGGTTTAGGAAAAGAACACACATGCAATGCCACCAGCGGATCCATGTGGTTCAGGAAAATAACACACATGCAATGTCACCATTGGATTAATGTGGTTTAGGAAAAGAACACACATGCAATGTCTCTAGTGGATCCATGTGGTTTAGGAAAAGAACACAAATCCAAATGTTAGAAGTGTATCAATATGGTTTAGGAAAAGAACACACATGCAATGTCTCTAGTGGATCCATGTGGTTTAGGATAAGAACACACATGCAATGTCTCTAGTGGATCCATATGCAATGTCACAAGTGGATGAATGTGGTATAGGAGAAGAACACACATGCAATGTATCTATGGGATCCATGTTGTTTAGGAAAAGAACACACATCCAAATGTCTCCAATGGATCCATGTGGTTTAGGAAAAGAACACACATGCAATGACTCTAGTGGATCATTGTGGTTTAGGAAAAGAACACACATGATCAATGTGGTTTAGGAAAAGAACAAACATGCAATATCACAAGTGGATCCATGTGGTTTATGAAAAGAACGCACATGCAATGACTCTAGTGGATCCATGTGGTTTAGGAACAAAACACACATGCAAATGTTATAAGTGGATCAATGTGGTTTAGGAAAATAACACACATGCAATGACTCTAGTGGAACAATGTGGTTTAGGAAAAGAACACACATGTAATCACTCTAGTGGAACCTTGTGGTTTAGAAAAAGAACACACATGCAATGTCACCAGTGGAGCCATGTGGTTTAGGAAAAGAACACACATGTAATGACTCTACTGGATCCACGTGGTTTAGGAAAAGAACACACATGCAAATGTCACAAGTGGATCAATATGGTTTAGGAAAAGAACACACATGCAATGTCCCCAGTGGATCAATGTGGTTTAGGAAAAGAACAAACATGCAATGTCATAGTGGATCCATGTGGTTCAGGAAAAGAACACACATGCAATGTCACAAGTGGATCCATGTGGTTTAGGAAAATAACACACATGCAATGACTCTAGTGGATCCATGTGGTTTAGGAAAAGAACACACATGCAAATGTCATAAGTAGATCAATGTGGTTTAGGAAAATAACACACATGCAATGTCACTAGTGGATGAATGTGGTATAGGAAAGAACACACATGCAATGTATCTATGGGATCCATGTTGTTTAGGAAAAGAACACACATCCAAATGTCTCAAATGGATCCATGTGGTTTAGGAAAAGAACACACATGTAATGACTCTAGTGGATCATTGTGGTTTAGGAAAATAACACACATGCAATGTCACTAGTGGATCCATGTGGTTTAGGAAAAGAACACACATTCGATGACTCTAGTGGATTAATGTGGTTTAGGAAAAGAATACACATGCAATGACTCTAGTGGATCCATGTGGTTTAGGAAAAGAACACACATGCAATGTCACCAGTGGATCCATGTGGTTTAGGAAAAAGAACAAACATGTAATGACTCTAGTGGATCCACGTGGTTTAGGAATAGAACTCACATGCAAATTTCACAAGTGGATCAATATGGTTTAGGAAAATAACACACATGCAATGTCACTAGTGGATCAAAGTGGTTTAGGAAAAGAACAAACATGCAATGTCTTAGTGGATCCATGTGGTTTAGGAAAAGAAAACACATGCAATGACTCTAGTGGATCCATGTGGTTTAGGAAATGAACACACATGGAAATGTAATAAGTGGATCAATGTGGTTTAGGAAAAGAACACACATGCAATGTCACTACTGGACCATGTGGTTTAGGAAAAGAACACACATGCAATGTCACCAGTGGATCCATGTGGTTCAGGAAAATAACACACATGCAATGTCACCATTGGATTAATGTGGTTTAGGAAAAGAACACACATGGAATGTTACCAGTGGATTAATGTGGTTTAGGAAAAGAACAAACATGAAATGTCAGTAGTGGATCCATGTGGTTCACGAAAACAACACACATGTAGTGACTCTAGTGGATCCATGTGGTTCAGGAAAAGAACACACATGCAAATGTCAGCAATTGATTAACGTGGTTTAGGAAAAGAACACACATGAAATGTCACCAGTGGATCAATGTGGTTTAGGAAGACAACGCACATGCAATGTCACTAGTGGACCCATGTGGTTCAGGAAAGAAAACACATGCAATGTCACCCGTGGATTAATGTGGTTTACGAAAAGAACACACATGCAATGTCTCTAGTGGATCCATGTGGTTTAGGAAAATAACACAATGTAATGTCTCAAGTGGATCCATGTGGTTCAGGAAAAGAACACACATGCAATGTCACTAGTGGATCCACGTGGTTTAGGAAAAGAACACACATGCAATGTCTCTTGTGGATGCATGTGGGTTAGGAAAAGAACACACATGCAATGTTTCTAGTGGATCAATTTAGTTTAGCAAAACAACACACATGTAGTGACTCCAATGGATCAATGTGGTTTAGGAAAAGAAAACACATGCAAAGTTAACCAGTGGATCTATGTGGTTTAGGAAAAGAACACACATGCAATGACTAGTGGATCCATGTGGTTTAGGAGAAGAACACTCATGCAATAACATTAGTGGATGAATGTGGTTTAGGAAAAGAACACACATGCAAATGTCACTAGTGGAACAATGTAGTTTAGGAAAAGAATACACATGCAATGTCTCTCGGCGGATCCATGTGGTTCAGGATAAGAACACACATCCAATGTCAAAGTGGATCAATGTGGTTCAGGAAAAGAACACACATGCAATGTCTCTATTGGATCCATGTGGTTTAGGAAAAGAACACACATCCAAATGTCTCCAATGGATACATGTGGTTTATGAAAAGAACAGACATGCAATGACTCTAGTGGATCAATGTGGTTTAGGAAAATAACAGATGCAAATGTCACTAGTGGATCAATGTGTTTTAAGAAAAGAACACACATGCAATGTCACCAGTGGATCCATATGGTTTAGGAAAAGAACACACATGAAATGTCACTAGTGGATCCATGTGGTTTAGAAAAAGAACACACGTGCAAATGTTACCAGTGGATCTATGTGGTTTATGAAAAGAACACACATGCAATGACTCTAGTGGATCAATGTGGTTTAGGAAAAGAACACACATGCAATGTCTCTAGTGGATCCATGTGGTTTATCAGTACAACACACATGCAATGTCTCCAGTGGATCAATGTGGTGTAGGAAACCAACACACATGCAATGACTCTGGTGGATCAATGTGGTTCACGAAAAGAACACACCTGCAAAGTTCACTAGTGGATCCATGTGGTTTAGGAAAAGAACACACATGCAATGTCACTAGTGGATCAACATGATTTAGGAAAAGAATACACATGGAAATGACTCCAATGGATCCATGTGGTTTAGGAAAAGAACACACATGCAAATGTAACTAGTGGATCCATGTGGTTTTGGAAAAGAACCCACATGCAATGTCTCTAGTGGATCCTTGTGGTTTAGGAAAAGAAGACACATGCAATGACTCCAGTGGACAAGTGGTTTAGGAAAATAACACACATGCAATGTGACTAGTGGAGCCATATGGTTTAGGAAAAGAACACACATGAAATGACTAGTGGATCCATGTGATTTAGGAAAAGAACACATATGCAATGTCACTAGTGGATCAATGTGGTTTAGGAAAAGAACACACATGCAATGTCACCAGTGGATCAATGTGGTTTAAGAAAACAACACACATGTAATGTCACTGGTGGATCCATGTGGTTTAGGAAAAGGACACACATGAAATGTCACCTGTGGATCAATGTGGTTTAGGAAAATAACACACATGCAGTGACTCTGGTGGATCATTGTGGATTAGGAAAAAAACACATGAAAATTTCACTAATGGATCAATGTGGTTTAGGAAAAGAACACACATGCAATGTCACCAGTGGATCCATGTGGTTTAGGAACAGAACACACATGCAAATGTTACAAGTGGATTAATGTGGTTTAGGAAAAGAACACACATTCAATGACTCTAGTGGATCAATGTGGTTTAGGATAAGAACACACGTGCAATGTCAACAGTGGATCAACGTGGTTCAGGAAAAGAACACATATGCAATGTCACAAGTGGATGAATGTGGTTTAGGAAAAGAACACACATCCAAATGTCTCCAATGGATCCATGTGGTTTAGGAAATGAACAGACATGCAATGACTATAGTGGATCAATGTGGTTTAGGAAAATAACACACATGCAAATATCACTAGTGGATCAATGTGTTTTAAGAAAAGAACACACATGAAATGTCACTGGTGGATCCATATGGTTTAGGAAAAGAACACACGTGAAATGTCACGAGTGGATCCATGTGGTTTAGAAAAAGAACACACATGCAATGACTCTAGTTGATGAATGTGGTTTAGGAAAAGAACACACATGCAATGTCTCAAGTGGATCCATGTGGTTTATAAAAACAACACACATGCATTGTCTCAAGTGGATCAATGTGGTTTAGGAAACCAACACACATGCAACCACTCCGGTGGATCAATGTGGTTCACGAAATGAACACACCTGCAAAGTTCACCAGTGGATCCATGTGGTTTAGGAAAAGAACACACATGCAATGTCACTAGTGGATCAACATGGTTTAGGAAAAGAACACACATGCAAATGACTCCAATGGATCCATGTGGTTTAGGAAAAGAACACACATGCAAATGTAACTAGTGGATCCATGTGGTTTTGGAAAAGAACAGACATGCAATGTCTCTATTGGATCCTTGTGGGTTAGAAAACGAAGACACATGCAATGACTCCAGTGGACATGTGGTTTAGGAAAATAACACACATGCAATGTCACTAGTGGAGCCGTATGGTTTAGGAAATGAACACACATGAAATGACTCTAGTGGATCCATGTGAATTAGGAATAAAACACATGCAATGTCAATAGTGGATCAATGTGGTTTAGGAAAAGAACACACATGCAATGTCACTAGTGGATCCATGTGGTTTACGGAAAGGACACACATGCAATGTCACCAATGGATCAATGTGGTTTAAGAAAAGAACACACATGCAATGTCTCTAGTGGATCCATGGGGTTTAGGAAAAGAACACACATGCAATGTCACAAGTGGATCAATGTGGTTTTGGAAAAGAACACACATGCAATGTCTCTAGTGGATCCATGTGGTTCAGGATAAGAACACACATGCAATGTCACCAGTGGATCAATGTGGTTCAGGAAAAAACACATATGCAATGTCACCAGTGGATGAATGTGGTATACGAAAAGAACACACACGCAATGTATCTATGAGATTAATGTGGTTTAGGAAAATAACACACATGCAATGTCTCTTGTGGACCCATGTGGTTTAGGAAAAGAACAAACATGCAATGTGTCTAGTGGATCAATTTGGTTTAGGACAACAACACACATGCAGTGAATCAAGTGGATCAATGTGGTTTAGGAAAAGAAAACACATGCAAAGTTCACCAGTGGATCGATGTGGTTTAGGAAAAGAAAACACATGCAATTTCTAGTGGATGCATGTGGTTTAGGAGAATAACACACATGCAATTACACCAGTGGATGAATTTGGTTTAGAAAAAGAACGCACATGAAATGTCTCTAGTGGATCCATGGGGTTTAGGAAAAGGACACACATGCAAATGTCACTAGTGGATCAATGTAGTTTAGGAAAAGAATACACATGCAATGTCTCTGGTGGATCCATGTGGTTCAAGATGAGAACACACATGCAATGCCAATAGTGGATCAATGTGGTTCAGCAAAAGAACACACATGCAATGTCACAAGTGGATGAATGTGGTTTAGAAAAGAACACACATGCAATGTCTCTATTTGATCCATGTGGTTTAGGAAAAGAACACACATCCAAATGTCTCCAATGGATACATTTGGTTTAGGAAAAGATCCGACATGCAATGACTCTAGTGGATCAATGTAGTTTAGGAAAATAACACACATGCAAATGTCACTAGTGGATCAATGTGTTTTAAGAAAAGAACACACATGCAATGTCACAAGTGGATACATGTGGTTTAGGAAAAGAACACACATGAAATGTCACCAGTGGATCCATGTGCTTTACAAAAAGAACACACATGCAGATGTTACCAGTGGATCAATGTGGTTTAGGAAAAGAACACACATGCAATGACTCTAGTGGATCAATGTGGTTTAGGAAAAGAACACACATGCAATGTCTCTAGTGGATCCATGTGGTTTATCAAAACAACACACATGCAATGTCTCTAGTGGATCAATGTGGTTTAGGAAACCAACACACATGCAATGACTCTAGTGGATCAATGTGGTTCACGAAAAGAACACACCTGCAAAGTTCACTAGTGGATCCGTGTGGTTTAGGAAAAGACTACACACGCAATGTCACTAGTGGATCAACATGGTTTAGGAAAAGAATACACATGCAAATGACTAAAATGGATCCATGTGGTTTAGGAAAAGAACACACATGCAAATGTAACCAGTGGATCCATGTGTTTTTGGAAAAGAACACACATGCAATGTCTCTAGTGGATCCTTATGGTTTAAGAAAAGAAGACACATGCAATAACTCTAGTGGACATGTGGTTTAGGAAAATAACACAGATGAAATGTCACTAGTGGAGCCATATGGTTTATCAAAAGAACATACATGAAATAACTCTAGTGGATCCATGTGATTTAGGAAAAGAACACATTTGCAATGTCACTAGTAGATCAATGTGGTTTAGGAAAAGAACACACATGCAATGTCACCAGTGGATCAATGTGGTTTAAGAAAAGAACACGCATGCAATGTCACCAGTGGATCCATGTGGTTTAGGAAAAGAACACGCATGCAATGTCACCAGTGGATCCATGTGGTTTAGGAAAAGGACACACATGCAATGTCACCTGTCGATCAATGTAGTTTAGGAAAAGAACACACGTGCAATGTCTCTAGTGGATCCATGGGGTTTAGCAAAAGAACAAACATGCAATGTCACAAGTGGATCAATGTAGTTTAGGAAAAGAACACACATGCAATGTCACCAGTGGATCAATGTGGTTTAAGAAAAGAACACACATGCAATGTCACTAGTGGATCAATGTGGTTTAGGAAAAGGACACACATGCAATGTCACCTGTGGATCCATGTAGATTAGGAAAAGAACACACATGCAATATCTCTAGTAGATCCTTGGGGTTTAGGAAAAGAACACACATGCAATGTCACAAGTGGATCAATGTGGTTTAGGAAAAGAACACACATGCAATGTCTCTAGTGGATCCATGTGGTTCAGGATAAGAACACACATGTAATGTCACCAGTGGATCAATGTGGTTCAGGAAAAAACACACATGCAATGTCAATAGTGGATCCATGTGGTTTAGGAAAAAACACACATGCAATGTCACAAGTGGATCCATGTGGTTTAGGAACAGAACTCACATGCAAATATTACAAGTGGATTAATGTGGTTTAGGAAAAGAACACACATTCAATGACTCTAGTGGATCAATGTGGTTTAGGAAAATAATACACATGCAATGACTCTAGTGGATCCATGTGGTTTAGGAAAAGAACACACATGCAATGTCACCAGTGGATCCATATGGTTTAGGAAAAGAACATACTTGTAATGACTCTAGTGGATCCACATGGTTTAGGAAAAGAACACATATGCAAATGTCACAAGTGGATCAATATGGTTTAGGAAAAGAACACACATGGAATGTCACCAGTGGATCAATGTAGTTTAGGAAAAGAACAAACATGCAATGTCATAGTGGATCCATGTGGTTGAGGAAAAGAACACACATTCAATGTCACTAGTGTATCCATGTGGTTTAGGAAAAGAACACACATGCAAATGTCATAAGTGGATCAATGTGGTTTAGGAAAATAACACAGATGCAATGTCACTCATGGATCATGTGGTTTAGGAAAAGAACACGCATGCAATGTCACTAGCGGATCCATGTGGTTCAGGAAAATAACACACATGCAATGTTACCATTGGATTAATGTGGTTTAGGAAAATAACACACATGCAATGTCTCTAGTGGATCCATGTGGTTCAGGAAAAGAACAGACATGCAAATGTCAGAAGTGGATCAATATGGTTTAGGGAAAGAACACACATGCAATGTCTCTAGTGGATCCATGTGGTTCAGGATAAGAACACAAATGAAATTTCACCAGTGGATCAATGTGGTTCGGGAAAAAAACATATGCAATGTCACTAGTGGATGAATGTGTATACGAAAAGAACACACATGCGATGTATCTATCAGATCCATGTGGTTTAGGAAAAGAACACACAAGCAATGTCTCTTGTGGATCCATGTGGTTTAGGAAAAGAACAAACATGCAATGTGTCTAGTGGATCAATTTGGTTTAGGAGAACAACACACATGCAGTGAATCAAGTGGATCAATGTGGTTTAGGAAAAGAAAACACATGCAAAGTTCACCAGTGGATCGATGTGGTTTACAAAAAGAAAACACATGCAATGACTAGTGGATGCATGTGGTTTAGGAGAATAACACACATGCAATGACACCAGTGGATGAATTTGGTTTAGGAAAAGAACACACATGAAATGTCTCTAGTGGATCCATGGGGTTTAGGAAAAGGACACACATGCAAATGTCACTAGTGGATCAATGTAGTTTAGGAAAATAATACACATGCAATGTCTCTGGTGGATCCATGTGGTTTAGGATAAGAACACACATGCAGTGTCAATAGTGGATCAATGTGGTTCAGCAAAAGAACACACATGCAATGTCACAAGTGGATGAATGTGGTTTAGGAAAAGAACACACATGCAATGTCTCTATTGGATCCATGTGGTTTAGGAAAAGAACACACATCCAAATGTCTCCAATGGATCCATGTGGTTTAGGAAAAGAACAGACATGCAATGACTCTAGTGGATCAATGTAGTTTAGGAAAATAACACACATGCAAATGTAACTAGTGGATCAATGTGTTTTAAGAAAAGAACACACATGCAATGTCACAAGTGGATCCATGTGGTTTAGGAAAAGAACACACATGAAATGTCACTAGTGGATCCATGTGGTTTACAAAAAGAACACACATGCAGATGTTACCAGTGGATCAATGTGGTTTAGGAAAATCACACACATGCAACGACTCTAGTGGATCAATGTGGTTTAGGAAAAGAACACACATGCAATGTCTCTAGTGGATCCATGTGGTTTATCAAAACAACACACATGCAATGTCTCTAGTGGATCAATGTGGTTTAGGAAACCAACACATATGCAATGACTCCAGTGGATCAATGTGGTTCACGAAAAGAACACACCTGCAAAGTTCACCAGTGGATCCGTGTGGTTTATAGAAAAGAACACACAAGCAATGTCACTAGTGTATCAACATGGTTTAGGAAAAGAATACACATGCAAATGACTCCAATGGATCCATGTGGTTTAGGAAAAGAACACACATGCAAATGTAACCAGTGGATCCATGTGGTTTTGGAAAAGAACACACATGCAATGTCTCTAGTGGCTCCTTATAGTTTAAGAAAAGAAGACACATGCAATGACTCTAGTGGACATCTGGTTTAGGAAAATAACACACATGCAATTTCACTAGTGGAGCCATATGTTTTAGGAAAAGAACACACATGAAATGACTCTAGTGGATCCATGTGATTTAGGAAAAGAACACATATGTAATGTCACTAGTGGATCAATGTGGTTTAGGAAAAGAACACACATGCAATGTCACAAGTGGATCAGTGTGGTTTAAGAAAAGAACACACATGCATTGTCACTAGTGGATCCATGTGGTTTAGGAAAAGGACAGACATGCAATGTCACCTGTGGATCAATGTAGTTTAGGAAAAGAACACACATGCAATGTCTCTAGTGGATCCATGGGGTTTAGGAAAAGAACACACATGCAATGTCACAAGTGGATCAATGTGGTTTAGGAAAAGAACACACATGCAATGTCTCTAGTGGATCCATGTGGTTCAGGATAAGAACACACATGTAATGTCACCAGTGGATCAATGTGGTTCAGGAAAAAAACACATATGCAATGTCACCAGTGGATGAATGTGGTATAGGAAAAGAACACACATGCAATGTATCTATGGGATCCATGTGGTTTAGGAAAAGAACACACATCCAAATGTCTCAAATGGATCCATGTGGTTTAGGAAAAGAACACACATGTAATGACTCTAGTGGATCATTGTGGTTTAGGAAAAGAACACACATGCAAATGTTTCTAATGGATCAATGTTGTTTAGGAAAAGAACACACATGCAATGTCAACGGTGGATCCTTGTGGTTTAGGAAAAAACACACATGCAATGTCACAAGTGGATCCATGTCGTTTAGGAACAGAACACACATACAAATATTACAAGTGGATTAATGTGGTTTAGGAAAAGAACACACATTCAATAACTCTAGTGGATCAAGGTGGTTTAGGAAAAGAATACACATGCAATGACTCTAGTGGATCCATGTGGTTTAGGAAAAGAACACACATGCAATGTCACCATTGGATCCATATGGTTTAGGTAAAGAACATTCATGTAATGACTCTAGTGGATCCACGTGGTTTAGGAAAAGAACACATATGCAAATGTCACAAGTGGATCAATATGGTTTAGGAAAAGAACACACATGCAATGTCACTAGTGGATCCATGTGGTTTAGAAAAAGAACACACGCAAAATGTTACCAGTGGATCTATGTGGTTTATGAAAAGAACACACATGCAATGACTCTAGTGGATCAATGTGGTTTAGGAAAAGAACACACATGCAATGTCACTCGTGGATCATGTGGTTTAGGAAAAGAACACACATGCAATGCCACCAGCGGATCCATGTGGTTCAGGAAAATAACACACATGCAATGTCACCATTGGATTAATGTGGTTTAGGAAAAGAACACACATGCAATGTCTCTAGTGGATCCATGTGGTTTAGGAAAAGAACACAAATCCAAATGTTAGAAGTGTATCAATATGGTTTAGGAAAAGAACACACATGCAATGTCTCTAGTGGATCCATGTGGTTTAGGATAAGAACACACATGCAATGTCTCTAGTGGATCCATATGCAATGTCACAAGTGGATGAATGTGGTATAGGAGAAGAACACACATGCAATGTATCTATGGGATCCATGTTTTTTAGGAAAAGAACACACATCCAAATGTCTCCAATGGATCCATGTGGTTTAGGAAAAGAACACACATGCAATGACTCTAGTGGATCATTGTGGTTTAGGAAAAGAACACACATGATCAATGTGGTTTAGGAAAAGAACAAACATGCAATATCACAAGTGGATCCATGTGGTTTATGAAAAGAACGCACATGCAATGACTCTAGTGGATCCATGTGGTTTAGGAACAAAACACACATGCAAATGTTATAAGTGGATCAATGTGGTTTAGGAAAATAACACACATGCAATGACTCTAGTGGAACAATGTGGTTTAGGAAAAGAACACACATGTAATCACTCTAGTGGAACCTTGTGGTTTAGAAAAAGAACACACATGCAATGTCACCAGTGGAGCCATGTGGTTTAGGAAAAGAACACACATGTAATGACTCTACTGGATCCACGTGGTTTAGGAAAAGAACACACATGCAAATGTCACAAGTGGATCAATATGGTTTAGGAAAAGAACACACATGCAATGTCCCCAGTGGATCAATGTGGTTTAGGAAAAGAACAAACATGCAATGTCATAGTGGATCCATGTGGTTCAGGAAAAGAACACACATGCAATGTCACAAGTGGATCCATGTGGTTTAGGAAAATAACACACATGCAATGACTCTAGTGGATCCATGTGGTTTAGGAAAAGAACACACATGCAAATGTCATAAGTAGATCAATGTGGTTTAGGAAAATAACACACATGCAATGTCACTAGTGGATGAATGTGGTATAGGAAAGAACACACATGCAATGTATCTATGGGATCCATGTTGTTTAGGAAAAGAACACACATCCAAATGTCTCAAATGGATCCATGTGGTTTAGGAAAAGAACACACATGTAATGACTCTAGTGGATCATTGTGGTTTAGGAAAATAACACACATGCAATGTCACTAGTGGATGAATGTGGTATAGGAAAGAACACACATGCAATGTATCTATGGGATCCATGTTGTTTAGGAAAAGAACACACATCCAAATGTCTCCAATGGATCCATGTGGTTTAGGAAAAGAACACACATGCAATGACTCCAGTGGATCATTGTGGTTTAGGAAAAGAAGACACATGCAAATGTCACTAATGGATCAATGTGGTTTAGGAAAAGAACCCACTTGAAATGTCACTAGTGGATACATGTGGTTTAGGAAAACAACACACATGCAATGTCACCAGTGGATCCATGTGGTTTAGGAACAAAACACACATGCAAATGTTATAAGTGGATCCATCTGGTTTAGGAAAAGAACACACATGCAATAACTCTAGTGGATCAATGTGGTTTAGGAAAAGAACACACATGCAAATGTCATAAGTAGATCAATGTGGTTTAGGAAAATAACGCACATGCAATGTCACTAGTGGATGAATGTGGTATAGGAAACAACACACATGCAATGTATCTATGGGATCCATGTGGTTTAGGAAAAGAACACACATCCAAATGTCTCAAATGGATCCATGTGGTTTAGGAAAAGAACACACATGTAATGACTCAAGTGGATCATTGTGGTTTAGGAAAATAACACACATGCAATGTCACTAGTGGATGAATGTGGTATAGGAAAGAACACACATGCAATGTATCTATGGGATCCATGTGGTTTAGGAAAAGAATACACATCCAAATGTCACTAATGGATCAATGTTGTTTAGGAAAAGAACACACATGCAATGTCACCAGTGGATCCATGTGGTTTAGGAAAAAACACACATGGAATGTCACCAGTGGATCCATTTGGTTTCGGAACAGAACACACATGCAAATATTACAAGTGGATTAGTGTGGTTTAGGAAAAGAACACAATTCAATGACTCTAGTGGATCAACGTGGTTTAGGAAAAGAATACACATGCAATGAATCTAGTGGATCCATGTGGTTTAGGAAAAGAACACACATGCAATGTCACCAGTCGATCAATGTTGTTTAGGAAAAGAACAAACCTGCAATGTCATAGTGGATCCAAGTGGTTCAGGAAAAGAACACACATGCAATGTCACTAGTGGATCCATGTGGTTTAGGAAAATAAAACACATGCAAATGTCATAAGTGGATCAATGTGGTTTAGAAAAATAAGACGCATGAAATGTCACTAGTGGATCATGTGGATTAGGAAAAGAACACACATGCAATGTCACCAGCGGATCCATGTGGTTCAGGAAAATAACACACATGCAATGTCACCATTGGATTAATTTGGTTTAGGAAAAGAATACACATGCAATGTCTCTAGTGGATCCATGTGGTTTAGGAAAAGAACACACATGCAATGTCTCTAGTGGATCCATGTGGTTCAGGATAAGAATAGACATGAAATGTCACCAGTGGATCAATGTGGTTCAGGAAAAGAACACATATGCAATGTCACCAGTGGATGAATGTGGTATAGGAAAAGAATATACATGCAATGTATTTATGGGATCCATGTGGTTTAGGAAAAGAACACACATCCAAATGTCTCCAATGGATCCATCTCGGTTAGGAAAAGAACACACATGCAATGACTCGAGCGGATCATTGTGGTTTAGGAAAAGAACACACATATAAATGTCTCTAATGGATCAATGTGGTTTAGAAAAAGAACACACATGCAATGTCACTAGTGGATCCATGTGGTTTAGGAAAAGAACACACATGCAATGTCACCAGTGGATCCATGTGGTTTAGGAACAGAACGCACATGCAAATGTTATAATTGGATCAATGTGGTCTAGGAAAAGAACACACATGCAACGACACTAGTGGATCAATGTGGTTTAGGAAAACAACACACATGCAATCACTCCAGTGGATCCATGTGGTTTAGAAAAAGAACACACATGTAATGTCACTAGTGGAGCCATGTGGTTTAGGAAAATAACACACATGTAATGACTAGTGGATCCAGGTGGTTTAGCAAAAGAACACACATGAAAATGTCACAAGTGGATCAATATGGTTTAGGAAAAGAACACACATGCAATGTCCCCAGTGGATCAATGTGGTTTAGGAAAGGGACAAACATGCATTGTCACAGTGGATCCATGTGGTTCAGGAAAAGAACACACAAGCAATGTCACAAGTGGATCCATGTGGTTTAGGAAAATAACACACATGCAATGACTCTAGTGGATCCATGTGGTTTAGGAAAAGAACACACATGCAAATGTCATAAGTGGATCAATGTGGTTTAGGAAAATTAACACACATGCAATGTCACTAGTGGATCATGTGGTTTAGGAAAATAACACACATGGAATGTCACCTGTGGATGCATGTGGTTCAGGAAAAGAACACACACGCAATGTCTCTAGTGTATCCACGTGGTTTAGGAAAAGAACACACATGCAATATCTCCAGTGTATCCATGTGGTTTAGGAAAAGAACACACATGCAATATCAATAGTGGATCCATGTGGTTTTGGAAAAGAACACACATGCAATATCTCTAGTGGATCCATGTGGTTTAGGAAAAGAACACACATCCAATGTCTCTAGTGGATCCATGTGGTTAAGGAAGAGAACACACATGCAATGTCTCTAGTGAATCCATGTGGTTTAGGAATAGAACACACATGCAATGTCTCTTGTGGATCCATGTGGTTTAGGAAAAGAATACTCATGCAAATGTCACTAGTGGATCCATGTGGTTTAGTAAAAGAACACACATGCAATGTCACGAGTGTATCCATGTGGTTTAGATAAAGAACACACATGTAGTGACTCTAGTAGACAACGTGGTTCAGGAAAAGAACACACATGCAAATGTCACTAGTGGATCCATGTGGTTTAGTAAAAACACACATGCAATGGCTCTAGTGGATCCATGTGGATCAGGAAAAGAATACCCATGCAATGTCACTAGAGGATCAATGTGGATTAGGAAAACAACACACATGAAATGACTCCAGTGCATCAATGTGGTTAACGAAAAGAACACACATGAAAATTCACTAGTGGATCCAAGTGGTTTAGGAAAAGAACACACATGCAATGTCACCAGTGGATCCATGTGGTTTAGGAAAAAACACACATGCAATGTCACCAGTGGATCCATATGGTTTAGGAACATAACACACATGCAAATATTGCAAGTGGATTATTGTGGTTTAGGAAAAGAACACACATTCAATGACTCTAGTGGATCAATGTGGTTTTAGAGCCTCTAATCACACGGCCCTCCTGTCAGCTGAGCCCCGCGCCGCGTAGCGCCACTGGGCCGGCCTATTTCCTTTCCCGCGCAAGCCCGTAGATTCAAATCTAGATTTTTCTTTTTAGTTAGAATATAGTTTCTGTCCAGTGTTTCAAAATTCAATTCTGTGAGTTTGACAAATCCAAATTACATGAAACTAATTTTGTCTGAAAGGTATTGAAATGCTCTATCCAAGCCCGTTGGATTTAATTCATTTAGAGTTATCGATTTCTCCTAATAAAAATAAGAAGACAGAAGCTTTTGCAACTTGAATTTTTTTTCTAAAATCAACCAAGTTAGCTTTTGAGTTGATTCCAACTCTCAAAAATCACATTTCATCATATCTATCCAAGTATGTAATAATATTAAGGTTTACAGGCAGTGACTTTGGACTAGTACCAAAATAATGCTATATAGGCATTTCTAGTCACTTTAAATCATTAAATAATAAACTTAAACCAAAGTAATATTGATCCAACCTTTAAATCTCATTCCCACATGTTAGAATATGTGGTGAGGACATGTATCCACATGATCCCATATTTTGGTGGTGAATATTAAATTTTATTTAATATTTCAATGAGTAGAAATTACTTTTCCAAAATGAAAAGGTTGAAACTATTGAATTAAACTTGTGATCTTTGGGATGATAATAGATCATCAATTGTGTGGTTTAGAATACTACTTAGCCTAGTTAAGTATTGTTTGGTTATTGTGCACTCCCTATGTATTTCTAGACGATAGTACCGACCAAGCCTTCGAGGAGGAGGAGTTCTACCAAGAAGAAGAAGAAGAAAACTTCAAACACTGCACCAACCAAGGCAAGCTATTAGTGGCAAGCTAACCCTTGCAAACATGCTTTAGTAAGCTATTGTTAGCAAGCTAGAATAAAACTAGATGGTTTAGTAAAGATGCCTTAAGCATACTTTGATCACACCCCTTTTAACTATTAGTACCCCAAGTCTTATTGAGAGGTTTTACCCCCCCCCCTTAGTTTACACAAAGTTCTTTAATTAATTTTGAAGGTAGCATAAAGAGTATAAAACCTGACCTACTTAGAAACCTTTAGATGTCATTCTAGGGCATGAGATTGATCCCATCTTTCCACCTTAGTGAACACTCTTAACTTAGTATTTTAGAGTAGCTCAAAAACTTGAGTCACTTTAGATGGGAACACTTGGTGAAAATGAGTTATGAAAACCTTGGAATGATGAGTCATTCTATTGAGATGTTTTGACATGTGTTGAGAAACACAATTGGTTTATGATGATGAAAATGATGAGGCATGAGCCTTAACCCCTTTACAAAACTGATGGTTGGATTCGGGTGCGATACCATTCCAAATTTACCGTATAACCACATTACCGAATTGGGTAAGGCTTAGATGGAAATTTATATGCATTAGTATTAGTTCCCTCACGGGAGAGGTTTGAGCTGAGGCTACCTCTCAATGATGTCCACCTATGCAGTGCCCAACATGACTGATGGTCATGGTTGGGAGGCCATGCTCGTAGGAGAGGTGCTTGTACTAGGGTGTGTAAAGGGAAGGTTATGTTTGATTATCTGCATACTAAGTATGATGATTCAGGGTTATCCCTGACATATGTATCGAATCTTGTGGTGAAAGTGTACCACCTCTGTAGAGTGTCAAACTATTCGAATAGCCGCGTCCGCGGTTATGGACAGTTGGAATGGCCATACTGTTTCATTGTCAGATGTTTTCTAAATAACTGGAAAGGAATGATGAACTTTGACTTGACCACAACAGGGTTGTGTTAATGAAATTAGCTTCCCAACTTAAGTGATTCTAGAACTTTACTTTATCTTTTCTTGCTTCAGAACTCAGCTTAGGTTTCAAACTTAACTTGATAGTTATTCTTTAAATTCAGTACTTTAACTTAGAATTACAATCCTTGTTAGTAGTAGTTTGCGAGTACTTAAAGAGTACTCATGGCTTTTGTCCCTGGCTATTATCATGGCTAGACTATGAAGAAGATTATCAAGATGATGGTTAGCAGGACGGCTATGATAACTAGGACTATCTGCCTTTGTCAGCGTTGCCTGTGCCCCGGAAGATGGACCCCACCGCTACGCTATCGTTTATTTCCGCTGCTTGTTGTATTAAAGACTGGATCATGAGATCCTTATTTGTGTAAAGCCTTATGTATGGTTTGTAATGGATGATGTACTATGATATCCAATCCGTTATGTCTCGCAAAAATGGTAATCCTGGGATTGCAAGGTATGGCATAACGGGCATCTAGGATTAAAAATCCGGGTGTTGACAAGTTGGTATCAGAGCCATCCTGACCATAGGAGACCCTAGTTAGAATGGACGTCCAAACCAAAAACTTAGCTTCAAAACCAAAGTGAGTATTTATGAAACACTATTTCCCCTCTTACCCTTGTGAACTCATTCTTTCTCAAAAATACATGTTCCTCAAAATTCTTACATTACTACTTAAAATTTGACACACTTGATCACTTCACTAACTTCCTCATCCTAAATTCTTGCAGATGGAGACTCAGTTCAACAAGTTTTACCAGTTGGGAAACAGAGGTCAGCTGATCTTTGAGAGGGATCTGGATTCACTGTCAGAGTTACTAGGACGCCCACATCCGGAGTTTCTTGGAGCTCAAGTTCTAGGCCCCCCAGGAGGAGACCTACAATGGCTAGTCACCGCAGATCTTTGAGGAAGCATTGAAGCACCAACTTCCGGGAGAATTCAGTTCTCCGTGAGAGAGAACATTTGGCTAGATGGATTAGCCAGGGCAATGCATGAAGCTCTCGCACGTCTATGTGCCCTCAGCATCAACAAGATTCAAGGCACCCGTTTTGCCCACTATGCAAGACGTGACTTCATGGGAATGCCGATGGAGATGCCAAGTCACCCAGAGTTGAGGCGTCAAGTGGAGAACCTTGACTTCTTGCTTCATGACCGACAGCAGGAACTGGACAATGCCAGAGAGTTAGCAAACCTGAACCGTGCCATTGCCAACCAGAAGGCCTAGACTTTCGCACTGCTTGTTCAAGATCGCCAGTCTCTTCGTCGCCAGCATGCAAAGAAGGATCGCACCATCGCCCGTCTTTGCAAGAATGTGGCCGACCTCGAGAAGACCGTCAAGGAGCAGGAAGCTCAGCTTGCCGCCAAGGAAGAAGATGATGAGGGAGAAGACATCCAGGGAGATATGGATTCTTACCTCAGCAATGATGACGATTTTCTGGCAGAGGATGCTGTGGACTTCTACACTGATGATGAAGATTCCGACTTCATCGACGATGAGTAGATGCACTAGAGCACTGTCGTAGCATGAGATGTATCATCTCATTGTATCGTAGTTTGCAGAATGGTTCTTCAAACCATCTGTTTTTCCCCTTTGCTTGTTGTGGTGTGTGTTGTATCGTGTGCTTGCTTGCCTGAATGAAAAAGAAGTTAGTTGAAAAACCTGAGTCTAACTCAAAGTGGTAGCTTTGAAAACCCCAAACCATGAACCTTAGAATTTCCCTCTTACCCCTATATTTATCTCAATCTTCAGATGACTCGTGGAAACCAAGGAGGGAGCAGCTCATCGCAGGACCCAATGCTGCAGATCTTGCAGAATCTCATCGTAGACCATGAAGCAAGTAGGGCCGAGCGTCAAGCCAACTTAGCAACATTGCAGCAGATCGCCCAAATGGCTCTCAACAACCAAGGACATGGAAATCAGGATCACCATGGATCTAAACTCAAAAAATTTCAGAACACCAATCCCCCAATCTTCAACCAATCTAAAAACCCATTAGATGTCAAGGACTGTTACGCATCATGGAAAACAACCTCGAAGTTGCAGGTGTGGAGGGGAATGAGAAAGTTCTTTTTGCCACCCACTATCTGGCGGGAGATGCAAGAGCTTGGTGGAATAGCATCTGCAACATGAACCATGGCCAGGTGATGACCTGGGAAGCATTCAAGGTCAAGTTCAGCCGCACCCACGTGCCGCAAGGTCTTGTCAACAGGATGAGAGATGAATTCCGTGAACTGAAGCAAGGAAGATTGATTGTAGTAGAGTACCATGACAAATTCTTGTCACTTGCCAGATATGCACCGGATGAGATCAACACGGAGGCCAAGAAGAAAGAGAGATTCTTAAACGGATCGCATGATGAGATGCGCATCGTCTTGTTAACATCCGCTTCGTGATCTTGAAGAGCTAGTCAACTCTGCCATTCAGATGGAAAGGAAGATTAACCAGGCAAACGACAACCGCAAGCGTCGTATGATGCAGCAGTCTGGATCCAGAGTCACCGTAAGTACCGCCCCTAACCCTCACCAGATATGCCCCAAGGAACAACCGACCCCAAATTCTCGCCTAAGCTACCCCAATCAGAAGCGGAGGAAATGTGAAGCCCGGAGGAAACAATCACAACTCCGAAACGCCAACAACTTCAACCGTGTTCTCCCAAGAGCAACAACAACACCGCTTCTGTAATCGGCAGCAATGTTGTACCTGTCGCAGTCAAGGACAAGTCCCAGATCACTTGTTTCGGGTGTGGAGTGAAGGGTCACTACTCCAATGAGTGTCCCAAGAACACTGCCGCCAATGACCCTGTGAATGCCCCAGCTCAGCAACAGCGTCGTGTTCAACCAGGACGGAGATTTGCCCCAGGAAATCCGCACAACCGCAATGGTCGTCTCTTCCACATGAACGCAGAAGAAGCCCAGGAAGCACCAGATGTCGTGCTGGGTATGTTTTCTGTCAACTCAGTTTTAGCAAGAGTATTGTTTGATTCTAGAGTATCGTGTTCATTTGTCACCGAAGAATTTGTATGCACTAGTAAGATTCGCCCAACCAACCTGAAGCATGTCATGATAGTTCAAATCCCTGGTTCAACTACAAAATCTAGAAAAATTTGCAAAGTTCTACCTATCACAATTCATGGGATAGAGTTTTATGCCAACCTAATTGTACTTGGAACCAAAGGTTTGGAAGTAGTACTAGGTATGGACTGGATGTCAAGGCATAAAGGACTAATAGACTGTGCTAAGAAAGCCATCACCATGACCAGTAGTTCCGATAGCAAAGAGAACATATCTGAAACCTTACCCCGTCAATTCAAGTGCAACAAGAGTGTAGCCCTGCCTACCATTGACCAAGTCAGAGTAGTCTGTGAATACCCCAACGTATTCCCAGATGAATTGTCGGGTATGCCCCCGGATAGGGATATAGAGTTCATTATCGAACTAATCCCCGGAACCGGACCTATAGCCCAGAGACCCTATACCATGAACCCCTCAGAGTTAGTAGAACTGAAGAAGTAGTTGGATGCCATGTTAGCAACCGGCTTGATTCAACCAAGTGCATTGCCATGGAGATCACCAGTGTTATTCGTCGACAAGAAAGATGGAGGCAACCGTCTGTGTACAGACTACATAAAGTTGAATGATGTCACCATCAAGAACAAGTACCCCTTGCCAAAGATAGAGGATCTATTTGATCAGTTCACTGGAGCTCAGGTATTCTCAAAGATTGATCTTAGGACTGGTTATCACCAACTTAAGATTCGTGCAACGGATATTCCAAAGACCGCCTTTACTATTCGCTATGGTTTATACGAGTATACGGTTATGTATTTTGGATTAACCAATGCCCCTGCTTATTTCATGAATCTCATGAATAAGATCTTTATGAATTTCCTAGATAAGTTTGTAGTTGTGTTTATCGACGACATCCTTATCTACTCCAAGTCAGAAGAAGAGCATGAGCAACATCTGAGAATCATCCTAGAAACCCTGAGAGAACATCAGTTATATGCCAAGTTTAGCAAGTGTGAGTTTTGGCTGAAAGAAGTAGGATTCCTAGGACATATTGTGTCTGCCGGAGGAGTCTCTGTTGATCCCACCAAGATCAAAGATGTCGAAGAATGGGAAGCCCCAACCAATCAAACCCAAGTTCGTTCATTTCTCAGATTAATGGGATATTACCGCAAGTTCGTAGAAAGATTCTCGAGCATAGCCCGACCAATGACCCAATTGTTGAAGAAAGACAAGAAGTTTGAATGGACAAACAAGTGTGAAGCCAGTTTCCAGGAGCTGAAGAAGAGATTGATATCAGCCCCAATTTTGATCATGCCCGACATCAAGGAGCCGTTTGATGTGTATTGTGATGCATCCAAGATTGGTCTGGGATGTGTATTGATGCAAGAAGGCAAAGTCATCGCGTATCTGTCTCGACAACTGAAGCAGCATGAGCAGAACTATCCGACCCACGATCTTGAGCTAGCAGCCGTGGTTCTAGCATTGAAGACATGGTGTCATTATTTGATGGGTAATCGCTGTGAGATTTACTCCGATCATAAGAGCTTGAAGTATATCTTCACCTAGAAGGAGTTGAATATGAGGCAAAGAAGATGGATAGAGTTAATCAAGGATTATGACCTTGACATTCACTATCACCCCGACAAAGCCAATGTGGTAGCGGATGCTCTTAGTAGATTGCCGTGTAGGCTGAACGCCATGATCAAAGAGAAGCAACCAAGTTTGTATGAGGAGTTGGAGCAGTTCAAGACTGAGTTAGTTAGCAAAGGATTCCTAGCTAGCATTGAACTTCAACCCACTTTGATTAGCCAAATCAAGGAAGCCCAAAAGGGGAATGAAAGTATCGACGGGATCAAACGTCGTATTGGTACAGGCAAAGTACCTGGATTCACCGAAGACGAAGAAGGTGTACTATGGTACAAGGGACGTATCTGTGTGCCAGCAGATTCGGAACTGAAGGAAATTATCATGAAGGAAGCTCATGATACTCTTTATTCTATCCACTCCGGAGGAACAAAGATGTATCAGGATTTGAAAGAGCAATTTTGGTGGCACAAGATGAAGAGAGAGATCGGAAGCTACATCGCCAAATGTGACATCTGTCAAAGAGTCAAAGCAGAGCATCAGAGACCTGCAGGATTTATGCAACTATTGCAGATTCCGGAATGGAAATGGGATTCCGTCGGAATGGACTTTATCACCGGTTTACCTACTTCTAGTAGGGGAAATGACTCAATCTGGGTCATAGTTGATAGACTATCCAAGGTAGCCCACTTCATACCAGTCAAGACAACCTACCAGAGTGCAAAACAAGCAGAGCTGTACATTGCTAGGATTGTTAGTCTGCATGGAACCCCCAAGACCATCGACGATCGAGGATCTCAGTTTACTTCAAGATTTTGGCGAAAGTTCAGGAAGGATTAGGAACCGTTGAACTTGAACTTCAGTATCACCCGCAAAATGATGGATGACCGAGAGTCAACCAGATCTTGGAGGATATGCTTAGAGCTTGTGTGTTGGAATACGGATCAAAATGGGAAGACTACTGCCTTTCGCAGAATTCTCATATAACAACAGTTATCAAGCTAGTTTGCAGATGGCACCATTTGAATTCCTATACGGAAGAAAGTGTCGTACCCCTTTGAATTGGTCGCAAGTAGGAGAGAGTCAGATCTTTGGACCCGACATCCTCCGAGAAGCAGAAGAGAAAGTTCACAAAGTTCGTGAGTACCTCAAGACCGCCCAATCCAGACAGAAGAGTTATGCTGACAAGAGAAGGAGAGACCTGACTTTCAATGTCGGAGATTTCGTATATCTCAAGGTTTCACCCTTGAAGGGAACTCAACGCTTTAGGCTCAAGGGAAAGTTAGCTCCCAGATATATCGGACCTTTCAAGATTCTGAACCGCCGAGGAGAAGTATCGTATCAGCTGGAATTGCCTGAAGAGATGTCAGCCATCCACAATGTGTTCCATATCTCGTTACTTCGCAAATGCTTGGAAGTGCCTGAGAAGACTGAAGTTTTCAAGAATATCGATCACAGAGCAGTAGAAATCAACAATGACCTGACCTATCGGGAAGTGCCCATCCGTATCTTAGAAGAAGCCTACAGAACCACCAGGACCAGGAGTATCAAGTTTCTCAAGATTCAGTGGAGCAACCATACTGAGGAGGAAGCCACTTGGGAGCGCGAGGATTACATTAGGATAGAGTTCCTAGATCTATTTAGTTCCTAGTTTTCTTTGTAAATCTCAGGACGAGATTTTGTTTAAGGGGGGAAGGTTTGTAACATCCCAAAACTTCAATCCAAGCTTATCAAGATCAAATCATCTAAAAATGGGGTTAACAAAAACTTTTCCAAATTTAAAATGAAAGCATTCATATATGTGTGCATTTAAAATATGAGTTGTTTGAATTGCCATGATTGATTGATCCAATGCTTGTAAAATGTTTCTTAGGTGATTTAAACATCATCTACATCATTCCCAAACTTATCCTAAAGAAAATCAAATCAAAAATAATTAAAATGAAGAAATGGTCATTTTGACAAATTTAACTCTCATGCCTACTTTGGCTATTCCTAGTACTCAATTCTTAACAGAAACAATTCTTGATCTTTGCACCCCTTGCTAGTACACATAATGAGGTACCAAGGCCCACCTTTTGATCTACTAAAAACATTCTGTAAACTATTTTAAATGACAGTTTAAAATTGAATCTAATGCATATGCATAGATCACCCCTATTTCAAAAACCATCTAATTGAGCACCATTTTCAAAACCCTTGCAACCAGAGACTACCTAGCACTAGTGGAGATCACCCAAAAATTTTGAACTCAAAATTCAAAACTTTTTCTCTTGCGGCCATTTCATCAAACACTTGGCAGGCAGATTTCAAACTAAACAAATTTCACTATTTTAAATAGTGTTCTAGCCAAACTTGTTCCCCAACTTGCCACCAAAACCTCTCCACTACTCCCCCTAACCCCTCTCTAGCCTAGCCACCCATGCCGTGTTAAGACCAAATGGTCATGGCCATTAAGGCCGAGCCCCACTTGGGCACCCACCGTGACAAGAAGCTGGCCACGCCGCCATCCACCGTGTCCTGGAGATAGCCCGTGGTCCACCTCCACCGCCCAACCAGTCCCATCCCAAGGACAGCGACCAGAACGACCAGGAACCGCCGTGCCCCGAGCCTGTCGACCATGCCGACACCGCCCGCAGAGCGCAGCATCGCCCCGCCGCACCGACCGCCTTTGGCACCAGCCTGCCCACCGCCCGCCGACCGAGAACACCCAGACACCTCCGTCACGCCCAAAGCCCCACACCACCACTGTGGACACCGCCATCGCTTGCAGAGCGCCACCGCCCGACCACATGCCACCGCCTCTACGCAGATTGAAGTCCTAGAGCACCGCCAGGGAACCGCCCACCGATCGCAATCCCTAGCCATGCCGCTAGCTCGCCGTAGCCATGTCGCCACCGTCGACCGCCCATCCCGCTTGTTCTCACCGTCGAGCCTATAAAAGGAGCCTCCTCAAAGACCAAAGACTCACACCATTCCACTCCTCACCTCTCAACCTCACCCACCTCTCGTGAGCAAGTGGAGCAGCAGCTCGCGGAATTGGAGCCGGAGCCGCCTGGAGAAGAAGGGTGCCGTTGATTCCGCCACCCCAAGCTCCGCGACCACACCTCGCCGCTGCCTCTTCTACTTGTTCGCCCCGCCACCTCCTGCTGGAGCCCTGCACGCCAAGAGACCCCCACCGAGCCGCTAGGGTTCGAGCTCGCGGTGACCTGTCTGGCCGACGATGATCCTCACCGTAGATCTAGCCTTCTAATCGCTGCCACAGCATCTAATCGTACCCTCCTGTCACTTTGAGCCTCAAGGCCACAGAAGCGCCACCGGGCCGCCCATTTCTTTCCGCAAGCCCGTAGATTCAAATCTAGATTTTTCTTTTTAGTTAGAATATAGTTTCTGTCCAGTGTTTCAAAATTCAATTATGTGAGTTTGACAAATCCAAATTACATGAAACTAATTTTGTCTGAAAGGTATTGAAATGCTCTATCCAAGCCCGTTGGATTTAATTCATTTAGAGTTATAGATTTCTCCTAATAAAAATAAGAAGACAGAAGCTTTTGCAACTTGAAACATTTTTCATCATATCTATCCTAATAAAATCAACCAAGTCAGCTTTTGAGTTCATTCCAACTCTCAAAAATCACATTTCATCATATCTATCCAAGTATGTAATAATATTAAGGTTTACAGGCAGTGACTTTGGACTAGTACCAAAATAATGCTATATAGGCATTTCTAGTCACTTTAAATCATTAAATAATAAAATTAAACCAAAGTAATATTGATCCAACCTTTAAATCTCATTCCCACATGTTAGAATATGTGGTGAGGACATGTGTCCACATGATCCCATATTTTGGTGGTGAATATTAAATTTTATTTAATATTTCAATGAGTAGAAATTACTTTTCCAATATGAAAAGGTTGAAACTATTGAATTAAACTTGTGATGTTTGGGATGATAATAGATCATCAATTGTGTGGTTTAGAATACTACTTAGCCTAGTTAAGTATTGTTTGGTGATTGTGCACTCCCTATGTATTTCTAGACGATAGTACCGACCAAGCCTTCGAGGAGGAGGAGTTCTACCAAGAAGAAGAAGAAGAAGAATAAAACTTCAACCACTGCACCAACCAAGGCAATCTATTAGTGGCAAGCTAACCCTTGCAAACATGCTTTAGTAAGCTATTGTTAGCAAGCTAGAATAAAACTAGATGGTTTAGTAAAGATGCCTTAAGCATACTTTGATCACACCCCTTTTAACTATTAGTACCCCAAGTCTTATTGACAGGTTTTACCCCCCCTTAGTTTACACAAAGTTCTTTAATTAATTTTGAAGGTAGCATAAAGAGTATAAAACTTGACCTACTTAGAAACTTTTAGATGTCATTCTAGGGCATGAGATTGATCCCATCTTTCCACCTTAGTGAACACTCTTAACTTAGTATTTTAGAGTAGCTGGAAAAATTGAGTCACTTTAGATGGGAACACTTGGTGAAAATGAGTTATGAAAACCTTGGAATGATGAGTCATTCTATTGAGATGTTTTGACATGTGTTGAGAAACACAATTGGTTTATGATGATGAAAATGATGAGGCATGAGCGTTAACCCCTTTATAAAACTGATGGTTGGATTCGGGTGCGATACCATTCCAAATTTACCATACAACCACATTACCGAATTGGGTAAGGCTTAGCTGGAAATTTATATGCATTAGTATTAGTTCCCTCACGGGAGAGGTTTGAGCTGAGGCTACCTCTCAATGATGTCCACCTATGCAGTGCCCAAGATGACTGATGGTCATGGTTGGGAGGCCATGCTCATAGGAGAGGTGCTTGTACTAGGGTGTGTAAAGGGAAGGTTATGTTTGATTATGTGCATACTAAGTATGATGATTCAGGGTTATCCCTGACAGATGTATCGAATCTTGTGGTGAAAGTGTACATCCTCTGCAGAGTGTCAAACTATTCGAATAGCCGCGTCCGCGGTTATGGACAGTTGGAATGGCCATACTGTTTCGTTGTCAGATGTTTTCTAAATAACTGGAAAGGAATGATGAACTTTGACTTGACCACAACAGGGTTGTGTTAATGAAATTAGCTTCCCAACTTAAGTGATTCTAGAACTTTACTTTATCTTTTCTTGCTTCAGAACTCATCTTAGGTTTCAAACTTAACTTGATAGTTATTCTTTAAATTCAGCACTTTAACTTAGAATTACAATCCTTGTTAGTAGTAGTTTGCGACTACTTAAAGAGTACTCATGGCTTTTGTCCATGGCTATTATCATGGCCAGACTATGAAGAAGATTATCAAGATGATGGTCAGCAGGACGGCTAAGATAACTAGGACTATCGCCTTACGACTGTGCCCCTCAAGATGGACCCCACCGCCACGCTATCGCTTTATTTCGCTTGTTGTATTAAAGACTGGATCATGAGATCCTTATTTGTGTAAAACCTTATGTATGGTTTGTAATGGATGATGTACTGTGATATCCAATCCGTTATGTCTCGCAAAAATGGTAATCCTGGGATTGCAAGGTATGGCATAACGGGCATCTAGGATTAAAAATCCGGGTGTTGACATTTAGCAAAAGAACACACTTGAAAATGTCACAAGTGGATCAATATGGTTTAGGAAAACAACACACATGAGATGTCCCCAGTGGATCAATGTGGTTTAGGAAAAGAACAAACATGCAATGTCACAGTGGATCCATGTGGTTTAGGAAAAGAACACACATGCAATGTCACCAGTGGATCCATGTGGTTTAGGAAAATAACACACATGCAATGACTCTAGTGGATCCATGTGGTTTAGGAAAAGAACACACGTGCAAATGTCATAAATGGATCAATGTGGTTTAGTAAAATAACACACATGCAATGTCACCAGTGGATGAATGTGGTGTAGGAAAAGAACACACATGCAATGTATCTATGGGATCCATGTGGTATAGGAAAAGAACACACAACCAAATGTCTCAAATGGATCCATGTGGTTTAGGAAAAGAACACACATGTAATGACTCTAGTGGATCATTGTGGTTTAGGAAAAGAACACACATGCAAATGTCACTAATGGATGAATGTTGTTTAGGAAAAGAACACACATGCAATGTCACTAGTGGATCCATGTGGTTTACGAAAAAACACACATGCAATGTCACCAGTGGATCCATGTGGTTTAGGAACAGAACACACATGCAAATATTACAAGTGGATTAGTGTGATTAGGAAAAGAACACACATTCAGTGACTCTAGTGGATCAATGTGGTTTAAGAAAAGAATACACATGCAATGACTCTAGTGGATCCATGGGGTTTAGGAAAAGAACACACATGCAATGTCACAAGTGGATCCATGTGGTTTAGGAAAAGAACATACATGTAATGACTCTAGTGGATCCATGTGGTTTAGGAAAAGAACACATATGCAAATGTCACAAGTGGATCAATATGGTTTAGGAAAAGAAACACATGCAATGTCACCAGTGGATCAATGTGGTTTAGGAAAAGAACAAACATGCAATGTCATAGTGGATCCATGTGGTTCAGGAAAAGAACACACATGCAATGTCACTAGTGGATCCATGTGGTTTAGGAAAAGAACACACATGCAAATGTCATAAGTGGATCAATGTGGTTTAGGAAAATAACACACATGCAATGTCACTAGTGGATCATGTGGTTTAGGAAAAGAACACACATGCAATGTCATCAGCGGATCCATGTGGTTCAGGAAAATAACACACATGCAATGTCACCATTGGATTAATGTGGTTTAGGAAAATAACACACATGCAATGTATCTATGGGATCCATGTGGTTTTGGAAAATAACACACATCCAAATGTCTCTAATGGATCCATGTGGTTTTGGAAAAGAACACACATGCAATGACTCTAGTGGATCATTGTGGTTTAGGAAAACAACACACATGCAATTGTCACTAATGGATCAATGTGGTTTAGGAAAAGAACACACATGCAATGTCACTAGTGGATCCATGTGGTTTAGGAAAAAACACACATGCAATGTCAAAAGTGGATCCATGTGGTTTAGGAACAGAACACACTTGCAAATGTTATAAGTGGATCAATATGGTTTAGGAAAAGAACACACATGCAATGACTCTAGTGGATCAATGTGGTTTAGGAAAATAACACACATGCAATCACTCTAGTGGATCCATGTGGTTTAGAAAAAGAACACACATGCAATGTCACCAGTGGAGCCATGTGGTTTAGGAAAAGAACAAACATGCAATGTCACCAGTGGAGCCATGTGGTTTAGGAAAAGAACACACATGCAATGTCACTAGTGGATCCATGTGGTTTAGGAAAAGAACACACATGCAAATGTCACAAGTCGATCAATATGGTTTAGGAAAAGAACACACATGCAATGTCCCAGTGGATCAATGTGGTTTAGGAAAAGAACAAACATGCAATGTCACAGTGGATCCATGTGGTTCAGGAAAATAACACACATGCCATGTCACCAGTGGATCCATGTGGTTTAGGAAGATAACACACATGCAATGACTCTAGTGGATCCATGTTGTTTAGGAAAAGAACACACATGCAAATTTCATAAGTGGATCAATGTGGTTTAGGAAAAGAACACACATGCAATGTCACGAGTGTATCCATGTGGTTTAGGAAAAGAGCACAAATGTAGTGACTCTAGTAGACAACGTGGTTCAGTAAAAGAACACACATGCAAATGTCACTATTGGATCCATGTGGTTTAGTAAAAACACACAAGCAATGGCTCCAGTGGATCCATGTGGTTCAGGAAACGAATACACATGCAATGCCACTAGAGGATCAATATGGATTAGGAAAACAACACACATGAAATGACTCCAGTGCATCAATATGGTTGACGAAAAGAACACACATGAAAATTCACTAGTGGATCCAAGTGGTTTAGGAAAAGAACACACATGCAATGACTTTAGTGGATCCATGTGGTTTAGGAAATGATCACACATGCAATGTCACTAGTAGATCAATGTGGTTTAGGAAACGAACACACATGCAAATGACTCCAATGGATCCATGTGGTTTAGGAAAAAACACACATGCAAATGTCACCACTAGATCCATGTGGTTTTGTAAAAGAACACACATGCGATGTCTCTAGTGGATCCTTGTGGTTTAGATAAAGAACTCACATGCAATGACTTAAGTGGATCCTTGTGGTTTAGGAAAATAACACACATGCAATGTCACCAGTAGATCCATGTGGCTTAGGAAAAGAACACACATGAAATGATTGTAGGGGATCCATGTGATTTAGGAAAAGAACTCACATGCAATGTCACTAGTGGATCAATGTGGTTTAGGAAAAGAACGCATATGCAATGTCACTAGTGGATCAATGTGGTTTAAGAAAAGAACGCACATGTAATGTCACCAGTGGATCAATGTGGCTTAGGAAACGAACACACATGCAATGTCTCTAGTGGATCCATGGGATTTAGGAAAAGAACACACATGTAATGACTCTAGTGGATCCACGTGGTTTAGGAAAAGAACACACATGCAAATGTCACAAGTGGATCAATATGGTTTAGGAAAAGAGCACACATGCAATGTCCCCAGTGGATCAATGTGGTTTAGGAAAAGAACAAACATGCAATGTCACAGTGGATCCATGTGGTTCAGGAAAAGAACACACATACAATGTCACCAGTGGATCCATGTGGTTTAGGAAAATAACACACATGCAATGACTGTAGTGGATCCATGTGGTTTAGGAAAAGAACACACATGCAAATGTCATAAGTGGATCAATGTGGTTTAGGAAGATAACACACATGCAATGTCACTAGTGGATCATGTGGTTTAGGAAAATAACACACATGCAATGTCACCAGTGGATGCATGTGGTTTAGGAAAAGAACACACACGCAATGTCTCTAGTGGATCCATGTGGTTTAGGAAAAGAACACACATGCAATATCTCCAGTGTATCCATGTGGTTTAGGAAAAGAACACACATGCAATGTCAATAGTGGATCCATGTGGTTTTGGAAAAGAACACACATGCAATATCTTTAGTGGATCCATGTGGTTTAGGAAAAGAACACACATCCAATGTCTCCAGTGGATCCATGTGGTTTAGGATAAGAACACACATGAAATGTCTCTAGTGGATCCATGTGGTTCAGGAAAAGAACACACATTCAATGTCTCTAGTGGATCCATGTGGTTTAGGAAAAGAATACTCATGCAAATGTCACTAGTGGATCCATGTGGTTTAGGAAAAGAACACACATGCAATGTCACGAGTGTATCCATGTGGTTTAGGAAAAGAACACACATGTAGTGACTCTAGTAGACAACGTGGTTCAGGAAAAGAACACACATGCAAATGTCACTAGTGGATCCATGTGGTTTAGTAAAAACACACATGCAATGGCTCCAGTGGATCCATGTGGTTCAGGAAAAGAATACACATGAAATGCCACTAGAGGATCAATATGGATTAGGAAAACAACACACATGAAATGATTCCAGTGCATCAATATGGTTAACAAAAAGAACACACATGAAAATTCACTAGTGGATCCAAGTGGTTTAGGAAAATAACACGCATGCAATGACTCTAGTGGATCCATGTGGTTTAGGAAAAGAACACACATGCCATGTCACTAGTAGATTAATGTGGTTTAGGAAAAGAAC
Source organism: Avena insularis (assembly GCA_023614405.1). Lineage (NCBI taxonomy): Eukaryota > Viridiplantae > Streptophyta > Magnoliopsida > Poales > Poaceae > Avena > Avena insularis. Next base: position 245,540,021 of record CM042688.1, read on the forward strand.
ACACATGCAAATGACTCCAATGGATCCATGTGGTTTTGCAAAAAACACACATGCAAATGTCACCAATGGATCCATGTGGTTTTGTAAAAGAACACACATGCGATGTCTCTAGTGGATCCTTGTGGTTTAGATAAAGAACACACATGCAATGACTTAAGTGGATCCTTGTGGTTTAGGAAAATAACACAGATGCAATGTCACCAGTAGATCCATTTGGCTTAGGAAAAGAACACACATGAAATGATTGTAGGGATCCATGTGATTTAGGAAAACAACTCACATGAAATGTCACTAGTGGATCAATGTGGTTTAGGAAAAGAACGCACATGCAATGTCACTAGTGGATCCATGTGGTTTAGGAAAATAACACACATGCAATGTCACGAGTGTATCCAAGTGGTTTAGGAAAAGAACACAAATGTAGTGACTCCAGCGGACAACGTGGTTTAGGAAAATAACACACATGCAAATGTCACTAGTAGATCCATGTGGTTTAGGAAAAAACACACATGCAATGGCTCTAGTGTTCCATGTGGTTCATGAAAAGAACACACATGCAATGTCACTAGAGGATCAATGTGGATTAGGAAAACAACACACATGCAATGACTCCAGTGGATCAATGTGGTTCACGAAAAGAACACACATGCAAAGTTCACTAGTGGATCCAAGTGGTTTAGGAAAAGAACACACATGCAATGACTCCGGTGGATCCATGTGGTTTACGAAAAGAACACACATACAATGTCACTAGTGGATCAATGGGGTTTAGGAAAAGAACATACATGCAAATGACTCCAAAGGATCCATATGGTTTACGAAAAGAACACACATGCAAATGTCACCAGTGGATCCATGTGGTTTTGGAAAAGAACACACATGCAATGTCTCTAGTGGATACTTGTGGTTTAGATAAAGAACACACATGCAATGACTCAAGTGGATCCTTGTGGTTTAGGAAAATAACACACATGCAATGTCACTAGTAGATCCATGTGGTTTAGGAAAAGAACACACATGAAATGACTCTAGGGGATCCATGTGATTTAGGAAAAGAAGACACATGCAATGTCACTAGTGGATCAATGTGGTTTAGGAAAAGAACGCACATGCAATGTCACCAGTGGATCAATGTGGTTTAAGAAAAGAACGCACAATGTCACCAGTGGATCAATTAGGTTTAGGAATAGGACACACAGGCAATGTCACCAGTGGATCAATGTGGTGTAGGAAAAGAACACACATGCATTGTCACTAGTAGATCATTGTGGTTTAGGAAAAGAACACGCATGCAAATGACTCCAATGGATCCATGTGGTTTAGGAAAGAACACACATGCAAATGTCACTAGTGGATCCATGTGGTTTTGTAAAAGAACACACATGCAATGTCTCTTGTGGATCCTTGTGGTTTAGATAAAGAACACACATGCAATATCACTATTGGATCAATGTGGTTTAGGAAAAGAACGCACATGCAATGTCACAAGTGGATCAATGTTGTTTAAGAAAAGAATGCACATGCAATGTCACTAGTGGAGCAATGTGGTTTAGGAAAAGAACACACATGCGATGTCTCTAGTGGATCTATGGGGTTTAGGAAAAGAACACACATGCAAATGTCACAAGTGAATCAATATGGTTTAGGAAAAGAACACACATGCAATGTCACCAGTGTATCAATGTGGTTTAGGAAAAGAACAAACATGCAATGTCACAGTGCATCCATGTGGTTTAGGAAAAGAACACACATGCAATGTCACCAGTGGATCCATGTGGTTTAGGAAAAGAACACACATGCAATGACTCTAGTGGATCCATGTGGTTTAGGAAAAGAACACACATGCAATGTCTCTAGTGTAACATCCCAATTTCAGCAACCCTGATTAGTTGTCCAGAATGCAAAAATCAGGGGGAACAAAGACTTTTGTTGTTAAGTGCTGCTGTGTTTGCTTGTTGATTATCTACGCTCATGCTTCTGATTGTATAGCTTATGATATACTCCTTATCTCAACCTCAGTTGTCAAAAATCTATTTAACATAACTATCCTAGCTCATTTTACATATTCTCAAATGTTCTGGCATTTCAAAACATGTGCCAAGATGCTTATGTAACCAAAAATTTTTTAGTAGCTTCTATTGATAAAACTACGGAGAGATATATAATATAATCTCCTTATGTTTGAATTCAACTACCCCTACCTCTAGGATTCTCAAAACATTGTATAAAACTTTTGAATTCTACTCTTGGTAGGGATACCAAGGACTCTTACCTTACTCAAACTCCAAACTTTCAAAATTTCCCATCCTTACCCCAAGCTAAGCTTGATGGTAACCCTAGTAGTAGTTGGTTTGTTTGTAAGATGAGTTGCCCTGATCTGTTGTTTGACTTGATTGCTTAGAAGTAGTACGAGTTACTCTAGGAGCTCATCCACTAGGATAAAGGTACTTCAAAATCACCAAGACCTAAGCAAGAAAACAATCTGGATCTAATCCCTAGCCACTAGGTGATCATGTAAAACCCTTAACCAGATCAATTACAGTGATCCATTCTAGAAGTTTCCAAGTCAATGAAGACCAATATCAAGCATGGATCCCTTCTACTCAATATACTCTTCAACATCATCCACTTTATGATGCTCTGGTACCTTGCAACCCATCAAAATCATCACCACCCACATTCTAGTCAAAAACCCTAAATCTGCCAAAATTGGTTAAGTCTAAAATCTGTTTCAACATCAACTTTTTGGATGTCTCCCTTTCTCAACCATTGTGCATTATTGGTAATGCACTTGAACCATCTTGTTAACCATCCTAAGGACTATCAAGGCCCACTCTTTCCCTTGGTTAGATCATCCTCCAACCCACTTGTTCTTGATGGTTTTGCAGGCAAGAAAATAACTATTCCTGCAAATCTAGTCAACATGCCTACTTTGACAAAAGCTCACACCATCATCCAACCTTCTATGGACCAACTCCTTGCATGGTTGTGTGCTACTCATATAGTTCTATCAATATCTACTTCACTTGTTCTAAGTGGATCTCTGTGCTTCTTAAACCCACAAGGTTTTGAAGGCTATTTGATAATCTGCTTTGGCAGGCTTATTTTATTAAAAGTTTGAAATCAATTCTTGGTGAATTCAAGAAAGATCAAGCTCAAAACTGTATACCATGTTGATGTAGATCACTTGGTCTATCCATCCATCTATACCATGCCCCAAGGGGAGATCTGAGCTCCAAGATCCAACCAGGTTTTGGTGGTATGAAAACAATCTTACCCTAGATCCTTAATCTCTAGTTTTCACCAAAATCACATTTGATTCTCAAATCCCAAGGTTGAAAATGCTTGATACACCTTGTCTACATCATCTACCTTGATCATAAAGATTTATCAAATATTATCCATATCTATTATGGCTCCAAATCTATTTAATTCCTTTAATAGTCAAAATCTCCAAAACTCCTTTCCCAATGGGAAGTTTGGTTTTTGCCAAAACACTTCCTCAACTTTTGGCTCAATTGAGATCCATATATCATACCCTAACTTCCAACTTCAAAAATAAATATTTTTGAAGGGTTTTATTATTTCTTTTTGCCCATTTTCTTAAATGGCTGAATTGGAATAATAATTGTTTTAAATACTTTTATCTTCCACTAAATCTTGGGAAAAATCACCGTAGTGTGAATTCATAGTTATGACCATCTCACATTAAAATCCAACCTGGTCCAATGTAATTATATCAAATGAGCTTCTAGAAACTACTTTTGCACTTTTTGAATAAATGATCTAAAGTGGACTTAAAATCCCTTGAAAAATCTCAAATAATTCCTGGAGTTGTATATAGACCATATCCATCTACTAGTACGATATTCCCACCTGCCCCAATGCAAATTATCAAACCTCCTTCATAAACATCAAATTGATCAAATATGGCAAACTAGGAAATTATTGATCTAAACCAAAATAAAGTCATCACCAAGGCTCTCAATCACTCACCCCAGCACCCATCACACCCCTGGTCGTGATCCCTGTAGCACTACACTGTAGCAAGGCCATCCTTTTGTCTTTAGCTCTTGGAGCAAGTGAGAGAGAGAACAAATAAATTCCATATCTTGTAAAATCTTCACAGCAGCTGCAGCACGCCCCCTTCCTCTCTCTTGCCAATCCTAGACCCCACCTCCCTTCCCTCTGGACCACTAGAAGATCCCCTAGCTAACAATAGCTTTCCCTTCCTCTCCTTTTCTTTATTCACCCTAAGCAAAGGAGTAGAGCCTCATGAGGTTTTATTGCCGAGAATACCGCCCCTCCTCTGCACACGACCAGAACCACCCCTCTACCGCCCACAGGAAATCCTCCCCTGGTTTAACCCTCTCCCTTTCCCCCACCCATGGATATAGTCCATTGTAGACCTTCTCCTCTCGGGTTAAATACCCTAGGCCACCTAGCTCTACACTGCTCCCCTCATTTGCCTACCTCCCACTCCCCTAGCCCAGAACAACCTCCCTCTCCCTCTGCTGCCCGAGGGAAGAGGAAGAAGGGCTCCTCGGCCATCTCCAAAAGCCAAGCTGAGTGCTCTCTCCCCTCCACCCCTGCTCCTGCATGTCACTACACCGAGTCCCCCTCATCTCCCTATATCTAACCATGTCTTATTTTCTACCTAGGACCCTCCATGGCGCCGCCACGAAGAGCTCGGAGCTGTCGTCCCCTGCCCGACGCGGGATTCAGTAGATCTTCACCAAAATGGTTGCTGCCGCCCCTCTACGGACTCGCCCCAGAGTCCTCCGTCGCCCAGCACCCTCCCCGGCACCTCCTGAGCCCTCTGGTAAGCTCCTCCTCCGCCACCGAGCCTGCCTAAGGTTTCCCCTCTGTTTTGCACAGACGAAGGTTGAAGACGGCGCATGGCCGTCGATCCTCGCTTGATCGAACGGCGGACAAGAGTCGATACCCCTTCGGCGCCCCGTCCTAGCTGACCGGCGGGCCTCGCCCCGCGGCCCATTTCCCTTAGATCCAAGCCCAACCTCCCCTCCTCTTTAAACATTTTATTTTAGATCTGAACCGTAGTACTTTGGTTTAATTCGAAATAAACATGCAAACTACACTTTTTGTCTAGATTACAATTTTTACCAAGTACCTTAGTGTTTTATGCAACTTGCAAAACCAACCTCAGGTCCAAAATAATTTCCTTTATTTTTTGGGATTTCATCATTTAAATAGTATCATTTCCAATAAATAAATTCCCCAGAGAGTTTTACATATCCAATTGGGATGAATCCAAGTTCTCCTGGAAGGTAATTTCCATACCCATCATTTAGCATAAGCCTCATGCCAAGGTGAATAGAAAATAGAAAAAAACCATTAGTTTTTGCCTTAGGTGATTTCTCTAAGTCAAACCAATAGAGGTTTTGGCCCAATTCCAACTCCCAGTAAAACTCCATATCAACATCTATCAAACCACAACAGCTCGAATTTTATTAAGCTCTGGTTCAATTTTAATGAATTAAACTTTTCTATGTAGACTCATTTCACTGAATAAAACACTCCAGGAGTTTGACAACTCCAAAAAGAGTGAATCCAATTCCTCCAGAAAGGTATTCTAAATGCCTACCCTGTGCCCTTAGAATCAAATCAAAAGCTACTGTAGATTCAATTTGGTGAAAAAGACAAGTTGTCTACACAACTACCTTTGGGAATTTCCTGAGGGCATTATGGTAATTATTTTGACATGATTCAAACTCTCAGTGAACAAGAACATCAATCCCTACCTGACCATCCAAGGAAATAATATTTGGAGCTCCAGAATATTTCTGGTGAATTATTTCCTAAAACTAGAGCCTTTATCACTAGAAAATTAATAAGAAATTAAAGAAAAGTGATAAAATAGTGAAACCACTTTTGTTGGTCTCATTTTATCAACTCCTATCTACTGGTATAATTTTTAGAAAATGGTATCATACAGAATGTGTCCTTTGTCGAAACCCCCTCCTGAGGGATTCTCTTCCATGTTTCCAAGACAAGGCCAATCTTACTAAATCCATTCTTCCTAAGACCTACTGATTTGTAAACTTGCTTTGTTCATTGCTTGCTGTATGTATTGATGCTTGTAGGCCTTGTGTTGATTGTGCTCTTGCTCGTTTGCATGTGTGCTCCCTGACGACGATAGTTGCGATTATCTCGGAGATCAGAAGAAGATGGTTATTATTGTATATTACTGGTTATCTGAAGAAGAAGCCCAGGGACACTTATTCCATACTGTTGATCACAGGCAAGCCACCTTCTTGCTCATAAGCCTTGTCCTACTGTTTTACTTATGCATGTTTTATATACTGTTTATCAAAACTGCATTGTTTTACTATATGTTGATTTATATATGGTTGTGGTTTGGCTCCTCCAAACTATTACACTTTTGTACTATTAAGTACAACCCCCTTGATGACACCTACTTGTCCCTAGTGTGGTAGATGGTGCAATACACCATACCCTTTGGAGACCTCGATTTAGCCGAAGCAAAGCTATAGGATGGGAAGACCCCGACAAAGTTTTACCAAATGTTTTATGATAAAACCTTGGTGAGGTGGGACCTTCCAAGAGATGTTGAGAAAGAAAAAGGTTTTTGTTTTACAAAATGCTGAAGGAAATAAGGAGGAAAAAGGTTTACGAAAACGCACCCGGTTCTTTGCAGTTTTGCTAGAACAATTAACCCTGTGGAACCATATTATTCTGGAATGGGACAGGGCTGGATTTGATGCTTGTCTATTCTGGTATAAGTTGCCTCGCAACAACTATAGGGGATTAAAATCCCTAGAGGGTGGGCCTTCTCACATAAGGTTCCATGTGAGACATCGACCTGGAGAAGGAGAGAAGGGTTTACGAACCTCCACGCGTTACTATGAGCCCCTCATTGAGAGCGCACACTTGGGACATGCAAAATGCGCTCCGGTTGGTCCTCGGTACCCAACGTCCCAGTGTTGAGGGGAACAACACTCATAGGGTAGGCACTTATATTGGAGTGGGCATCCGGAGAGTCTTGATTGGTTACTCGACCCACGATCGGTATAGATCAGGGTAGTGTACCCGGATGGTGTGGGTAAAGTGTACAACCTCTACAGAGTGTAAATCTATTCGAATAGCTGTGTCCACGGTCATGGACGGTTGGGAAGGTTGCTGTAGAGAGGTGTTGGTTTTGTTTTCAAAAAGGATTTCAAAAAAGAAATGGTTTTGGAAATGTCTTGACCATGGGATGGTCGTAAAGGAGAAAGGTTTTCACCATGGGATGGTCGGAAGGAGGAGAAAGGAGTTTGGTCGTGGGACGACCTGAAGACGGGAACAAATGGGTGACGCAGTCCTGATGTTTTCCAAAACTTTTCAAAAAGGTTTCTAAACTGTTTACAAAGGCTTTCAACAAATATATGTAGATGCTATATCTACAAGAGAAACTAATTGAGAAAATAACCTATCTTGGAGCCCTCCTACTACCACAGACGTAATGCATATCCTCTTGTTATTACTGTTATCTTAAGATGGTTTGCTAGTACATTCAAAGTACTCACTGGCATTGTCCCTGGATATTAACTTGGTTAGCTATCAAGAAGAAGATGATGTTGGCGACTATGCGAGTTAGGATGTTCTCCCAGTCAGTTGCCTGTAGGTTAAGGCATGGATCGAGCTCTACGCTTGATAAGTTCCGCTAATGATTATTGATGTAGCCATAACGACATTTATGTAAGTCTTGTAAATTTGGTATGTCTCGGATGTTGTAATGATACTTGTCGGTTATGTTCCACGGCTCACTGATCATGGGAACGTGGGGTATGCATAACAAGGATTTCTCGGATGATTAATCCGGGGGCCCCACATCTAGTGGATCCATGTGGTTTAGGAAAAGAACACACATGCAATGTCTCAAGTGTATCCATGTGGTTTAGGAAAAGAACACACATGCAATATCGCTAGTGGATCCATGTGGTTTTGGAAAAGAACACACGCGCAATATCTCTAGTTGATCCATGTGGTTTAGGAAAAGAACACACATGCAATGTATAAAGTGGATCCATGTGGTTTAGGAAGAGAACACACATGCAATGTCACTAGTGGATCCATGTGGTTTAGGAAAAGAACTCACATGCAATGTCTCTGGTGGATCCATGTGGTTTAGAAAAAGAACACAAATGCAAATGTCACTAGTGGATCGATGTTGTTTAGGAAAAGGACACACATGCAATGTCACGAGTGTATCCATGTGGTTTAGGAAAAGAACATACATGTAGTGACTCCAGTGGACAACGTGGTTCAGGAAAAGAACACACATGCAAATGTCACTAGTGGATCCATGTGGTTTAGGAAAAAATACACATGCAATGGCTCTAGTGGATCCATGTGGTTCAGGAAAAGAACACACATGCAATGTCACTAGAGGATCAATGTGGATTAGGAAAACAACACACATGCATAGACTCCAGTGGATCAACGTGGTTCACAAAAAAAAACCACATGCAAAGTTCACTAGTGGAGCCAAGTGGTTTAGGAAAAGAACACACATGGAATGACTCTAGTGGATCCATGTGGTTTAGGAAAAGAACACACATGCAATGTCACTAGTAGATCAATGTGGTTTAGAAAAAGAACACACATGCAAATGACTCCAATGGATCCATGTGGTTCAGGATAAGAACACACATGCAAATGACTCCAATGGATCCATGTGGTTTAGGAAAAGAACACACATGCAAATGTTACCAGTGGATCCATGTGGTTTTGGCAAAGAACAAACATGCAATATCTCTAGTGGATCCTTGTGGTTTAGATAAAGAACACACATGCAATGACTCAAGTGGATCCATGTGGTTTAGGAAAATATCACACACGCAATGTCAGCAGTAGATCCATGTGGTTTAGGAAAAGAACACACATGAAATGACTCTACGGGATCCATGTGATTTTGGAAAAGAACACACATGCAATGTCACTAGCGGATCAATGTGGTTTAGGAAAAGAACGCACATGCAATGTCACAAGTGGATCAATGTGGTTTAAGAAAAGAATGCACATGCAATGTCACCAGTGGATCCATGTGGTTCAGGAAAAGGACACACATGCAATGTCACAAGTGGATCAATGTGGTTTAGGAAAAGAACGCACATGCAATGTCTCTAGTGGATCCATGGGGTTTAAGAAAAGAACACACATGCAAATGTCACCAGTGTATCAATGTGGTTTAGGAAACGAACACACATGCAATGTCTCTAGTGGATCCATGTGGTTTAGGATAGGAACCCACATGCAATGTCACGAGTGGATCAATGTGGTTCAGGAAAAGAACACACATGCAATGTCACTAGTTGATGAATGTGGTTTAGGAAAAGAACGCACATGCAATGTCTCTATTGGATATATGTGGTTTAGGAAAAGAACACACATCCGAATGTCTCCAATATATCCATGTGGTATAGGAAAAGAACACACATGCAATGACTCTAGTGGATCAATCTGGTTTAGGAAAAAACACACATGCAATTGTCACTAGTGGATCAATGTGGCTTAGGGAAAGAACACACATGCAATGTCACCAGTGGATCCATGTGGTTAAGGAAAACAACACACACGCAATGTCACCAGTGGATCCATGTGATTTAGGAAAAAAACACACCTGCAAATGTTACCCGTGGATCAATGTGGTTTAGGAAAAGACCAAACATGCAATGACTCTAGTGCATCAATGTGGTTTAGGAAAAGAACACATATGCAATGACTCTAATGGATCCATGTGGTTTAGGAAAAAAGAACACACTTGGAATGTCACTAGTGGATCCATGTGGTTTAGGAAAAGAACACACATGTAATGAATCTAGTGGATCCACGTGGTTTAGGAAAAGAACAAACATGCAAATGTCACCAGTGGATAAATGTGGTTTAGGAAAACAACACACATGCAATGTCACCACTAGATCAATGCGGTTTAGGAAAATAACAAACATGCAATGTCACGTGGATCCATGTGGTTCATGAAAAGAACACACATGCAATGTTACCAGTGGATCCATGTGGTTTACGAAAAGAACACACATGCAATGACTCTATTATATCCATGTGGTTTAGGAAAAGAACACACATGCAAATGTCACCAGTGGATGAATGTGGTTTAGGAAAACAACACACATGCAATGTCACCAGTGGATTAATGTGGTTTAGGAAAAGAACACACATGCGATGTCACCAGTGGATCCATGTGGTTCAGCAAAACAACACATATGCAATGTCAACAGTGGATTAATGTGATTTAGGAAAAGAACACACATGCAATTTCTCTAGTGGATCGATGTGGTTTAGGAAAATAACACACATGCAATGTCTCCAGTGTATCCGCGTGGTTTAGGAAAATAACACACATACAATATCACAAGCGAATCCATGTGCTTTAGGAAAAGAACACACATGAAATGTCTCTAGTGGATCCATGTGGTTTAGGAAAAGAACACACATGCAATGTCACCAGTGCATCCATATGGGTTAGGAAAATTAACACACATGTAGTGACTCTAGTGGACAAAATGGTTCAGGAAAATAACAAACATGCAAATTTTACTAGTGGATGGTTTAGGAAAAAACACACATGCAATGGATCCACTAGATCCATGTGGTTTAGGAAAAAACACACATGCAATGTCACTAGAGGATCAATGTGGTTTAGGAAAACAACACACATGCAATTACTCTAGTGGATCTATGTGGTTCACGAAAAGAACACCCATGCAAAGTTCACTAGTGGATCCATGTGGTTTAGGAAAAGATCACACATGCAATAACTCTAGTGGATCCATGCGGTTTAGGAAAAGAATACACATGCAATGCCACTAGTGGATCAATGTGGTTTAGGAAAAGAACACACATGTAAATGACTCCAATGGATCCTATGGTTTAGGAAAAGAACACACATGCAAATGTCGCCAGTGGATCCATGTGGTTTTGGAAAACAACACACATGCAATGTCTCTGCTGGATCCTCGTGGTTTAGGACAAGAACGCACATGCAATGTCTCTATTGGATCCATGTGGTTTAGGAAAACAACACACATCCAGGTGTCTCCAATAGATCCATGTGGTATAGGAAAAGAACACCCATGCAATGACTCTAGTGGATCAATGTGGTTTAGGAAAAGAACACACATGCAAATGTCACTAGTGGATCAATGTGGTTTAGGAAAAAACACACTTGCAATGTCCCCAGTAGATCCAAGTGGTTTAGGAAAAGAACACACATGTAATTTCACCAGTGGATCCATGTGGTTTAGGAAAAGAACACAAATGCAAATGTTACCGGTGGATCAATGTGGTTTAGGAAAAGAACACACATGCAATAACTCTAGTGGATCAATGTGGTTTAGGAAAAGAACACAGATGCAATGACTCCAGTGGATCCATGTGGTTTAGGAAAAGAACACACTTCAATGTCACCAGTGGATCCATGTGGTTTAGGAAAAGAACCAACATGTAATGACTCTAGTGTATCCACGTGGTTTAGGAAAAGAACATACATGCAAATGTCACTAGTGGATCAATGTGGTTTAGGAAAACAACACACATGCAATGTCACTGGTGGATCAATGTGGTTTAGGAAAATAACAAACATGCAATGTCATAGTGGATCCATGTGGTTCATGAAAATAACACACATGCAATGTCACTAGTGGATCCATGTGCTTTAGGAAAAAAAACACATGTAATGACTCTAGTGGATCTATGTGATTTAAGAAAAGAACACATATGCAATGTCAGCAGTGGATCAATGTGGTTTAGGAAAAGAACACACATGCCATGTAACCAGTGGATCCATGTGGTTCAAGAAAACAACACACATGCAATGTCACCAATGGATTAATGTGGTTTAGGAAAAGAACACACATGTAATATCTCTCTAGTGGATCCATGTGGTTTAGGAAAAGAACACACATGTAATGTCTCCAGTGTATCCATGTGGTTTAGGAAAAGAACACACATGTAATGTCACTAGTGGATCCATGTGGTTTAGGAAAAGAACACACATGAAATGTCTCTAGTGGATCAATGTGGTTTGGGAAAAGAACACACATGCAAATGTCACGAGGGGATCCATGTCGTTTAGGAAAAGAACACACAAGCTATGTCACGAGTGGATCCATGTGGTTTAAGAAAATAACACACACGGAGTGACTCTAGTGGACAACGTGGTTCAGGAAAAGAACACACATGCAAATGTCACTAGTGGATCCATGTGGTTTAGGAAAAAACACACATGCAACGGCTCTAGTGGATCCATGTGGTTCAGGAAAAGAACACACATGCAATGTCACTAGAGGATGAATGCGGTTCAGGAAAACAACACACATGCAATGACTCTAGTGGATCAATGTGGTTCACGAAAAGAACAGACATGTAAAGTTCACTAGTGGACCCATGTGGTTTAGGAAAAGAACACACATGCAATGACTCTAGTGGATCAATGTGGTTCACGAAAAGAACAGACATGTAAAGTTCATTAGTGGACCCATGTGGTTTAGGAAATGAACACACATGCAATGACTCTAGTGGATCCATGTGGTTTAGGAAAAGAAGACACATGCAATGTCTGCGATCGATACATGTGGTTTAGGAAAAGAACACACATGCAATGTCACCAGTGGATCCATGTGGTTTAGGAAAAGAACACACCTGCAATGTCTCTAGTGGATCCATGTGGTTTAGGAAAAGAACACACATGCAAATGTTACCAGTGGACCGATGTTGTTTAGGAAAAGAACACACATGCAATGTCACGAGTGTATCCATGTGGTTTAGGAAACGAACACACATGTAGTGACTCTAGTGGATAACGTGGTTTAGGAAAAGAACACACATGCAAATGTCACTAGTGGATCCATGTGGTTTAGGAAAAAATACACATGCAATGGCTCTAGTGGATCCATGTGGTTTAGGAAAAGAACACACATGCAATGTCACTAGAGGATCAATTTGGATTAGGAAAACAACACACATGCATTGACTCAAGTGGATCAACGTGGTTCACGAAAAGAACAGACATGCAAAGTTCACTAGTGGATCCAAGTGGTTTAGGAAAAGAACACACATGCAATGACTCTAGTGGATCCATGTGGTTTAGGAAAATAACACACATGCAATGTCACTAGTAGATCAATGTGGTTTAGGAAAAGAAGACACGTGCAAATGACTCCAATGGATCCATGTGGTTTAGGAAAAGAACACACATGCATATATCACCAGTGGATCCATGTGGTTTTGGAAAACAACACACATGCAATGTCTCTAGTGGATCCTTATAGTTTAGGAAAAGAACACACATGCAATGACTCTAGTGGATCCATGTGGTTTAGAAAAATAACACACATGCAATGTCACTAGTGGATACATGTGGTTTAGGAAAAGAACACACCTGAAATGACTCTATGGGATCCATGTGATTTAGGAAAAGAACACACATGCAATGTCACTAGTGGATCAATGTGGTTTAGGAAAGGATCACACATGCAATGTCACTAGTGGATCAATGTGGTTTAAGAAAAGAACACACATGCAATGTCACAAGTGGATCCATGGGGTTCAGTAAAAGGACAGACATGCAATGTCACTAGTGGATCAATGTGGTTTAGGAAAAGAACACACATGTAATGACTCTAGTGGATCTACGTGGTTTAGGAAAAGAACACACATGCAAATGTCACGAGTGGATCAATGTGGTTTAGGAAAAGAACACACATGCAAATTTCACTAGTGGATGGTTTAGGAAAAAACACACATGCAATGGATCCACTAGATCCATGTGGTTTAGGAAAAGAACACACATGCAATGTCACTAGAGGGTCAATGTGGTTTAGGAAAACAACACACATGCAATTACTCCAGTGGATCTATGTGGTTCACCAAAAGAACACACATGCAAAGTTCACTAGTGGATCCATGTTGTTTAGGAAAAGAACACACATGCAATGCCACTAGTGGATCAATGTGGTTTAGGAAAAGAACACACATGTAAATGACTCCAATGGATCCTATGGTTTAGGAAAAGAACAAACATGCAAATGTCGCTAGTGGATCCATGTGGTTTTGGAAAAGAACACACGTGCAATGTCTCTGGTGGATCCTTGTGGTTTAGGAAAAGAACGCACATGCAATGTCTCTATTGGATCCATGTGGTTTAGGAAAACAACACACATCCAGATGTCTCCAATAGATCCATGTGGTATAGGAAAAGAACACACATGCAATGACTCTAGTGGATCAATGTGGTTTAGGAAAAGAACACACATGCAAATGTCACTAGTGGATCAATGTGGTTTAGGAAAAGAACACACTTGCAATGTCACCAGTAGATCCATGTGGTTTAGGAAAATAACACACATATAATTTCACTAGTGGATCCATGTGGTTTAGGAAAAGAACACAAAAATGCAAATGTTACCGGTGGATCAATGTGGTTTAGGAAAAGAACACACATGCAATGACTCTAGTGGATCAATGTGGTTTAGGAAAAGAACACAGATGCAATGACTCCAGTGGATCCATGTGGTTTAGGAAAAGAACACACTTCAACGTCACTAGTGGATCCATGTGGTTTAGGAAAAGAACACACATGTAATGACTCTAGTGTATCCACGTGGTTTAGGAAAAGAACACACATGCAAATGTCACCAGTGGATCAATTTGGTTTAGGAAAACAACACACATGCAATGTCACTAGTGGATCAATGTGGTTTAGGAAAATAATAAACATGCAATGTCATAGTGGATCCATGTGGTTCATGAAAATAACACACATGCAATGTCACTAGTGGATCAATGTGGTTTAGGAAAATAACAAACATGCAATTTCATAGTGGATCCATGTGGTTCATGAAAATAACACACATGCAATGTCACTAGTGGATCTATGTGGTTTAGGAAAAGAACACACATGCAATGACTCTAGTGGATCTATGTGATTTAGGAAAAGAACACACATGCAATGTTAGCAGTGGATCAATGTGGTTTAGGAAAAGAACACACATGACATGTCACCACTGGATCCATGTGGTTCAGGAAAACAACACACATGCAATGTCACCAGTGGATTAATGTGGTTTAGGAAAAGAACACACATGTAATATCTCTCTAGTGGATCCATGTGGTTTAGGAAAAGAACACACATGTAAAGTCTCTAGTGTATCCATGTGGTTTAGGAAAAGAACACACATTCAATGTCACTAGTGGATCCATGTGGTTTAGGAAAAGAACACACATGAAATGTCTCTAGTGGATCAATGTGGTTTAGGCAAAGAACACACATGCAAATGTCACGAGGGGATCCATGTGGTTTAGGAAAAGAACACACAAGCAATGTCACAAGTGGATCCATGTGGTTTAGGAAAATAACACACACGGAGTGACTCTAGTGGACAACGTGGTTCAGGAAAGGAACACACATGCAAATGTCACTAGTGGATCCATGTGGTTTAGGAAAAAACACACATGCAATGGTTCTAGTGGATCCATGTGGTTCAGGAAAAGAACACACATGCAATGTCACTAGAGGATGAATGTGGTTCAGGAAAACAACACACATGCAATGACTCCAGTGGATCAATGTGGTTCACGAAAAAAACAGACATGTAAAGTTCACTAGTGGACCCATGTGGTTTAGGAACAGAACACACATGCAATGATTCTAGTGGATCCATGTGGTTTAGGAAAAGAAGACACATGCAATGTCTCAAGTTGATACATGTGGTTTACGAAAAGAACACACATGCAATGTCACCAGTGGATCCATGTGGTTTAGGAAAAGAACACACATGCAATGTCTCTAGTGGATCCATGTGGTTTAGGAAAAGAACCCACATGCAATGTCACGAGTGTATCCATGTGGTTTAGGAAAAGAACACACATGTAGTGACTCTAGTGGACAACATGGTTCAGGAAAAGAACACACATGCAAATGTCACTAGTGGATCCATGTGGTTTAGGAAAAAACACACATGCAATGGCTCTAGTGGATCCATGTGGTTTAGGAAAAGAACACAGATGCAATGTCACTAGAGGATCTGTGTGGATTAGGAAAACAACACACATGCATTGACTCCGGTGGATCAACGTGGTTCACGAAAAGAACAGACATGCAAAGTTCACTAGTGGATCCAAGTGCTTTAGGAAAAGAACACACATGCAATCACTCTAGTGGATCCATGTGGTTTAGGAAAATAACGCACATGCAATGTCACTAGTAGATCAATGTGGTTTAGGAAAAGAACACACATGAAAATGACTCCAATGGATCCATGTGGTTTAGGAAGAGAACACACATGCAAATATCACCAGTGGATCCATGTGGTTTTGGAAAAGAACACACATGCAATGTCTCTAGTGGATCCTTGTGGTTTAGGAAAAGAACACACATGCAATGGCTCCAGTGGATCGATGTGGTTTAGGAAAATAACACTCATGCAATGTCACTAGTGGATACATGTGGTTTAGGAAAAGAACACACGTGAATTGACTCTAGGGGATCCATGTGATTTAGGAAAAGAACACACATGCAATGTCACTAGTGGATCAATGTGGTTTAGGAAAAGAACACAGATGCAATGTCACTAGTGGATCAATGTGGTTGAAGAAAAGAACACACATGCAATGTCACAAGTGGATCCATGGGGTTCAGTAAAAGGACACACATGCAATGTCACCAATGGGTCAATGTGGTTTAGGAAAAAAACAAACATGCAATGTCATAGTGGATCCATGTGGTTCAGGAAAAGAACACACATGCAATGTCACAAGTGGATCAATGTGGTTTAGGAAAAGAACACACATGCAATGGCTCCAGTGGATCGATGTGGTTTAGGAAAATAACACACATGCCATGTCACTAGTGGATACATGTGGTTTAGGAAAAGAACACACATGAATTGACTCTAGGGGATCCATGTGATTTATGAAAAGAACACACATGCAATGTCACTAGTGGATCAATGTGGTTTAGGAAAAGAACACACATGCAATGTCACTAGTGGATCAATGTGGTTTAAGAAAAGAACACACATGCAATGTCACAAGTGGATCCATGGGTTTAGTAAAAGGACACACATGCAATGTCACCAGTGGGTCAATGTGGTTTAGGAAAATAACAAACATCCAATGTCATAGTGGATCCATGTGGTTCAGGAAAAGAACACACATGCAATGTCACAAGTGGATCAATGTGGTTTAGGAAAAGAACACACATGCAATGACTCTAGTGGATCCATGTGGTTTAGGAAAAGAACACACATGCAAATGTCACAAGTGGATCAATGTGGTATAGGAAAAGAACACACATGCAATTACTCTAGTGGATCAATGTGGTTTAGGAAAATAACAAACATGCAATGTCATAGTGGATCCATGTGGTTCATGAAAAGAACACACATGCAATGTCACTAGTGGATCCTTGTGGTTTAGGAAAAGAACACACATGCAATGACTCTAGTGGATCCATGTGGTTTAGGAAAAGAACACACATGCAAATGTCACCAGTGGATCAATGTGGTTTAGGAAAACAACACACATGCAATGTCACCAGTGGATCAATGTGGTTTAGGAAAAGAACACACATGACATGTCACCAGTGGATCCATGTGGTTCAGGAAAACAACACACATGCAATGTCACTAGTGGATTAATGTGGTTCAGGAAAAGAACACACATGTAATATCTCTCTAGTGGATCCATGTGGTTTAGGAAAAGAACACACATGTAATGTCTCCAGTGTATCCATGTGGTTTAGGAAAAGAACACACATGCAATTTCACTAGTGGATCCATGTGGTTTAGGAAAAGAACACACATGAAATGTCTCTATGGATCCTTGTGGTTTAGGAAAAGAACACACATGCAAATGTCACGCGTGGATCCATGTGGTTTAGGAAAAGAACACACAAGCAATGTCACCAGTGGATCCATGTGGTTTAGGAAAATAACACACATGTAGTGACTCTAGTGGACAACGTTGTTCAGGAAAAGAACCACATGCAAATGTCACTAGTGGATCCATGTGGTTTAGGCAAAAACACACATGCAATGGCTCTAGTGGATCCATGTGGTTCAGGAAAAGAACACACATGCAATGTCACTAGAGGATGAATGTGGTTTAGGAAAACAACACACATGCAATGACTCCAGTGGATCAATTTTGTTCACGAAAAGAAGAGACATGCAAAGTTCACTAGTGGACCCATGTGGTTTAGGAAAAGAACACACATGCAATGACTCTAGTGGATCCATGTGGTTTAGGAAAAGAAGACACATGCAATGTCTCCAGTGGATACATGTGGTTTAGGAAAATAACACGCATGCAATGTCACAAGTGGATCCATGTGGTTTAGGGAAAGAACACACATGCAATGTCTCTAGTGGATCCATGTGGTTTAGGAAAAGAACACACATGCAAATATCACCAGTGGATCCATGTGGTTTTGGAAAAGAACACACATGCAATGTCTCTAGTGGATCCTTGTGGTTTAGGAAAAGAACACACATGCAATGACTCCAGTGGATCGATGTGGTTTAGGAAAATAACACACATGCCATGTCACTAGTGGATACATGTGGTTTAGGAAAAGAACACACATGAATTGACTCTAGGGGATCCATGTGATTTAGGAAAAGAACACACATGCAATGTCACTAGTGGATCAATGTGGTTTAGGAAAAGAACACACATGCAATGTCACTAGTGGATCAATGTGGTTTACGAAAAGAACACACATGCAATGTCACAAGTGGATCCATGGGGTTTAGTAAAAGGACACACATGCAATGTCACCAGTGGGTCAATGTGGTTTAGGAAAATAACAAACATCCAATGTCATAGTGGATCCATGTGGTTCAGGAAAAGAACACACATGCAATGTCACAAGTGGATCAATGTGGTTTAGGAAAAGAACACACATGCAATGACTCTAGTGGATCCATGTGGTTTAGGAAAAGAACACACATGCAAATATCACAAGTGGATCAATGTGGTATAGGAAAAGAACACACGCAATGACTCTAGTGGATCAATGTGGTTTAGGAAAATAACAAACATGCAATGTCATAGTGGATCCATGTGGTTCATGAAAAGAACACACATGCAATGTCACTAGTGGATCCTTGTGGTTTAGGAAAAGAACACACATGCAATGACTCTAGTGGATCCATGTGGTTTAGGAAAAGAACACACATGCAAATGTCACCAGTGGATCAATGTGGTTTAGGAAAACAACACACATGCAATGTCACCAGTGGATCAATGTGGTTTAGGAAAAGAACACACATGACATGTCACCAGTGGATCCATGTGATTCAGGAAAACAACACACATGCAATGTCACTAGTGGATTAATGTGGTTCAGGAAAAGAACACACATGTAATATCTCTCTAGTGGATCCATGTGGTTTAGGAAAAGAACACACATGTAATGTCTCCAGTGTATCCATGTGGTTTAGGAAAAGAACACACATGCAATTTCACTAGTGGATCCATGTGGTTTAGGAAAAGAACACACATGAAATGTCTCTATGGATCCTTGTGGTTTAGGAAAAGAACACACATGCAAATGTCACGAGTGGATCCATGTGGTTTAGGAAAAGAACACACAAGCAATCTCACCAGTGGATCCATGTGGTTTAGGAAAATAACACACATGTAGTGACTCTAGTGGACAACATTGTTCAGGAAAAGAACCACATGCAAATGTCACTAGTGGATCCATGTGGTTTAGGCAAAAACACACATGCAATGGCTCTAGTGGATCCATGTGGTTCAGGAAAAGAACACACATGCAATGTCACTAGAGGATGAATGTGGTTTAGGAAAACAACACACATGCAATGACTCCAGTGGATCAATTTTGTTCACGAAAAGAAGAGACATGCAAAGTTCACTAGTGGACCCATGTGGTTTAGGAAAAGAACACACATGCAATGACTCTAGTGGATCCATGTGGTTTAGGAAAAGAAGACACATGCAATGTCTCCAGTGGATACATGTGGTTTAGGAAAATAACACGCATGCAATGTCACAAGTGGATCCATGTGGTTTAGGGAAAGAACACACATGCAATGTCTCTAGTGGATCCATGTGGTTTAGGAAAAGAACACACATGCAAATGTCACCAGTGGATCGATGTTGTTTAGGAAAAGAATACACATGCAAGTTCACGAGTGTATCCATGTGGTTTAGGAAAAGTACACACATGTAGTGACTCCAGTGGACAATGTGGTTCAGGAAAAGAACACACATGCAAATGTCACTAGTGGATCCATGTGGTTTAGGAAAAGAACACACATGCAATGGCTCTAGTGGATCCATGTGGTTCAGGAAAAGAACACACATGCAATGTCACTAGTAGATAAATGTGGTTTAGGAAAGGAACACACATGTAATAACTCTAGTGGATCCATGTGGTTTAGGAAAAGAACACACATGCAATGTCACTAGTAGATCAATGTGGTTTAAGAAAAGAACACACATGCAAATGACTCCAATGGATCTATGTGGTTTAGGAAACGAACACACATGCAAATGTCACCAGTGGATCTATGTGGTTTTGGAAAAGAACACACATGCAATGTCTCTAGTGGATCCTTGTGGTTTAGGTAAAGAACACACATGCAATGACTCTAGTGGATCCATGTGGTTTAGTAAAATAACACACATGCAATGTCACTAGTGGATACATGTGGTTTAGGAAAAGAACACACATGAAATGACTCTAGGGGATCCATGTGATTTAGGAAAAGAACACACATGTGATGTCACCAGTGGATCAATGTGGCTTAGAAAAGAACACACATGCAATGTCACCAGTGGATCAATGTGGTTTAAGAAAAGAACACACATGCAATGTCACAAGTGGATCCATGGGTTCAGTAATAGGACACACATGCAATGTCACTAGTGGATCAATGTGGTTTAGGAAAAGAACACACATGTAATGAATCTAGTGGATCCACGTGGTTTAGGAAAATAACACACATGCAAATTTCACGAGTGGATCAATGTGGTTGAGGAAAAGAACACATATGAAATGTCACCAGTGGATCAATGTGGTTTAGGAAAATAAAAAACATGCAATGTCACAGTGGATCCATGTGGTGTAGGAACAGAACACACATGCAATGTCACTAGTGGATCAATGTGGATTAGGAAAAGAACACACATGCAATGACTCTAGTGGATCCATGTGTTTTCGGAAAAGAACACACATGCAAATGTCTCTAGTTGATCAATGTGGTATAGGAAAAGAACACACATGCAATGACTCCAGTGGATCAATGTGGTTTAGGAAAAGAACATACATGCAAATGTCACTAGTGGATCAATGTGGTTTAGGAAAAGAACAAACATTAAATGTCACCAGTGGATTAATGTGGTTTAGGAAAACAACACACATGCAATGTTACCAGTGGATCCATTTGGTTTAGGAAAAGAATACACATGCAAATGTTACCAGTGGATTAATGTGGTTTAGGAAAAGAACACACATGCAATGTCACCAGTGGATCCATGTGGTTTAGGAAAAGAACACACATGAAACGACTCTAGGGGATCCATTTTATTTAGGAAAAGAACACACATGCAATGTCACAAGTGGATCAATGTGGTTTAACAAAAGAACACACATGCAATGTCACAAGTGGATCAATGTGGTTTAGGAAAAGAACACACATGCAATGACTCTAGTGGATCCATGTGGTTTAGGAAAAGAACACACATGCAAATGTCACAAGTGGATCAATGTGGTATAGGAAAAGAACACACATGCAATTACTCTAGTGGATCAATGTGGTTTAGGAAAATAACAAACATGCAATGTCATAGTGGATCCATGTGGTTCATGAAAAGAACACACATGCAATGTCACTAGTGGATCCTTGTGGTTTAGGAAAAGAACACACATGCAATGACTCTAGTGGATCCATGTGGTTTAGGAAAAGAACACACATGCAAATGTCACCAGTGGATCAATGTGGTTTAGGAAAACAACACACATGCAATGTCACCAGTGGATCAATGTGGTTTAGGAAAAGAACACACATGACATGTCACCAGTGGATCCATGTGGTTCAGGAAAACAACACACATGCAATGTCACTAGTGGATTAATGTGGTTCAGGAAAAGAACACACATGTAATATCTCTAGTGGATCCATGTGGTTTAGGAAAAGAACACACATGTAATGTCTCCAGTATCAATGTGGTTTAGGAAAAGAACACACATGCAATTTCACTAGTGGATCCATGTGGTTTAGGAAAAGAACACACATGAAATGTCTCTATGGATCCTTGTGGTTTAGGAAAAGAACACACATGCAAATGTCACGCGTGGATCCATGTGGTTTAGGAAAAGAACACACAAGCAATGTCACCAGTGGATCCATGTGGTTTAGGAAAATAACACACATGTAGTGACTCTAGTGGACAACGTTGTTCAGGAAAAGAACCACATGCAAATGTCACTAGTGGATCCATGTGGTTTAGGCAAAAACACACATGCAATGGCTCTAGTGGATCCATGTGGTTCAGGAAAAGAACACACATGCAATGTCACTAGAGGATGAATGTGGTTTAGGAAAACAACACACATGCAATGACTCCAGTGGATCAATTTTGTTCACGAAAAGAAGAGACATGCAAAGTTCACTAGTGGACCCATGTGGTTTAGGAAAAGAACACACATGCAATGACTCTAGTGGATCCATGTGGTTTAGGAAAAGAAGACACATGCAATGTCTCCAGTGGATACATGTGGTTTAGGAAAATAACACGCATGCAATGTCACAAGTGGATCCATGTGGTTTAGGGAAAGAACACACATGCAATGTCTCTAGTGGATCCATGTGGTTTAGGAAAAGAACACACATGCAAATATCACCAGTGGATCCATGTGGTTTTGGAAAAGAACACACATGCAATGTCTCTAGTGGATCCTTGTGGTTTAGGAAAAGAACACACATGCAATGACTCCAGTGGATCGATGTGGTTTAGGAAAATAACACACATGCCATGTCACTAGTGGATACATGTGGTTTAGGAAAAGAACACACATGAATTGACTCTAGGGGATCCATGTGATTTAGGAAAAGAACACACATGCAATGTCACTAGTGGATCAATGTGGTTTAGGAAAAGAACACACATGCAATGTCACTAGTGGATCAATGTGGTTTAAGAAAAGAACACACATGCAATGTCACAAGTGGATCCATGGGGTTTAGTAAAAGGACACACATGCAATGTCACCAGTGGGTCAATGTGGTTTAGGAAAATAACAAACATCCAATGTCATAGTGGATCCATGTGGTTCAGGAAAAGAACACACATGCAATGTCACAAGTGGATCAATGTGGTTTAGGAAAAGAACACACATGCAATGACTCTAGTGGATCCATGTGGTTTAGGAAAAGAACACACATGCAAATATCACAAGTGGATCAATGTGGTATAGGAAAAGAACACACACGCAATGACTCTAGTGGATCAATGTGGTTTAGGAAAATAACAAACATGCAATGTCATAGTGTATCCATGTGGTTCATGAAAAGAACACACATGCAATGTCACTAGTGGATCCTTGTGGTTTAGGAAAAGAACACACATGCAATGACTCTAGTGGATCCATGTGGTTTAGGAAAAGAACACACATGCAAATGTCACCAGTGGATCAATGTGGTTTAGGAAAACAACACACATGCAATGTCACCAGTGGATCAATGTGGTTTAGGAAAAGAACACACATGACATGTCACCAGTGGATCCATGTGATTCAGGAAAACAACACACATGCAATGTCACTAGTGGATTAATGTGGTTCAGGAAAAGAACACACATGTAATATCTCTCTAGTGGATCCATGTGGTTTAGGAAAAGAACACACATGTAATGTCTCCAGTGTATCCATGTGGTTTAGGAAAAGAACACACATGCAATTTCACTAGTGGATCCATGTGGTTTAGGAAAAGAACACACATGAAATGTCTCTATGGATCCTTGTGGTTTAGGAAAAGAACACACATGCAAATGTCACGAGTGGATCCATGTGGTTTAGGAAAAGAACACACAAGCAATCTCACCAGTGGATCCATGTGGTTTAGGAAAATAACACACATGTAGTGACTCTAGTGGACAACATTGTTCAGGAAAAGAACCACATGCAAATGTCACTAGTGGATCCATGTGGTTTAGGCAAAAACACACATGCAATGGCTCTAGTGGATCCATGTGGTTCAGGAAAAGAACACACATGCAATGTCACTAGAGGATGAATGTGGTTTAGGAAAACAACACACATGCAATGACTCCAGTGGATCAATTTTGTTCACGAAAAGAAGAGACATGCAAAGTTCACTAGTGGACCCATGTGGTTTAGGAAAAGAACACACATGCAATGACTCTAGTGGATCCATGTGGTTTAGGAAAGAAGACACATGCAATGTCTCCGTGGATACATGTGGTTTAGGAAAATAACACATGCAATGTCACAAGTGTATCCATTTTGTTTATGGAAATAACAAACCTGCAATGTCTCTAGTGGATCCATGTGGTTTAGGAAAAGAACACACATGCAAATGTCACCAGTGGATCGATGTTGTTTAGGAAAAGAATACACATGCAAGTTCACGAGTGTATCCATGTGGTTTAGGAAAAGTACACACATGTAGTGACTCCAGTGGACAATGTGGTTCAGGAAAAGAACACACATGCAAATGTCACTAGTGGATCCATGTGGTTTAGGAAAAGAACACACATGCAATGGCTCTAGTGGATCCATGTGGTTCAGGAAAAGAACACACATGCAATGTCACTAGTAGATAAATGTGGTTTAGGAAAGGAACACACATGTAATAACTCTAGTGGATCCATGTGGTTTAGGAAAAGAACACACATGCAATGTCACTAGTAGATCAATGTGGTTTAAGAAAAGAACACACATGCAAATGACTCCAATGGATCTATGTGGTTTAGGAAACGAACACACATGCAAATGTCACCAGTGGATCTATGTGGTTTTGGAAAAGAACACACATGCAATGTCTCTAGTGGATCCTTGTGGTTTAGGTAAAGAACACACATGCAATGACTCTAGTGGATCCATGTGGTTTAGTAAAATAACACACATGCAATGTCACTAGTGGATACATGTGGTTTAGGAAAAGAACACACATGAAATGACTCTAGGGGATCCATGTGATTTAGGAAAAGAACACACATGTGATGTCACCAGTGGATCAATGTGGCTTAGAAAAGAACACACATGCAATGTCACCAGTGGATCAATGTGGTTTAAGAAAAGAACACACATGCAATGTCACAAGTGGATCCATGGGTTCAGTAATAGGACACACATGCAATGTCACTAGTGGATCAATGTGGTTTAGGAAAAGAACACACATGTAATGAATCTAGTGGATCCACGTGGTTTAGGAAAATAACACACATGCAAATTTCACGAGTGGATCAATGTGGTTGAGGAAAAGAACACATATGAAATGTCACCAGTGGATCAATGTGGTTTAGGAAAATAAAAAACATGCAATGTCACAGTGGATCCATGTGGTGTAGGAACAGAACACACATGCAATGTCACTAGTGGATCAATGTGGATTAGGAAAAGAACACACATGCAATGACTCTAGTGGATCCATGTGTTTTCGGAAAAGAACACACATGCAAATGTCTCTAGTTGATCAATGTGGTATAGGAAAAGAACACACATGCAATGACTCCAGTGGATCAATGTGGTTTAGGAAAAGAACACACATGCAAATGTCACTAGTGGATCAATGTGGTTTAGGAAAAGAACAAACATTAAATGTCACCAGTGGATTAATGTGGTTTAGGAAAACAACACACATGCAATGTTACCAGTGGATCCATTTGGTTTAGGAAAAGAATACACATGCAAATGTTACCAGTGGATTAATGTGGTTTAGGAAAAGAACACACATGCAATGTCACCAGTGGATCCATGTGGTTTAGGAAAAGGACACACATGAAACGACTCTAGGGGATCCATTTTATTTAGGAAAAGAACACACATGCAATGTCACAAGTGGATCAATGTGGTTTAACAAAAGAACACACATGCAATGTCACCAGTGGATCCATGTGGTTCAGGAAAAGGACACACATGCAATGTCACCAGTGGATCAATGTGGTTTAGGAAAAGAACACACATGCATTGTTTCTAGTGGATCCATGGGGTTTAGGAAAAGAACACACATGCAAATGTCAAAGTGGATCAATGTGATTTAGGAAAAGAACACACATGAAATGTCTCTAGTGGATCAATGTGGTTTAGGATAAGAACACACATGCAATGTCACTAGTGGATCAATGTGGTTCAGGAAAAGAGAACACATGCAATGTCACCAGAGAATGAATGTGGTTTCTGAAAAGAACACACATGCAATGTCTCTATTGGATCCATGTGGTTTAGGAAAAGAAAACACATACAGATATATCCAATAGATCCATGTGGTATAGGAAAAGAACACACATGCAATGACTCTAGTGGATGAATGTGGTTTAGGAAAAGAACACACATGCAAATGTCACTAGTGGATCAATGTGGTTTAGGAAAAGAACACACATGCAATGTCACTAGTAGATCCATGTCGTTTAGGAAAAGAACACACATGCAATGTCACTAGTGGATCCATGTGGTTTAGGAAAAGAACACAAATGCAACGACTCTAGTGGATCCATGTGGTTTAGGAAAAGAACACACATGAAAATTTCACCAATGGATCAATGTGGTATAGGAAAAGAACACACATGCAATGACTCTAGTGGATCAATGTGTTATAGGAAAAGAACACACATGCAAATGTCACTAGTGGATCAATGTGGTTTAGGAAAAGAACAAACATGCAATTTCACTAGTGGATTAATGTGGTTTAGGATAAGAACACACATGCAATGTCACAAGTGGATCCATTAGGTTTAGGAAAAGAACACACATGCAAATGTTACCAGTGGATTAATGTGGTTTTGGAAAATAACACACATGCAATGTCACTAGTGGATCCATGTGGTTTAGGAAAAGAACACACATGAAACGACTCTAGGGGATCCATGTGATTTAGGAAAAGAACACACCTGCAATGTCACTGGTGGATCAATGTGGTCTAGAAAAAGAACACACATCCAATGTCACAAGTGGATCAATGTGGTTTAAGAAACGAACACACATGCAATGTCATTAGTGGATCCATGTGGTTCAGGAAAAGGATGCACATGCAATGTCACAAGTGGATCAATGTGGTTTAGGAAAAGAACACACATGCAATGTCTCTAGTGGATCCATGTGGTTCAGGATAAGAACACACAAGCAACGTCACTAGTGGATAAATGTGGTTCAGGAAAAGAGAACACATGAAATTTCACCAGAGAATGAATGTGGTTTCGGAAAAGAACACACATGCAATGTGTCTATTGGATCCATGTGGTTTAGGAAAACAACACACATCCAGATGTCTCCAATAGATCCATGTGGTATAGGAAAAGAACACACATGCAATGACTCTAGTGGATCAATGTGGTTTAGGAAAAGAACACACATGCAAATGTCACTAGTGGATCAATGTGGTTTAGGAAAAGAACACACACGCAATGTCACCAGTAGATCCATGTGGTTTAGGAAAAGAACACACATGTAATGTCCCAAGTGGATCCATGTGGTTTAGGAAAAGAACACACATGCAAATGTTACAGGTGGATCAATGTGGTTTACGAAAAGAACACACATGCAATGACTCTAGTGGATCAATGTGGTTTTGGAAAAGAACACACATGCAATGACTCTAGTGGATTCATGTGGTTTAGGAAAAGAACACACTTGCAATGTCACCAGTGGACCCACGTGGTTTAGGAAAAGAACACACATGTAATGACTCTAGTGGATCCACGTGGTTTAGGAAAAGAACACACATGCAAATGTCACCAGTGGATCAATGTGGTTTAGGAAAAGAACACACATGTAGTGTCACTAGTGGATCAATGTGGTTTAGGAAAATAACAACCATGCAATGTCATAGTGGATCCAACTTGTTCATGAAAAGAACACAACTGCAATGACTCTAGTGGATCCATGTGGTTCAGGAAAAGAACACACATGCAAATGTCACCAGTATATCAATGTGGTTTAGGAAAAGAACAAACATGCAATGTCACCAGTGGATCAATGTGGTTTAGGAAAAGAACACACATGCCATGTCACCTGTTGTCACATCCCAATTTCTATAATTGGTACTGCATAGCATACATGTCATTGCATCATGAGCATCTTTGCAAAAAGTTTCAGTTTTAAAGTTTTTGCCAAAATTCCACTAGTGTTGCTTGTTCTTCATATTTGCAAGTCTAGTATGGTTTTACCTATCATCTTCTTGGATGGCACTATATAGTCATCCTAGATGCTTAGATACATAGAGTATCGAATTACAAACCCGTAGAATTTTGTTTCGCTCAATTTGGAGCTACAGATCAAAAGTTAGGCCAGTTTTGGTTTTAGGCTGAACTTCAGTTTCAGAAATTCAGATAAAAACCGACAGTTCAGTTAACAGTTCGAGTTCAGAAAAGAATAAAAAGAAAGGGAAAAAATAGGAAAACTGGTAGCCCAGTCGGGCGGCAGCGAGCGACCCACCCGGTGCCCAGCCACAACCACGTTGGCCAGAGCCATGGCTGACGCCAAAGATAGACATAGCGGTGCTGCCGCCTCTTCTCCCCCTTTTCTTTTTCTTTTCCTTTTGTTTCTATTTTTTTCCATCTGACAGGCGCACCCCGCCTATCATCGCATTCCAAACAGAAATCCGCAAAATCCGTCGCCCCCAGTTGGGGTTTCTTGCCCCTTTTTGCGCGGATTGACCCTCTATAAAATCCTCTACCTCTCCTCTTCCCAATTTTTTCAAAAATCGGAAGCCCTAGCCCAACCGCAGCATGTCCGACGCCGTCACCGTCCGCCGCCTCGGTTGACCGTGAGCAGAAGGTTCCGAGCACCCCACCGCCTTGTGTTTCCCCTCTGACCTCTTCCTCTCACTCGATTGCGTCGCCCTGACCACCTCTTACCTCTGCAGGAGCATCTGACCGTGCACAATCGCTCGCCGGAGTCGCCACCGTCCGCCTGCTCCAGCCGCTCCTCACCGCTGCCAGGGAAGGAAGAGCCCCCGCAAAGACCACCCCGTGACCACCGTTCCCTGCTGCATCCCGTGAACCACCCTGCCACCATCGAAGACCATCGGAGAGCCTGCCGCACCGACTGGAGCCACCGCCGTCGTCATAGAAGGTGAGCTTCAAGCTCATGTTCTCCCCGCCGTCGGATCGTGGTCGAATGACCCATGTCGGCCATTGATCGCCTTTGATCGCTGACTGGTTAAGCCCGATCGCATGTCGACCTTGATCAAGACAAATACCGGGAATACTCCCGGAATATTCCTCGCCGATTTTCAGGATTTTGTTAAAATTGTAGAAAATTGTATAACTTCTAAAATTCGTAGAGAACGATCTACTGGGCCAAAAATTACAAATAAGATATCATTGAAATCACAAAAAGTGCGTAGAATTTTATTCTGTAATAATATTTCAGATTTACTGTATGTAATTTCCTGAGATTATGAAAAGGATTAAAGTGGTATAAAATTCATAGAAAAAGATTTGTAAATCTTTTCGGAGCGATTCTTTTTGGTCCTGGCTCTATTTTGAAACATCTGTCCAGTAGTGTTTTTGTCTAACTTGAACAGCACTATTTACAACATTGGTCTAATATTTTGATTAAAAGCCTATTAACTAGTCCTTTTTTGCATAAATTGTTTTCTTTGCATTAAAGGTTTTCCATGCATCATTCAGTAGTAGAACTGAATAGAGAACATAACTAAACTACTGAAGCTTTTGTTAAAGTGCCATGCATGCATTGTGTTGCATTTGTTGATCTCTATGTGTGGATTGTTTATTTGGTTGATTTGCTTTCGTGTAGATTGTGAGGATTGTAACCCGTGTGATTGTCCGGATTGTGCGTTTGACTCTGACAACTACCAAGGCAAGTGGAGCTTCATGAAAGTCCTATTTACTTTCTATTTGCATTGTAGCTTGTTTTGTTTTTTACAAGTTATATCTATTGCTATGCTATATCCTATTATGTCGTAGCCATCCTTGTTAGGTGAACCGCCGTAAGTAGTTGTTCTTAGTTGTGCTTATTTAGACAAGGGTGGGATACACCATGATAAAGGCTGTTTTTAAAGTATGTGTTTGGAAAATTTGAAAACAACTTAATTAATGAACACTCTGGGTGGAATTGGTAATTGCTTGGTTCGTGAATGCCGGGTCCATGTTTATGGTTTACCCGAGTAGCACACTTGTGGATGGCCACCCAGGTTTCAGAGAAATGATTAGTGTCTTGATTTGGTAGCTTACGTGTACAACCATATGCCAGTGAGTTATGGGTGGCTGGATGGACTTAGTAGGTCGTGGCGACCCGAGCTCTTCGTATCTAGAGATGTAGTGAATGTGATAGGTTGGTACGGTGCGTAGATGGGCTTGGGGACCTACTTCCCGAATTTTCTCTTCTTGGGATTCTCCCTATCATGACAAAAAATGCGTGTCATGGTACGAGCGAGTCGACCAGGTCATATGGGTAAAGTGTGCAATCCCTGCAGGGTGTAAAACTAAGTACTTAGCCGTGTCCCCGGTAATGGATGATTGACTTGCTGAATTATGGGTGCTATGACATGTTCTCATTCATTCTAACTTGTAATTGCTAAAACTTGTGGTTGAAACATAATTGAGTTGTGTGATGAATATCAAATGCTTTACAAATGATTTGCAAATGATAGTATAAAGTATTTTGCTACTGCAACTGAGCCTAAACTCCACAAGCCAGATATGCATGCAGATATTAGACTTGTTGTTTCTCTCATTGTTCCACTTGCTAGTACATTATAAATATTGACCCTTCGGGGCTGTTACGTTTTATGTTGCAGGTTACTCTTCCGGTTACTCTGAGTAGTAGTGTTGGTTGCGACCCTCCACTCAACATTTTGTTCTCCTGTGGCGCATAATGGAGACTGGAGCTACTTTGTTTATGCTATCTATTTGATACTTGTTTATTTGGGCAAACGTTATGCTTTGCAAACTTTATAATAAATACAATATTCTAGATCATATCATTGTAATAATGATGCACTGTTAATTCTTTGATGTCTATCGATGCTATGTATGCCAATGAACCGATCCTGCGATTGGCGTGATACATAGTGGTGCTACCCTACTGAGTCGTACCGTTTCAGATGGTATAAGAGCAATGTGTTGACTGTAGGATCGTGACCTAGGATTAGAATAGGAGCCTTATATTTATTTAAGTCTATTTTAAATTCTATCTTTATTCTTATGCCTTTTGTTCTAGTAAATTCTTATCCTTTCTTATTCTCACTCTTTTCTCTTTACAATTGATAGATGGGAGATGCCACCAGAGTTAATTATGTTGAGTTCCAATCACCAAGACTCTTCCCAAGGCAGTTGGCGGAGCTTTGTCGCACGATGGGCATGCTAATGCTGATGTTCAAAGGAAGGAGGATGAACGCATATGTGCCTGGAGATCGCGTATGGGAGATCACCACTATTGTTCTTCCAGATCCCACCGTGCCTGGCATTGAGAACCTGAACCGCACCAAGAAATACCTTACCTGGGAGAAAGGAGTGGAATCAACCATGCATCAGGCATCGTCACACTTGTGCTATCTCCACCAAAACCGACTGCTAGCAGGTTCACCTTTCCTTGCATTTGGAAAACGGAATGAGGACGGGAACATGATAGTTACCGCAGGCAACCGGAACAACATGCCATCCCATGATAAGCACATAGAAGACATGGAAATTAAAGCTTGGGAGAGGGAAGAGAAGCTGATGCAGCAAAAGGGGGCGTTGGATTATTTTCAAGGCACTGTGCATTTACAAGAGTATGAGATGGAAACCCTGCACACTACTGTGAACACAATGGAGCAAGCCCTTATTGGTAGGGATGCCACAATTGCAGCGCTGAACCAAACTATTGTGGAAAGGAATCAAGTTGTGGCTGAGCGAGATCAAACCATTGTGAATATGGCTGCCCAGATTGCTACTCTTCAAGCGTAGCAGAACCCTCCACCAAATAATGGTAATGATGATGATGGAAATAATGTTAATGATGCGGATAATGGTGATGGAGGTAAAAATGACGATGGTGGAGGCAGTGATGATGATGGAGGCAATGACAATGGAGGAGATGAAGCAGACACTTTTGCTGAATAAAGCGAGGAGGAGGACCCCGAAGAGGTGGACTTCGAGGTCTCGAGTGAAGAAGACTCAGGAGAGGTGTACACGCCACCACCGTTGCATGCACGAGGATCGAAGCGCCAGCGCATGGACTCTAGAACCTACTGCAATCTGTTCATCAAATAGTTAGAGATGGTCCTCCAAAAACTAGTCTTCGTTAGGAAATTCGTTAGTTTTTAGGTATCGATCAATGTAAACTTCTGCACTACTAGATTATTGTGTTTAGAATGCTCATTTAAATACCTTGAAGTTCTAGGATTTTTCGTGAGATTTATTAAATGATATTGGCCAAGTTTGGGGAAAAATCGTGATTTTATTGCTGTAGTTTTCTGCTGAATCTCCTGTACTGTATGATTTTTGATATTTTACTGGTAACTGCTAAAAATCTGCGAAATTGGTACTTGGTGTGTAAGTATCTGTAGTATCTGCACAAAAATCAGCAAAATTTCCTGACGAGTTTAAGTCATGCAAAAAAAATCATGAACAGGACAGTACTGTTCTGCCGGATTTCTGGTTTTTGCTTATTTGCTGTTTTGTTATGCCTAATGTTGTTACCAATGATTCTAAACTATTTTGTAGCTATATACTATGAAGGAAAACCTGGAACAATGCTTTTTTGTGTGATTTCTTATGTGGTGATTGCTTATGGTTGTTGTGGATGAATTGTTGTTGCATTGAGCCTATTGCATGGGTAGAGGGCTATTTGCTATCTTTAGTTGCTCTATCTAAAACTATCCTATGCTGAACCACAGATGCCGCCGAGACACACCAATGACCTGCCACCTGGCATGCAACAGATGATGGAGGCACAGACCTAGTTGATGCAAGCTCTGAACCAGCAGATGAACAATACCAATAATAACAACATCAAGAACAACAACAACAATCTGCCCCCACAAGTGGATGCTCTTGCTCGATTTCTGAGGTTGAGGCCAGTCAAGTTCTCCACTGCACCTGAGCCAATGGTTGCACTAGATTAGCTATGCTCAGTGAACAAGGACTTGGTGATAGTTGGGTGCACCGATGCTGAGAAAGTGAGGTTCGCTCCTCATCTGCTGGAAGGACCAGCTGCTTCTTGGTGGGATACTTTCCAGATCACCCACCCCATTGCTACTATGACCTGGGAGATGTTTGAAGAAGGGTTCAAGACTCACCATGTCTCTACTGGAACTATGAGCACAAGCGGAGGAGTTCCACACTGTGCTGTAGTCACCTAATGTGTCTGAATACATAAAGGAATTCACTAATCTATCTTGCTATGCGCCAGAGGATGTGGACTCAGATGCCAAGAGGAGAGAGAGGTTCCTTGATGGTCTGAATGATGAGCTCTTAGTCCAGCTTTCTATTGTGCATTCTCCTGATTTCCACACTCTGATGGACAAGGCTAGAATTCTGGAGGGAAAACAGGGACAAGCTGAAAGGTGCAAGAGGAAGTATAATGGAAACCACAACTCAGGGTCACACCATAGGGCCCGTACTTCTCACCATGGTAATGGGAACTCTGGACATCACCGTGGAGGTAATAGTAACCATTACAATGGAGGTAATGGGAACAGACACCGTGGTAGTAATGGGAACCATCACCGTGGAGGAAATGGCCACCACCACAATGGCCACAAGAGCTACAACAGTAACTCTGGGAGGAACAATGGACAGAACCGCTCTGGCATGAGGGATCTCAGTGAAGTGGAATGCTTCAAGTGCAAGAAGATGGGGCACTATGCTGATAATTGCCCAGAGAAGAGGGTTGAAGCAGGAAGCAAGCCTAATGTAAACCAGGAGGCAACAATCAACCATGTGAACATTGAGGAGATTCAGAATGAACCAGAGCTAGTGGTTGGTAAGTTTCCAATCAATACCCACATCGCATTTATTCTTTTCGATACTGGTGCATCACATACATTCATTTCAAGGGCATTTGTGGATAAGTATAAGCTACCTACCGAGGCTCTTAGATGATCTATTAGAGTAAGTTCCCCTGGGGGAGAGATGATAGTTAGTGCAGCATGTCGAGGGTTGACACTAGAAATTGGTGCTTATGCATTTCCTGCACACCCGGTTATACTAGAATCCCAAGGTCTAGATGTCATATTGGGCATGGATTGGATGTCAGAACATCAAGGTTAGATAGATTGTGCTCAACAAGAAATTTCACTCACAACACTAGAGGGAGTAAGGATCAGGTATAAGTCGCCTAGCAATATTGGAGTGGCCGAGTTGAATTCTCTTAAGGGGGTTAACCTAGAAGATGTGGCCGTAGTAAAGGAATACCCCGATGTGTTTTCGGATGAGCTGTCAGGGATGCCACCTGACAGGGATATGGAGTTTCTTATTGACTTGATGTCGGGAACAGGATCGATAACCAAGAGGCCATACAAGATGGATGTGGATGAACTGAAGGAATTAAAGAAACAACTTAGAGAGAAATTGGACAAGGGATTTATTCAGCCCAGTTCATCATCTTGAGGCACGCCTGTTCTATTTGTGGAGAAGAAGGACAGTAGTAAGAGATTGGTGGTTGACTAACACTCACTTAATGAAGTGACCATCATGAATAAATACCCACTACCCAATATAAATGATTTGTTTGATCAGTTGGAAGGAGCAAAGGTGTTCTCCAAGATTGATCTAAGATCAGGTTATTTCCAATTGAAGATCCGTGAGGAAGACGTACCAAAGACTGCCTTCACCACTAGGTATGGGTTATATGAGTATACAGTTATGTCTTTTGGACTAACAAATGCTCCGGCATATTTTATGACCATGATGAACTAGGTATTCATGGAGTACTTGGATAAGTTCGTGGTGGTGTTCATAGATGACATATTGATATATTCCAAGGATGATGCTGAACATGAGAAGCACCTGCGACTAATTATGGAAAAGTTGAGGGAGCATATATGCCAAGTTTAGGAAATGTGAATTCTGGTTGAACATTGTTGGATTTCTGGGACACATGGTGTCAGGTGAAGGAGTTGCAGTTGATCCAAGCAAGGCGGCGTTAGTTACAGAATGGGATTCACCCAAGAATGTGGGAGATATTCAGAGTTTCTTGGGACTTGCTGGATATTATAGAAGGTTCATAGAGAATTTCTCCAAAATTGCAAAGCCAATGACTGAACTATTGAAGAAGGAGAAGAAATTTGAGTGGACCAAGGAGTGCAATGATAGTTTCCAAGAACTGAAGCAACGCCTAGTGACTGCACATATCTTGTGTTTGCTGGATATTCAGAAGGATTTCCAAGTATACTATGACGCTTCCCGTCAAGGATTGGGTAGTGTATTGATGCAGGATGGAAGAGTAGTATCTTATGCCTCACGCTAACTTAAACACCATTAGAGGAATTACCCCACGCATGACTTGGAATTAGCATCGGTTGTGCATGCGCTCAAGGTGTAGAGACACTATCTGATGGGGAAACATTGTTACGTGTTCACGGACCACAAGAGCCTGAAGTACATATTCACATAGAAGGAGCCTAATATGAGGAAAAGGAGGTGGTTGGAGCTCATAAAGGATTATGACATGAGTTTGCAATATCACCCAGGAAAGGCCAATGTTGTAGCGGATGCGCTGAGTCGCAAGGTATATGCTAATGGCCTGACAGTGGGAGAATTACCTAAGGATTTGTGTGAACAGTTCAAGGACCTCAGGTTGGAATTAGTATCCGAGGGATATTTGGCAACAATGGAAGTCAAGCCAACACATCTAGATGAGATTAGATAAGCTCAAAAGATGGATAGTGACCTGGAGGAAATAAGAGGAAACATACCCAAGGGTAAAGCAGAAGGATTTCGTGAGCATGATCAAGGAACACTGTGGTATAAGGATCGCTTATGTGTGCCCAACGATCTGGAGATTAGGAAGTTGATATTTCAGGAAGCCCGTGACTCCTCATACTCTATACATCCAGGTAACACGAAGATGTACATGGATTTGAAGGAAAGGTTTTGGTGGGTTAACATGAAGCGAGATGTTATAGAATATATTGCTTTATGTGATGTCTGTAGTAGAGTGAAGGCTGAGCACCAGAAGCCAGCAGGATTGCTACAGCCATTACCGATACCTAATTGGAAGTGAGATAAAGTGGGGATGGACTTTATCACAGGATTTCCCAGGACAAGCCCAGGGTATGATTCTATTTGGGTAGTGGTCAATCACTTAACCAAGGTAGCTCACTTTATACCCGTTAAGACCACTTACACTAGTGCTAAGTTATCCAAGATCTACATGACAGAATTGTGTGTCTCCTTGGAGTTCCCAAGAGCATTGTGTCGGACAGAGGCACCCAATTCACCTCTCACTTTTGGCGCCAGCTACATGAGTTGTTGGAAACGAGATTGGAGTTTGGTACAGCTTTCCAACCCCAGATGGATGGTTAGACAGAGAGGGTGAATCAGATTTTGGAGGATATGTTGAGAGCTTCTGCCTTAGCTCATGGCGCTAGTTGGGATGAGAATTTGCCTTATGCTGAGTTTTCCTACAATAACAACTACCAATCCAGCATCAAGACATCGCCATTCGATGTACTATATGGTAGGAGGTGCAGAACACCACTTTATGGGATGGTGTAGGTGAACGTCAACTATTTGGACCTGATTTGATCAAGAATGCTGAAGAGAAGGTTAGTTTGATTCGGGACAAGTTGAAGGTGGCACAATCTAGACAGAAGAGCAATGCTGATTCTAAGCGCAAGGAAGTGGTGTATGAGATTGGAGATCGAGCATACCTCAGAGTTTCGCCACTACGTGGAATTAAGGGTAAGCTGGCACCTCGGTTTATAGGACCATACAGGATCATAGCACGCAAGGGAGAGGTTGCATATCAGTTAGAGTTGCCAGAAGCTCTGTCCGCTATTCATGATGTGTTCCATGTGTCCCAGCTAAAGAAATGCCATCCAGAGATGGTGGATACACCGTTGAGAGACACAGTGCCACTAGATGAGGTTCAGCTAGAGAGTGACTTGACTTATGATGAGAAGCTGGTCAAGATTTTGGAGACAACGGAGAGGTTTACCTACAGCAACACGATCAGGTTTTGCAAGGTGCAATGGAGCCATCACACCGAAGAGGAAGCCACCTGGTGAAAGGGCATTTATGCCCTTACTATTATTTTGATGTTTGGTGACAACACTTGGATAAGTTTAATCGTCTGTTAAATGTTTCAGGAGATTCCAGCTGTCCCCATGTATGGTGCAATAAAGGAAAAAGAGCTGCCCAGGATCAGGTCTTTGCAAGGGACAAGCCTCAGCCGGACTGTTCGGCTGATCCAGGCCGAAGTGTCCGGTGGGATTCAGCCGGATTGTCCGCCCATGAGAAGTGGGCAACTTCTCTGGACACTTAGAATAGGTTTTCGGACACTCCCCGGACACTTACCGGATTCTGGCTGGAAACATGGCCAGGCCGGAGTATCCGGCTGGTCTCACCCAGACTGTCCAGGGTAAGTGGCTCCCAACAGCTCCATTTCTAGGGGGGCTATATAAAGGCCCCTTCTTCTACCTTGGAAGCTGCTCATCCACCTCAAGAACTCCAACACCATTTGAGCCACCAAATCCACAAGATCTCCTCACTCAACCATCCAAAGTCATTAATCTTTGGAGAATCGAAGGAGGAGGCCTTGATCTACATCTTCACCAAGAGAGATCTTCATTTCCCCCTCATTCACTTGAGGGCCCCTTGCTCTAGTGTTTCATTGGAAACCCTAGCTTGTGATTTGGTTCTTACTAGATTGTCTTTGATTGTTTGATAGCTAGCTTGTATTTGGGAGCCTCCAATTAAGTTGTGGATGTGTGCCCCGAACTTGTTGTAAAGGTGCCGGCTTCCACCTCGAAGGTTGCCGTATAGTGGAAGAGGTGAATTGAACCCGTTCGGGTGAGGTTCATTGGAGAATAAGGGAGGCCTCTCATGGCGTTGGTGGTTTGATACCACCCCCTCTCCAAACATAGACGTACTTCCCCTCAAAAGGAAGGAACTACAAGAAACAAATCCTTGTGTCTCCGCGTGCTCCACTTTGGTTACTTCAATCCTTTACCGCACTTTACTTATCTAGTTATTGCTTAGTTAGCGCTTGTTTGACATATAGGTAAATTCATCTTAGTTGCATAATCTAGAGAATTTACCTTTCATGTCAAACCCTAAATTGAAAAAGAGTAAAATTTGAAGTAGCACCTATTCACCCCCCCTCTAGGTGCCCATACGATCCTTTCTATTCGTATCAGAGCCTTGGCTCTTTATTCGGGCTTAACCGCCTAAGAGATTATGGGCAACCCAGAGGAGGGATAAAGTGAGGCTAGCCATTCAGTGACCATGGTAGATCTCAAGAATTTGGAAACAAGCTTGAGCTCTACCTTGGGCAACAAAATCCCCATAGTTGCGTCAACTCGTTGAGAAACTTGTTAGGGATAAGAAAACCTCACCTCCTCCCTCTCCAGAGGAAACACGACCAAACCCAAAGGCTAATGCTCCAGCTAAGCCTGTGGAGGAAGTGGCGGGGGATGAACATAATTCCACCAACTCCACCACCAAAAAGGGTGATGGGAATGAAGAGCACCATGCGGTTCCCAGATGGTACTCTCCCGACCCTCCTATCCCTCACCCACATATAAATAATAGAGGCGACCCACCTAAGTTAGCTGCACATACTTTTTCTCAATGGCAAGTTTTAATGAAATCTCATGTGCGCAGCTCTTGCATTGATTTGTGGAATATTATTGAAGAAGGACTCAAAATTGAGGATCCAACCAACTTGACTAGAAGAGAAGTTGTCAATAGCCAACTCAATGCGACTGCCTTGCACATGATCGAACTTGGAGTGGGGCCAAAGGATTTTCCCCACATTGAGCACTACAACACCGCCAAGGAAGCTTGGGATGCTCTCATTGACTTGTTTGTTGGCAATGAGAGTATGAGAAGAAATAGATATGATGCTTTAAGAAATGAGGCCAAAGGTTTCTTCATGAAGGATGGTGAGGATCATGAAGATATGTATCGACGACTCAAATCCACATCCACCGCCTTCAGGAATGTTGGTGCCTCTCACATTGATGATGCTTGGATCAAGAGAAAGTATGTGAGTGCACTCATGCCTTTCGAGCCTACTGAGTTGAAGAGTCCCCAAGGAAGACACAACTACCATCTCATGACCTCCAATGAAGTTATGCAAGAGATGGCTGCCTTCAAGGTTACTGCCAAGAATGCCAAAGACGCCAGTGCTCATGCCATTGGAATGAGTAGTGGTGTCAATCTTGCCTTGAAGGCCAAGGTTGTGGAGTATGATGAAGATGAAGGAAGTGATGAGGGACTTTCAATGAGCTATCGGAAGATGTCAAGGTTGCTCATGGTGAATACATGGCCTTCTATGCAAGAAACTTTTGGAAAGATCCCGCCAAGGCCAAGATGGAAATGCAACGAAGAAGCAACCACAATGGGAGACGAGATAATGGGTCCAAGTAGAGAACTTGTTTCAATTATGGTGACCGCTATCACTTCGTTGCAGCTTGTCCCTATGAGAAAAGAGAAGATCATGGGGTAAACTTGTGATGAAAAAGACCTCCAAAGCTCCCTACAAGAAACCCTTGATCAAAAGGAACTCAACCAACAAGAAGCCGGGAGAAATTGTCTTGATCACACGTGAAGAGTTCTCCTCCGATGATGATGAAGATGAAGAAGAGGATACATCAAGTGGTGTGGTGGCTCTTGCTACTACCTCTACTCCTTCATTCTCACTCTTCGACACTCCAAATGAGAATATCTCCAACAAGAACGTCACTTCCCTTATGGAAAGAGGAACGGAGGTATTACCATCATCACACTCCACCTCCTTAATCAATGATGATTTTGATGATGAGTTATCTCTTGAGGTCAAAAAGGAATTAGTTGCTTTTGATGTGTTCATGAACAACTTGCAAGGGGAACACAAGAAACATGTTGTGGACCTCTTAAATCAACTTTCACACACACAAGAACTTCTAGATGAGAGATGCCAATTAGGAAGAGAGCACATGATTAAGGTAGAAGCTCTCAATAATGCTCTAGAAGAAGGACAAGAAACTAGAATATATCTTGAAACTAAACAAGAAGGTCTTGATGAAGCTAATGATCTCATTATTAATAAACTCATCAAGGAATGTGATCATGCTATTGCTAAATACAAAAACGCTAAAACGAACAAGATTGAGTTTGATGTTGTTCATGAAAAACATGCCGAGGGCTTTAGGACACTTGACAAGGCTCACAAGGCCTTGGAGAGTGAAGTCTTGTCACTCACAAAGTCTCGTGAAAAGCTTCAAACTCAATTGATCAATACTCCCACACTGAGTACGTTCATTCCTTCTAGTTATACAAATACTCTTGAAGAACATGCTAGGTTGAAGGGGGGCTAGCTAAGACCACCTTTCCAAAAGGAAACAAGTCTATTGATGACCTCTTAAGCAAGCAAAGGTCAATTGGTGAAAAAGGAGGCATTGGCTTTATCTCTAAAGCCAAGAAGAAAAAGAACAACAAGAAGAAGAAGGCCAAGCCCACCCAAGAAAAGAACAAGGTCATTGTGGGAAGTAAGACCACAAGTGGCAAAACTCTGTCTCATGATGATTTTGCAGTTAGTGCTAACCCTCACTATGTTTTAATGCGAGATTATTATGGTGATGTGTATGCAAAATATGTTGGCACATTTGATGGTTATATTGCGTGGTCTATTTGGGTTCCCAAGACCCTTGTTGCTAACAAAAGAGGACCCATTGAAAAATGGGTACCTAAAAACTAGTTTGATCTTTTGTAGACCTATGCTTCCGGAGGGTCAAAATGGGTGCTTGATAGTGGATGCACAAGTCATATGACCAAAAGCGCGTCTAGTGTCAAGGAGTTGAGACCAAATGTTGATAAATATCCATGACATATACCGACAAGTCAAAGTATAAGGTAATGGGTTTCGACAAAGTTGTGGTTGCACACTATATCACTCTCATGGATGTCATGCTTGTTGACACCCTTGGCTACAATTTACATTCAGTCAGTGCTCTTGGAAAGATGGGTTTTGCCGTCTTTATTGATAATGATATCGTGATCCTCATGTGGAGCAAGTCTCTAAAGGTCACTTTCGTTGGGTACGTCGAGAATGACTTGTATGTGGTAGACTTCTCGGGGAAAACCACTACAAGTCCGATGTGCTTATTCGGAAAGGCCGATGTGGGTTGGCTATGGCATCGCCATCTAGCCCATGTCAACATGAGAACTTTGCAAAGCCTCCACAAGGATGGTCATATTGTTGGACTAAAGGAAAATGTTTGCATTGCCAAAGATCGTGTTTGCAGGGCATGTGTTGAAGGAAAGATGCATGATTCTCCTCACAAGCCAAATAACTAGATCAAGTCCAAGAGGATCTTGGAGCTCCTTCATGTGGATCTTTTTGGTCCTCCCTCTCATGCGAGTCTTGGTGGGAA
Source organism: Avena insularis (assembly GCA_023614405.1). Taxonomy (NCBI): domain Eukaryota; kingdom Viridiplantae; phylum Streptophyta; class Magnoliopsida; order Poales; family Poaceae; genus Avena; species Avena insularis. The sequence goes on from CM042688.1 coordinate 245,581,801, forward strand.
GAAATATTGTTTGGTGATTGTTGATGACTACTCAAGATAGACTTGGGTATATTTCTTCAAGTTAAAAAGTGAGACCCAAGAGAACTTCATTGACTTCATAAACATGGCTCAATGTCAACACAATGTCCCAGTATTAACAATAAGAAGTGACAATGGTACCGAGTTCAAGAACTACACATTGAATGGATTTCTTAGTGATGAGGGAATAAAACATCAATATTCCGCTTCATATACCCCTCAACAAAATGGTGTAGCTGAGAGGAATAACCGGAATCTTCTTGATATGGCAAGGACTATGTTGGCGGAATTTAAATCTCCATATAATTTTTGGGCTGAAGCTATATCCACCGCATGCCATGCATCAAACCATCTCTACCTCCGCAAACAATTGATCAAGACTCCATATGAAATCCTTACCGGTAACAAGCCCAATGTTTCTTACTTCCGGGTGTTCGGTTGTAAGTGCTTTTATCACATTAAGGGTATTCGTTTATCCAAAGAATTAGAGGGTATTTTTGTTGGTTATGGTCTCGAATCCCACACTTATAGAATCCATGACAATCTCTCCGGAATTGTCATAGAATCTTGTAGTTTGGTGTTTGAAGAATACGATGGTCCCCAAGTGGGGCGTGTTGTTGTCTGTGATGTAGATGATGAAATGCCTCAGGATGCCATAGGAAGAATGGGTGCGGGCTTCATCTGCCCTGTTGAGGAACCCCTTATGGCGGATCGAGAAGAACTATGCTCTACTAAAGTGGAGCCCTCATCTTCACAACATCAACAAGCTCCTCTCGAGGAGGACAATGACCCATGCCAAAGACAAGTTGTGGACCCTCAAGCTGCTGATCAAGAAGAAACCTATAGCCAGGAGTTACTTGAGTCTCCATTTGCCAGAATGTCAAGTGGTGCCAAGTCTATTACACAAGGAAGATCTATAGAAACTGCCATAAGGAAAGCTCAATGCCTGTCTAGAAGTATTCTTGATCAAGACCAAGGTCAATCTTTGCCTCTTACAGGAGAGAATGATTCCAATGATGATCATGGTCAAGTTGATGATCAAGACGAGGACCAAAATGATGAAGTGATCCCCCCAAGAAACAACAAGGAGATCGAAACTCGTCGCCAAGCTAGAATGGATAGAATATTGGAATTAAGAGACCACACTCTTGAGAATGTGGTAGGAGATCTAAGAAGAGGGATATCTACTCGAGCTCAACTGAAGAATTTTGGTGAGCACCAAGCACACATTTCCATGGTGGATGTGGGGCCCCCGGATTAATCCTTCGAGAATCCCTGTTATGCATACAACCACGATCCCATGATCAGTTAGTCGTGGCACATAACCGACGAGTATCATTACAACATCCAAAACATGCCGAATTACAATACTTACATAGGTGCCATTATGGCTACATCAAAATTCAACAGCGGAACTTCATCAAGCGTAGAGCCCGATCCATGCCTTAACCTACATGCAACTGACTAGGAGAACGTCCTAGCTCGCGTAGGCGCCAAAGTCATCTTCTTCTTGATATCTGACCAAGTTAATAGCCAGGGACAATGCCGGTGAGTACTTTGAATGTACTCGCAAACCACCTTAAGAGAATAATAATAACAAGAGGATATGCAATATGGCTGTGGTAGTAGGAGGGCTCCAAGAGAGGTTCTTTTCTCAACTAGTTTCTCTTGTAGATATAGCATCTACACATCTTTGTTGAAAACTTTTGTAAAACATTTTTGGAAACTGTTTTGAAAGGTTTTGGAAAACATTAGGACTGGGTCACCCATTTGTTCTCGTCTTTAGGTCATCCCACGACCAAACTCCCTTTCTCCTCCTTCAGACCATCCCATGGTCAAAACATTTCCAAAACCATTCCTTTTCCGAAATCCTTTTGAAAACAAAACTAGCACCGCTCTACAGAAGTTTGTCCAACCCGTCCTTAACCGTGGACATGGCTATTCGAATAGATTTACACTCTGCAGAGGTTGTACACTTAACCCACACCATCCGGGTACACTACCCTGATCTTCACCGATCGTGGGTCGAGTAACCAATCAAGACTCTCCGGATGCCCACCCCAATATAAGTGCCTACCCTATGAGTGTTGTTCCCCTCAACGTGCGCATATTGCACGCCCCACGTGCGCGCTTTCAATGAGGGGCTCATAGTAACATGCGGAGGTCTTAGACCCTTCGTTCCTTCTCCCGGTCGATGTATCACATGGACCGTTGTCAAGAGAAGGCCCACCCTCCAGGGAGTTTCATCCCCTATAGTAGTTGCGAGGCAGCTTATACCAGAATAGACAAACATCAAATCTAGCCCTGTCCCATACCAGAGTAATGTGGTTGCACAGGGTTAAGTTGTTATAGCTAAACTGCAAAGAACCGGGTGCGTTTTTGTAAACCTTTTTCCCCCAGCTTTTCTTTAGCATTTTGTAAAACAAAACCTTTTTCTTTCTCAACATATCTTGGGAGGTCCCACCTCACCAAGGTTTTATCAGAAAACATTTGGTAAAACCTTTTTCCCGGGGTCTTCCCATCCTCTAGTTTTTGCTTCGGCTAAAACGGGGTCTCCAAAGGGTATGGTGTAACACACCATCTATTCTACTAGGGACAAGTAGGTATCACCAAGGGGGTGGTACTTAATAGTACTAGAGTGTAATAGTTCGAATGAGCCAAACCACTACCATATATACATCAACATATAGTAAAACAATGCAGTTTTAATAAACAGTAGATAAAACATGCATAGGTAAAATAGTAGGGCAAGGCTTATGAGCAAGAAGGTGGCTTGCCTGAGATCAGCAATAAGACATAATTTTCCCTGGACGTCTTCTTTAGAAAACCATAATAACCAATAGTAAGAACCATCTTCTAATCTCTGATTTTCACCGTAACTATCGTCGTCAAGACAGCACATGCAAATAGACCAAGCCACAATCAACACAAGGCATACAAGCACCAATACAGTACAAAAAGCAAATGAACAATGCCAGATTAGGATTCAGATGGTTTTGAGAGGGTAGGATTTAGAGAATGGAGATGGCCTTGTAGAAAGGGATGAACACCCCTTAGGGTTCAATGTCTAGGAGCTACTTAAGAGGGGGTTTTGGACCAAGGGCATATTCTGTATGATACCATTGTAATAAAATGATACCAACAAATAGGGGTTGATAAAATGAAACCAACAAAAGTGGTTTCACTAATTTATCACTTTTCTTTAATTACTTATGATTTTCCTAGTGAAATAATCTCTAGTTTTAGGAAATAAATCACCAGAAAGGTTCTGGAGCTCCAAAAATTATTTACTTGGGTGGTTAGGTAAGTATTGATGTGCTTGTTCACCGAGAGTTGGACTCACTCCAAAATAATTACCAGAATGCCCTCAGAAAATTCCCAAAGGCAGTTATGCAGACAACTTGTCTTTTTCACCAGATTAAATCTACAGAAGCTTTTGATTCGATTCGAATGGCACAGGGTAGGTATTTAGAATACCTTTCTGCAGAAAGTGGAATCAATCTTTTTGGAGTGGCAGAACTACTGAGGTGATTTTATTGGTGAAATAACTAAGCCTAGAATGGATTAATTCATGATAAATCCATAGGGGCTTGGGAAATTATGGGCTCCTGGGTTTTGATAGGTATTTATAGGGAGTTTTACTATGAGTTGTAAACGGTTCAATACCTCTGTTCACCTTGGCATGGGACCAAGGTGCAAGGATAGGTATGTTCAAAAGCTACCAAGGGCAGTTGGTTTCACTCCAAATGGAAATGTGAAACTCACATAGGATTTTATTTAGTGAAATGGATAGGTGCTAGCATTTTAATTTCTACACAAATTGGGAATAATATTAGGCTAGGATTTTGGTTCTGCCTGTTGGGCAAAACATGTGAGAACATGTATAAATTTGTATCTGTCTAGAAGGGAGTGATTTCTATTTTGTTTAGCAATTAAACTAAATGGCCAGAAGCAGATGGAATTAATGGAATTATTAAAAGAAAAAGGGAAACAACCACTGGGCCGGATTCCAGACGCAGATGGGCTTCACAGGGGAAAACGGCCCACCCGGAGCGGCGACCCGCGCGTGAGGCCAGGTTCGAACTCGCGAGGCGGGGCCCGCTTGCCATACTCGGCGAGGACCGAAGCGGTAAGGGGGCATCGTGGCTGCTCGTGCTAAGGGGATCCAACGGTAGGGAGCTCGTCGTCCTCTTCAGTCGCCACGACAGTGAGGGAACCCTAGGGGCGTCGGTCGGCAGTGGGGGAGCTCACATGCGGGCTTGCTGGCGACCGTGGGGTGGCGAGGGCAATGCGGTAGATGACGGCGATCCCAGAGAGGGGCGGCACGGCTTGGTTCGACACCATAAGGTGGCTCATGCGATGGTGGCCGACGGTTACCTCACTGGAGCTTGCCGGCATGGCCGGTAGAGGTGGTCCTGGACAAAAATGAAGGTACTGTCAGAAAGAGGAGGAGGAGGGGATCACCACAGAGTGACTGTAGCAGGGGAGGAGGCGAGGACAGAGCTCTTAGCTCGATTTTTGGGGGAGGCCGAGATTCCTCTTTCTTCTTCTTTCGAGCAGAGCAGAGCAGGGGAGAGGAAGAGGGTGCTCTGGGAGGGGAGTGGAGAGTGATTGGGGGGAAATGTGCCAGAGAGGGGAGAGCTGGGTGGCCTGGCGTATTTAACCCGAGAGGTCCATGATGGACATGGCCTATGGAGGAAGGGTGAGGGGGTGAAAGCAGGGCTAGTATTGCTATGGGCTAAGGGAAGGTGGTTTTCTGTCGAGTCAGAGGCGAGGGAGCAGCAAAAGCTGCAAGGGGAGTAGGGAGGTTTGCAAGGCAAGACACCCACATGGGGTTAAGCTCTAGTGTCCAAGCACTAGAGGACAAGCTGCTACAGTGATTTTCTATAGTGATCACGACCAGAGGAGATGGTGGTTGCTATGGTGAGTGGTGGTGAGCCTTGGTGGTGATTGATTCTTGGTTTGGCTCAATAAATCCTTAGTTTGCCCAATTTGATCAAATAAATGGTCATGAAGGAAGTCTAGAAATTTGACCTATGCAGGATGAGGCAAAGATGCTGATAGATTGGTGTGGACAAGGTATAGCTCCAGGAATTAATTGAGATTAAATGGATGAATTTTGGTCCACTTAAGATCATTTATTCAAAAAGTGCAGAAATGAATTCTTGGAGTTCATTTGATATTTTTACATTGGAAAAGGTGGGATTTTGGTGTGAAATGGTCCTAGATACCATATTACACCTTGGGGAATTTTATTGGGATTTATTGAGGTGGGAAAGTATTTTTAAAGGATTAATTCTTGTTTCTACCATTTAAGAAAAAGGGCAAAAAGAAATAATAAAGAATCTCAAAAATATTTATTCTTGAGATGGGAATGCAGGGTATGATATATGGATCTCAATTGAGCCAAAATTTGGAGAGGTGTTTTGGCAAAAAAAAAACTTTCCTTTATGGAAGAGGTTTTGGAGGTTTTGCCTATTAAGGGAATTAAATAATTTTGGTCCATAATAAATATGGATAGTTATTGATAAATCTTGATTATCAAGGTAGATGATGTAGAAAAGGTGTAGCAAGCATTTGCAACCTTGGGATTGGAGAATCCAAGTTGATTTTGGTGAAATACCCTAGATTAAGGATCTAGGGTGATGTTAATTTTATACCAATAAAACATGGTTGTTTCTTGGAGTTCAGATCTCCCCTTGGGGCATGGGATAGATGGATGGATAGACCAAGTGATGTAAATCAACATGTTATAGAGTTTGGAGCTTGATCTTGCTTAAGTTCACCAAGAATTATTTCAAACTTTGAATAAAAATAAGCCTGCCAAAGCAGATTATCAACTAGCCTTCAAAACCTTGTGGGTTTAAGAAGCACAAAGATCCACTTGGAACAAGTGAAGTAGGTAATGATAGACCTATATGAATAGAACACAACCATGCAAAGAGTTGATCCAAAGAAGGTTGGATGGTGGTGTGAGCTTCTACCAAAGTAGGCATGCTGACTAGATTTGCAGGAAAAGTTATTTTCTTGCCTGCAAAACCATCAAGAACAAGTGGGTAGGAGGATGATATAACCAAGGGAAAGAGTGGGTCTTGGTAGTCCTTAGTATGGTTAACAAGATGGTTCAAATGCATTTTCAAAAATGCACAAGGGTTGAGAAAAGGAGGCATTTAAAAAGGTGATGTTGGAACAGATTCCAGACTTAGCCAATTTGGCAGATTTGAGGGTTTTCGATTAGGATATGAGTGGAGATGTTTTCGAGGGGTTGCAAGGTATCAAAGCATCATCCAGTGGATGATGTTGAAGCGTAGATTGAGTAGAAAGTATCCTTGCTTGATATTGGACTTCATTGTCTTGGAAGCTTCTAGAACGGATCACTTCGGAATTGATTCTAGTTAAGGGTTTTAGATGATCACATGTGGCTAGAGATCAGATCCATCTTGGATTCTTTCTTAGGGTTTGGTTATCTTCAAGCATCTTGATCCTAGAGTATGAGCTCCTAGAGTAGCTCATACTACTTCTAAGCAATCAAGTCAAACAGGAGATCAAGGCAACTCATCTTACAAACAAATCAACTACTACTAGGGTTACCATCAAGCTTAGCTTGAGGTAAGGAAGGGTATTTTGAATAGGTTGTAGTTTGGAATAATATGAGGGTCTCTTGGTATCTCTACCAAGGGTAGAATTCAAATGCTTCATAAAAATGTTTTGTTAAACCTAGATATAAGGATAGTAGAAGGTTCTGTCTTGAGAACATAAGGAGATTATGTTATATAGCTCTCCATAGTGTGATCAATAGAATCTACTAAAATAGTTGGTTTGCAAAGGCTTCTTGGCTCAGGTTTTGAAATGCCAGAACATTTGAGAATATGGAAATTAAGCCAAGACAGTTTTGGGAAGTAGCTTTTGGCAACTGGTGTTGAGGTAAGGAGTATCATATGGTATACACTCACATGCACAAGCATAAACAAACAACAAGCAAAAACTTCAGCATTAAACAAGAAAAAGTTTTTGTTCCCCCTGATTTTTGCATTCTGGACAACTAATCAGGGTTGCTGAAATGGGGATGTTATAGTGGAACCAAACAAAGTGTGGGAAGCCCTTGAAGATTCGGATTGGTTGGATGCAATGCACAAAGAGCTCAACAACTTTGAGAGAAACAAAGTATGGAAGTTAGTTGAAAAGCCAAAAGATTGCTGCAATGTTATAGGCACCAGGTGGATTTTCAAGAACAAGCAAGATGAGCATGGAGTTGTGGTGAGGAACAAGGCAAGATTGGTTGCACAAGGGTTCTCTCAAATTGAAGGCATTGATTATGGAGAGTCTTATGCACCCGTGGCTCGCGTTGAGTCCATCCGTATCCTTCTTACTTATGCGGCACATCAAAAATTTAAACTACAAAAAATGCATGTAGAAAGTGCATTTCTTAATGGTCCATTACATGAGTTGGTATATGTGAAACAACCCCCAGGGTTTGAGGATCCCAACTTTCCAAACCACGTCTACAAACTCGATAAGGCACTCTATGGGCTCAAACAAGCCCCACGCACGTGGTATGAGCACCTTAGAGAGTTGTTGCTAGATCGTGGGTTTGAGGTTGGGAAAATCGATCCCACTCTTTTTACTAAGAAGGTCAATGGGGAACTTTTTGTATGCCAAATTTATGTAAATGATATTATCTTTGGCTCGGCTAACAAAGCCTTTAATGATGAATTCTCAAAGCTTATGACTGACAGGTTCAGGATGTCTATGATGGGAGAATTGAGAGTATTTCTTGGTTTTGAGATCAAGCAAGTGAGAGGAGGAACATTCTTCAACCAAGCCAAGTATACTCAAGATATACTCAAAAGATTCAACATGAAAGACCTAAATGGAGCTCCCACTCCCATGGCAACAAAGACTCATCTTGAACTAAACCCAAATGGTAAAGATGTGGATCAAAAGGTATACCGGTCCATGATTGGCCCTTTGCTTTACTTTTGTGCATCTAAACCCGATATTGTGTTGATTGTAGGAGTGTGTGCAAGATATCAAGCGGCTCCTAAAGAAAGCCATTTAATGTCAGTCAAGAGAATCTTTCGATATTTGGTTCATACCCCAAACTATGGTATTTGGTATCGTAGGGGATCAACTTTCTCTCTTTGTGGGTACATGGATTCGGATTGGGCTGGTGACAAGGATGATAGGAAATCAACCTCCGAGGCTTGCCAATTCCTTGGGAGGTCCTTGGTGTGTTGGTCTTCTAAGAAGCAAAATTGTATATATCTTTCCACCGCCAAAGCCGAGTATGTGGAAGCTGCTAGTGCTTGTACACAATTGCTACGGATGAGGCAAACTTTAAAGGAATATGGTGTCCATTGTGACAAAGTGCCTCTTCTATGTGACAATGAAAGTGCTATCAAGATTGCATATAACCCCGTGGATCATACAAGGACAAAGCATATTGAGATTCGTCATCACTTCATTAGAGATCATGTTGCTCGAGGTGATATTGAGCTATCCTATGTATCAACCAAAGACCAACTTGCCGACATTTTCACGAAGCCACTTGATGATGCAAGGTTTTGTTATTTGAGGAATGAACTAAATATCATATATTCTACGAGCTTGACTTGATCACCTTGCATACTCACCTATATCTTGACTCTTATTTGGTTTAGGTGCAGGCATGGATATAGGGGGAGTGTAGTTCTAATTCATTGGACTATCCCTCCCCCCATAATAACATCATTAAGAAATTCAATTCTCCTAATATCATTTAGTGATATGTGAGCTTCATTGATGAGTAGTGGCAATGAACCCAAGGATAATTCTTCGCGGTGTCATGCCACAATCTCTTACATGGTGGCCTCGGTCACCGCCCTCTTCATATTTGAAGAGTTGGTTCTTGACTTGTGTGGTTTGGATCTTAATTTTCCATGTTTTGACTATCTATGGTTTTTTTGGTTCTTCACCGGACATCTTCTGAATCCCAGGCCTACACTCATCCCTCAACATGCTCCTCTTGCCACACATTTGTCCAACTTTTGTACCTGGAGTTTTTATGGTCATGGGGGCCGGAATGTCCGCACTGTACCGACCAGAGAGTCTGACAAGGCCGAACACTCCGCTTGATACAGCCCGGACACTCCGGCTAATTTCTCCCGGACAGTCCGGCCCCAGCTGTTTCAGCCCTATAAAGGGGGTTGGGGGGAAGTGGATGGTTCAGTCCTCCTTCTTCCCCCCGACTCTCTTCTCTCCACAGTCTAGAGGGCCTCTCCACCTCGGATTCGACCGTTGCCGCCGGCCATTATCGCCCCTTTCCCGCTGGGACCTGTTCCCCTCCGGTGAAGGCTCCATGGATGCTGGTATTTTGCCTCCCCCTCTCCCACATCTCTATGGTTTCCTCTAGATGCTTTTTTGGAGGCAATGATCTATCTTGATCCATGGATTTATCATTCTGTGTGCCTATGGCGTCATTGTAGTAGTGTTAGCAATCCCAATCTGCTCCAGTTGAGTACTTTCGTGCTGCCCGAAAAATCACCAGGTCTCCCACCGGACTGTCCGGTGTGCACAGGGCGGACACTCCGGCCCAGCCGGAATGTCCGGCCTGTACGCGCCAGACTATCCGGTCGTGGCAGAGTCTCTGGCTCGATTTTGCCGGACAGTCCGGGTTTCCTCAACCAGTTTTGATCTGGCGTTCCTTCTACTACTACTATGTGCTTTCACCTCCTGGACAAGTGTGCTTACCCTGCTGCTACCTTTATACTCTGAATTCATAGGTAGCTCTCGTCCTCGTCACTCTAGGGCCGCTCAGAAAGCCCGTCCACGCCGGTACCATGATGAAGAGAATGAGGTTCATGTGGATTCGTCCATGGTCAGCCAGGCTGCTCCTAATCGTGTTGCAGGAAAGCAGGAGAAGGTCAGAAAACTAAAGAGGGATGAAGCCAAGCGCATGAAATTTAAGTCTTTGACCACTTTGGCAAATTTGGGCACCGAAGAGTTTGTGGAGATGCGTGTCCAGCAATTCTATTCTCTGCTGTGCACTTCTGAGGATCAACGCTTCTGGAGGAATGAGCAGGCCCTAATCTTCTGTGTGCCCCATGTAGTGGTGTTTTCTGCTTTCAGGACTCCTGTGTGCCCCATGCAGTGGTTGGATATTCCGAAGCTCCAGGCCCACAGGTACTTTGAGGACGCTCTCTAGGTGACTGAGAAGATGGGACTGCACACCATCTTTCAAACAAGAGAAGATTACAACATTGAGTTGGTCCAGCAGTTCTATGATGTGGTGGTTTTTGGGGACACTCCTGATATTCCCCTAGAGTGGATCTCTGGTACTACTAGATGTCATTCTAGCATGGCTCAGTTTTCCCATCTCCTTGGTGTGCCTTTCAACCACAATGCTCATAGTGGTCACCGGATGCATGTGCATGGTCAGGCGTATGACAAACAGCTGTTGGCTCCAATCTACTCTCAGAATGGTATGGTTGGCCAAACCACCAATATCAAGCTCATTTACAACATCCTGCTCCGCATGTTTCGCCACACTCTCACTCCCAAGGCGGGCAACATGGATGGATGCAGGGTGATGAGATCAATCTTATGTCCCATGCCCACTCCGTTTATGTTCGTGGTCTAGCTCACCCAAGTGGTGCCATAGATGTCAAGGACTTCATCTATTAGGATATGTACAAGTGCATCACTGACAAAAAGTGTTCTCTATTTGCTCCATATGTGCTGAAGCTCATTGTTGCTCAGGCTCCAGTCGCTCCACTGCTCTACACTGACCTTGTTGCTCACCTCCCTGCCAAGCTATAGAGGAAGGGTGCCCCCACCTCCAAGGCACCTCGTGGCTACCCCCCTACTCAGGATATTTTTGAGGATGATGAGATAGATGCCTCTAATAGTGATGATGGTTCTGAGGAGGTTCCTGAGGCTGTGACCCGTGGCCCTCTCATGAAGCATGCCAGCAATGCATATCGCTTCACCACCTCAAAGGAGGAAGTGCACAAGAAGGTGAAGAAGGCCTCCTACTGGAAGAAGCTTCTTCTCTACCAGAACATTGACATTCGCCATGGTCAGTACGATGCATACAAGGCGAACAGGAACATGATGAAGGAGCTCAAGCGGATCAACCAGCCCATGGATGTTAACCCTTCTCAGCAGCAGGCGTCTGATGGCACACTCTCCTATGGTCACTGGAGTCAGGGACGTGTGGATTGGTCCATGTTTGAGGATGTATCTTCTTTTTCTCGCCATCACGGCCAGAGTTCCACTCATGACGATCAGGATGATGAGGATGGTGATGAGGACTGGGACGACGATGAGGAGGAGGAGGATGACGACAACGACTACATTGGCTAGAGTTGGCCTTGGGACGCTTTAGTTGTGCTCTTTTCCCTTTTTGGCGTCTCGATGCCAAAGGGGGAGAAGTAGCCCCTTTATTAGGTTGCTACCAGGGATTTGCATGGGTACACGAGCTTCACGTTATTTCGATTTGCCTCTTTGAAGCTTCGTGTCTTTATCCTACTTGTTGAGTACTATGTTGTGTTGAACTCTGTGTTGTGTGTTGTGACATGCTTACCCGGTCGTGTTAAATGACTATGTTATATCTATGTCTAGCTTATTGATCTAGTTGTTCTTATATATTATGTCATATCTTGTTAGCTACAAAATCTAGAGAGGATGTAATCCTATGGTGTGTGATCTTGTATTCAAATGCAAAGCAAAAATTGGTCACACATCTAGGGGGAGCCTCACTATATTTTGTATATCTCCACTTGTGAACATTTATAGATATCCCTCCTTGCAAATCCTTGGGTTGTCATCAAACACCAAAAAGGGGGAGATTGAAAGGGAATTTATGCCCTTACTATTATTTTGATGTTTGGTGACAACACTTGGATAAGTTTAATCATCTGTTAAATGTTTCAGGAGATTCCAGTTGTCCCCATGTATGGTGCAATAAAGGAAAAAGAGTTGCCTAGGATTAGGTCTTTGCAAGGGACAAGCCTTAGCCGGACTGTTCGGCTAATCCAGGCCGGAGTTTTCGGCCAGGCCGGACTGTCCAGTAGGATTCGGCCAGACTGTCCACCCATCAGAAGTGGGCAACTTCTCTGGACACTCAGAATAGGTTTTTGGACACTCCCCAAACACTTACGGGATTCTGGCCAAAACTTGGCCACGCCGGAGTGTCCGGCTGGTCTCACACGGACTATCTGGCTGGTGCTGGCCGGACTGTCCGGGGTAAGTGGCTCCCAATAGCTCCATTTCTAGGGGGGCTATATAAAAGCCCCTTCTTCTACCTTGGAAGCTGCTCGTCCACCTCAAGAACTCCAACACCATTTGAGCCACCAAATCCACAAGATCTCCTCAATCAACCATCCAAAGTCATTGATCTTTGGAGAATCGAAGGAGGAGGCCTGTAACATCACAAAACTTTAATCCAAGCTTATCAAGATCAAATCATCCAAAAATAGGGTTAACAAAAACTTTTCGAAATTTAAAATGAAAGCATTCATATATGTGTGCATTTAAAATAGGAGTTGTTTGAATTGCCATGATTGATTTATCCAATGCTTGTAAAATGTTTCTTAGGTGATTTAAACATCCTCTACATCATTCCCAAACTTTTCCTAAATAAAATCAAATCAAAAAGAATTAAAATGAAGGAATGGTCATTTTGGCAAATTTAACTCTCATGCCTACTTTGGCTATTCCTAGTACTCAATTCTTAACAGAAACAATTCTTGATCTTTGCACCCCTTGCTAGTACACATAATGAGGTACCAAGGCCCACCTTTTGATCTGCCCAAAACATTCTGTTAACTATTTTAAATGACAGTTTAAAATTGAATCTAATGCATATGCATAGATCACCCCTATTTAAAAAACCATCTATTTGAGCTCCATTTTCAAAACCCTTGCAACCAGAGACTACCCATCAATAGTGGAGATCACTCAAAAAATTTGAACTCAAAATTCAAAACTTTTTCTCTTGCGGCCATTTCATCAAACACATGGCAGGCAGAATCAAACACAATTAGCTAGCTCACTGTTTCTATAGAGTTTAGCCACCCATTTGACCACAAAACACTCCCTCTGTCTCCACTTGATCAAACCATGCCATTACCACCCCAACCCCTACACCCTAGTGGCCATGCCAAGCCATGTCGAGCATCAACTCGCCTGCCAACCTTACCCTCACCCCAGCAGACCACCTCCTCCTTCCTCTCCATGTCTAGGAGGTAGCCAACACCTCACCTCCCCTCTCTGTCCCCTGCCCGAGCCAAGTGCTGCCGTGGACCACCGAGGAGAGCCCCCACCCAGTGCCACCGCACCATGCCAGTGCCGCCCCCAGAGCACGACTTGTCCCCGCGTGCACAAGTCACCGCTCGACCGTAGGCCGCGCCCGCCCCTCCGCCTCGACCTGGAGAACACCCCGGACATCCCCGTTCGCCGCCCAAAGCCCCACAGCCACCGCTCGCCGTGGAAACCGCCGCTTCGGCCGCGCAGAGCGCCACTTCGCCCAGACCGTGTGCCACCACCCCTATGGCCGCATTTATGTCCTAGAGCACCGCCAGGGAACCGCCCATCAATCGCCATCCCCAGCCATGCCGCTTAGTCGCCCAGCATGTCGCCATAGTCCGACCGCCCATCCCGCTCGGTCTCACCGTCGGGCCTATAAAAGGAGCCCTCCCCAGCCATTCTTCTCTACACCATTCCACTCTCCTCACCTCCCTGAACCTCACCCACCTCTAGCCGGAGCAAGTGGAGCAGCAGCTCGCAGGAATTGGAACCGGAGCCGCCGCCTCTGGAGGAGAAGGGTACCGTTGATTTCGACCGCCCCAAGCTCCACCGCAACCACGCCTCGCCTCGTCGTCGTATTCCACTTTGTTTGCTCACCTCGCTGACCCCGCTGGAGCCCTGGTACGCCCCCAATAGACCCCCACCGAGCTGCTAGGGTTCGAGCTCGCCGGCGACCTGTTTGTCATCGACGACGACCCTCAGCCGTTGATCTCGCTTCTAATCGCACGGCCCACAGCGCGCGTACCATTTCGCATGTTAAGTGCCGCTGACAAGAGGGACCCCCCTGTCAGCTGAGCCCCGTGCCGTGGAGCGCCACTGGGCCGGACCAAGTCCTTTCCCGCGCTAGCCCATAGATTCAAATCTGGTTTTTCCTTTTCAGTTAAATCTAGTTTCAGTTCCCTATTTCAAAATTCAATTCAGAGAGTTTTATAAATCCAAATTGTATGACACCAATTTTGTCTGAAAGGTATTAAAATGATCTATCCAAGCCCGTTGGATGTAATTCAATTAGAGTTATAGATCTCTCCTAATAAAAATAACAAAACAGAAGCTTTTGCAACTTGCAACATTTTTATTAAATCAACCAAGTTAGCTTTTGAGTTAATTCCAACTCTCAAAAATCACATTTCATCATATCTATCTAAATATGTAATAATATTACGGTTGACATATAGTGACTTTGGACTAGTACCAAAATAATGCTATATAGGCATTTCTAGTCACTTTAAATCATTAAATAATAAACTTAAACTAAAGTAATATTGATCCAACCCTTAAATCTCATTCCCACATGTTAGAATATGTGGTGAGGACATGTGTCCACATGAGCCCATATTTTGGTGGTGAATATTAAAATTTTAGTTAATATTTCAATGAGTAGAAATTACTTTTCTAAAATAAAAAGGTTGAAACTATTAAATTAAACTTGTGATGCTTGTGATGATAATAGATCATCAATTGTGTGTTTTAGGATGCTACTTAGCCTAGTTAAGTATTATTTGGTGATTGTCTACTCCCTATGTATTTATAGACGCTAGTACCGACCAAGCTTTCGAGGAGGAGGAGTACTACCAAGAAGAAGAAGAAGAAAACTTCAACCACTTCACCAACCAAGGCAAGCTATTGTTAGCAAGCTAGAATTGAACTAGATGGTTTAGCAAAGATGCCTTAAGCATGCTTTGATCACACCAGTTTAACTATTAGTACCTCAAGTCTTATTGACAAGTTTTACCTCCCTTAGTTTACACAAAGTTCTTTACTTAATTTTGAAGGTAGCATAAAAAGTATAAAACTTGACCTACTTAGAAACCTTTAGATGTCATTATATGGCATGAGATTGATCCCATCTTTCCACCTTAGTGAACACTTTTAACTTAGTATGTTAGTATAGATCAAAAACTTGAGTCACTTTAGATGGAACACTTGGTGAAAATGAATTGTGAAAACCTTGGAATGATGAGTCATTCTATTGAGATGTTTTGACATGTGTTGAGAGACACAACTGGTTTTTGATGATGAAAATGATGAGGCATGAGCCTTAACCCTTTTATAAAACTGATGGCTGGATTCGGATGCGATACCATTCCAAATTTACCGTACAACCACATTACCTGAATTGGGTAAGGCTTAGCTGGAAATTTATATGCATTAGTATTAGTTCCCTCACGGGAGAGGTTTGATCTGAGGCTACCTCTCAATGTTGTCCACCTATGCAGTGCCCAAGATGACTGATGGTCATGGTTGGGACGCCATGCTCATAGGAGAGGTGCTTGTACTAGGGTGTGTAAAGGGAAGGTTATGTTTGATTATCTGCATACTAAGTATGATGATTCAGGGTTATCCCTGATAGATGTATCGAATCTTGTGGCAAAAGTGTACCACCTTTGCAGAGTGTCAAAGTATTCGAATAGCCGCGTCCGTGGTTATGGATAGTTGAAATGGCCATACTGTTTCGTTGTCAGATGTTTTCTAAATAACTTGAAACGAATGATGAACTTTGACTTGACCACAACAGGGTTGTGTTAATGATAATAGCTTCCCAACTTAAGTGATTCTAGAACCTTATTTTATCTTTCTTTGCTTCTGAACTCAGCTTAGGTTTCAAACTTAGTTTGATAGTTAAACTTAGATTTAGCACTTTGACTTAGAATTATACTCCTTGCTAGTAGTAGTTTGCGAGTAACTAAAGAGTACTCATGGCTTTTGTCCCTGGCTATTATCATGGCCAGACTATGAAGGAGATTATCAAGATGATGGTCAGTAGGACGAATATGATAACTAGGACTATCTGCCTTCGCCAGCATTGCCTGTGCCCCTGAAGATGGACCCCACCGCTACGCTATCATTTATTTTTCCGCTGCTTGTTGTATTAAAGACTGGATCATGAGATCCTTATTTGTGTAAAACCTTATGTATGGTTTGTAATGGATGATGTACTGTGATATCCAATCTGTTATGTCTCGCAAAAATGGTAATCCTGGGATTGTGAGGTATGGCATAATGGGCATCTGAGATTAAAATTCCGGGTGTTGACAAGTTGGTATCAGAGCCATCCTGACCATAGGAGACCCTAGTTAGAATGGACGTCCAAACCAAAAACTTAGTTTCAAAACCAAAGTGAGTATTTATGAAAAACTATTTCCTCTCTTACCCTTGTGAACTAATTCTTTCTCAAAAAAATACATGTTCCTCAAAATTCTTACATTACTACTTAAAATTGGACACACTTGGTCACGTCACTAACTTCCTCATCCTAAATTATTGTAGATGGAGACTCAATTCAGCAAGTTTTACTAGTTGGGAAACAGAGGTCAGCTGATCTTCGAGATGGATCTGGATTCGCTGTCGGAGTTACTGGGACGCCCACATCCGGAGTTTCTTGGAGCTCAACTTCCAGGACCCCCAGGAGGAGACCTATAGTGGCTAGTCACCGCGGATCTTCGGGGAAGCATCGAAGCACCAACTTCTGGGAGAATTCAGTTCTCCGTAAGAGAGAACAACTGGCTAGATGGATTAGCCAGGGCAATGCATGAAGCTCTCGCATGTCTATGTGCCCTCAGCATCAACAAGATTCAAGGAACCCGTTTCGCCCACTATGCAAGACGTGACTTCATGGGAATGTCGATGGAGATGCCAAGTCACCCAGAGTTGAGGCGTCAAGTGGAGAACCTTGACTTCTTGCTTCATGACCGACAGAAGGAACTGGACAATGCCAGAGAGTTAGCCAACCATAACCGTGCCATCGCCGACCAGGAGGCCCAGACTTTCACCGCCGTCCAAGATCGCTACCTCTTTCGCCAGCGTGCAAAGAAGGATCGCACCATCGCCCGTCTTCGCAAGAAGGTGGTTGACCTCGAGAAGACCGTCAAAGAGGAGGAAGCTCAGCTTGCCACCAAAGAAGAAGAAGATGAGGGTGAAGACATCTAGGGAGATATGGATTCTTACCTCAACAACGATGATGACTTTCTGGAGGAGGATGCTGTGGACTTCTACACTGATGATGAAGACTCCGACTTCATCGACGATGAATAGATGCACTAGAGCACTATCGTAGCATGAGATGTAGCATCTCATTGTATCATAGCTTGCAGAATGGTTCTTCAAACCATCTGTTTTCCCCTTTTGCTTGTTGTGCTGTGTGTTGTACCGTGTGCTTGCTTGCATGAATGAAAAAGAAGTTAGTTGAAAAACCTGAGTCTAGCTCAATGTTTTAGCTTTGAAAACCCCAAAACCATGAACATTAGAATTTCCCTCTTACCCCTATATCTATCTCAATCTTCAGATGACTCGTGGAAACCAAGGAGGAAGCAGCTCGTCGCAGGACCCAATACTGCAGATCTTGCAGAATCTTATCACGGACCGTGAAGCAAGCAGGGCCGAGCATCAAGCCAACTTAGCAACATTGCAGTAGATCGCCTAAATGGCTCTCAACAACCAAGGACATGGAAATCAGGATCACCAAGGATCCAAACTCAAAAAATTTCAGAACACAAATCCCCCAATCTTCAACCAATCTAAAACCCATTAGATGCTGATGACTGGTTACATACCATGGAAAACAACTTAGAGGTTGCCAGAGTTGATGAGAATGAGAAAGTTCTCTTCGCCACCCACTGTTTGGCGGGAGATGCAAGAGCTTGGTGGAATAGCATCCGCAATATGAACCATGGCCAGGTGATGACCTGGGAAGCATTCAAGGTCAAGTTCAGCCGCACCCACGTGCCACAAGGTCTTGTCAACAGGATGAGAGATGAATTCCGCGAATTGAAGCAAGGAAGAATGACTGTGGTAGAGTACCGTGACAGATTCTTGTCACTTGCCAGATATGCACCGGATGAAATCAACACGGAGGCCAAGAAGGAGAGATTCTTAAACGGACTGCATGATGAGATGCACACTATCCTCGTCAACATCCGTTTCGATGATCTCGAAGAGCTAGTCGACTCTGCCATTCAGATGGAAGGGAAGATTAACAAGGCAAACGACAACCACAAGCGCCGTATGATGTAGCAGTCTGGATCCAGTAGTCACCAGAAGTGCCATCCTAACCCCTCACCAGGATATGCACCAAGGAACAACCGACCCCCAAATTCTCGCCCAAGCTACCCCAACCGTAGCGGAGGCAATTTAAAGTCCGGCGGAAACAATCACAACTCCGGCAATGCCAACAACTTCAACCGTGCCCCTCCCAAGAGCAACAACAACAACACTGCACCAAGAACTGGCAGCAATGCTGTACCTGTCGCCGTCAAGGACAAGTCCCAGATCACTTCTTTCGAGTGTGGAGTGAAGGGTCACTACTCCAATGAGTGTCCCAAGAAGACTGTCACCAATGCCCCTGTGAATGCCCCAGCTCAGCAGCAGCGTCGTGTTCAACCAGGAAGGAGATTTTCCCCAGGGAACCCGCACAACCTCAACGGTCGTCTCTTCCACATGAACACCGAAGAAGCCCAAGAAGCACCAGATGTAGTGCTGGGTATGTTTTCTATCAACTCAGTATTAGCAAGAGTATTGTTTGATTCTGGGGCATCGCATTCATTTGTCACCAAAGAATTTGTATGCACTAGTAAGATTCGCCCAACCAACCTGAAGCATGTCATGATAGTTCAAATCCCCGGTTCAACAACAAAATCTAGAAAAAATTGCAAAGCTGTACCTATCAGAATACATGGGATAGATTTTTATGCCAACCTAATTGTACTTGGAACCAAAGGTTTGGAAGTAGTACTAGGTATGGATTGGATGTCAAGGCATAAAGGACTGATAGACTGTGCTAAGAAAGCCATCACCATGACCAGTAGTTACGAGTAAGAGAGCATATCTCCGAAACCTTACCCCGTCAATTCAAGTGCAACAAGAGTGTAGCCCTGCCTACCATTGACCAAGTCAGAATAGTCTGTGAATACCCCGACGTATTCCCAGATGAATTGCCATGTATGCCCCCGGATAGGGATATTGAGTTCATTATCGAACTAATCCCCGGAACCGGACCTATAGCCAGAGACCCTATACCATGAACCCCTCAGAGTTAGTAGAACTGAAGAAGCAGTTGGATGCCATGTTAGCAACAGGTTTGATTCAACCAAGTGCATCACCATGGAGATCACCAGTGTTATTCATCGACAAGAAAGATGGAGGCAACCTTCTGTGTACAGACTACAGAAAGTTGAATGACGTCACCATCAAGAACCAGTACCCCCTTGCCAAAGATAGAGGATCTATTTGATCAGTTGACCGGAGCTCAGGTATTCTCAAAGATTGATCTTAGGACTGGTTATCACCAACTTAAGATTCGTGCAACGGATATTCCGAAGACCGCCTTTACTACTCGCTGTGGTTTATACGAGTATACAGTTATGTCTTTTGGATTAACCAATGCCCCTGCCTATTTCATGAATCTCATGAATAAGATCTTTATGAATTTGCTCGATAAGTTTGTAGTTGTGTTTATCGACGACATCCTTATCTACTCCAAGTCAGAAGAAGAGCACGAGCAACATCTGAGAATCATCCTAGAAACCCTGAGAGAGCATCAGTTATATGCCAAGTTCAGCAAGTGTGAGTTTTGGCTGAAAGAAGTAGGATTCCTAGGCCATATTGTGTCTGCCGGCGGAGTCTCTGTTGATCCCACCAAGATCATAGATGTCGAAGAATGGGAAGCCCCAACCAATCAAACCCAAGTTCGTTCATTTCTCGGATTAGCGGGATATTACCGCAAGTTCGTGGAAGGATTCTCGAGCATAGCCCGACCAATGACCCAATTGTTAAAGAAGGACAAGAAGTTTGAATGGACAGACAAATGTGAAGCTAGTTTCCAGGAGCTGAAGAAGAGATTGATATCCGCCCTGATTTTGATCATGCCAGACATCAAGAAGCCGTTTGATGTGTATTGTGATGCATCCAAGATTGGCCTAGGATGTGTATTGATGCAAGAAGGCAAAGTCATCGCGTATCTGTCTCGACAATTGAAGCAACATGAGCAAAACTATCCGACCCATGATCTTGAGCTAGCAGCCGTGGTTCTAGCATTGAAGACATGGCGCCATTATTTGATGGGTAATCGCTGTGAGATTTACTCAGATCATAAGAGATTGAAATATATCTTCACTCAGAAGGAGCTGAATATGAGGCAAAGAAGATGGATAGAGTTAATCAAGGATTATGACCTTGACATTCACTATCACCCCGGCAAAGCCAATGTGGTAGCGGATGCTCTTAGCAGATTGTCATGTAGGCTGAACACCATGATCAAAGAGAAGCAACCAAGTTTGTATGAGGAGTTGGAGCAGTTCAGGACTGAGTTAGTTAGCAAAGGATTCCTAGCTAGCATTGAACATCAACCCACTTTGATTAGCCAAATCAAGGAAGCCCAGAAGGGAAATGAAAGTATCGACGGAATAAAACGTCGTATTGGTACAGGAAAGGTACCTGGATTCACCGAAGACGAAGAAGGTGTACTGTGGTACAAAGGACGTATCTGTGTGCCAGCAGATTCGGAGCTGAAGGAGGTTATCATGAAGGAAGCCCATGACACTCTTTATTCTATCCACCCCGGAGGAACAAAGATGTATCAGGATTTGAAACAGCAATTTTGGTGGCACAAGATGAAGAGAGAGATCGGAAGCTACATCGCCAAATGTGACATCTGTCAAAGAGTCAAAGCAGAGCATCAGAGACCTGCAGGATTGTTGCAACCATTATAGATTCCGGAATGGAAATGGGATTCCATCGGAATGGACTTTATCACCGGTTTACCCACTTCTAGTAGGGGAAATGACTCAATCTGGGTCATAGTTGATAGACTGTCCAAGGTAGCCCACTTCATACCTGTCAAGACAACCTACCAGAGTGCAAAACTAGCAAAGTTGTAGATTGCTAGAATTGTTAGTCTACATGGAACCCCCAAGACCATCGTCTCAGATCGAGGAACCCAGTTTACTTCAAGATTTTGGCAGAAAGTTCAGGAAGGTTTAGGAACCAAGTTGAACTTCAGCACCGCGTATCACCCGCAAACAGATGGACAAACTGAGAGAGTCAACCAGATCCTAGAGGATATGCTTAGAGCTTGTGTGCTGGAATACAGATCAAAATGGGAAGACTGCCTGCCTTTCGCAGAATTCTCATATAACAACAGTTATCAGGCTAGTTTGCAGATGGCACCATTTGAATTCCTATACGGAAGAAAGTGTCGTACCCCCTTGAATTGGTCGCAAGTAGGAGAGAGTCAGATCTTTGGACCCGACATTCTCCGAGAAGCAGAAGAGAAAGTTCACAAATTCCGTGAATACCTCAAGACCGCCCAATCTAGACAGAAGAGCTATGCTGACAAAAGAAGGAGAGACCTGACTTTCAATGTCGGAGATTTCGTATATCTCAAGGTTTCACCATTGAAGGGAACTCAACGCTTTAGTCTGAAGGGAAAGTTAGCTCCCAGATATATCGGACCTTTCAAGATTCTGAACCGCCGAGGAGAAGTATCGTATCAACTGGAACTGCCTGAAGAGATGTCAGCCATCCACAATGTGTTCCATATCTCGTTACTTCGCAAATGCTTAGAAGTGTCTGAGAAGACTGAAGTTTTCAAGAACATCGATCATAGAGCTGTGGAAATCAACAATGACCTGACCTATCGGGAAGTGCCCATCCGTATCTTAGAAGAAGCCTACAGAACCACCAGGACCAGGATTATCAAGTTTCTCAAGATTCAGTGGAGCAACCATACCGAGGAGGAAGCTACATGGGAACACGAAGATTACATTAGGACAGAGTTCCCAGATCTCTCTAGTTCCTAGTTTTCTTTGTAAATCTCGGGACGAGATTTTGTTTAAGGGGGGAAGGTTTGTAACATCCCAAAACTTTAATCCAAGCTTATCAAGATCAAATCATCCAAAAATAGGGTTAACAAAAACTTTTCCAAATTTAAAATGAAAGCATTCATATATGTATGCATTTAAAATAGGAGTTGTTTGAATTGCCATGATTGATTGATCCAATGCTTGCAAAATGTTTCTTAGGTGATTTAAACATCCTCTGCATCATTCCCAAACTTTTCCTAAAGAAAATCAAATCAAAAAGAATTAAAATGAAGGAATGGTCATTTTGGCAAATTTAACTCTCATCCTACTTTGGCGTTTCCTAGTACTCAATTCTTAACAAAAACAATTCTTAATCTTTGCACCTCTTGCTAGTACACATAATGAGGTACCAAGGCCCACCTTTTGATCTGCCCAAAACATTCTGTTAACTATTTTAAATGACAATTTAAAATTGAATCTAATGCATATGGATAGATCACCCCTATTTCAAAAACCATCTATTTCAGCTCCATTTTCAAAACCCTTGCAACCAGAGACTACCCATCACTAGTGGAGATCACTCAAAAAATTTGAAATAAAAATTCAAAACTTTTTCTCTTGCGGCCATTTCAATGAACACATGGCATGCAGAATCAAACACAATTAGCTAGCTCACTGTTTCTACTGAGTTTAGCCACCCATTTGACCACAAAACACTCCCTCTGTCTCCACTTGATCAAACCATGCCATTACCACCCCAACCCCTACACCCTAGTGGCCAGGCCAAGCCATGCCGAGCATCAACTCGCCGGCCAACCTTGCCCTCACCCCAGCAGACCACCTCCTCCTTCCTCTCCATGTCTAGGACATAGGCAACACCTCACTGCCCCTCTCTGTCCCCTGCCTGAGCCAAGTGCTGTCTTGGACCACCGAGGAGAGCCCGCGCCCAGTGCCACCGCACCATGCCAGTGCTGCTCCCAGAGCACACATTGTCCCCGTGCGCACAAGTCACCCGACCGACGCGGCCGCCGCCTCGCCTCGACTGGAGAACACCGAAATCCCGTTCACGCCCAAAGCCCCACAGCCACCGCCCGTGGACACCGCTGCCGGCCGCAGACCGCCACCTCACCTGCATCCGTGCCACGCCTACCGCATTTAAGTCCTAGAGCACCGCCAGGAAACCGCCCATCGATCGCCATCCCCAGCCATGCCGCTAGCTCGCCGTAGCCATGTCTCCACCATCGACCGCCCATCCCGCTCGGTCTCACCGTCGGGCCTATAAAAGGAGCCCTCCCCAGCCATTCTTCTCCACACCATTCCACTCCCCTCACCTGCCTGAACCTCACCCACCTCTAGCCGGAGCAAGTGGAGCATCAGCTCGTCGGAATTGGAACCGGAGCCGTCGCCTCTAGAGGAGAAGGGTGCCGTTGATTTCGACCGCCACAAGCTCCGTCCCGACCAGGCCTCGCCTCGATGTTGTCTTCCACTTTGTTTGCCCGCCTCGCCGACCCAGCTGGAGCCCTGGTACGACCCTAGTAGACCCCCACCGAGCCCTGGTACGACCCTGTTCATCGTCGACGACGACCCTCAGCCGTTGGTCTCGCTTCTAATCGCACGGCCCACAGCGCATTGCTTTCACAGCGTGTTAAGTCATGACAAGCGGACCCCTGTCCTGAGCCTCGACCATGAGCACCACCACTGGGCCGGCCCAAGTCCTTTCCCGCGCTAGCCCATAGATTCAAATCTGGTTTTTCCTTTTTAGTTAAATCTAGTTTCTGTTCCCTATTTCAAAATTCAATTCAGAGAGTTTTATAAATCCAAATTGTATGAAACCAATTTTGTCTGAAAAGGATTTAAAATGATCTATCCAAGCCCGTTGGACGTAATTCAATTAGAGTGATAGATCTCTCCTAATAAAAATAACAAAACAGAAGCTTTTGCAACTTGCAACATTTTTATAAAATCAACCAAGTTAGATTTTGAGTTGATTCCAACTCTCAAAATCACATTTCATCATATCTATCTAAATATGTAATAATATTATGGTTGACATACAGTGACTTTGGACTAGTACCAAAATAATGCTATATAGGCATTTCTAGTCACTCTAAATCATTAAATAATAAACTTAAACTAAAGTAATATTGATCCAACCCTTAAATCTCATTCCCACATTTTAGAATATTTGGTGAGGACATGTGTCCACATGAGCCCATATTTTGGTGGTGAATATTAAAATTTTAGTTAATATTTCAATGAGTAGAAATTACTTTTCTAAAATAAAAAGGTTGAAACTATTAAATTAAACTTGTGATGCTTGTGATGATAATAGATCATCAATTGTGTGTTTTAGGATGCTACTTAGCCTAGTTAAGTATTGTTTGGTGATTGTCTACTCCCTATGTATTTATAGACGCTAGTATCGACCAAGCTTTCGAGGAGGAGGAGTTCTACCAAGAAGAAGAAGAAAACTTCAACCACTGCACCAACCAAGGCAATCTATTGTTAGCAAGCTAGAATTAAACTAGATGGTTTAACAAAGATGCCTTAAGCATGCTTTGATCACACCCCTTTAACTATTAGTACCCCAAGTCTTATTGACAAGTTTTACCTCCCTTAGTTTACACAAAGTTCTTTACTTAATTTTGAAGGTAGCATAAAAAGTATAAAACTTGACCTACTTAGAAACCTTTAGATGTCATTCTATGGCATGAGATTGATCCCATCTTTCCACCTTAGTGAACACTTTTAACTTAGTACCTTAGTATAGATCAAAAACTTGAGTCACTTTAGATGGGAACACTTGGTGAAAATGAATTGTGAAAACCTTGGAATGATGAGTCATTCTATTGAGATGTTTTGACATGTGTTGAGAGACACAACTGGTTTATGATGATGAAAATGATGAGGCATGAGCCTTAACCCTTTTATAAAACTGATGGTTGGATTCGGATGCGATACCATTCCAAATTTACCGTACAACCACATTACCTAAATTGGGTAAGGCTTAGCTGGAAATTTATATGCATTAGTATTAGTTCCCTCACGGGAGAGGTTTGAGCTGAGGCTACCTCTCAATGTTGTCCACCTATGCAGTGCCCAAGATGACTGATGGTCATGGTTGGGAGGCCATGCTCATAGGAGAGGTGCTTGTACTAGGGTGTGTAAAGGGAAGGTTATGTTTGATTATCTGCATACTAAGTATGATGATTCAGGGTTATCCCTAACTGATGTATCGAATCTTGTGGTGAAACTGTACCACCTCTGCAGAGTGTCAAACTATTTGAATAGCCGCGTCCGCGGTTATGGACAGTTGGAATGGCCATACTATTTCATTGTCAGATGTTTTCTAAATAACTTGGAACGAATGATGAGCTTTGACTTGACCACAACAGGGTTGTGTTGATGATAATAGCTTCCCAACTTAAGTGATTCTAGAACCTTATTTTATCTTTTTTTTGCTTCTGAACTCAGCTTAGGTTTCGAACTTATTTTGATAGTTAAACTTAGATTTAGCACTTTGACTTAGAATTATACTCCTTTCTAGTAGTAGTTTGCGAGTACTTAAAGAGTACTCATGGCTTTTGTCCCTGGCTATTATCATGGCCAGACTATGAAGGACATTATCAAGATGATGGTCAGCAGGACGGCTATGATAACTAGGACTATCTGCCTTCGTCGGCATTGCATGTGCCCCTGAAGATGGACCCCACCGCTACGCTATCGTTTATTTTTCCGCTGCTTGTTGTATTAAAGACTAGATCATGAAATCCTTATTTGTGTAAAACCTTATGTATGGTTTGTAATGGATGATGTACTGTGATATCCAATCCGTTATGTCTCGCAAAAATGGTAATCCTGGGATTGCGAGGTATGGCATAACAGGCATCTGGGATTAAAATTCCGGGTGTTGACAAGGCCTTGATCTACATCTTCACCAAGAGAGATCTTCATTTCCCCCTCATTCACTTGAGGGCCCCTTTCTCTAGTGTTTGATTGGAAACCCTAGCTTGTGATTTGGTTCTTACTAGCTTATCTTTGATTGTTTGATAGCTAGCTTGTACTCGGGAGACTCCAATTAAGTTGTGGACCTGTGCCCCGAACTCGTTGTAAAGGTGCCATATAGTGGAAGAGGTGAATCAAACCCGTTGGGGTGAGGTTCATCGGAGAACAAGGGAGGCCTCTCGTGGCGTTGGTGGTTTGATACCACCCCCTCTCCAAACGTAGACATACTTCCCCTCAAAAGGAAGGAACTACGGGAAACAAATCCTTGTGTCTCCGCGTGCTCCACTTTGGTTACTTCTATCCTTTACCGCACTTTACTTATCTAGTTATTGCTTAGTTAGCGCTTGTTTGACATATAGGTAAATTCACCATAGTTGCATAATATAGATAATTTACCTTTCATGTCAAACCCTAAATTGAAAAAGAGTAAAATTTGAAGTAGCACCTATTCACCCTCCCCTCTAGGTGCCCATATGATCCTTTCACCTGGGAGCGAGAGGATGCCCTCCGAGAAGACCACCCGCACCTATTTGCTAGTCACGTCGAATCTCGAGGACGAGATTCATCCTAAGGGGGTTAGTCTTGTCACATCCCAATTTATAGAATTGGTACTGCATAGCATACATGTCATTGCATCATGAGCATCTTTGCAAAAAGTTTCAGTTTTAAAGTTTTTGCCAAAATACCACTTGTGTTGCTTGTTCTTCATATTTGCAAGTCCAGTATGGTTTTACCTTGAATATTCTTGGAATGGCACTATATAGTCATCCTAGATGCTTAGATACATAGAGTATCCAATTACAAACCCGTAGAATTTTGTTTCGCTTAATTCGGAGCCATAGATCAAAAGTTAGGCCAGTTTTGGTTTTATGCTGAACTTCAGTTTCAGAAATTCCGATAAAAATAGACTGTTCAGTGAACAATTCGAGTTCAGAAAAGAATAAATAGAAAGGAAAAAATAGGAAAACCGGCAGGCCAGCAATGCCCACCGGGGAGCCAGCTGCACATAGCCAGATAGCCAAGCAGCAGACCAGACGAGCACCCAGTTGGGGTTTCTTGCCCCTTTTTGCTTGGATTGACCATCTATAAAATCCTCTACCTCTCCTCTTCCCAATTTTTCGAAAAATCGGAAGCCCTAGCCCAACCGGAGCACGTCCGACGCTGCCGCCGTCCGCCGCCCCGGTTGGGGTTTCTTGCCCCTTTTTGTGTGGATTGACCCTCTATAAAATCCTCTACCTCTCCTCTTCCCAATTTTTCGAAAAATCGGAAGCCCTAGCCCAACCGGAGCACGTCCGACGCTGACGCTGTCCGCCGCCTCGGTTGAGCGTGAGCAGAAGGTTCCGAGCTCCCCACTGCCTTGTTTTTTCCCTCTGACCTCTTCCTCTCGCTCGATTGCGTCGCCCTAACCACCTCTTACCCCTGCAGGAGCTAATCTTGTAATCGCCGCCGAGTCGCCTTGTCCGCCCACTCCCGCTCCTCACCGTGAGGGGAAGATCCTCAGAGACCGCCCCCATGACCGTCGTCCCCTGCCGCATCCCGTGGACCACCCCGCCACCGCCGAAGACCACCGAAGAGCCCGCCACACCGACCGGAGCCGCCGCCGTCGTCAGAGAAGGTGAGCTTCAAGCTCACGTTCTCCCCGCCATCGGATCATGGGTGAACGACCCATATCGGCCGTTTACTGCCCCAGTCGACCGCTGACTGGTCAAGCCTAGTCAGCGCCACGTCAGCCTTGACCGCACATTCAGCGGGAATATTCCCTGCTGATTTTTAGGATTTTGTTAAAATTGCAGAAAATTTGTATAACTTCTAAAATTCGTAGAAAATAATCTACTAGGCCAATAATTAAAAATAAGATATCATTGAAATCACAAAAATGCGTACAATTTTATTCTGTAATAATATTTCAGGTTTACTGTATGTAATTTCCTGACATTATGAAAAGGATTAAAGTGGTATAAAATTCATAGAAAAAGATTTGTAATTCTTTTTGGAGCGATTCATTTTGGTCCTGGCTCTATTTTGAAACATCTGTCCAGTAGTGTTTTTGTCTAACTTGAACAGCACTATTTACAGCATTGGTCTAATGTTTTGATTAAAAGCCTAATAACTAGTCCTTATTTTTGCATAAATTGTTTTCTTTGCATTAAAGGTTTTTCCATGCATCATTCAATAGTAGCACTAAACAGAGAACATAACTAAACTACTGAAGCTTTTGTTAAAGTGCCATGCATGTATTGTGTTGCATTTGTTGATCTCTATGTGTGGATTGTTTATTTGGTTGATTTGCTTTCGTGTAGATTGTGCGGATTGTAACCCGCGTGATTGTCCGGATTGTGTGTTTGACTCCGACAACTACCAAGGCAAGTAGATCTTTATGAAAGTCCTATTTACTTTCTATATGCATTGTAGCTTGTTTTGGTTTTTTACAAGTTATATCTATTGCTATGCTATATCCTATTATGTCGTAGCCATCCTTATTAGGTGAGCCGCCGTAAGTAGTTGTGCTTAGTTTTGCTTATGTAGACGAAGGTGGGATACACCATGATAAAGGTTGTTTTGGAAGTATGTGTTTGGAAAATTTGAAAACAACTTAATTAATGAACTCTTTGGGTGGAATTGGTAATTTCTTGGTTCGTGAATGCCGCGCCCATGTCTATGGTTTACCCGAGTAGCTCACTTGTGGATGGCCACCCAGGTTTCAGAGAAATGATTAGTGTCTTGATTTGGTAGCTTACGTGTACAGCGATATGCCAGTGAGTTATGGGTGGTTGGATGGACTTAGTAGGTCGTGGCGACCCGAACTCTTCGTATCCAGAGATGTAGTGAATGTGATAGGTTGGTACGGTGCGTGGATGGGCTTGGGGAGCTACTTCCCGAATTGTCTCTTCTTGGGCTTATCCCTATCATGACTCAATATGCATGTCATGGTACGAGCGGCTCGACTAGGTCATATGGGTAAAGTGTGCAATCCCTGCAGGGTGTAAAACTAAGTACTTAGTCGTGTCCCCGGTAATGGACGATTGAGTTGATGAATTATGGGTGCTATGACATGTTCTCATTCATTCTAACTTGTAATTGCTAAAACTTGTGGTTGAAACATAATTGGGTTGTGTGATGAATATCAAATTCTTTACAAATGATTTGCAAATGATAGGATAAAGTATTTTGCTACTGCAACTAAGCCTTAACTCCACAAGCCAGATATGCATGTAGATATTAGACTTGTTTCTCTCATTGTTCCACTTGCCAGTACATTCCAAGTATTGACCCTTCGGGGCTGTTACGTTTTATGTTGCAGGTTACTCTTCCGATTACTCTGAGTAGTAGTGTTGGTTGCGACCCTCCACTCAACATTTTGTTCGCCTGTGGCGCATAATGGAGACTGGAGCTACTTTTTTTATGTTATCTATTTGATACTTGTTTATTTGGGCAAACGGTATGCTTTGAAAATTTTGTAATAAATACAATATCCTGGATCATATCGTTGTAATAATGAAGCACTGTTAATTCTTTGATATCTATCGATGCTATATATGCCAATGAACCGATCCAGGGATTGGCGTGATACATAGAGGTGCTACCCTACAGGGTCGTACCGTTTCACCAGTGGATCCATGTGGTTCAGGAAAAGAACACACATGCAATGTCACCCGTGGATTAATGTGGTTTAGGAAAAGAACACACATGTAATATCTCTCTAGTGGATCCATGTGGTTTAGGAAAAGAACACACATGTAATGGCTCTAGTGTATCCATGTGGTTTAGGAAAAGAACACACATGCAATGTCACCAGTGGATCCATGTGGTTTAGGAAAAAACACACGTGAAATGTCTCTAGTGGATCCATGTGGTTTAGGAAAAGATCACACATGCAAATGTCACCAGTGGATCCATGTGGTTTAGGAAAAGAACACACATGCAATATCACCAGTGGATCCATGTGGTTTAGGAAAATACCACACATGTAGTGACTCTAGTGGACAACGTGTTTCAGGAAAAGAACACACATGCAAATGTCACTAGTGGATCCATGTGGTTTAGGAAAAACACACATGCAATGGCTCATGTGGATCCATGTGGTTCAGGAAAAGAACACACATGCAATGTCACTAGAGGATCAATGTGGTTTAGGAAAACAACACACATGCAATGACTCCAGTGGATCCATGTAGTTTAGGAAAAGAACACACATGCAATGTCACCAGTGGATCCATGTGGCTTAGGAAAAGAACACACATGCAATGTCTCTAGTGGATCGATGTGGTTTAGGAAAAGAACACACATGCAAATGTCACCAGTGGATCCATGTGGTTTAGGAAAAGAACACAAATGCAATGTCACTAGTGGATCCATGTGGTTTACGAAAAGAACACACATGTAGTGACTCCCGTGGACAATGTGGTTCAGGAAAAGAACATATATGCAAATGTCACTAGTGGATCCATGTGGATTAGGAAAAACACACATGCTATGGCTCTAGTGGATCCATGTGGTTCAGGAAAAGAACACACATGCAATGTCACTAGAGGATAAATGTGGTCTAGAAAAACAAAGCACATGAAATGATTCCAGTGGATCAATTTGGTTCACAAAAAGAACACACATGCAAAGTTCACTAGTGGATCCATGTGGTTTAGTAAAAGAACACACATGCAATGACTCCAGTGGATCCATGTGGTTTAGGAAAAAAACACACATGCAATATCACTAGTGGATCAATGTGGTTTAGGAAAAGAACACACATGCAATGTCACCAGTGGATCCATGTGGTTTAGGAAAAAAACACACGTGAAATGTCTCTAGTGGATCCATGTGGTTTAGGAAAAGATCACACATGCAAATGTCACCAGTGGATCCATGTGGTTTAGGAAAAGAACACACATGGAATATCACCAGTGGATCCATGTGGTTTAGGAAAATACCACACATGTAGTGACTCTAGTGGACAACGTGTTTCAGGAAAAGAACACACATGTAAATGTCACTAGTGGATCCATGTGGTTTAGGAAAAACACACATGCAATGGCTCATGTGGATCCATGTGGTTCAGGAAAAGAACACACATGCAATGTCACTAGAGGATCAATGTGGTTTAGGAAAACAACACACATGCAATGACTCCAGTGGATCCATGTAGTTTAGGAAAAGAACACACATGCAATGTCACCAGTGGATCCATGTGGCTTAGGAAAAGAACACACATGCAATGTCTCTAGTGGATCGATGTGGTTTAGGAAAAGAACACACATGCAAATGTCACCAGTGGATCCATGTGGTTTAGGAAAAGAACACAAATGCAATGTCACTAGTGGATCCATGTGGTTTACGAAAAGAACACACATGTAGTGACTCCCGTGGACAATGTGGTTCAGGAAAAGAACATATATGCAAATGTCACTAGTGGATCCATGTGGATTAGGAAAAACACACATGCTATGGCTCTAGTGGATCCATGTGGTTCAGGAAAAGAACACACATGCAATGTCACTAGAGGATAAATGTGCTCTAGAAAAACAAAGCACATGAAATGATTCCAGTGGATCAATTTGGTTCACAAAAAGAACACACATGCAAAGTTCACTAGTGGATCCATGTGGTTTAGTAAAAGAACACACATGCAATGACTCCAGTGGATCCATGTGGTTTAGGAAAAAAACACACATGCAATATCACTAGTGGATCAATGTGGTTTAGGAAAAGAACACACATGCAATGTCACCAGTGGATCCATGTGGTTTAGGAAAAAAACACACGTGAAATGTCTCTAGTGGATCCATGTGGTTTAGGAAAAGATCACACATGCAAATGTCACCAGTGGATCCATGTGGTTTAGGAAAAGAACACACATGCAATATCACCAGTGGATCCATGTGGTTTAGGAAAATACCACACATGTAGTGACTCTAGTGGACAACGTGTTTCAGGAAAAGAACACACATGCAAATGTCACTAGTGGATCCATGTGGTTTAGGAAAAACACACATGCAATGGCTCATGTGGATCCATGTGGTTCAGGAAAAGAACACACATGCAATGTCACTAGAGGATCAATGTGGTTTAGGAAAACAACACACATGCAATGACTCCAGTGGATCCATGTAGTTTAGGAAAAGAACACACATGCAATGTCACCAGTGGATCCATGTGGCTTAGGAAAAGAACACACATGCAATGTCTCTAGTGGATCCATGTGGTTTAGGAAAAGAACACACATGCAAATGTCACCAGTGGATCCATGTGGTTTAGGAAAAGAACACAAATGCAATGTCACTAGTGGATCCATGTGGTTTACGAAAAGAACACACATGTAGTGACTCCCGTGGACAATGTGGTTCAGGAAAAGAACATATATGCAAATGTCACTAGTGGATCCATGTGGATTAGGAAAAACACACGTGCTATGGCTCTAGTGGATCCATGTGGTTCAGGAAAAGAACACACATGCAATGTCACTAGAGGATAAATGTGGTCTAGAAAAACAAAGCACATGAAATGATTCAAGTGGATCAATTTGGTTCACAAAAAGAACACACATGCAAAGTTCACTAGTGGATCCATGTGGTTTAGTAAAAGAACACACATGCAATGACTCCAGTGGATCCACGTGGTTTAGGAAAAGAACACACATGCAATATCACTAGTGAATCAATGTGGTTTAGGAAAAGAACACACATGCAAATGACTCCAATGGATCCATGTAGTTTAGGAAAAGAACACACATGCAAATGTCAGTAGTGGATCCATGTGGTTTTGGAAAAGAACACACATGCAATGTCTCTAGTGGATCCTTCAGGTTTAGGAAAAGAACACACATGCAAAACTGCACTAGTGGATCCATGTGGTGTAGGAAAAGAACACACATGCAATGTCTCTAGTGGATCCTTCAGGTTTAGGAAAAGAACACACATGCAATGACTCAAGTGGATCCATGTGGTGTAGGAAAAGAACACACATGCAATGTCACTCGTGGATCCATGTGGTTTAGGAAAAGAACACACATGATATGACTCTAGGGGATCCATGTGATTTAGGAAAAGAACACACATGCAATGTCACTAGTGGATCAATGTGGTTTAGGAAAAGAACACATATGCAATGTCACTAGTGGATCAATGTGGTTTAAGAAAAGAACACACATTCAAGGTCACAAGTGGATCCATGTGTTTCAATAAAAGGACACACATGCAATGTCACTAGTGGATCAATGTGGTTTGGGAGAAGAACACACATGTAATGACTCTAGTGGATCCACGTGGTTTAGGAAAAGAACACACATGTAAATGTCACGAGTGGATCAATGTGGTTTAGGAAAAGAACAAACATGCAATGTCACCAGTGGATCAATGTGGTTTAGGAAAATAACAAACATGCAATGTCATAGTGGATCCATGTGGTTCAGGAAAAGAACACACATGCAATGTCACTAGTGGAACCATGTGGTTTAGGAAAAGAACACACATGCAATGACTCTAGTGGATCCATGTGGTTTAGGAAAAGAACAAACATTCAAATGTCACCAGTGGATCAATGTGGTATAGGAAAAGAACACACTTGCAACGACTCTAGAGGATCAATGTGGTTTAGGAAAAGAAGACACATGGAAATGTCACTAGTGGATCAATGTGGTTTAGGAAAAGAACAAACATGCAATGTCACTAGTGAATTAATGTGGTTTAGGAAAAGAACATACATGCAATGTCACTAGTGGATCCGTTTGGTTAAGGAAAAGAACACACATGCAAATGTTACCAGTAGATTAATGTAGTTTAGGAAAAGAACACACATGCAATGTCTCTAGTGGATCCATGTGCTTTAGGAAAAGAACACACATGCAATGACTCAAGTGGTCCATGTGGTTTAGGAAAAGAACACACTTGCAATGTCATCAGTGGATCCATGTGGTTTAGGAAACGAACACACATGTAATGACTCTAGTGGATCCATGTGGTTTAGGAAAAGAACACACATGCAAATGTCACCAGTGGATCAATGTGGTTTAGGAAAAGAACACACATGAAAATGTTACTAGTGGATCCATGTGGTTTAGGAAAATAACAAACATGCAATGTCACAGTGGATCCATGTGGGTCAGGAAAATAACACACATGCAATGTCTCTAGAGGATCAATGTGGTTTAGGAAAAAAACACAAGCAATGACTCTAGTGGATCAATGTGGTTCACGAAAAGAACACACGTGCAAAGTTCAGTATTGGATCCATGTGGTTTAGGAAAAGAACACACATGCAATGACTCAAGTGGATCCATGTGGTTTTGGAAAAGAACACACATGCAATGTCACTGGTGGATCAATGTGGTTTAGGAAAAGAACACAAATGCAATGTCTCTAGTGGATCCTTGTGGTTTAGGAAAAGAACACATATGCAATGTATCTAGTGGGTCCATGTGGTTCAGGAGAAGAACACACATGCAATGTCACTAGTGGATCAATGTGGTTCAGGAAAAGAGAACACATGCAATGTCTCCAGAGAATGAATGTGGTTTCGAAAAAGAATATACATGCAATGTCTCTATTGGATCCATGTGGTTTATGAAAAGAACACACATCCAGATGTCTCCAATAGATCCATGTGGTATAGGAAAAGAACACACATGCAATGACTCTAGTGGATCAATGTGGTTTAGGAAAAGAACACACATGCAAATGTCACTAGTGGATCAATGTGGTTTAGGAAAAGAACACACATGCAATGTCACCAGTAGATCCATGTGGTTTAGGAAAAGAACACACATATAATGTCACCAATGGATCCACGTGGTTTAGTTAAAGAACACACATGCAATGACTCTAGTGGATCAATGTGGTTTAGGAAAAGAACACACATGCAAATGTCACTAGTGGATCAATGTGGTTTAGGAAAAGAACAAACACGCAATGTCACCAGTGGATTAATGTGGTTTAGGAAAATAACACACATGCAATGTCACCAGTGGATCCATTTGGTTTACGAAAAGAACACACATGCAAATGTTACCAGTAGATTAATGTAGTTTAGGAAAAAAACACACATGCAATGTCTCTAGTGGATCCATGTGATTTAGGAAAAGAACACACATGCAATGACTCCAGTGGTTCATGTGGTTTAGGAAAAGAACACACTTGCAATGTCACTAGTGGATCCATGTGGTTTAGGAAAAGAACACACATGTAATGACTCTAGTGGATCCATGTGGTTTAGGAAAATAACACACATGAAAACGTCATCAGTGGATCAACGCGGTTTAGGAAAAGATCACACATGCAAATGTCACTAGTGGATCCATGTGGTTTAGGCAAATAACAAGCATGCAATGTCATAGTGGATCCATGTGGTTCAGGAAAATAACACACATGCAATGTCACTAGAGGATCAACGTGGTTTAGGAAAACAACACACAAGCAATGCGTCCAGTGGATCAATGTGGTTCACGAAAAGAACACACATGCAAAGTTCACTACTGGATCCATGGGGTTTAGGAAAATAACACACATGCAATGACTCCTGTGGATCCATGTGGTTCAGGAAAAGAACACACATGCAATGTCACTAGAGGATCAATGTGGTTTAGGAAAACAACACACATGCAATGACTCCAGTGGATCAATGTGGTTCACGAAAAGAATACGGATGCAAATTTCACTAGTGGACCCATGTGGTTTAGGAAAAGAATACACATGCAATGACTCTAGTGGATCCATGTGGTTTAGGAAAAGAACACACATGCAATGACTCCAGTGGTTCATGTGGTTTAGGAAAAGAACACACTTGCAATTTCACCAGTGGATCCATGTGGTTTAGGAAAAGAACACACATGTAATGACTCTAGTGGATCCATGTGGTTTAGGAAAATAACACACATGAAAATGTCATCAGTGGATCAATGCGGTTTAGGAAAATATCACACATGCAAATGTCACTAGTGGATCCATGTGGTTTAGGCAAATAACAAGCATGCAATGTCATAGTGGATCCATGTGGTTCAGGAAAATAACACACATGCAATGTCACTAGAGGATCAACGTGGTTTAGGAAAACAACACACAAGCAATCACTCCAGTGGATCAATGTGGTTCACGAAAAGAACACACATGCAAAGTTCACTAGTGGATCCATGGGGTTTAGGAAAAGAACACACATGCAATGACTCAAGTGGATCCACGTGGTTTCGGAAAAGAACACACATGCAATGTCACTAGTGGATCAATGTGGTTTAGGAAAAGAACACACATGCAATGTCTCTAGTGGATCCTTGTGGATTAGGAAAAACACACATGCTATGGCTCTAGTGGATCCATGTGGTTCAGGAAAAGAACACACATGCTATTGCTCTAGTGGATCCATGTGGTTCAGGAAAAGAACACACATGCAATGTCACTAGAGGATAAATGTGGTTTAGAAAAACAAAGCACATAAAATGATTCCATTGGATCAATTTGGTTCACAAAAAGAACACACATGCAAAGTTCACTAGTGGATCCATGTGGTTTAGGAAAAGAACACACATGCAATGACTCTAGTGGATCCATGTGGTTTAGGAAAAGAACACACATGCAATGACTCTAGTGGATCCATGTGGTTTAGGAAAAGAACAAACATGCAATGTCACTAGTGGATCCATGTAGTTTAGGAAAAGAACACGCATGCAAATGTCAGTAGTGGATCCATGTGGTTATGGAAAAGAACACACATGCAATGACACCAGTGGATCAATGTGGTTTAGGAAAATAACGTACATGCAATGTCACAAGTGGATCAATGTTGTTTAGGAAAAGAACAAACATGCAATGTCACAGTGGATCCATGTGGTTCGGGAAAAGAACACACATGCAATGTCACTAGTGGATCCATGTGGTTCAGGAAAAGAACACACATGCAATGTCACTAGAGGATCCATGTGGTTTAGGAAAATAACACACATACAATGACTCTAGTGGATCAATGTGGTTCACGAAAAGAACACGCATGCAAAGTTCACTAGTGGACCCATGTGGTTTAGGAAAAGAATACACATGCAATGACTCTAGTGGATCCATGTGGTTTAGGAAAAGAACACACATGCAATGTCTCCTGTGGATCCATGTAGTTTAGGAAAAGAACACACATGCAATGTCTCCTGTGGATCCATGTGGTTTAGGAAAAGAACACACATGCAAATGTCACCAGTGGATCCATGTGGTTTAGGAAAAGAACACAAATGCAATGTCACTAGTGGATCCATGTGGTTTCGGAAAAGAACACACATGCAATGTCACTAGTGGATAAATGTGGTTTAGGAAAAGAACACACATGCAATGTCTCTAGTGGATCCTTGTGGTTTAGAAAAAGAACACACATGCAATGTCTCTAGTGGATCCATGTGGATATGGAAAAACACACATGCTATGGCTCTAGTCGATCCATGTGGTTCAAGAAAAGAACACACATGCAATGTCACTAGAGGATAAATATGGTTTAGAAAAACAAAGCACATAAAATGATTCCAGTGGATCATTTTGGTTCACAAAAAGAACACACATGCAAATGTCACCAGCGGATCAATGTGGTTTAGGAAAACAACACACATGCAAATGTCACCAGTGGATCCATGTGGTTTAGGAAAAGAACACACATGCAATGACTCTAGTGGATCCATGTGGTTTAGGAAAAGAACAAACATGCAATGTCACTAGTGGATCAATGTGGTTTAGGAAAAGAACACGCATGCAAATGTCAGTAGTGGATCCATGTGGTTATGGAAAAGAACACACATGCAATGACACCAGTGGATCAATGTGGTTTAGGAAAATAACGTACATGCAATGTCACAAGTGGATCAATGTTGTTTAGGAAAAGAACAAACATGCAATGTCACAGTGGATCCATGTGGTTCGGGAAAAGAACACACATGCAATGTCACTAGTGGATCCATGTGGTTCAGGAAAAGAACACACATGCAATGTCACTAGAGGATCCATGTGGTTTAGGAAAATAACACACATACAATGACTCTAGTGGATCAATGTGGTTCACGAAAAGAACACGCATGCAAAGTTCACTAG
This sequence comes from Avena insularis, assembly GCA_023614405.1. Taxonomy (NCBI): domain Eukaryota; kingdom Viridiplantae; phylum Streptophyta; class Magnoliopsida; order Poales; family Poaceae; genus Avena; species Avena insularis. Next base: position 245,619,947 of record CM042688.1, read on the forward strand.
TGGACCCATGTGGTTTAGGAAAAGAATACACATGCAATGACTCTAGTGGATCCATGTGGTTTAGGAAAAGAACACACATGCAATGTCTCCTGTGGATCAATGTGGTTTAGGAAAACAACACACATGCAAATGTCACCAGTGGATCCATGTGGTTTAGGAAAAGAACACACATGCAATGACTCTAGTGGATCCATGTGGTTTAGGAAAAGAACAAACATGCAATGTCACTAGTGGATCCATGTAGTTTAGGAAAAGAACACGCATGCAAATGTCAGTAGTGGATCCATGTGGTTATGGAAAAGAACACACATGCAATGACACCAGTGGATCAATGTGGTTTAGGAAAATAACGTACATGCAATGTCACAAGTGGATCAATGTTGTTTAGGAAAAGAACAAACATGCAATGTCACAGTGGATCCATGTGGTTTAGGAAAAGAACACACATGCAATGACTCTAGTGGATCCATGTGGTTTAGGAAAAGAACAAACATGCAATGTCACTAGTGGATCAATGTGGTTTAGGAAAAAGAACACACATGCAAATGACTCCAATGGATCCATGTAGTTTAGGAAAAGAACACACATGCAAATGTCAGCAGTGGATCCATGTGGTTTTGGAAAAGAACACACATGCAATGTCTCTAGTGGATCCTTATGGTTTAGCAAAAGAAAACACATGCAATGACTCCAGTGGATCCATGTGGTTTAGGAAAATAACACACATGCATTGTCACTAGTGGATCCATGTGGTTTAGGAAAAGAACACACATGCAATGTCACTAGTGGATCCATGTGGTTTAGGAAAAAACAAACGTGCAATGGCTCCTGTGGATCCATGTGGTTCAGGAAAAGAACAAACATGCAATGTCACTAGAGGATCAATGTGGTTTAGGAAAACAACACACATGCAATAACTCTAGTGGATCAATGTGGTTCATGAAAAGAACACTGATGCAAAGTTCATTAGTGGACCCATGTTGTTTAGGAAAAGAATACACATGCAATGACTCTAGTGGATCCATGTGGTTTAGGAAAAGAACACACATGCAATGTCACCAGTGGATCCATGTGGCTTAGGAAAAGAACACATGTGGCATCCCGCAAAACCACTACTAGAAAATCGCGTTGTTTTTGTGCATTGCATCGTCATCATCATGCATTGTTTGTCTGGAACTATTTTCGAAACGCCTAGTTTTGTTTTCTTAATAGCCCCCGTCTTTATTTCAAAGTAAAACATCGGTCGGTTCAGATCTTTTATTTATCTAAAAACTATTTACAAAAAGTTTGTCAAATCAAATAAAATTTAAATTATTTTTAGGGGCAATGAACGACCCGACCCAAATCGACCACCCCCAGTTCAAAACGGTCCACCCCGAAATCCTAAAACTAACCAACCTAATCTACCCACCCCACCAGCCCCCTCACCCCCACCAATCTCGGCGCCACCTCACCCTCTTCCTTCCTCTACCCAATCCCAGCCACACCGCCAACCTCCCTCACCCACTCCCTCTCACCACCCCACCCAACACACCCACCACACACGCACACCGACCCGCCACTCCCCACCTCGCCACTGGGACCCACGCACTGGCCCACTCAGACGCCACACGACCCCGCCTGCTGTTCCCGGCCCCACTTCCTAGCCTGACCCACCCCGACCCCACTCCCTTGTCTCTCCTCCCCTCACGCTGCTCCCCCACCGCCTCGCCTCCCCAAAGACGCCCGCCTCCCTGTCGCCATCGCCCCTCTAGCTCCTCTGGCCGGAGTCTGATCGCCTCCTCTCCTGCCCCGCCCCTTTCTCCTCCTCTCCTGCTCACCACGCACCCCGACCCCTCCTCTCTCCGCCTCGCTCTGGCCGCCGCCTTCCCCTGTTTTGCCAAGGCCAAGACCTCGTCTCCCCGTCTTCCTCTCCGCCTCCTCAGATCACCTCCGCCGCCCTTCTTCCTTCCACAAGGCCTTGATGGAGCCCCGGCCGCCGCCTCGCCCCTCTCCGCGACCTCCGTTCCTCATGGCCCTGCCGCAGTTCGTGCCGCCAGCTGGCCGCCCGCTTGGCCCTATCCCGCCGCCTGCTTTCTGCTTGCCGACATACGCCGTAACCGTGTCCGCCGCGCGCCCGCCTCCGTGGGTTAGCTCGCCCTCGCCGCTCTTGCTGGCCGCCTTCTCCGTCATTGCCGACCCAAAGGAAAGCCACACCACTCTGCATCTCCTCCTTGAATCCTTTGTTTTTTTGATCTGGAGCATCCATCAACTACCGAGGCACTACCGAGGAAGGACACCTTTGATCGTGTCCGAAGTCAGGTCGAACCCAGACGAAGTCGAGAACCGGGGAACTATGCAGGACCACGGTGCCGGACGCCAAGACCGAACCCTCGGGATCACCAAGATCTTCATCGCGGAACGACAAGACCTCCTTCCCGCACCGATGCCGACGACGTCGCACGCCAAGTTCTTCACCCCGGACGCCAAGACCGACCTGATACGCGGGCCCGACAAGATCGACACCGAACAGAGCGAGTCCGATGTTCCCCGACACCGAACCAAGTCCTTCCCGGATGCGAGAACGATCCCGTCGAACCCTGAGACCCGAACCCTCGGAGCCAAGATCGACAAACCCTAATGTGATTCCCTTCCCGAGATCTATTTTACAAAATGAAATATAAACTTGTTGCATATTGATTTGTCATACTCGCATGTATATTGCCATGTGGTTTGGGGGCACTATGCCGATTCACCTTATAATTAAATATGGGACCCATATGCGGGCAAATCTAGTCTTATATTGGTCCCATTTAAATTTGTGTAGCGAACCGATGATATAATCTTGCCTTGTTAAGACAACATTTAAATTGCGGGGGTTCTAAATAACTCGAACCTAATAATTAATTGTCAGGACCTCCGGTTCCGCTTAATATGACCTAATTGCATCGCATCTTTGCCATGTCATACATCATGCATGCATCATGCCCGATCTTTTGCTGTTGTATTAAATATTGCATCCGGTGTTTCTTCTAGTGTTTTGCTTCTTCGCGGATAAGCCCGTTGAGTTGATGTGAGCTTACCGATCTTCGTTGAACCTTCGACAATGTTTTCAAAGCAGCATCTCCCCTTTCTACCTATCTTACTTTTATAGTATTTATTCCCTACCGCTGATTTTTTTTGCTATCCGTGTTATGCGATGCTCTAGTTTTCGCATGCGTGATATCCCTTGCAGCCATATATAGCCTTGGACACATCCTATTACCCGTTGTTTGGTAGATAGTTGGAACCGTACCGTAGTCGCTTGCTCAAGTGTTGATGCGGTCGTCAAGTACCACAGTTGTTGGAGTATTGCCGCATGTTCAATGTTGGAGATGATCATGGCTTTAATTATTGTTCACTTTAATTACTGTATAACAACTAAAATTGAAGTAAGTAAGCAGAGGCATCGGTGGGTGATAGATAATGTTGTTTTTCGACCGCCCACTTGTGTCCCGTAGGACCCCGAGTTCTTGACACCTGTTCCGAGATCGAGCGCGCTAACCACAGGTGGGGAGATATGGGCCCCCCATTGATTAGTACCTGATTTCAAAGTATTGTATCGGGGCCATAAACTAGTTTGAGGTTTTATTTACTATCCTGTACTTATGCCATGCTTTTACGCTTTATTTAAATTGTGCGATGGATAGCACCCATCGCTTTTAGGAGCGGAGTGTTTTCGCGGTATCGATCCCGCTTTTGGGATTTTTGTCGTTATAGCCATCGCGCAAACCCCGAGTCCGTCTCGAGACCGCCGACTTTGTTATGGTGTACTTAGTGGGTGGCCCCTGCTTGCTTTTGGGTCTGGAAACGCTATGACTTAGGCCCCGCCGACATACCGATGGGTGTATGTTAATTGATCCGCAAAAGGGTCAAGCGCGTGTGGATACTTTGGTGCACCCGCAGGTTAAATCTTTTCGAGAAGCCGTGTCCGCGTTATGGACGACTTGGAGCACGGTTTGATCATAGACAACTATAACTAAAGTTTATCGTTATAAATTGACTTGTATCCGATATGACTAGTAATCAGCTTCACCACAACGGAATGGCTAAATAAAAGTGCCGACAAGCTGGTTTTGGGTTATCTCATGCTATTTGTATCTGACTAGTAAGTGTTGCAACTACAACGGAATGGTTAACTAAAACGGCCCACTGCTTATTTTATCAGAATGATTATCTACACCTGACTAGTAATTGCTACAACGATCACTGAATAAATAAAACTGTGAACTGTGTGAGTTCCTCGGTCGACTTCCTTGTTGGTCTCGAGGGGGAATACCAGGATGGGATTGTTTGGTGTTAGAATCAGGTTGGTTCCGAATAGGTCTTTCTTACCCCTCTCTGATAGTCGCCAGTTGTATCGAGTCTTTATAGGTTGTTTAGAGCATGTTGCCGCTGCCGCTTCAGTCCATCATACCTATGTAGGCGAGGACCGCCGAATTCTAGCCTCGCCGTGTACTGGCCTCAGTACTGACCGCTCTCTCTTTTTCCTTTGCCCTTTGTCGGCACCCCTTTTGTTAAGCAGGTTTTGAGATCGACGTCGTTAGCAGGGTTACCCTTCCGGCTTGGCCTGGGCAGGGTTATGGACGCCATTGGTTATTCTTCAGGGCTCTTAGCCCCATTTGCATCTTGTCCATAGTCGGATGCTCTATCGTTTTCAAGGTGATTTGGATCTTTGTTCTGTATATCTGTATTCTTGACTCTTTGAGTCGCTGTTGTATATATATCATTACGTGGGTCCCATCGAGGACTGTTGTGTAATGTTATTACTTCGTTTTCCACCCGCACGAAAGTGCCTGGTGGGCACCTTCGAATCGTTTCTATGCGGGTTTGGCGGGTTTCGCTAAAACTTGCATAGAGCCGATTCTGAGGGTGTTACAGAGTGGTATCAGAGCTCAGCAGTTGCGATACCCCACAAGTCCAGCCTGTAGGATAACCTAGCTAACGGCCGAGGTAGAGTGTCAAAACTATTTTTGCAAAATCGGTTGGATAGTTCTGGTTAGGTCTGATTTTACTCCTTACCCCTCTGCTGCTCTCCTCTCACCTCTACGTGTTTTGAATCCGCTCTCTTTTCTCTCTTCGAGTCCAGGACTTCTCGTGGTTGGGTTTTCCGTCGTATCTTCAGGGTTTCGCTTCCTCTTTTGGTAACGGTGTTGCTACATCTGGTCTTCGTGCTATCCGAGGAATCCTTCGTCTGGTGGACTTCTCTTTGTTCCTTCTCGTGCCTTCCGGTGTTTTCCGACGCGACGACATCATCTATACCAGATCCGATGCAGAGTCTGCAACACTCCTTGTTTCCGAACCTCGTTTGTCGAGATCTTCAGTCTGAATTCCGAGAATGGTTGCACGCTTTTCTACTGATTGTGCAGAGTAATAGTTTGGGTGCGTGATGGATTGGCCCCCATGCCGACTACTCTTTCTATTCGCTCTTGTACATTGAAGTGGGATAGGCCGCATCTTTTCTCTCCTTCTATCGAAGTTAGAGGTGGCTTTATTTGTGGATACCTTTACCTTCGCCCTTTTGTTCCCGGAGTGTTCTCTCGACGATCGCGGACAACGACCTCTTGTTAGTGGTGTCGCGAGGATCTACACGATACGAGAAGATTCAGATCGCCGACCTTCCTTCCGGTACCATGAGGCGGATCTCGAGGGCGAGATCCATTGTTAGTGGTGTCGAATTGTGGCATCCCGCAAAACCACTACTAGAAAATCGCGTTGTTTTTGTGCATTGCATCGTCATCATCATGCATTGTTTGTCTGGAACTATTTTCGAAACGCCTAGTTTTGTTTTCTTAATAGCCCCCGTCTTTATTTCAAATTAAAACATCGGTCGGTTCAGATCTTTTATTTATCTAAAAACTATTTACAAAAGTTTGCTGCAAATCAAATAAAATTTAAATTATTTTTAGGGGGCAGTCGAACGGCCGACCCGACCCAGTCGACCACCCCCAGTTCAAAACGGTCCACCCCGAAATCCTAAAACTACGCAACCTAATCTACCCACCCCTCCAGCCACCTCACCCCCACCAATCTCTGGCCGCCACCTCACCCTCTTCCTTCCCTCTACCCAATCCCAGCCCGCCACCTGGCCAACCTCCCTCACCCACTCCCCTCTCACCACCCCACCCAACACACCCAGCCACACACGCACACCGCACCCGCCACTCTCCCCACCCCTGCCACCGGGACCCACGCACCCTGGGCCCCACCCGCACGCCAGCGCGCGCGCCGACCCCGCCTGTTCCCCGGCCCCACTTCCTAGCCTGACCCACCCCGACCCCACTCCCTTGTCTATCTCCTCCCCGCGTCCCTCACGCGTTCCCCCCACCGCCGCCTCGCTCCTCCCCAGCACGCCCGGCCTCCCCGTCGCCACCGCGCCCCTCTAGCTCCTCTGGCCGGAGCCCGCATCGCCGCCACGCCCTCCTCTCCTGGCCCCGCCCCCTTTCTCCTCCCCTTGCGCCGCTCCTCTCCCTGCTCACCACGCACCCCCCCGACCCTGCTCCTCTCTCCGCCGCCTCGCTCCGTCAGGCGCCGCCCGGGCCGCCCTTTCCCCCCAAGCTCGGCCGCGCCGCCGCGGGACCCCGTCTCCCCGTCTTCCTCTCCGCCCTCCCCTGCATCACCTCCGGCCCCGCCCTTCTTCCCTTCCGCGCCCGCGCTCGCCGATGGAGCCCCCGCCTCCGGCCGCTCCCCCGCCCCCTCGCCCCGCCTCTCCGGCGACCCTCCGTTCCTCCTCGTTGATGGCCCTGCCCGCAGGCCCTGGTGCCGCCGCCGACCTCCTCGCGGGCCGCCCTCCGTTTGGCCCCAAGCGCGTCCCCGCCGCCCTCTGCTGCTTCGGGCCCCGCGCCGTCGCCACGTCGTCCGCGCGAGCCGCGTCTGCCTCCGCAGCGGCGCTGCCTAACCTCGCCCCGGGCTGCTCTGCTGGCCGCTCCTTCGGTCGCTGCCGACCGCGCGAGTTTCCGACCACTCCGCTGCATCCTCCCGCGAATCCCTTGTTTGTTTTGATCTGGAGCATCCATCAGCACTACCGAGGAAGGACACCTTTGATCGTGTCCGTGACTGCAAGAACTTCGCGAAGTCAGATCGAACCCCCCCGGCACGAGTCGAGAACCGGGGAACTATGCAGGACCACGGTGCCGGACGCCAAGACCGAACCCTCGGGATCACCAAGATCTTCATCGCGGAACGACAAGACCTCCTTCCCGCATCGATGCCGACGACGTCGCACGCCAAGTTCTTCACCCCGGACGCCAAGACCGACCTGATACGCGGGCCCGACAAGATCGACACCGAACAGAGCGAGTCCGATGTGCCCCGACACCGAACCAAGTCCTTCCCGGATGCGAGAACGATCCCGTCGAACCCTGAGACCCGACCCCGAACCCTCGGAGCCAAGATCGACAAACCCTAATGTGATTCCCTTCCCGAGATCTATTTTACAAAATGAAATATAAACTTGTTGCATATTGATTTGTCATACTCGCATGTATATTGCCATGTGGTTTGGGGGCACTATGCCGATTCACCTTATAATTAAATATGGGACCCATATGCGGGCAAATCTAGTCTTATATTGGTCCCATTTAAATTTGTGTAGCGAACCGATGATATAATCTTGCCTTGTTAAGACAACATTTAAATTGCGGGGGTTCTAAATAACTCGAACCTAATAATTAATTGTCGGGACCTCCGGTTCCGCTTAATATGACCTAATTGCATCGCATCTTTGCCATGTCATACACCATGCATGCATCATGCCCGATCTTTTGCCGTTGTATTAAATATTGCATCCGGTGTTTCTTCTAGTGTTTTGCTTCTTCGCGGATAAGCCCGTTGAGTTGATGTGAGCTTCGCCCCGATCTTCGGTTGAACCTTCGACAATGTTTTCAGGCGAGCATCTCCCCCTTTCTACCTATCTTACTTTTATAGTATTTATTCCCGCCTGTTGATTTTTTTGCTATCTGTGTTGCGATGCTCTAGTTTTCGTACCCGTGATATCCCTTGCAGCCATATATAGCCTTGGACACATCCTATTACCTGTTGTTTGGTAGATAGTTGGAACCGCGCGCCGTAGTCGCTTGCTCAAGTGTTGATGCGTGTCGTCAAGTACCACAGTTGTTGGAGTATTGCCGCATGTTCAATGTTGGAGATGATCATGGCTTTAATTATTGTTCACTTTAATTACTGTATAACAACTAAAATTGAAGTAAGTAAGCAGAGGCATCGGTGGGTGATAGATAATGTTGTTTTCCGACCGCCCACTTGTGTCCCGTAGGACCCCGAGTTCTTGACACCTGTTCCGAGATCGAGCGCGCTAACCACAGGTGGGGAGATATGGGCCCCCCATTGATTAGTACCTGATTTCAAAGTATTGTACTGGGGGCCATAAACTAGTTTGAGGTTTTATTTACTATCCTGTACTTATGCCATGCTTTACTGCTTTATTTAAATTGTGCGATGGATAGCACATCGCATCGCTTAGGAGCGAGAGTGTTTTCGCGGTATCGACAGTCCCAGTTTTGGGATTTGCTGTCGTTTACAGCCACTGGCGCAAACCCTGAGTCCGTCTCGGAGACCGGCCGACTTCGTTGCGGGTGTACTTAGTGGGGTGGCCCCCCGTGCTTGCTTTGGGTCTGGAAACGTCGTGACTTAGGCCCCGCCGACATACCGATGGGTGTATGTTAATTGATCTGGCAAAAAGGGTCGAAGTGCGTGTGGATACTTTGGTGCACCCCTGCAGGGTTAAATCTTTTCGAGAAGCCGTGTCCGCGGTTATGGACGACTTGGAGCACAGTGCTTGATCATAGACAACTATAACTAAAGTTTACTGTTATAAATTGACTTGTATCCGATATGACTAGTAATCAGCTTCACCACAACGGAATGGCTAAATAAAAGTGCCGACAACTGCTGGGTTTTGGGTTATCTCATGCTATTTGTATCTGACTAGTAAGTGTTGCAACTACAACGGAATGGTTAACTAAAACGGCCCACTGCTTATTTTATCAGAATGATTATCTACACCTGACTAGTAATTGCTGCAACGATCACTGAATAAATAAAACTGTGAACTGTGTGAGTTCCTCGGTCGACTTCCTTGTTGGTCTCGAGGGGGAATACCAGGATGGGATTGTTTGGTGTTAGAATCAGGTTGGTTCCGAATAGGTCTTTCTTACCTCTCTCTGATAGTCGCCAGTTGTATCGAGTCTTTATAGGTTGTTTAGAGCATGTTGCCGCTGCCGCTTCAGTCCACCATACCTATGTAGGCGAGGACCGCCGAATTCTAGCCTCGCCGTGTACTGGCCTCAGTACTGACCGCTCTCTCTTTTTCCTTTGCCCTTTGTCGGCACCCCTTTTGTTAAGCAGGTTTTGAGATCGACGTCGTTAGCAGGGTTACCCTTCCGGCTTGGCCTGGGCAGGGTTATGGACGCCATTGGTTATTCTTCAGGGCTCTTAGCCCCATTTGCATCTTGTCCGTAGTCGGATGCTCTATCGTTTTCAAGGTGATTTGGATCTTTGTTCTGTATATCTGTATTCTTGACTCTTTGAGTCGCTGTTGTATATATATCTGTTCTGTGGGTCCCATCGAGGACTGTTGTGTAATGTTATTACTTCGTTTTCCACCCGCACGAAAGTGCCTGGTGGGCACCTTCGAATCGTTTCTATGCGGGTTTGGCGGGTTTCGCTAAAACTTGCATAGAGCCGATTCTGAGGGTGTTACAACACACATGCAATGTGTCTAGTGGATCCATGTGGTTTAGGAAAAGAACACACATGCAAATGTCACTAGTGGATCCATGTGGTTTAGGAAAAGAACACAAATGCAATGTCACCAGTGGATCCATGTGGTTTAGGAAAAGAACACACATGTAGTGACTCCCGTGGACAACGTGGTTCAGGAAAAGAACATATATGCAAATGTCACTAGTGGATCCATATGGATTAGGAAAAACACACATGCTATGTCTCTAGTGGATCCATGTGGTTCGGGAAAAGAACACACATGCAATGTCAATAGAGGATAAATGTGGTTTAGAAAAACAAAGCACATGAAATGATTCCAGTGGATCAATTTGGTTAACAAAAAGAACACAAATGCAAAGTTCACTTGTGGATCCATGTGGTTTAGGAAAAGAACACACATGCAATGACTCTAGTGGATCCATGTGGTTTAGGAAAAGAACACACATGCAATATCACTAGTGGATCAATGTGGTTTAGGAAGAGAACACACATGCAAATGACTCCAATGTATCCATGTAGTTTAGGAAAAGAACACACATGCAAATGTCAGCAGTGGATCCATGTGGTTTTGGAAAAGAACACACATGCAATGTTTCTAGTGGATCCTTCAGGTTTAGGAAAAGAACACACATGCAATGTCACTAGTGGATCCATGTGGTTTAGGAAAAGAACACACATGAAATGACTCTAGGGGATCCATGTGATTTAGGAAAAGAGCACACATGCAATGTCACTAGTGGATCAATGTGGTTTAGGAAAAGAACACACATGCAATGTCACCAGTGGATCAATGTGGTTTAAGAAAAGAACACACATGCAATGTCACAAGTGGATCCATGTGGTTCAGTAAAAGGAGACACATGCAATATCACTAGTGGATCAATGTGGTTTAGGGAAAGTACACACATGTAATGACTCTAGTGGATCCACGTGGTTTAGGAAAAGAACACACATGCAAATGTCACGAGTGGATCAGTGTGCTTTAGGAAAAGAACACCACATGCAATGTCACGAGTGGATCAATGTGGTTTAGGAAAATAACAAACATGCAATGTCATACTGGATCCATGTTCAGGAAAAGAACACACATGCAATGTCACTAGTGGATCCATGTGGTTTAGGAAAAGAACACACATGCAGTGACTCTAGTGGATCCATGTGGTTTAGGAAAAGAACACACATTCAAATGTCACTAGTGGATCAATGTGGCACAGGAAAAGAACGCACATGCAATGACTCTAGTGGATCAATGTGGTTTAGGAAAAGAAGACACATGCAAATGTCACTAGTGGACCCATGTGGTTTAGGAAAAGAATACACATGCAATGACTCTAGTGGATCCATGTGGTTTAGGAAAAGAACACACATGCAATGTCTCCAGTGGATCCATGTGGCTTAGGAAAAGAACACACATGCAATGTGTCTAGTGGATCCATGTGGTTTAGGAAAAGAACACACATGCAAATGTCACCAGTGGATCCATGTGGTTTAGGAAAAGAACACAAATGCAATGTCACCAGTGGATCCATGTGGTTTAGGAAAAGAACACACATGTAGTGACTCCCGTGGACAACGTGGTTCAGGAAAAGAACATATATGCAAATGTCACTAGTGGATCCATGTGGATTAGGAAAAACACACATGCTATATCTCTAGTGGATCCATGTGGTTCGGGAAAAGAACACACATGCAATGTCAATAGAGGATAAATGTGGTTTAGAAAAACAAAGCACATGAAATGATTCCAGTGGATCAATTTGGTTAACAAAAAGAACACACATGCAAAGTTCACTTGTGGATCCATGTGGTTTTGGAAAAGAACACACATGCAATGACTCTAGTGGCTCCATGTGGTTTAGGAAAAGAACACACATGCAATATCACTAGTGGATCAATGTGGTTTAGGAAGAGAACACACATGCAAATGACTCCAATGTATCCATGTAGTTTAGGAAGAGAACACACATGCAAATGTCAGCAGTGGATCCATGTGGTTTTGGAAAAGAACACACATGCAATGTTTCTAGTGGATCCTTCAGGTTTAGGAAAAGAACACACATGCAATGTCACTAGTGGATCCATGTGGTTTAGGAAAAGAACACACATGAAATGACTCTAGGGGATCCATGTGATTTAGGAAAAGAGCACACATGCAATGTCACTAGTGGATCAATGTGGTTTAGGAAAAGAACACACATGCAATGTCACCAGTGGATCAATGTGGTTTAAGAAAAGAACACACATGCAATGTCACAAGTGGATCCATGTGGTTCAGTAAAAGGAGACACATGCAATATCACTAGTGGATCAATGTGGTTTAGGGAAAGTACACACATGTAATGACTCTAGTGGATCCACGTGGTTTAGGAAAAGAACACACATGCAAATGTCACGAGTGGATCAGTGTGCTTTAGGAAAAGAACACCACATGCAATGTCACGAGTGGATCAATGTGGTTTAGGAAAATAACAAACATGCAATGTCATAGTGGATCCATGTTCAGGAAAAGAACACACATGCAATGTCACTAGTGGATCCATGTGGTTTAGGAAAAGAACACACATGCAGTGACTCTAGTGGATCCATGTGGTTTAGGAAAAGAACACACATTCAAATGTCACTAGTGGATCAATGTGGCACAGGAAAAGAACGCACATGCAATGACTCTAGTGGATCAATGTGGTTTAGGAAAAGAAGACACATGCAAATGTCACTAGTGGACCCATGTGGTTTAGGAAAAGAATACACATGCAATGACTCTAGTGGATCCATGTGGTTTAGGAAAAGAACACACATGCAATGTCTCCAGTGGATCCATGTGGCTTAGGAAAAGAACACACATGCAATGTGTCTAGTGGATCCATGTGGTTTAGGAAAAGAACACACATGCAAATGTCACCAGTGGATCCATGTGGTTTAGGAAAAGAACACAAATGCAATGTCACCAGTGGATCCATGTGGTTTAGGAAAAGAACACACATGTAGTGACTCCCGTGGACAACGTGGTTCAGGAAAAGAACATATATGCAAATGTCACTAGTGGATCCATGTGGATTAGGAAAAACACACATGCTATATCTCTAGTGGATCCATGTGGTTCGGGAAAAGAACACACATGCAATGTCAATAGAGGATAAATGTGCTTTAGAAAAACAAAGCACATGAAATGATTCCAGTGGATCAATTTGGTTCACAAAAAGAACACACATGCAAAGTTCACTTGTGGATCCATGTGGTTTTGGAAAAGAACACACATGCAATGACTCTAGTGGCTCCATGTGGTTTAGGAAAAGAACACACATGCAATATCACTAGTGGATCAATGTGGTTTAGGAAGAGAACACACATGCAAATGACTCCAATGTATCCATGTAGTTTAGGAAGAGAACACACATGCAAATGTCAGCAGTGGATCCATGTGGTTTTGGAAAAGAACACACATGCAATGTTTCTAGTGGATCCTTCAGGTTTAGGAAAAGAACACACATGCAATGTCACTAGTGGATCCATGTGGTTTAGGAAAAGAACACACATGAAATGACTCTGGGGGATCCATGTGATTTAGGAAAAGAGCACACATGCAATGTCACTAGTGGATCAATGTGGTTTAGGAAAAGAACACACATGCAATGTCACCAGTGGATCAATGTGGTTTAAGAAAAGAACACACATGCAATGTCACAAGTGGATCCATGTGGTTCAATAAAAGGAGACACATGCAATGTCACTAGTGGATCAATGTGGTTTAGGAAAATTACACACATGTAATGACTCTAGTGGATCCACGTGGTTTAGGAAAAGAACACACATGCAAATGTCACGAGTGGATCAGTGTGCTTTAGGAAAAGAACACCACATGCACTGTCACGAGTGGATCAATGTGGTTTAGGAAAATAACAAACATGCAATGTCATAGTGGATCCATGTTGTTCAGGAAAAGAACACACATGCAATGTCACTAGTGGATCGATGTGGTTTAGGAAAAGAACACACATGCAATGACTCTAGTGGATCCACGTGGTTTAGGAAAAGAACACACATTCAGATGTCACTAGTGGATCAATGTGGCACAGGAAAAGAACACACATGCAATGACTCTAATGGATCAATGTGGTTTAGGAAAAGAAGACACATGCAAATGTCACTAGTGGATAAATGTGGTTTAGGAAAAGAACGAACATGCAATGTCACTAGTGAATTAATGTGGTTTAGGAAAAGAACATACATGCAATGTCACCAGTGGATCCATTTGGTTTAGGAAAAGAACACACATGCCAATGTTACCAGTATATTAATGTAGTTTAGGAAAAGAACACACATGCAATGTCTCTAGTGGATTCATGTGGTTTAGGAAAAGAACACACATGCAATGACTCCAGTGGTCCATGTTGTTTAGGAAAAGAACACACTTGCAATATCACCAGTGGATCCATGTGGTTTAGGAAACGAACACACATGTAATGACTCTAGTGGATCCACATGGTTTAGGAAAAGAACACACATGAAAATGTCACGAGTGGATCAATGTGGTTTAGGAAAAGAAGACACATGCAAATGTCACCAGTGGATCCATGTGGTTTAGGAAAATAACAAACATGCAATGTCATAGTGGATCCATGTGGTTTAGGAAAATAACACACATACAATGTCTCTAGAGGACAAATGTGGTTTAGGAAAAAAACACAAGCAATGACTCCAGTGGACCAATGTGGTTCACGAAAAGAACACACATGCAAAGTTCACTAGTGGATCCATGTGGTTTAGGAAAAAAACACACATGCAATGACTCAAGTGAATCCATGTGGTTTTGGAAAAGAACACACATGCAATGTCACTAGTGGATCAATGTGGTTTAGGAAAAGAACACACATGCAATGTCTCTAGTGGATCCTTGTGGTTTAGGAAAAGAACACACATGCAATGTCTCTAGTGGATCCATCTGGTTCAAGAGAAGAACACACATGCAATGTCACCAGTGGATCAATGTGGTTCAGGAAAAGAGAACACATGCAATGGCACCAGAGAATGAATGTGGTTTCAGAAAAGAACATACATGCAATGTCTCTATTGGATCCATGTGGTTTAGGAAAAGAACACACATCCAAATGTCTCCAATAGATCCATGTGGTATAGGAAAAGAACACACATGCAATGACTCTAGTGGATCAATGTGGTTTAGGAAAAGAACACACATGCAAATGTCACTAGTGCATCAATGTGGTTTAGGAAAAGAACAAACATGCAATGTCACCAGTGGATTAATGTGCTTTAGGAAAATAACACACATGCAACGTCACAGGTGGATCCATTTGGTTTAGGAAAAGAACACACATGCAAATGTTACCAGTAGATTAATGTAGTTTAGGAAAATAACACACATGCAATGTCTCTAGTGGATCCATGTGGTTTAGGAAAAGAACACACATGCAATGACTCTAGTGGTGCATGTGGTTTAGGAAAAGAACACACTTGCAATGTCACCAGTGGATCCATGTGGTTTAGGAAAAGAACACACATGTAATGACTCTAGTGGATACATGTGGTTTAGGAAAAGAACACACATGCAAATGTCATCAGTGGATCAATGTGGTTTAGGAAAATATCACACATGCAAATGTCACTAGTGGATCCATGTGGTTTTGGCAAATAACAGACATGCAATGTCACAGTGGATCCATGTGGTTCAGGAAAATAACACACATGCAATGTAAGTAGAGGATCAATGTGGTTTAGGAAAACAACACACAAGCAATGACTCTAGTGGATCAATGTGGTTCACGAAAAGAACACATATGCAATGTTCACTAGTGGATCCATGTGGTTTAGGAAAAGAACACACATGCAATGACTCAAGTGGATCCATGTGGTTTTGGAAAAGAACACACATGAAATGTCACTAGTGGATCAATGTTGTGTAGGAAAAGAACACACATGCAATGTCTCCAGTGGATCCTTGTGGTTTATGAAAAGGACACACACGCAATGTCTCTAGTGGATCCATGTGGATTTAGAAAAACACACATGCTATGGCTCTAGTGGATCCATGTGGTTCAGGAAAAGAACACACATTCAATGTCGCTAGAGGAAAAATGTGGTTTAGAAAAACAAAACACATAAAATGATTCCACTGGATCAATTTGGTTCACAAAAAGAACACACATGCAAAGTTCACTAGTGGATCCATGTGGTTTAGGAAAAGAACACACATGCAATGACACTAGTGGATCCATGTGGTTTAGGAAAAGAACACACATGCAATGTCACTAGTGGATCAATGTGGTTTAGGAAAAGAACACACATGCAAATGACTCCAATGGATCCGTGTAGTTTAGGAAAAGAACACAGATGCAAATGTCAGCAGTGGGTCCATGTGGTTTTGGAAAAGAACACACATGCAATGTCACTAGTGGATCCTTGTGGTTTAGCAAAAGAACACTCATGCAATGACTCCAGCGGATCCATGTGGTTGAGGAAAATAACACACATGCAATGTCACTAGTGGATCCATGTGGTTTAGGAAAAGAACACACATGAAATGACTCTAGGGGATCCATGTGATTTAGGAAAAGAACACACATGCAATGTCACTATGGATCAATGTGGTTTAGGGAAAGAACACACATGCAATGTCACAAGTGGATCAATGTGGTTTAAGAAAAGAACACACATGCAATGTCATATGTGGATCCATGTGGTTCAGTAAAAGGACACACATGCAATGTCACTAGTGGATCAATGTGGTTTAGGAAAAGAACACACATTTAATGACTCTAGTGGATCCACGTGGTTTAGGAAAAGAACACACATGCAAATGTCACGAGTGGATCAGTGTGGTTTAGGAAAAGAACACACATGCAATGTCACCAGTGGATCAATGTGGTTTAGGAAAATAACAAACATGCAATGTCATAGTGGATCCATGTGGTTCAGGAAAAGAACACACATGTAATGTCACTAGTGGATCCATGTGGTTTAGGAAAAGAACACACATGCAATGACTCTAGTGGATCCATGTGGTTTAGGAAAAGAGAATACATGCAATGGCACCAGAGAATGAATGTGGTTTCAGAAAAGAACATACACGCAATGTCTCTATTGGATCCATGTGGTTTCGGAAAAGAACACACATGCAAATGTCACTAGTGGATCAATGTGGTTTAGGAAAAGAACAAACATGCAATGGCACCGGTGAATTAATGTGGTTTAGGAAAAGAACATACATGCAATGTCACCAGTGGATCCATTTGGTTTAGGAAAATAACACACATGCAAATGTTACTAGTAGATTAATGTATTTTAGAAAAAGAACACACATGCAATGTCTCTAGGGGATCCATGTGGTTTAGGAAAAGCACAGACATGCAATGTCTCTAGTGGATCCATGTGGTTTAGGAAAAGAACACACATGAAATGACTCTAGGGGATCCATGTGATTTAGGAAAAGAGAACACATGCAATGTCACTAGTGGATCAATGTGGTTCAGGAAAAGAACACACATGCAATGTCACCAGTGGATCAATGTGGTTTAAGAAAAGAACACACATGCAATGTCACAAGTGGATCCATGTGGTTCAGTAAAAGGAGACACATGCAATGTTACTAGTGGATCAATGTGGTTTAGGAAAAGTACACACATGTAATGACTCTAGTGGATCCACGTGGTTTAGGAAAAGAACACACATGCAAATGTCACGAGTGGATCAGTGTGGTTTAGGAAAAGAACACCACATGCAATGTCTCGAGTGGATCAATGTGGTTTAGGAAAATAACAAACATGCAATGTCATAGTGGATCCATGTTGTTCAGGAAAAGAACACACATGAAATGTCACTAGTGGATCCATGTGGTTTAGGAAAAGAACACACATGCAATGACTCTAGTGGATCCATGTGGTTTAGGAAAAGAACACACATTCAAATGTCACCAGTGGATCAATGTGGCAAAGGAAAAGAACACACATGAAATGACTCTAGTGGATCAATGTGGTTTAGGAAAAGAAGACACATGCAAATGTCACTAGTGGATAAATGTGGTTTAGGAAAAGAACGAACATGCAATGTCACTAGTGAATTAATGTGGTTTAGGAATAGAACATACATGCAATGTCACCAGTGGATCCATTTGGTTTAGGAAAAGAACACACATGCAAATGTTACTAGTAGATTAATGTAATTTAGGACAAGAACACACATGCAATGTCTCTAGTGGATCCATGTGGTTTAGGAAAAAAAAACACATGCAATGACTCCACTGGTCCATGTGGTTTAGGAAAAGAACACACTTGCAATATCACTAGTGGATCCATGCGGTTTAGGAAACGAACACACATGTAATGACTCTAGTGGATCCACATGGTTTAGGAAAATAACACACATGCAAATGTCACGAGTGGATCAATGTGGTTTAGGAAAGGAACACACATGCAAATGTCACTAGTGGATCCATGTGGTTTAGGAAAATAAAAAACATGCAATGTCATAGTGGATCCATCTGGTTTAGGAAAATAACACACATGCAATGTCTCTTGAGGACAAATGTGGTTTAGGAAAGAAACACAAGCAATGACTCTAGTGGATCAATGTGGTTCACGAAAAGAACACACGTGCAAAGTTCACTAGTGGATCCATGTGGTTTAGGAAAAGAACACACATGCAATGTATCAAGTGGATCCATGTGGTTTTGGAAAAGAACACACATGCAATATCACTAGTGGATCAATGTGGTCTAGGAAAAGAACACACATGCAATGTCTGTAGTGGATCCTTGTGGTTTAGGAAAAGAACACACATGCAATGTCTCTAGTGGATCCATGTGGTTCAGGAGAAGAACACACATGCAATGTCACCAGTGGATCAATGTGGTTCAGGAAAAGAGAACACATGCAATGGCACCAGAGAATGAATGTGGTTTCAGAAAAGAACATACATGCAATGTCTCTATTGGATCCATGTGGTTTAGGAAAAGAACACACATCCAAATGTCTCTAATAGATCCATGTGGTATAGGAAAAGAACACACATGCAATGACTCTAGTGGATCAATGTGGTTTAGGAAAAGAACACACATGCAAATGTCACTAGTGGATCAATGTGGTTTAGGAAAAGAACACACATGCAATGTCACCAGTGGATCAATGTGGTTTAGGAAAATAACAAACATGCAATGTCATAGTGGATCCTTGTGTTTCAGGAAAAGAACACACATGTAATGTCACTAGTGGATCCATGTGGTTTAGGAAAAGAACACACATGCAATGACTCTAATGGATCCATGTGGTTTAGGAAAAGAGAATACATGCAATGGCACCAGAGAATGAATGTGGTTTCAGAAAAGAACATACACGCAATGTCTCTATTGGATCCATGTGGTTTCGGAAAAGAACACACATGCAAATGTCACTAGTGGATCAACGTGGTTTAGGAAAAGAACAAACATGCAATGGCACCGGTGAATTAATGTGGTTTAGGAAAAGAACATACATGCAATGTCACCAGTGGATCCATTTGGTTTAGGAAAAGAACACACATGCAAATGTTACTAGTAGATTAATGTAGTTTAGAAAAAGAACACACATCCAATGTCTCTAGGGGATCCATGTGGTTTAGGAAAAGCACAGACATGCAATGTCTCTACTGGATCCATGTGGTTTAGGAAAAGAACACACATGCAATGTCACAAGTGGATCCATGTGGTTCAGTAAAAGGAGACACATGCAATGTTACTAGTGGATCAATGTGGTTTAGGAAAAGTACACACATGTAATGACTCTAGTGGATCCACGTGGATTAGGAAAAGAACACACATGCAAATGTCACGAGTGGATCAGTGTGGTTTAGGAAAAGAACACCACATGCAATGTCTCGAGTGTTTAAATGTGGTTTAGGAAAATAACAAACATGCAATGTCATAGTGGATCCATGTTGTTCAGGAAAAGAACACACATGAAATGTCACTAGTGGATCCATGTGGTTTAGGAAAAGAACACACATGCAATGACTCTAGAGGATCCATGTGGTTTAGGAAAAGAACACACATTCAAATCTCACCAGTGGATCAATGTGGCAAAGGAAAAGAACACACATGCAATGACTCTAGTGGATCAATGTGGTTTAGGAAAAGAAGACACATGCAAATGTCACTAGTGGATAAATGTGGTTTAGGAAAAGAACGAACATGCAATGTCACTAGTGAATTAATGTGGTTTAGGAAAAGAACATACATGCAATGTCACCAGTGGATCCATTTGGTTTAGGAAAAGAACACACATGCAAATGTTACTAGTAGATTAATGTAGTTTAGGAAAAGAACACACATGCAATGTCTCTAGTGGATCCATGTGGTTTAGGAAAAAAACACACATGCAATGACTCCACTGGTCCATGTGGTTTAGGAAAAGAACACACTTGCAATATCACTAGTGGATCCATGTGGTTTAGGAAACGAACACACATGTAATGACTCTAGTGGATCCACATGGTTTAGGAAAAGAACACACATGCAAATGTCACGAGTGGATCAATGTGGTTTAGGAAAGGAACACACATGCAAATGTCACTAGTGGATCCATGTGGTTAAGGAAAATAAAAAACATGCAATGTCATAGTGGATCCATGTGGTTTAGGAAAATAACACACATGCAATGTCTCTTGAGGACAAATGTGGTTTAGGAAAGAAACACAAG
Organism: Avena insularis; assembly: GCA_023614405.1. NCBI lineage: Eukaryota > Viridiplantae > Streptophyta > Magnoliopsida > Poales > Poaceae > Avena > Avena insularis. The sequence continues at coordinate 245,640,388 of CM042688.1, forward strand.
CAATGACTCTAGTGCATCAATGTGGTTCACGAAAAGAACACACGTGCAAAGTTCACTAGTGGATCCATGTGGTTTAGGAAAAGAACACACATGCAATGTCTCAAGTGGATCCATGTGGTTTTGGAAAAGAACACACATGCAATATCACTAGTGGATCAATGTGGTCTAGGAAAAGAACACACATGTAATGTCTGTAGTGGATCCTTGTGGTTTAGGAAAAGAACACACATGCAATGTCTCTAGTGGATCCATGTGGTTCAGGAGAAGAACACACATGCAATGTCACCAGTGGATCAATGTGGTTCAGGAAAAGAGAACACATGCAATGGCACCAGAGAATGAATGTGGTTTCAGAAAAGAACATACACGCAATGTCTCTATTGGATCCATGTGGTTTAGGAAAAGAACACACATCCAAATGTCTCTAATAGATCCATGTGGTCTAGGAAAAGAACACACATGCAATGACTCTAGTGGATCAATGTGGTTTAGGAAAAGAACACACATGCAAATGTCACTAGTGGATCAATGTGGTTTAGGAAAAGAACACACATACAATGTCACCAGTAGATCCATGTGGTTTAGGAAAAGAACACACATATAATGTCACTAGGGGATCCAGTTGGTTTACGAAAAGAACACACATGCAATGACTCTAGTGGATCAATGTGGTTTAGGAAAAGAACAACATCCAAATGTCACTAGTGGATCAATGTGTTTTACGAAAAGAACAAACATGCAATGTCACTAGTGGATTAATGTGCTCTAGGAAAATAACACACATGCAATGTCACCAGTGGATCCATTTGGTCTAGGAAAAGAGCACACATGCAAATGTTACCAGTAGATTAATGTATTTTAGGAAAATAACACACATGCAATGTCTCTAGTGGATCCATGTGGTTTAGGAAAAGAACACACATGCAATGACTCTAGTGGTTCATGTGGTTTAGGAAAAGAACACACTTGCAATGTCACAAGTGGATCCATGTGGTTTAGGAAAAGAACACACATGTAATGACTCTAGTGGATACATGTGGTTTAGGAAAATAACACACATGCAAATGTCATCGGTGGATCAATGTGGTTTTGGAAAATATCACACATGCAAATGTCACTAGTGGATCCATGTGGTTTTGGCAAATAACAAACATGCAATGTCACAGTGGATCCATGTGGTTCAGGAAAATAACACACATGCAATGTAACTAGAGGATCAATGTGGTTTAGGAAAACAACACACAAGCAATGACTATAGTGGATCAATGTGGTTCACGAAAAGAACACAGATGCAAAGTTCACTAGTGGATCCATGGGGTTTAGGAAAAGAACACACATGCAATGACTCAAGTGGATCCATGTGGTTTTGGAAAAGAACACACATGCAATGTCACTAGTGGATCAATGTGGTGTAGGAAAAGAACACACATGCAATGTCTCTAGTGGATCCTTGTGGTTTAGGAAAAGAACACACACGCAATGTCTCTAGTGGATCCATGTGGATTTAGAAAAACACACATGCTATGGCTCTTGTGGATCCATGTGGTTCAGGAAAAGAACACACATTCAATGTCGCTAGAGGAAAAATGTGGTTTAGAAAAACAAAGCACATAAAATGATTCCACTGGATCAATTTGGTTCACAAAAAGAACACACATGCAAAGTTCACTAGTGGATCCATGTGGTTTAGGAAAAGAACACACATGCAATGACTCTAGTGGATCCATGTGGTTTAGGAAAAGAACACACATGCAATGTCACTAGTGGATCAATGTGGTTTAGGAAAAGAACACACATGCAAATGACTCCAATGGATCCATGTAGTTTAGGAAAAGAACACAGATGCAAATGTCAGCAGTGGATCCATGTGGTTTTGGAAAATAACACACATGCAATGTCTCTAGTGGATCCTTGTGGTTTAGCAAAAGAACACACATGCAATGACTCCAGTGGATCCATGTGGTTTAGGAAAATAACACACATGCAATGTCACTAGTGGATCCATGTGGTTTAGGAAAAGAACACACATGAAATGACTCTAGGGGATCCATGTGATTTAGGAAAAGAACACACATGTAATATCACTATGGATCAATGTGGTTTAGGAAAAGAACACACATGCAATGTCACCAGTGGATCAATGTGGTTTAAGAAAAGAACACACATGCAATGTCATATGTGGATCCATGTGGTACAGTAAAAGGACACACATGCAATGTCACTAGTGGATCAATGTGGTTTAGGAAAAGAACACACATGTAATGACTCTAGTGGATCCACGTGGTTTAGGAAAAGAACACACATGCAAATGTCATGAGTGGATCAATGTGGTTTAGGAAAAGAACACACATTCAATGTCACCAGTGGATCAATGTGGTTTAGGAAAATAACAGACATGCAATGTCACAGTGGATCCATGTGGTTCAGGAAAAGAACACACATGTAATGTCACTAGTGGATCCATGTGGTTTAGGAAAAGAACATACATGCAATGACTCTAGTGGATCCATGTGGTTTAGGAAAAGAACACACATTCAAATCTCTCCAGTGGACCAATGTGGTATAAGAAACGAACACATATGCAATGACTCTAGTGGATCAACGTGGTTTCGGAAAAGAACACACATGCAAATGTCACTAGTGGATCAATGTGGTTTAGGAAAAGAACAAACATGCAATGTCACCGGTGAATTAATGTGGTTTAGGAAAAGAACATACATGCAATGTCACCAGTGGATCCATTTGGTTTAGGAAAAGAACACACATGCAAATGTTACTAGTAGATTAATGTAGTTTAGGAAAAGAACACACATGCAATGTCTCTAGGGGAACCATGTGGTTTAGGAAAAGAACACACATGCAATGTCTCTAGTGGATCCATGTGGTTTAGGAAAAGAACACTCATGCAATGACTCCAGTGGTCCATGTGGTTTAGGAAAATAACACACCATGTGGTTTACGTAAAGAACACATATGTAATGACTCTAGTGGATCCATGTGGTTTAGGAAAATAACACACATGCAAATGTCACCAGTGGATCAATGTGGTTTAGGAAAAAAACACATGCAAATGTCACTAGTGGATCCATGTGGTTTAGGAAAATAACAAACATGCAATGTCATAGTGGATCCATGTGGTTCAGAAAAATAACACACATGCAATGTCACTAGAGGATCAATGTGGTTTAGGAAAAAACACACAAGCAATGACTCTAGTGGCTCAATGTGGTTCACGAAAACAACACACATGGAAAGTTCACTGGTGGATCCATGTGGTTTAGGAAAAGAACACACATGCAATCACTCTAGTGGATCCATGTGGTTTACGAAAAGAACACACATGCAATGTCACTAGTGGATCAATGTGGTTTAGGAAAAGAACACACATGCAATGTCTCTGGTGGATGCTTGTGGTTTACGAAAAGAACACACATGCAATGTCTCTGGTGCATCCATGTGGTTCAGGAGAAGAACACACATGCAATGTCACCAGTGGATCAATGTGGTTCAAGAAAATAGAACACATGCAATGTCACCAGAGAATGAATGTGGTTTTGGAAAAGAACAAACATGCAATGTCTCTATTGGATCCATGTGGTTTAGGAAAAGAACACACATCCAGATGTCTCCAATAGATCCATATGGTATAGGAAAAACACACATGCAATGACTCTAGTGGATCAATGTGGTTTAGGAAAAGAACACACATGCAAATGTCACTAGTGGATCAATGTGGTTTAGGACAAGAACACACATGCAAATGTCACTAGTGGATCAATGTGGTTTAGGAAAAGAACAAACATGCAATGTCACCAGTGGATCAATGTGGTTTAGGAAAAGAACACACATGCAATGTCACCAAGGGATCCATTTGGTTTACGAAAAGAACACACATGCAAATGTTACCAGTAGATTAATGTAGTTTAGGAAAAGAACACACATGCAACATCTCTAGTGGATCAATGTGGTTTAGGAAAAGAACACACATGCAAATGACTCCAATGGATCCATGTAGTTTAGGAAAAGAACACAGATGCAAATGTCAGCAGTGGATCCATGAGGTTTTGGAAAATAACATACATGCAATGTCTCTAGTGGATCCTTGTGGTTTAGCAAAAGAACACACATGCAATGACTCTAGTGGATCCATGTGGTTTAGGAAAATAACACACATGCAATGTCACTAGTTGATCCATGTGGTTTAGGAAAAGAACACACATGAAATGACTCTAGGGGATCCATGTGATTTAGGAAAAGAACACACATGCAATATCACTATGGATCAATGTGGTTTAGGAAAAGAACACACATGCAATGTCACCAGTGGATCAATGTGGTTTAAGAAAAGAACACACATGCAATGTCATATGTGGATCCATGTGGTACAGTAAAAGGACACACATGCAATGTCACTAGTGGATCAATGTGGTTTAGGAAAAGAACACACATGTAATGACTCTAGTGGATCCACGTGGTTTAGGAAAAGAACACACATGCAAATGTCACGAGTGGATCAATGTGGTTTAGGAAAAGAACACACATTCAGTGTCACCAGTGGATCAATGTGGTTTAGGAAAATAACAGACATGCAATGTCACAGTGGATTCATGTGGTTCAGGAAAAGAACACACATGTAATGTCACTAGTGGATCCATGTGGTTTAGGAAAAGAACATACATGCAATGACTCTAGTGGATCCATGTGGTTTAGGAAAAGAACACACATTCAAATGTCACCAGTGGACCAATGTGCTATAGGAAACGAACACATATGCAATGACTCTAGTGGATCAACGTGGTTTCGGAAAAGAACACACATGCAAATGTCACTAGTGGATCAATGTGGTTTAGGAAAAGAACAAACATGCAATGTCACCGGTGAATTAATGTGGTTTAGGAAAAGAACATACATGCAATGTCACCAGTGGATCCATTTGGTTTAGGAAAAGAACACACATGCAAATGTTACTAGTAGATTAATGTAGTTTAGGAAAAGAACACACATGCAATGTTTCTAGGGGATCCATGTGGTTTAGGATAAGAACACACATGCAATGTCACTAGTTGATCCATGTGGTTTAGGAAAAGAACACACATGAAATGACTCTAGGGGATCCATGTGATTTAGGAAAAGAACACACATGCAATATCACTATGGATCAATGTGGTTTAGGAAAAGAACACACATGCAATGTCACCAGTGGATCAATGTGGTTTAAGAAAAGAACACACATGCAATGTCATATGTGGATCCATGTGGTACAGTAAAAGGACACACATGCAATGTCACTAGTGGATCAATGTGGTTTAGGAAAAGAACACACATGTAATGACTCTAGTGGATCCACGTGGTTTAGGAAAAGAACACACATGCAAATGTCACGAGTGGATCAATGTGGTTTAGGAAAACAACACACATTCAGTGTCACCAGTGGATCAATGTGGTTTAGGAAAATAACAGACATGCAATGTCACAGTGGATTCATGTGGTTCAGGAAAAGAACACACATGTAATGTCACTAGTGGATCCATGTGGTTTAGGAAAAGAACATACATGCAATGACTCTAGTGGATCCATGTGGTTTAGGAAAAGAACACACATTCAAATGTCACCAGTGGACCAATGTGGTATAGGAAACGAACACATATGCAATGACTCTAGTGGATCAACGTGGTTTCGGAAAAGAACACACATGCAAATGTCACTAGTGGATCAATGTGGTTTAGGAAAAGAACAAACATGCAATGTCACCGGTGAATTAATGTGGTTTAGGAAAAGAACATACATGCAATGTCACCAGTGTATCCTTTGGTTTAGGAAAAGAACACACATGCAAATGTTACTAGTAGATTAATGTAGTTTAGGAAAAGAACACACATGCAATGTTTCTAGGGGATCCATGTGGTTTAGGATAAGAACACACATGCAATGTCTCTAGTGGATCCATGTGGTTTAGGAAAAGAACACTCATGCAATGACTCCAGTGGTCCATGTGGTTTAGGAAAATAACACACCATGTGGTTTACGTAAAGAACACATATGTAATGACTCTAGTGGATCCACGTGGTTTAGGAAAATAACACACTTGCAAATGTCACCAGTGGATCAATGTGGTTTAGGAAAAAAACACATGCAAATGTCACTAGTGGATCCATGTGGTTTAGGAAAATAACAAACATGCAATGTCATAGTGGATCCATGTGGTTCAGAAAAATAACACACATGCAATGTCACTAGAGGATCAATGTGGTTTAGGAAAAAACACACAAGCAATGACTCCAGTGGCTCAATGTGGTTCACGAAAACAACACACATGGAAAGTTCAGTGATGGATCCATGTGGTTTAGGAAAAGAACACACATGCAATCACTCTAGTGGATCCATGTGGTTTCAGAAAAGAACACACATGCAATGTCACTAGTGGATCAATGTGGTTTAGGAAAAGAACACACATGCAATGTCTCTGGTGGATGCTTGTGGTTTACGAAAAGAACACACATGCAATGTCTCTGGTGGATCCATGTGGTTCAGGAGAAGAACACACATGCAATGTCACCAGTGGATCAATGTGGTTCAAGAAAATAGAACACATGCAATGTCACCAGAGAATGAATGTGGTTTTGGAAAAGAACACACATGCAATGTCTCTATTGGATCCATGTGGTTTAGGAAAAGAACACACATCCAGATGTCTCCAATGGATCCATATGGTATAGGAAAAACACACATGCAATGACTCTAGTGGATCAATGTGGTTTAGGAAAAGAACACACATGCAAATGTCACTAGTGGATCAATGTGGTTTAGGACAAGAACACACATGCAAATGTCACTAGTGGATCAATGTGGTTTAGGAAAAGAACAAACATGCAATGTCACTAGTGGATCAATGTGGTTTAGGAAAAGAACACACATGCAATGTCACCAAGGGATCCATTTGGTTTACGAAAAGAACACACATGCAAATGTTACCAGTAGATTAATGTAGTTTAGGAAAATAACACACATGCAACATCTGTAGTGGATCCTTGTGGTTTAGGAAAAGAACACACATGCAATGACTCATGTGGTCCATGTGGTTTAGGAAAAGAACACACTTGCAATGTCACAAGTGGATCCATCTGGTTTAGGAAAATAACACACATGTAATGAATCTAGTGGATCCATGTTGTTTAGGAAAAGAACATACATGCAAATGTCACCAGTGGATCAATGTGGTTTAGGAAAAGATCACACATGCAAATGTCACTAGTGGATCCATGTGGTTTATGAAAATAAAAACATGCAATGTCATAGTGGATCCATGTGGTTCAGGGAAATAACACACGTGCAATGTCACTAGAGGATCAATGTGGTTTTGGAAAAAACACACAAGCAATGACTCCAGTGGATCAATGTGGTCCAAGAAAAGAACACACATGCAAAGTTCACTAGTGGATCCATGTGGTTTAGGAAAAGAACACACATGCAATGACTCAAGTGGATCCATGTGGTTTTGGAAAAGAACACGCAGGCAATATCACTAGTGGATCAATATGGCTTAGGAAAAGGACACACATGCAATGTCTCTAGTGGATCCTTGTGGTTTAGGAAAAGAACACACATGCAATGTCTCTAGTGGATCCATCTGGTTCAGGATAAGAACACACATGCAATGTCACCAGTGGATCAATGTGGTTCAGGAAAAGAGAACACATGCAATGTCACTAGAGAGTGAATATGGTTTCGGAAAAGAACACACATGCAATGTCTCTTTTGGATCCATGTGGTTTAGGAACAGAACAACATCCAGATGTCTCCAATAGATTAATGTGGTATAGGAAAAGAACACATATGCAATGACTCTAGTTGATCAATGTGGTTTAGGAAAAGAACAGACATGCAAATGTCATTAGTGGATCAATGTGGTTTAGGAAAAGAACACACATGCAATGTCTCTAGTGGATCCTTGTGGTTTAGGAAAAGAACACACATGCAATGACTCTAGTGGATCCTTGTGGTTTAGGAAAAGAACACACATGCAATGTCTGTAGTGGATCCATCTGGTTCAGGATAAGAACAAACATGCAATGTCACCAGTGGATCAATGTGGTTTAGAAAAAGAGAACACATGCAATGTCACCAGAGAATGAATGTGGTTTCGGAAAAGAACACACATGCAATGTCACTAGTGGATCCATGTGGTTTAGGAAAAGAACACATATGTCATGACTCTAGTGGATCCACATTGTTTAAGAAAAGAGCACACATGCAAATGTCACTAGTGGATCAATGTGGTTTAGGAAAAGAACACACGTGCAAATGTCACTAGTGGATTCATGTGGTTTAGGAAAATAACATACATGCAATGTCACAGTGGATCCATGTGGTTCAGGAAAATAACACACATGCAATGTCACTTGAGGATCAATGTGGTTTAGGAAAAAACACACAAGCAATGACTCCAGTGGATCAATGTGGTTCACAAAAAGAACACACATGCAAAGTTCACTAGTGGATCCATGTGGTCTAGGAAAATAACACAGATGCAATGACTCAAGTGGATCCATGTGGTTTCGGAAAAAAACACACATGCAATGTCACTATGGATCAATGTGGTTTAAGAAAAGAACACACATGCAATGTCTCTAGTGGATCCTTGTGGTTTATGAGAAGAACACACATGCAATGTCTCCAGTGGATCCATGTGGTTCAGGATAAGAACACACATGCAATGTCACCAGTGGATCAATGTGGTTCAGGAAAAGAGAACACATGCAATGTCACCAGAGAATGAATGTGGTTTCAAAAAAGAACACACATGCAATGTCTCTATTGGATCCATGTGGTTTAGGAAAAGAACACACATCCAGATGTCTCCAATAGATCCATGTGGTATAGGAAAAGAACACACATGCAATGACTCTAGTGGATCAATGTGGTTTAGGAAAAGAACACACATGCAAATGTCACTAGTGGATCAATGTGGTTTAGGAAAAGAACACACATGCAAAGTCTCTAGTGGATCCTTGTGGTTTAGGAAAAGAACACACATGCAATGACTCTAGTGGATCCTTGTGGTTTAGGAAAATAACACACATGCAATGTCTGTAGTGGATCCATCTGGTTCAGGATAAGAACAAACATGCAATGTCACCAGTGGATCAATGTGGTTTAGAAAAAGAGAACACATGCAATGTCACCAGAGAATGAATGTGGTTTCGGAAAAGAACACACATGCAATGTCACTAGTGGATCCATGTGGTATACGAAAAGAACACATATGCAATGACTCTAGTTGATCAATGTGGTTAGGAAAAGAACAGACATGCAAATGTCACTAGTGGATCAATGTGGTTTAGGAAAAGAACACACATGCAATGTCTCTAGTGGATCCTTGTGGTTTAGGAAAAGAACACACATGCAATGACTCTAGTGGATCCTTGTGGTTTAGGAAAAGAACACACATGCAATGTCTATAGTGGATCCATCTGGTTCAGGATAAGAACAAACATGCAATGTCACCAGTGGATCAATGTGGTTTAGAAAAAGAGAACACATGCAATGTCACCAGAGAATGAATGTGGTTTCGGAAAAGAACACACATGCAATGTCACTAGTGGATCCATGTGGTTTAGGAAAAGAACACATATGTCATGACTCTAGTGGATCCACGTTGTTTAAGAAAAGAGCACACATGCAAATGTCACTAGTGGATCAATGTGGTTTAGGAAAAGAACACACGTGCAAATGTCACTAGTGGATTCATGTGGTTTAGGAAAATAACATACATGCAATGTCACAGTGGATCCATGTGGTTCAGGAAAATAACACACATGCAATGTCACTTGAGGATCAATGTGGTTTAGGAAAAAACACACAAGCAATGACTCCAGTGGATGAATGTGGTTCACAAAAAGAACACACATGCAAAGTTCACTAGTGGATCCATGTGGTCTAGGAAAATAACACAGATGCAATGACTCAAGTGGATCCATGTGGTTTCGGAAAAGAACACACATGCAATGTCACTATGGATCAATGTGGTTTAAGAAAAGAACACACATGCAATGTCTCTAGTGGATCCTTGTGGTTTATGAGAAGAACGCACATGCAATGTCTCCAGTGGATCCATGTGGTTCAGGATAAGAACACACATGCAATGTCACCAGTGGATCAATGTGGTTCAGGAAAAGAGAACACATGCAATGTCACCAGAGAATGAATGTGGTTTCGAAAAAGAACACACATGCAATGTCTCTATTGGATCCATGTGGTTTAGGAAAAGAACACACATCCAGATGTCTCCAATAGATCCATGTGGTATAGGAAAAGAACACACATGCAATGACTCTAGTGGATCAATGTGGTTTAGGAAAAGAACACACATGCAAATGTCACTAGTGGATCAATGTGGTTTAGGAAAAGAACAAACATGCGATGTCACCAGTGGATCCATGTGGTTTAGGAAAAGAACACACATGTAATGTCACTAGTGGATCCATGTGGTTTAGGAAAAGAACACACATGCAATGACTCTAGTGGATCAATGTGGTTTAGGATAAGAACACACATGCAAATGTCACTAGTGGATCAATGTGGTTTCGGAAAAGAACAAACATGCAATGTCACCAGTGGATTAACGTGGTTTAGGAAAGGAACACACATGCAATGTCACCAAGGGATCCATTTGGTTTAGGAAAAGAACACACATGCAAATCTTACCAGTAGATTAATGTAGTTTAGGAAAAGAACACACATGCAATGTATCTAGTGGATCCATGTGGTTTAGGAAAAGAAAACACATGCAATGACTCTAGTGGTCCATGTGGTTTAGGAAAAGAACACACTTGCAATGTCACAAGTGGATCTATGTGGTTTAGGAAAACAACACACATGTAATGACTCTAGTGGATCCATGTGGTTTAGGAAAAGAACACACATGCAAATGTCACTAGTGGATCAATGTGGTTTAGGAAAAGATCACACATGCAAATGTCACTAGTGGATCCATGTGGTTTAGGAAAATAACAAACATGCAATGTCACAGTGGATCCATGTGGTTTAGGAAAATAACACACATGCAATGTCACTAGAGGATCAATGTGGTTTAAGAGAACAACACACAAGCAATGACTCAAGTGGATCAATGTGGTTCAGGAAAAGAGAACACATGCAATGTCACCAGAGAATGAATGTGGTATCGGAAAAGAACACACATGCAATGTATCTATTGGATCCATGTGGTTTAGGAAAAGAACACACTTCCAGATGTCTCCAATAGATTAATGTGGTATAGGAAAAGAACACTAATGCAATGACTCTAGTTGATCAATGTGGTTTAGGAAAAGAACACACATGCAAATGTCACCAGTAGATCCATGTGGTTTAGGAAAAGAACACACATGTAATATCACCAGTGGATCCATGTGGTTTAGGAAAGAACACACATGCAATGACCCTAGTGGATCAATGTGGTTTAGGAAAAGAACACACATGCAAATGTCACTAGTGGATCAATGTGGTTTAGGAAAAGAACAAACATGCAATGTCGCTAGTGGATTAATGTGGTTTCGGAACAGAACACACATGCAATGTGACCAGTGGATCCATTTGGTTTAGGAAAAGAACACACATGCAAATGTTACTAGTAGATTTATGTACTTTAGGAAAAAACACACATGCAATGTCTCTACTGGATCCAGGTGGTTTAGGAAAAGAACACACATGCAATGACTCCAGTGGTCCATGTGGTTTAGGAAAAGAACACACTTGCAAGGTCACTAGTGGATCCATGTGGTTTAGGAAAAGAGCACACACGTAATGACTCTAGTGGATCCTTGTGGTTTAGGAAAAGAACACACATGCAAATGTCACCAGTGGATCCATGTGGTTTAGGAAAATAACATGCAATGTCAGAATGGATCCATGTGGTTCAGGAAAATAGCACACATGCAATGTCACTAGAGGATCAATGTGGTTTAGGAAAACAACACACAAGAAATGACCCTAGTGGATCAATGTGCTTCACGAAAAGAACACACATGCAAAGTTCACTAGTGGATCCATGTGTTTTAGGAAAATAACACACATGCAATGACTCAAGTGGATCCATGTGGTTTCAGAAAAGAACACACATGCAATGTCACTAGTGGATCGGTGTGGTTTAGGAAAAGAACACACATGCAATGTCTCTAGTGGATCCTTGTGGTTTAAGAAAAGAACACACATGCAATGTCTCTAGTGGATCCATGTGGTTCAGGATAAGAACAGACATGCAATGTCACCAGTGGATCAATGTGGCTCAGAAAAAGGGAACACATGCAATGTCACCAGAGAATGAATGTGGTTTCGGAAAAGAACACACATGCAATGTCTCTATTGTATCCATGTGGTTTAGGAAAAGAACACACATCCAGATGTCTCCAATAGATCCGCGTGGTATAGGAAAAGAACACACATGCAATGACTCTAGTGGACAATGTGGTTTAGGAAAAGAACACACGTGCAAATGTCACTACTAGATCAATGTGGTTTAGGAAAATAACATACATGCAATGTCACCAGTAGATCCATGTGGTTTAGGAGAACACACGTGTAATGTCACCAGTGGATCCATGTGGTTTAGGAAACGAACACACATGCAAATGTTACCGGTGGATCAATGTGGTTTAGGAAAAGGTCACACATGCAATGACTCTAGTGAATCAATGTGGTTTAGGAAAAGAACACACATGCAATGACTCCAGTGGATCCACGTGGTTTAGGAAAAGAACACACATGAAATGACTCAAGTGGATCCATGTGGTTTAGGAAAAGGACACACTTGCAATGTCACCAGTGCATTCATGTGGTTTAGGAAAATAACACACATGTAATAACTCTAGTGGATCCACGTGGTTTAGGAAAAGAACACACGTGCAAATGTCACTAGTGTATCAATGTGGTTTAGGCAAATAACAAACATGCAATGAAGTAGTGGATCCATGTGGTTCATGAAAATAACACACATGCAATGTCACTAGTGGATCCATGTGGTTTAGGAAAAGAACACACATGCAATGACTCTAGTGGATCCATGTGGTTTAGAAAAAGAACACACATGCAAATGTCACTAGTGGATCAATGTGGTTTAGGAAAAGAACACACATGCCATGTCACTAGTGTATCCATGTGGTTCAGGAAAAGAACACACATGCATTATTACCAGTTGAATAAAGTGGTATAGGAAAAGAACACCATGTAATATCTCTCTAGTGGATCCATGTGGTTTAGGAAAATAACACACATGTAATGTCTCTAGTGTATCCATGTGTTTTAGCAAAATAAGACACATGCAATGTCACAAGTGGATCCATGTGGTTTAGGAAAAGAACACACATGAAATGTCTTTAGTGGATCCATGTGGTGTAGGAAAAGAACACACATGCAATGTCACCAGTGGATCCATATGGTTTAGGAAAATAACACACATGTAGTGACTCTAGTGGACAACGTGGTTCAGGAAAAGAACACACATGCAAATGTCACTAGTGGATCCATGTGGTTTAGGAAAAAACACACATGCAATGGCTCCAGTGGATCCATGTGGTTCAGGAAAAGAACACACATGCAATGTCACTAGAGGATCAATGTGATTTAGGAAAACAACACACATGCAATGACTGCAGTGGATCAATGTGGTCCACGAAAAGAACACACATGCATAGTTCACTAGTGGAGCCATGTGGTTTAGGAAAAGAACACACATGCAATGACTCTAGTGGATCCATGTGGTCTAGGAAAAGAAGACACATGCAATGTCTCTAGTGGATCCATGTGGTTTAGGAAAAGAACACACATGTAATGTCACAAGTGAATCCATGTGGTTTACGAAAAGAACACACATGCAATGTCACCAGTGGATCCATGTGGATTAGGAAAAAACACACATGCTATGGCTCTAGTGGATCCATGTGGTTCGGGAAAAGAACACACATGCAATGTCAGTAGAGGAAAAATGTTGTTTAGAAAAACAAAGCACATGAAATGATTCCAGTGGATCAAGTTCACTAGTGGATCCATGTGGTTTAGGAAAACAACACATATGCAATGACTCAAGTGGATCATGTGGGTTCGGAAAAGAACACACATGCAATGTCACTAGTGGATCAATGTGGTTTAGGAAAAGAACACACATGCAATTTGTCTAGTGGATCCTTGTGGTTTAGGAAAAGAACACACATGCAATGTCACAAGTGGATCAACATGGTTCAGGAAAAGAGAACACATTCAGTGTCACTAGAGAATGAATGTGGTTTCAAAAAAGAACACACATGCAATGTCTCTATTGGATCCATGAGATTTAAGAAAAGAACACACATCCAGATGTCTCCAATAGATCCATGTGGTAGAGGAAAAGAACACACATGTAATGACTCTAGTGGATCAATGTGGTTTAGGAAAAGAACACACATGCAAATGTCACTAGTGGATCAATATGGTTTAGGAAAAGAACACACATGTAATGTCACTAGTGGATCAATGTGGTTTAGGAAAAGAACACACATGCAAATGTTACCGGTGGATCAATGTGGTTTAGGAAAAGAACACACATGCAATGACTCTAGTGGATCAATGAGATTTAGGAAAAGAACACACTTCCAACGTCACCAGTGGATCCATGTGGTTTAGGAAAAGAACACACATGTAATGACTCTAGTGGATCTACGTGGTTTAGGAAAAGAACACACATGCAAATGTCACCAGTGGATCAATGTGGTTTAGGAAAATAACAAACATGCAATGTTATAGTGGATCCATGTGGTTCATGAAAAGAACACACATGCAATGTCACTAGTGAATCCATGTGGTTTAGGAAAAGAACACACATGCAATAACTCTAGTGGATCCATGTGGTTTAGGAAAAGAAAACACATGAAAATGTCACCAGTGGATCAATGTGGTTTAGGAAAAGAACACACATGCAATGTCACCAGTGGATTAATTTGGTTTAGGAAAAGAACACACATGTAATATCTATCTAGTGGATCCATGTGGGTTAGGAAAAGAACACACATGTAATGTCTCTAGTGTATCCATGTGGTTTAGGAAAAGAAGACACATGCAATGTCACTAGTGGATCCATGGGGTTTAGTAAAAGAACACACACGAAATGTCTCTTTTGGATCCATGTGGTTTAGGAAAACAACACACATGCAGATGTCACCAATGGATCCATGTGGTTTAGGAAAAGAACACACATGTACTGACTCTAGTGGACAACGTGGTTCAGGAAAAGAACACACATGCAAATGTCACTAGTGGATCCATGTGGTTTAGGAAAAAACACACATGCAATGGCTCCACTAGATCCATGTGGTTCAGGAAAAGAACACACATGCAATCACACTAGAGGATCAATGTGGTTTAGGAAAACAACACACATGCAATGACTCCAAAGGATCAATGTGGTTCACGAAAAGAACACACATGCAAAGTTCACTAGTGGACCCATGTGGTTTAGGAAAAGAACACACATGCAATGACTCTAGTGGATCCATGTGGTTTAGGAAAAGAAGGCACATGCAATGTCTCCAGTAGATCCATGTGGTTTAGGAAGAGAACACACATGCAATGTCACCAGTGGATCCATATGGTTTAGGAAAATAACACACATGTAGTGACTCTAGTGGACAACGTGGTTCAGGAAAAGAATACACGTGCAAATGTCACTAGTGGATCCATGTGGTTTAGGAAAAAACACACATGCACTGGCTCTAGTGGATCCATGAGGTTCAGGAAAAGAACATACATGCAATGTCACTAGAGGATCAATGTGGTTTAGGAAAACAACACACATGAAATAACTGTAGTGGATCAATGTGGTCCTCGAAAAGATCACACATGCAAAGTTCACTAGTGGAGCCATGTGGTTTAGAAAAGAACAAACATGCAATGACTCTAGTGGATCCATGTGGTTTAGCAAAAGAAGACACATGCAATGTCTCTAGTGGATGCATGTGATTTAGGAAATGAACACACATGCAATGTCACAAGTGGATCCATGTGGTTTACGAAAAGAACACACATGCAATGTCTCTAGTGGATCCATGTGGTTTAGGAAAAGAACACACATGCAAATGTCAATAGTGGATCCATGTGGTTTACGAAAAGAACACACATCCAATGTAACTAGTGGATCCTTGTGGTTTAGGAAAAGAAGACACATGTAGTCACTCTAGTGGACAACGTGGTTCAGGACAAGAACATATCTGCAAATATCACTAGTGGATCCATGTGGATTAGGAAAAAACAAACATGCTATGGCTCTAGTGGATCCATGTGGTTCGGGAAAAGAACACACATGCAATGTCACTAGAGGATAAATGTGGTTTAGAAAAACAAAGCACATGAAACGATTCCAGTGCATCAATTTGGTTCACAAAAAGAACACACATGCAAAGTTCACTAGTGGATCCATGTGGTTTAGGAAAACAACACATATGCAATGACTCAAGTGGATCTATGTGGTTTCGGAAAAGAACACACATGCAATGTCACTAGTGGATCAATGTGGTTTAGGAAAAGAATACACATGCAATGTCTCTAGTGGATCCCTATGGTTGAGGAAAAGAACACACATGCAATGTCTCTAGTGGATCCATGTGGTTCAGGATAAGAACACACATGCAATGTCACCAGTGGATCAATGTGGTTCAGGAAAAGAGAACACATGCAATGTCACCAGAGAATGAATTTGGTTTCAAAAAATAACACACATGCAATGTCTCTATTGGATCCATGTGGTTTAGGAAAAGAACACACATCCAGATGTCTCCAATAGATCCATGTGGTATAGGAAAAGAACACACATGTAATGACTCTAGTGGATCAATGTGGTTTAGGAAAAGAACACACATGCAATGTCTCCAGTGGATCCATGTAGTTTAGGAAAAGAACACACATGCAATGTCATCAGTGGATCCATGTGGCTTAGGAAAAGAACACACATGCAATGTCACCTGTAGATCCATGTGGTTTAGGAAAAGAACACAGATGTAATGTCACCAGTGGATCCATGTGGTTTAGGAAAAGAACACACATGCAAATGTTACCGGTGGATCAATGTGGTTTAGGAAAAGAACACACATGCAATGACTCTAGTGGATCAATGAGGTTTAGGAAAAGAACACACATGCAATGTCACCAGTGGATCCATGTGGTTTAGGAAAAGAACACACATGTAATGACTCTACTGGATCCACGTGGTTTAGGAAAAGAACACACATGCAAATGTCACCAGTGGATAATTGTGGTTTAGGAAAAGAACACACATGAAATGTCACTAGTGGATCAATGTGGTTTAGGAAAATAACATACATGCAATGTCATAGTGGATCCATCTGGTTCATGAAAAGAACACACATGCAATGTCACTAGTGAATCCATGTGGTTTAGGAAAAGAACACACATGCAATGACTCTAATGGATCCATGTGGTTTAGGAAAAGAAAACACATGAAATGTCACCAGTGGATCAATGTGGTTTAGGAAAAGAACACACGTGCAATGTCACTAGTGGATTAATTTGGTTTAGGAAAAGAACACACATGTAATATCTCTCTAGTGGATCCATGTGGTTTAGGAAAAGAACACACATGTAATTTCTCTAGTGTATCCATGTGGTTTAGGAAAAGAAGACACATGCAATGTCACTAGTGGATCCATGTGGTTTAGGAAAAGAACACACACGAAATGTCTCTAGTGCATCCATGTGGTTTAGGTAAACAACACACATGCAAATGTCACCAGTGGATTCATGTGGTTTAGGAAAAGAACACACATGCAATGTCACAGTGGATCCATGTGGTTTAGGAAAATAACACACATGTAGTGACTCTAGTGGACAACATGGTTCAGGAAAAGAACACACATTCAAATGTCACTAGTGGATCCATGTGGTTTAGGAAAAAACACACATGCAATGGCTCCACTAGATCCATGTGGTTCAGGAAAAGAACACACATGCAATCACACTAGAGGATCAATGTGGTTTAGGAAAGCAACACACATGCAATGACTCCAAAGGATCAATGTGGTTCACGAAAAGAACACACATGCAAAGTTCACTAGTGGACCCATGTGGTTTAGGAAAAGAACACACATGCAATGACTCTAGTGGATCCATGTGGTTTAGGAAAAGAAGGAACATGCAATGTCTCCAGTGGATCCATGTGGTTTAGGAAAAGAACACACATGAAATGTCACCAGTGGATCCATGTGGCTTAGGAAATAACACACATGCAATGTCTCTTGTGGATCCATGTGATTTAGGAAAAGAACACACATGCAAATGTCACCAGTGGATCCATGTGATTTAGGAAAAGAACACACATGCAATGTCACCAGTGGATCCATGTGGTTTAGGAAAAGAACACACATGTAGTGACTCTAGTGGACAACGTGGTTCAGGAAAAGAACATATATGCAAATGTCACTAGTGGATCCATGTGGATTAGCAAAAAACACACATGCAATGTCACTAGAGGATAAATGTGGTTTAGAAAAACAAAGCACATGAAATGAGTCTAGTGGATCAATTTGGTTCACAAAAAGAACACACATGCAAAGTTCACTAGTGGATACATGTGGTTTAGGAAAAGAAAACACATGCAATGACTCTAGTGGATCCATGTGGTTTAGGAAAAGAACACACATGCAAATGTCACTAGTGCATCAATGTGGTTTAGGAAAAGAACACACATGCAAATGACTCCAATGGATCAATGTGGTTTAGGAAAAGAACACACATGCAAATGACTCCAATGGATCGATGTAGTTTAGGAAAAGAACACAGATGCAAATGTCAACAGTGGATCCATGTGGTTTTGGAAAAGAACACACATGCAATGTCTCTAGTGGATCTTTGTGGTTTAGGAAAAGAACACACATGCAATGACTCCAGTGGATCCATGTGGTTTAGGAAAATAACACACATGCAATGTCACTAGTGGATCCATGTGGTTTAGGAAAAGAACACACATGACATGACTCTAGGGGATCCATGTGATTTAGGAAAAGAACACACATGCAATGTCACTAGTGGATCAATGTGGTTTAAGAAAAGAACACGCATGCAATGTCACAAGTGGATCCATGTGGTTCAGTAAAAGGACACACATGCAATGTCAGTAGTGGACCAATGTGGTTTAGGAAAATAACACACATGTAATGCCTCTAGTGGATCCACGTGGTTTAGGAAAAGAACACACATGCAAATGTCACGAGTGGATCAATCTGGTTTAGGAAAAGAACACACATGCAATGTCACTAGTGGATCAATGTGGTTTAGGAAAATAACAAACATGCAACGTCATAGTGGATCCATGTGGTTTAGGAAAAGAACACACATGCAATGTCACTAGTGGATCCATGTGGTTTAGGAAAAGAACACACATGCAATGACTCTAGTGGATCCATGTGGTTTAGGAAAATAACACACATTTAAATGTCACAAGTGGATCAATGTGGTATAGGAAAAGAACACACATGCAATGTCTCTAGTGGATCAATGTGGTTTAGGAAAAGAACACACATGCAAATGTCACTAGTGGATCAATGTGGTTTAGGAAAAGAACAAACATGCAATGTCACTAGTGGATTAATGTGGTTTAGGAAAAGAACACACATGCAATGTCACCAGTGGATCCATTTGATTTAGGAAACGAACACACATGCAAATGTTACCAGTAGATTAATGTAGTTTAGGAAAAGAACACACATGCAATTACTCTAGTGGACCCATGTGGTTTAGGAAAATAACACACATGCAATGACTCCAGTGGTCCATGTGGTTTAGGAAAAGGACACACTTGCAATGTCACCAGTAGATCCATCTGGTTTAGGAAAAGAACACACATGTAATGACTCTAGTGGATCCACGAAGTTTAGGAAAAGAACACACATGCAAATGTCGCTAGAGGATCAATGTGGTTTAGGAAGAGAACACACATGCAAATGTCACTAGTGGATCCATGTGGTTTAGGAAAATAACAAACAAGCAATGTCATAGTGGATCCATGTGGTTCAGGAAAATAACACACATGCAATGTCACTAGAGGATCAAAGTGGTTTAGGAAAACAACACACAAGCAATGACTCCAGTGGATCAATGTGGTTCATGAAAAGAACACACATGCAAAGTTCACTAGTGGATCCATGTGGTTTAGAAAAATAACACACATGCAATGACTCAAGTGGATCCATGTGGTTTCGGAAAAGAACACACATGCAATGTCACTAGTGGATGAATGTGGTTTAGGAAAAGAACACACATGCAATGACTCTAGGGGATCCATGTTGTAACATCCCAATTTCAGCAACCCTGATTAGAATCTATAATGCAAAAATCAGGGTTTTTTTGTTGTTTAACGCTAAATTGTTTGCTTGTTGTTTGGATATGCTTATGCATATGAATGTGTATTAGATGATATACTCCTTACCTTAACACCAGTTGACAAAAGCTACTTCCCAAAAAAGTCTTGGCTTAATTTCCATATTCTCAAATGTTCTGGCATTTAAAAAAGGTGAGCCAAGATGCTTATGTAACCAAAACTATTTTTGTAACTTCTATTGACAAAACTATGGAGAGTTATATAACAAAATCTCCTTATGTTTTCAAGACAAAACCTTCAACTACTCTTACCTCTAGGATCTCCAAAACCTTTTTGTAAGCTTTTGAATTCTACTCTTGGTAGAGATACCAAGGACCTTACCTTGTTCAAACTCCAACCTATTCAAAATACCCTTCCTTACCTCAAGCTAAGCTTGATGGTAACCCTAGTAGTTCTTTTGTCTATAAGATGAGTTGCCTTGATCTGCTGTCTGATGAATTGCCCTGGTCTTCTGCTTGAATTGTCTGCTTAGGAGATATTATGAGCTACTCCAGGAGCTCATCACTAGGATCAAGATGTCTCCAATTCATCCCACCCTAAGCAAGAATACAATCTGGATCTGAACCCTAGCTACTCAGTAGTCATCTAAAAACCTTAACCAGATCATCTCTGAAGTGATCTACTTGTACAAGCTTCCATGTCAATGGAAACCCATATCAAGCAACGATACTTCTACTCAATCTGCCCTTCAACATCAACCTCTTGATGATGCTTTGGTACCTTGCCATCCATCAAAATTATCACCACCCTCATTCTAGTCAAAAACCCTAACTCTGCCAAATTTGGCTAAGTCTCGAAATCTGTTTCCAACATCACCTTTTTGGATGCCTCCTTTTCCCGAACCTTGTGCATTTGTGGAAATGCATCTGAACCATCTTGTTAACCATCCTAAGGACTACCAAGGCCCACTCTTTCCCTTGGTTAGATCATCCTCCAACGCACTCATTCTTGATGGTTTTGCAAGCAAGAAAATAACTTTTCCTACAAATCTAGTCAACCTGCCTACTTTGATAGAAGCTCACCCCACCCTCCAACCTTCTATGGACCAACTCTTTGCATGGTTGTGTTCTACTAATATAGGTCTATCATTACCTACTTCACTTGCTCCAAGTGGATCTTTGTGCTTCTTAAACCCACAAAGTTTTGGAGGCTAGTTGATAATCTGCTTTGGCAGGCTTATTTTATTCAAAGTTTGAAAGCCTGTCCTTGTGATCTCAAACAAGATCAAACTCAAACCTCTGTACCATGTTGATCCAAATCACTTGGTCTATCCAACCATCTACCCCTTCCCCAAGGGGAGATCTGAACTCCAAGATACAACCATGTTTTGATGGTATGAAATTAACATCACCCTAGATCCTTAATCTAGGGAATTTCACCAAAATCAACTTGGATTCTCGAACCCCAAGGTTGCCAATGCTTGCTACACCTTTTCTACATCATCTACCTTGATCATCAAGATTTATAAGCATTTATCCATATTTATTATGGACCAAGACTATTTAATTCCCTAAATAGGCAAAATCTCCAAAACTCCTCTCATCAGGGAAAGTTTGGTTTTTACCAAAACACTTCCCCAACTCTAAGCACTTTTGAGGCCCATATATTGTACCCTATCTTCCCACTTCAGAAGTAAATATTTCTGAAGAGCCTTATTACTTCTTTTGCCCCTTTTCTTAAATGGCAGAAATAAGAAATAATCCTTTAAAAAATACTTTCCCACCTCAATAAATCCCAATAAAATTTCTCAAGGTGTGATATGGTATCTAGGACCATCTCCCATAAAAATCCAACAAAGTCCAATGTAAAAATATCAAAGGAGCTTCTGTAAACCATTTCTGTAGTTCTTAAATGGATTTAAGTGGACTTTAAATCCTCTGAAAAATACCAAATAAATCCTAGAAGTATATCTTGACCTCATCTATCTACCAGTACCATTTTCCCTCCTTGTCCTATGCAAAATTTTGAACTCCCTTCACAAGCACCTATTTGCTCAATTTGGCAAACCTAGCTAGTTTTGAGCTAAATCAATATAAAACAACCACCAATCTTGCAAGGCAATGCACCCCAACACCCATCACTCACCCTGGTTGTGTTCACTATAGCTAAGCTACTATATCAACCCCTCTCCCTTGTCCCATGTGCTAGAGAGAGAAAGAGAGAGAGAAACTAACAAGTGGGACCAAGTTGCAGCAGCCATCCCACCTCTCCTCTACCCTCAGCACAAACCAGAAACCACCTCCCCTGCCCACAACATCCACTCCCTGGGTTCACACCTCCCTCCATTCCCCTAATGGACCATGTCCATGGTACACCCTCCCCTCTCGGTATAAAGGGCCAGGGGCCACCCCAGCTCCCCTCTCTGGTTCATTTGCTCCCTACCCCTCTACCTCACCCCCCGGAGCACCCCTCTCCCCCTCCCCTGCTATGAGCTGCCCGAGAAGAAGAGGGAAACGAGCCTCGGCCTCCTCCCCCAAAGCGAGCTAAGCTCACTCTCCTCTGTCCCACCCTCTCTACATGTCACATTCCACACTCCCCTCCCTCCCCTCTCTCTGATGGTGTGGTTTTTGTGGCCAGGTACTGCCTAGATCGTCGCCGGCGTCGAGCTCCGACGCGTCATCCCTCGGGCGTTCTCGCGTGAACCAGTTCTCGGCGCGGAGACCCCTCATGCCGCCCCTCTCCCGACTTGCCGTTGAGCGCCTCGTCACCTCCACCGCTCCTCGCGGCCTACCGAGCCCCCGATGAGCCTCCCTGACCTCGCCATCGCTGCCCCCTAGGGTTTCCCCTCTGTTTCCTCTAACCCCGCGAGGAAGACGACCTCGCGCCGTTGATCCATCTCGCACGGACGGTCCAGATCCGCCGGTAACCTTTCGGCGCTCTGCCCTCACTGGCAAACGGGCCCCGCCCGTCAGCTTGAAATCGCCTCCTCCCACGCAGTGCCCCGCTCGGGTGGGCCGCTTCTCCCCTCTCGGCCGAACTGTCCCCTGATCCAAGCCCAGCAGCCTTGGCCCCCTTCTTTTTATTAAATTCGTTTTTATAGATCTGCTTATTAGACTGATTGGTTTAATTAAAAATAAAAATGGAAAATGGTTCCAAATGCCCAGCTCTAATTTTTTCCAAGTACCTTAGTGTTTTGTGCAACGTGAAGAGTAGATAGTAACCAGAAATATTGACTAGGGTGCCATTATTGAATTAAATTCTCAGATGTATACTTTTTCACTGAATATTTCTTTCTATGAATTGTACAACTCCAACTGGAGTAAAGCCAACTGCCTCTGAGAGATGTTGGAAGCATCTACCCTTGGACATTTGTCTTATGCCAAGGTGAACCGGATACCTGCTTTGACCATGGGATGGTCAGATAGGTATGGAAGGAGTTTGGTCGTGGGATGACCTGAAAACAGGAATAAATGGGTGACCCAGTCCTTGTGTTTTCCAAAAACTTTTCAAACTGGTTTCCAAAATGGTTTACAAAAGTTTTCAACAAAGATATGTAGATGCTATATCTACAAGATAAATTATTTAGAAAAGAACCCCTCTTGGATCCCTCCTACTACCACAGCCAAAATGCATATCCTCTTGTTATTAATGTTCTCTTAAGGTGCTTTGTGAGTACATTCAAAGTACTCACTGGCATTGTCCCTGGCTATTAACTTGGCCAGATATCAAGAAGAAGATGGCGTTGGCGACTATGTGAGCTAGGACGTTCTCCCAGTCAGTTGCCTATAGGTTAAGGCATGGCTCGAGCTCTGCGCTTGTGAAGTCCGCTGCTGATTATTGATGTAGCCGTAATGGCATTTATGTAAATCTTTTCATTCGGTATATTATCGGATGTTGTAATGATACTTGTTGGTTATGTGCCACGACTAACTGATCATGGGATCGTGGTTGTATGCATAATAGGGATTCTCGGAGGATTAATCCGGGGGCCCCACAGACTTGGTATCAGAGCCATCCTGACTGTAGGAGAACCTTAGTTAGCATGGCTGCTAGACAGGAACCTTATTTTGAAAACCCCGGTTTTTGAAAATTAGTTTCTCAAAGAATTTCAAAAAGATCTACTTCTTCTCTGACTCTAAGTAAATACTTCGAAAATGGTTTCCTCTAACTCTCGTCCAAACTTCAAACCTACGGATTTTAAATAACTAGGATCTAGAACCCGGTGAAGACAATGAGAATAAGATGAAGACAAGCAACCACCAGTAAACACAGGAGACTACAATATCACTCTATCAGCGGAATCCTCACCATCAGAAGAAATCGGGTGTTGCACTATCAAGAAACGTCCAAGATACGACGGAGACTTCATCTGCACGAGAGTGACTCCGACCTGAAGAAAGACAGATCCAGGGTCAATAGTCCTAAGAATAGGATTCCCTTACCTCGCGAGTAGTTAACTCCTTGGTCCCTGTCGTTAACTGTGTTTGCTTGCCTAAGTGCATCCTATGTTGCTTGATGTGTGTTGTCTGCCGAGGACATTGCGATTTCCTCGCTCTGTTCGCCTTGTTCGTATGTTCTGGTTTGCTTTGACCTATTTAAAAATGTGACTCGAGGAGCGATAACCCACCTAGTAACTCAGGAAACCCCTGTGTTAGATGTCGGTAGTGAGACCCAGACTAACCTCGAGAGTATATGAGAGGAAAAGCATCGCAAGAACCAGGACTTCGATGTCGTCAAGCCAGAATCAACTTGAAGACCTCACCCCAGCAAGACGGCATACCTCCTCGCAAGACTTGTCAATAGCACCACACCCCTTGCTCATTAGTCTACTACAGCAAAAATCCCGTTGAAGCCGGAAGTCAATCCCCGAAGGATCCTCGATATCAACAAGAATCACCCGATAAGTCAACCAAGACAAGGAGTGAAGACCTAACCACACTAACATTTAGTATATTAGAACTTCTGACCGCCCTAGGATACCAACTAATCTAGTCGACCGCACCCCAAACTAACGAAATGATCCTCCCAGAAGGTCAGAACTACCCCTGAAGCCAGATGACCAGGAAGTGTGAAGACAACGAGTCTACTCCGTCTGCAAGAGAAACAACACCAAGTGTTCAAGAGACTACAACCTGTATAAAATAAGACGCCTCTACCCTGACGAAACCCTCTCAAGAAGAGTCGTACACCACTAAATTACCTTGAGCTAACCACCCTAAAGGCTTTGTTAGGAAACCAGCCCCGCCAGGGTTGATAAAATAAGGCGTCACCCGAAGATCCCAGCTCAAGACTCCGGGAAGATGCATCTATCCGCTAACATAAGGTCAGCACCTCCCACACTCCTTTTGATGAACCTTAGTGAAGCTCTAAGGAGGAAAGACCGCGTCTTTCCAACTCAATCTCCATAAGACGGTCTACCGGAAGGTACTTCGGCAGAGATCTCAGGATCCGACGTCTTTTCGCCAAACAAGCAACTCGCGAGTCGTCAGAGAAGAAACTAGCTGAAGATGCTACGAAGTCTCATCGCCTACTTCAGCTGCAGACCTACCTGAAGGACCCCAAGATCGCCAACCATTCAGTTCCAATCGCTTAGAGGATGTGAGATTTTAATGACTTCCCTAGGCTAAGTATGAAGAATAGTAGTATATAAGCCCATAGGCCATAGTTCCACGGATGCCTTTTGAAGACCTCGACTATAGGAAAAAGATGGACGACAATCCTCAGAAACGCCACCAGTTCAACCAAGAAGAAAGGAATGCGTTATCCCCAAGCTAACCTAGTCAAATCCTAAGGGGGAAAGACTGCGTCTTTCCCGCACAAATAAAGTAAACCCTCGCCAGGAGCCATCCCAGAAGCTTGGACCCCAACGTCGTAAATAGGATATACTACGACCCTAAAGAAGAGTTGTGATTCCGTAGACAGAGGTACTCCCAGCCGCAAATTATCTCCTCCGACGAGAACCCCGTGAAGTTCAGCATCAAGATAGTCTGCCCAGTCTAAGCCCTAGAGATATAGAGTCCGGAAGGAAAATAACCCTCGCAATAAGGACCTGGACTCTACTCAACTCTCCATGCATCCTCGAAGACTGAAGCTCAACCTTATCGACAAATTAGCCACTTAAAAAGTCCGTAAGATAGTACGCGTAAGACACTTAGTATCAACCTGACTCAAAATCCCGTAACCTTATTCTCCGGAATCTCAGGATGAGATTCTTTTAAGGGGGAAAGATCTATAACATCCCAATTTCAGCAACCCTGATTAGTGTTCAGAATGCAAAAATCAGGGGGAACAAAAACTTTTTCTTTTTAATGCTGAAGTGTTTGCTTGTTGTTTGGATATGCTTATGCATATGAATGTGTATTATATGATATACTCCTTACCTTAACACCAGTTGACAAAAGCTACTTCCCAAAACAGTCTTGGCTTAATTTCCATATTCTCAAATGGTCTGGCATTTCAAAAAGGTGAGCCAAGATGCTTATGTAACCAAAACTATTTTTGTAACTTCTATTGACAAAACTATGGAGAGTTATATAACAAAATCTCCTTATGTTTTCAAGACAAAACCTTCAACTACTCTTACCTCTAGGATCTCCAAAACCTTTTCGTAAGCTTTTGAATTCTACTCTTGGTAGAGATACCAAGGACCTTACCTTGTTCAAACTCCAACCTATTCAAAATACCCTTCCTTACCTCAAGCCAAGCTTGATGGTAACCCTAGTAGTAGTTGTTTTCTCTATAAGATGAGTTGCCTTGATATGCTGTCAGATGAATTGCCCTGGTCTTCTGCTTGAATTGTCTGCTTAGGAGATAGTATGAGCTACTCTAGGAGCTCATCACTAGGATCAAGATGTCTCCAATTCATCCCACCCTAAGCAAGAATACAATCTGGATCTGAACCCTAGCTACTCAGTAGTCATCTAAAAACCTTAACCAGAGCATCTCTGAAGTGATCTACTTCTACAAGCTTCCAAGTCAATGGAGACCCATATCAAGCAATGATACTTCTACTCCATCTGCACTTAAACATCAACCTCTTGATGATGCTTTGGTACCTTGCCATCCATCAAAATTATCACCACCCTCATTCTAGTCAAAAACCCTAACTCTGCCAAATTTGGCTGTCTGGAAATCTGTTTCCAACATCACCTTTTTGGATGCGTCCTTTTCCCGACCCTTGTGCATTTTTGGAAATTCATCTGAACCATCTTGTTAACCATCCTAAGTACTACCAAGGACCACTCTTTCCCTTGGTTAGATCATCCTCCAACCCACTCGTTCTTGATGGTTTTGCAGGTAAGAAAATAACTTTTCCTGCAAATCTAGTCAACCTGCCTACTTTGATAGAAGCTCACCCCACCTTCCAACCTTCTATGGACCAACTCTTTGCATGGTTGTGTTCTAATCATATAGGTCTATCATTACCTACTTCACTTGCTCCAAGTGGATCTTTGTGCTTCTTAAACCCACAAGGTTTTGGAGGCTAGTTGATAATCTGCTTTGGCAGGCTTATTTTATTCAAAGTTTGAAAGCCTGTCTTGGTGAGCTCAAACAAGATCAAACGCAAACCTCTGTACCATGTTGATCCACATCACTTGGTCCATACAACCATCTACCCCCTGCCCCAAGGGGAGATCTGAACTCCAAGATACAACCATGTTTTGATGGTATGAAATTAACATCACCCTAGATCCTTAATCTAGGGAATTTCACCAAAATCAACTTGGATTATCCAATCCCAAGGTTGCCAATGCTTGATACACCTTTTATACATCATCTACCTTGATCATCAAGATTTATCAGCATTTATCCATATTTATTATGGACCAAAACTATTTAATTCCCTAAATAGGCAAAATCTCCAAAACTCCTCTCATAAGGGAAAGTTTGGTTTTTACCAAAACACTTCCCCAACTCTAAGAACTTTTGAGGACCATATATCATACTCTATCTTCCCACTTCAAAAATAAATATTTTTGAAGAGCCTTATTACTTCTTTTGCTCTTTTTCTTAAATGGCAGAAACAAGAAATAATCCTTTAAAAAATACTTTCCCACCTCAATAAATCCCAATAAAATTCCTCAAGGTGTGATATGGTATGTAGGACCATCTCCCATCAAAATCCAACAAAGTACAATGTAAAAATATCAAATGAACTTCTGTAAACCATTTCTGCAGTTCTTGAGTTAATGGATTTAAGTGGACTTTAAATCCTCTGAAAAATCCCAAATAAATCCTGGAAGTATATCTTGACGTCATCTATCTACCAGTAGAATTTTCCCTCCTTGTCCTATGCAAAATTTTGAACTCCCTTCACAAGCACCTATTTGCTCAATTTGGCAAACCTAGCTAGTTTTGAGCTAAATCAATATAAAACCACCAGCAATCTTGGAAGGCAATGCACCCCAGCACCCAGCACTCACCCTGGTCGTGTGCACTATAGCTAAGCTACTATAGCAACCCCTCTCCCTTGTCCCATGTGATAGAGAGAGAAAGAGAGAGATAGAGAGAGAGAGAGACTAACAAGTGGGACCAAGTTGCAGCAGCCATCCCACCTCTCCTCTACCCTCAGCACAGACCAGAAACTACCTCCCTCCATTCCCCTAATGGACCATGTCCATGGTACACCCTCCCCTCTCGGTATAAAGGGCCAGGGGCCACCCTAGCTCCCCTCTCTGGTTCATTTGCTCCCTACCCCTCTACCTCACCCCCATGAGCACCCCTCTCCCCCTCCCCTGCTCTGAGCTGCCCGAGAAGAAGAGGGAAACGAGCCTCGGTGTCCTCCCCCAAAGCGAGCTAAGCTCACTCTCCTCTGTCCCTCCCTCTCTGCATGTCACATGCCACACTCCCCTTCCTCCCCTCTCTCTGATGGTGTGGTTTTTGTGGCTAGGTACTGCCCAGATCGTCGCCGGTGTCGAGCTCCGACGCGTCATCCCTCGGGCGTTCTCGCGCGAACTAGTTCCTAGAACGGAGACCCCTCTCCAGACTCGCCGTTGAGCACCGCAGTGAGCCTCCCTGACCTCGCCGTCACTGCCTCCTAGGGTTTCCCCTCTGTTTCCTATTACCCCACGAGGAAGACGACCCCGCGCCGTTGATCCCTCTCGCGCGGATGGTCCAGATCCACCGGTAACCTTTCGGTGCTCCGCCCTCGGCTGTAAGCAGGCCCTTGGTCACCGAAATCGCCTCCTCCCGTGCAGTGCCCCGCCCGGGTGGGTCGCTTCTCCCCTCTCGGCCCAACTGTCCCCCCAATCCAAGCCTAGCAGCCCTGGCCCCCTTCTTTTTATTAAATTCCTTTTTACAGATCTGCTTATTAGACTGATTGGTTTAATTCAAAATAAAAATGGAAAATGCTTCCAAATGCCCAGATCTAATTTTTGCCAAGTACCCTAGTGTTTTGTGCAACGTGCAGAGCAGATAGTAACCAGAAATATTGACTAGGGTGCCATTATTGAATTAAATCCTCAGATGTATACTTTTTCACTAAATATTTCTTTCTGTGAATTTTACAACTCCAACTGGAGTAAAGCCAACTGCCTCTGAGAGATGTTGGAAGCATCTACCCTTGGACATTTGTCTCATGCCAAGGTGAACAGTAGTTTGACTAGAGTAAAACTAACAAAAACTTTTAAATTCTGCCTTAGATAAATTCTCCAGGTCAAACCAACAAAGGTATTGACTTAAATCCAACTCCCTGTGATGTGGTACACAAAGGCCTATCCAAATCCAGGAGCTCATGATTCATTGAGCCTTGGATATTTCTCTGTGAATTAAACCCTTCTGTGCATGGTTTATTCACCTCTAAATTCACTAAAGTAGTTCTGCTAACCCAAAAATGTTGATTCCAATTTCTACAGAAAGGTATTTCAACTACCTACCATGTGTCCTTGGAATCAAATCAAAAGCTCCTGTAGATTTAATTTGGTAAAAAGACAAAAAACCCACAAAACTGCATTTGGGAATTTCTTGAGGGCATTCTGGTAATTTTATTGACCTGATTCCAACTCTCAGTGAACAAGTACATCAAACCCTACTGAACCATCCAAGGGAATAATTTTTGGAGCTCCGGAACTCTTCTGGTGAATTATTCCCTAAAACTAGAAGTTATTTCACTAGAACAATCATAACTAAATAAAGAAAAGTGATAAAATAGTGAAACCACTTTTGTTGGTTTCATCTTATCAATACATATCTGTTGGTATCATGTTTTTACAATGATACCCTACAGAATATGGTCTTTCTCCAAAAATCCATCTCTTAGGTAGTTTCTAGACTAGAAATCCTAAGTGATTTTCATCCCATCTCCAAGGCCATCGCAATCTCCTATTTCCAATCCTCTCAAAACCATATGAATATTAATCTGGTATTATTCAATTTCTTGTTTGCTGAGTGGTATTGGTAATTATATGCCTTGTATTGAATGTGCCCTTCTGTTTGTTTGCATGTGCTCCCTATCGACGATAGTTGCGATTATATCGGAGAGCAGAAGAAGATGGTTATTATTGCATGTTGGGTTTTCTAAAGAAGAAGTCCAGGGACATTTATGCCATACTGCTGATCACAGGCAAGCCACCTTCTTGCTCATAAGCCTTGCCCTACTATTTTACCTATGCATGTTTTATTTATGGTTTATTAAAAACTGCATTGTTTTACTATATGTTGATATATATATGATAGTGGTTTGGCTCCTCCAAACTATCACCCTGGGTACTACTAAGTACCACCCCCTTGGTGACACCTACTTTCCCCTAGTAGAATAGATGGTGTATCTCACCATAACCCTTTGGAGACCCCGATTAAGCCAAAGCAAAGGCTAGAGGATGGGAAGACCCTGGAAAAAGTTTTACCAAATGTTTTATGATAAAACCTTGGTGAGGTGGGACCTCCCAAGAGATGTTGAGAAAGAAAGAGGTTTTGTTTTACAAAATGTTGGAGGAAAAACGGAGGAAAACGGTTTACGAAAACGCACCTGGTTCTCTGCAGTTTTGCTAGAACAATTAACCCGTGCAACCACATTACTCTAGAATGGGACAGGGATGGATTTCAAGTTTGTCCATTCTGGTATGAGCTGCCTCGCAACAACTACAGAGGATCAGGGATCCCTAGAGGGTAGGCCTTCTCCGATATAGGTCCATGTGAAACATCGACCTAGACAAGGAACGAAGGGTCGGCAGGCCTCCACGCGTTACTATGAGCCCCTCATTGAAAGTGCGCACGTGGTACGTGCACTAAGCGCTCCGGTTGGTCCTCGCCCGACGTCCCGGTGTTGAGGGGATTAACACTCATAGGGTAGGCACTTGTATTGGAGTGGGCATCCGGAGAGTCTTGATCGGTTACTCGACCCACGATCGGTGAAGATCAGGGTAGTGTACCCGGATGGTGTGGGTAAAGTGTACAACCTCTGCAGAGTTAAATCTATTCGAATAGCTGCGTCCGCGGTCATGGACGGTTGGGAAGGTTGCTGTAGAGAGGGGCTGGTTTTGATTTCAAAAAGGATTTTCTGAAAAGAAAATGGCTTTGGGAATGTTTTGAACATGGGATGGTCGAACACAATACCTGCTTTGACCATGGGATGGTCAGACAGGTATGAAGGAGTTTGGTCGTGGGACGACCTGAAAACAGGCACAAATGGGTGACCCAGTCCTGGTGTTTTCCAAAAACTTTTCAAAACGGTTTCCAAAATGGTTTACAAAAGTTTTCAACAAAGATATGTAGATGATATATCTACAAGAGAAATTATTTAGAAAAGAACCCCTCTTGGAGCCCTCCTACTACCACAGCCAAAATGCATATCCTCCTATTATTACTGTTCTCTTAAGCTGGTTTGCGAGTACATTCAAAGTACTCACTAGCATTGTCCCTGGCTATTAACTTGGCCAGATATCAAGAAGAAGATGGCGTTGGCGACTATGCGAGCTGGGACGTTCTCACAGACAGTTGCCTGTAGGTTAAGGCATGGCTAGGGCTCTGCGCTTGTGAAGTCCGCTGCTGATTATCGATGTAGCCATAATGGCATTTATGTAAGTCTTGTAATTCGGTATATTCTCGGATGTTGTAATGATACTTGTCGGTTATGTGCCACGACTAACTGATCATGGGATCGTGGTTGTATGCATAACAGGGATTCTCGGAGGATTAATCCAGGGGGGCCACACATGTGGTTTAGGAAAAGAACACACATGGAATGACTTTAGTAGATCCATGTGGTTTAGGAAAAGAACACAGATGCAAATGTCACCAGTGGATCCAGGTGGTTTAGGAAAAAAGAACACACATGTAATATCTCTCTAGTGGATCCATGTGGTTTAGGAAAACAACACACATGTAATGTCTCCAGTGTATCCATGTGGTTTAGGAAAATAACACACATGCAATGTCACTAGTGGATCCATGTGGTTTAGGAAAAGAACACACATGAAATGACTCTAGGGGATCCATGTGATTTAGGAAAAGAACACACATGCAATATCACTAGTGGATCAATGTGGTTTAGGAAAAGAACACACATGCAATGTCACTAGTGGATCAATGTGGTTTAAGAAAAGAACACACATGCAATGTCACAAGTGGATCCATGTGGTTCAGTAAAAGGACACACATGCAATCTCACTAGTGGATCAATGTGGTTTAGGAGAAGAACACACATGTAATGACTCTAGTGGATCCACGTGGTTTAGGAAAAGAACACACAAGCAAATGTCACGAGTGGATCGATGTGGTTTAGGAAAA
Organism: Avena insularis; assembly: GCA_023614405.1. Taxonomy (NCBI): domain Eukaryota; kingdom Viridiplantae; phylum Streptophyta; class Magnoliopsida; order Poales; family Poaceae; genus Avena; species Avena insularis. The sequence goes on from CM042688.1 coordinate 245,673,467, forward strand.
GAACACACATGCAATGTCACCAGTGGATCAATGTGGTTTAGGAAAATAACAAACATGCAATGTCATAGTGGATCCATGTGGTTTAGGAAAATAACACATGCAATGTCACTCGTGGATCCATGTGATTTAGGAAAATAAGACACATGCAATGACTCTAGTGGATCCATGTGGTTTAGGAAGAGAACACGCATGCAAATGTCACCAGTGGATCAATGTGGTATAAGAAAAGAACACACATGAATGACTCTAGTGGATCAATGTGGTTTAGGAAAAGAACACACATGCAAATGTCACTAGTGGATCAATGTGGTTTAGGAAAAGAACAAACATGCAATATCACTAGTGGATTAATGTGGTTTAGGAAAAGAACACACATGCAATGTCACACGTGGATCCATTTGGTTTAGGAAAAGAACACAGATGCAAATGTTACCAGTAGATTAATGTAGTTTAGGAAAAGAACACACATGCAATGTCTCTAGTGGATCCATGTGGTTTAGGAAAAGAACACACATGCAATGACTCTAGTGGTCCATGTGGTTTAGGAAAAGAACACACTTGTAATGTAACTAGTAGATCCATGTGGTTTAGGAAAATAACACACATGTAATGACTCTAGTGGATCCACGTGGTTTAGGAAAAGAACACACATGCAAATGTCACCAGTGGATCTATGTGGTTTAGGAAGAGAAAACACATGCAAATGTCACTAGTGGATCCATGTGGTTTAGGAAAATAACAAACATGCAATGTCATAGTGGATCTATGTGGTTAAGGAAAATAACACACATGCAATTTCACTAGAGGATCAAAGTGGTTTAGGAAAACAACACACAAGCAATGACTCCAGTGGATCAATGTGGTTCATGAAAAGAACACACATGCAATGTTAACTAGTGGATCCATGTGGTTTAGGAAAAGAACACACATTGAATGACTCAAGTGGATCCATGTGGTTTCGGAAAAGAACACACATGCAATGTCACTAGTGGATGAATGTGGTTTAGGAAAAGAACACACATGCAATGACTCTAGGGGATCCATGTGGTTTAGGAAAATAACACACATGCAATGACTGCAGTAGATCCATGTGGTTTAGGAAAAGAACACATATGCAAATGTCACCAGTGGATCCATGAGTTTAGGAAAAGAACACACATGCAATATCTCTCTAGTGTATCCATGTGGTTTAGGAAAAGAACACACATGTAATGTCTCCAGAGTATCCATCTGGTTCAGGAAAAGAACACACATGCAATGTCACCAGTGGATCCATGTGGTTTAGGAAAAGAACACACATGAAATGTCTCTAGTGGATCCATGTGGTTTAGGAAAATAACACACATGAAAATGTCACCAGTGGATCCATATGGTTTAGGAAAGGAACACACATGCAATGTCACAAGTGGGTCCATGTGGTTTGGTAAAATAACACACATGTAGTGACTCTAGTGGAAAATGTGGTTCAGGAAAAGAACACACATGCAAATGCCACTAGTGGATCCATGTGGTTTAGGAAAAAACACACATGCAATGGCTCTAGTGGATCCGTGTGGTTCAGGAAAATAACACACATGCAATGTCACTAGAGGATCAATGTGGTTTAGGAAAACAACACACATGCAATGACTCCAGTGGATCAATGTGGTTCACGAATAGAACACACATGCAAAGTTCACTAGTGGACCCATGTGGTTTAGGAAAAGAACACACATGGAATGACTCTAGTGGATCCATGTGGTTTAGGAAAAGAAGACACATGCAATGTATCCAGTGCATCCATGTGGTTTAGGAAAAGAACACACATGCAATGTCACCAATGGATCCAGGTGGTTTAGGAAAAGAACACACATGCAATGTCTCTAGTGGATCCATGTGGTTTAGGAAAAGAACACACATGCAAATGTCACTAGTGGATCCAGGTGGTTTAGGAAAAGAACACAGATGCAATGTCACCAGTGGATCCATGTGGTTTAGGAAAAGAACACACATGTAGTGACTCTAGTGGACAACGTGGCTTAGGAAAAGAACATATATGCAAATGTCACTAGTGGATCCATGTGGATTAGGAAAAAAACACATGCTATGGCTCTAGCGGATCCATGTGGTTCAGGAAAAGAACACACATGCAATGTCACTCGAGGTTAAATGTGGCTTAGAAAAACAAAGCACGTGAAATGACTCTAGTGGATCAATTTGGTTCACAAAAAGAACACACATGCAAAGTTCACTAGTGGATCCATGTGGTTTAGGAAAAGAACACACATGCAATGACTCTAGTGGATCCATGTGGTTTAGGAAAAGAACACACATGCAATGTCACTAGTGGATCAATGTGGTTTAGGAAAAGAACACACATGCAAATGACTCCAATGGATCCATGTGGTTTAGGAAAATAACACACATGCAAATATCAGCAATGGATCCATGTGGTTTTGGAAAAGAACACACATGCAATGTCTCTAGTGGATCCTTGTGGTTTAGGAAAAGAACACACATGCAATGACTCCAGTGGATCCATGTGGTTTAGGAAAATAACACACATGCAATGTCACTAGTGGATCCATGTGCTTTAGGAAAAGAACACACATGCAATGTCACCAGTGGATCAATGTGGTGTAAGAAAAGAACACACATGCAATGTCACAAGTGGATCCATGTGATTTAGGAAAAGAATAGACATGCAATGTCACTAGTGGATCGATGTGGTTTAGGAAAAGAACACACATGCAATGTCAGTAGTGGAACAATGTGGTATAGGAAAAGAACACACATGCAAATGTCACTAGTGTATCAATGTGGTTTAGGAAAAGAACAAACATGCAATGTCTCTAGTGGATTAATGTGGTTTAGGAAAAGAACACACATGCAATGTCACCAGTGGATCCATTTGGTTTAGGAAAATAACACACTTGCAAATGTTACCAGTAGATTAATGTAGTTTAGGAAAATAACACACATGCAATGTCTCTAGTGGATCCATGTGGTTTAGCAAAAGAAGACACATGCAATGACTCTAGTGGATCCACGTGGTTTAGGAAAAGAACACACATGCAAATGTCACCAGTGGATCAATGTGGTTTAGGAAAAGAACAAACATGAAAATGTCACTAGTGGATCCATGTGGTTTAGGAAAATAACAAACATGCAATATCATAGTGGATCCATGTGGTTCAGGAATATAACACACATGCAATGTCACTAGAGGATCAATGTGGTTTAGGAAAACAACACACAAGCAATGACTCAAGTGGATGAATGTGTTTCACGAAAAGAACACACATGCAAAGTTCACTAGTGGATCCATGTGGTTTAGGAAAAGAACAAACATACAATGACTCTAGTGGATCCATGTGGTTTCGGAAAAGAACACACATGCAATGTTACTAGTGGATCAATGTGGTTTAGGAAAAAGAACACACATGCAATGACTCTAGGGGATCCATGTGGTTTAGGAAAAGACAACACATGCAATGACTGAAGTGGATCCATGTGGTTTAACAAAAGAACACACATGTAGTGACTGAAGTGGATCCACGCGGTTCGGGAAACGAACACACATGCAATGACTCTAGTGGATACATGTGGTTTAGGAAAAGAACACACATGCAAATGTCACCAGTGTATCCTTGTTGTTTAGGAAAAGAACACACATGCAATGTCACTAGTGGATCCATGTGGTTTAGTAAAATAACACACATGTAGTGACTTTAGTGGACAACGTGGTTCAGGAAAACAACACACATGCAAATGCCACTAGTGGATCCATATGGTTTAGGAAAAAACACACATGCAATGGCTCTAGTGGATCCATGTGGTTCAGGAAAAGAACACACATGCAATGTCACTCGAGGATCAATGTGGTTTAGTAAAATAACACACATACAATGACTCTAGTTGATCAATGTGGCTCACGAAAATAACACACATGCAAAGTTCACTAGGGGACCCATGTGGTTTAGGAAAAGAACACAAATGCAATGACTCTAGTGGATCCATGTGGTTTAGGAAAAAAAGACACATGCAATATCTCCAGTGGATCCATGTGGTTTAGGAAAAGAACACATATGCAATGTCACCAGTGGATCCATGTGCTTTAGGAAAATAACACACATGCAATGTCTCTAGTGGATCCATGTGGTTTAGGAAAAGAACACACATGCAAATGTCACTAGTGGAATCATGTGGTTTAGGAAAAGAACACACATGCAATGTCATAGTAGATCCATGTGGTTTAGGAAAAGAACACACATGTGGTAACTCCAGTGGATACGTTGTTCGGGAAAAGGACATATATGCAAATGTCACTAGTGGATCCATGTGGATTAGGAAAAAACACACATGATATGGCTCTAGTGCATCCATGTGGTTCAGGAAAACAACACGCATGCAATCTCACTCGAGGATAAATGTGGTTTAGAAAAACAAAGTACATGAAATGACTCTAGTGGATCAATTTGGTTCACAAAAAGAACACAGATGCAAAGTTCACTAGTGGATCCATGTGGTTTAGGAAAAGAACACACATGCAATGACTCTAGTGGATCCATGTGGTTTAGGAAAAGAACACACATGCAATGTCACTAGTGGATCAATGTGGTTTAGGAAAAGAACACACATGCAAATGACTCCAATGGATCCATGCGGTTTAGGAAAAGAACACACATGCAAATGTCAGCAGTGGATCCATGTGGGTTTTGAGAACAACACACACGCAATGTCTCCAGTGGATCCTTGTGGTTTAGGAAAATAACACACATGCAATGACCGGTGGATCCATGCGGTTAAGGAAAATAACGCACATGCAATGTCACCAGTGGATCAATGTGGTTTAATAAAAGAACACACATGCAATGTCACAAGTGGATCCATGTGGTTTAGGAAAAGAATAGACATGCAATGTCACTAGTGGATCAATGTGGTTTAGGAAAAGAACACACATGCAATGTCACCAGTGGATCAATGTGGTATAGGAAAACAACACATGCAATGACTCTAGTGGATCAATGTGGTTTAGGATAAGAATACACCTGGAAATGTCACTAGTGGATCAATGTGGTTTAGGAAAAGAACAAACATGCAATGACTCTAGTGGATTAATGTGGTTTAGGAAAAGAATACACATGCAATGTCACCAGTGGTTCCATTTGGTTTAGGAAAATAACACACATACAAATGTTACCAGTATATTAATGTAGTTTAGGAAAAGAACACACATGCAATGTCTCTAGTGGACCCATGTGGTTTAGGAAAAGAACACACATGCAATGACTCCAGTGGTCCATGTGGTTTAGGAAAAGAACACACTTGTAATGTCACCAGTGGATCCATGTGGTTTAGGAAAAGAACACACATGTAATGACTCTAGTGGATCCACGTGGTTTAGGAAAAGAACACACATGCAAATGTCAGCAGTGGATCAATGTGGCTTAGGAAAAGAACACACATGCAATGACTCTAGTGGATCAATGTGGTTCAGAAAAATAACATACATGCAAAGTTAACTAGTGGACCCATGAGGTTTAGGAAAAGAACACACATGCAATGACTCTAGTGGATCCATGTGGTTTAGGAAAAGAAGACACATGCAATATCTCCAGTGGATCCATGTGGTTTAGGAAAAGAACACACATGCAATGTAACTAGTGGATCCATGTGGTTTAGGAAAATAACACATATGCAATGTCTCTAGTGGATCCATGTTGTTTAGGAAAAGAACACACATGCAAATGTCACCAGTGGATCCATGTGGTTTAGGAAAAGAACACACATGCAATGTCATAGTGGATCCATGTGGTTTAGGAAAAGAACAGACATGTAGTGACTCCAGTGGACAACGTGGTTCAGGAAAAGGACAAATATGCAAATGTCACTAGTGGATCCATGTGGATTAGGAAAAAACACACATGATATGGCTCTAGTGGATCCATGTGGTTCAGGAAAAGAACACACATGCAATGTCACTCGACGATAAATTTGGTTTAGAAAAACAAAGCACATGAAATGACTCTAGTGGATCGATTTGGTTCACAAAAGCAACACACGTGCAAAGTTCACTAGTGGATCCATGTTGTTTAGGAAAAGAACACACATGCAATGACTCTAGTGGATCCATGTGGTTTAGAAAAAGAACACACATGCAATGTCACTAGTGGATCAATGTGGTTTAGGAAAAGAACACACATGCAAGACTCCAATGGATCCATGTGGTTTAGGAAAAGAACACACATGCAAATGTCAGCAGTGGATCCATGTGGTTTTTGAGAAGAACACACATGCAATGTCTCTAGTGGATCCTTGTGGTTTAAGAAAATAACACACATGCAATGACTCCAGTGGATCCATGTGGTTTAGGAAAATAACACACACGCAATGTCATAGTGGAGCCATGTGGTTTAGGAAAAGAACACACATGCAATGACACCAGTGGATAAATGTGCATGCAATGTCACAAGTGGATCCATGTGGTTTAGGAAAAGAACAGACATGCAATGTCACTAGTGGATCAATGTGATTTAGGAAAAGAACACACATGGAATGTCACTAGTGGATCAATGTGCTATAGAAAAATTACACACATGCAATGACTCTAGTGGATCAACGTGGTTTAGGAAAAGAACACACATGCATATGTCACTAGTGGATCAATGTGGCTTAGGAAAAGAACAAACATGCAATGTCTCTAGTGGATTAATGTTGTTTAGGAAAAGAACACACATGCAATGTCACCAGTGGATCCATTTGGTTTAGGAAAATAACACACATGCAAATGTTACCAGTAGATTAATGTAGTTTATGAATGAACACACATGCAATGTCTCTAGTGGATCCATGTGGTTTAGGAAAAGAACACACATGCAATGACTCCAATGGTCCATATGGTTTAGGAAAAGAACACACTTGCAATGTCACCAGTAGATCCATGTGGTTTAGGAAAAGAACACACATGTAATGACTCTAGTGGATCCACGTGGTTTAGGAAAATAACACACATGCCAATGTCACCAGTGGATCAATGTGGTTTAGGAAAACAACACACATGCAAATGTCACTAGTGGATCCATGTGGTTTAGGAAAGGAACACACATGCAATGACTCTAGTGGATCCATGTGGTTTAGGAAAAGAACACGCATGCAATGTCACTAGTGGATCAATGTGGTTTAGGAAAAGAACACACATGCAAATGACTCCAATGGATCCATGCGGTTTAGGAAAAGAACACACATGCAAATGTCAGCAGTGGATCCATGTGGTTTTTGAGAAGAACACACATGCAATGTCTCCAGTGGATCCTTGTGGTTTAGGAAAATAACACACATGCAATGACTCCGGTGGATCCATGCGGTTTAGGAAAATAACACACATGCAATGTCACTAGTGGATCCATGTGGTTTAGGAAAATAACACACATGCAATGTCACTAGTGGATCAATGTGGTTTAGGAAAAGAACACACATGCAAGACTCCAATGGATCCATGTGGTTTAGGAAAAGAACACAGATGCAAATGTCAGCAGTGGATCCATGTGGTTTTTGAGAAGAACACACATGCAATGTCTCTAGTGGATCCTTGTGGTTTAGGAAAATAACACACATGCAATGACTCCAGTGGATCCATGTGGTTTAGGAAAATAACACACACGCAATGTCATAGTGGAGCCATGTGGTTTAGGAAAAGAACACACATGCAATGACACCAGTGGATAAATGTGCATGCAATGTCAAAAGTGGATCCATGTGGTTTAGGAGAAGAACAGACATGCAATGTCACTAGTGGATCAATGTGATTTAGGAAAAGAACACACATGCAATGTCACTAGTGCCTCAATGTGCTATAGAAAAATAACACACATGCAATGACTCTAGTGGATCAACGTGGTTTCGGAAAAGAACACACATGCATATGTCACTAGTGGATGAATGTGGCTTAGGAAAAGAACAAACATGCAATGTCTCTAGTGGATTAATGTGGTTTAGGAAAAGAACACACATGCAATGTCACTAGTGGATCCATTTGGTTTAGGAAAATACCACACATGCAAATGTTACCAGTAGATTAATGTAGCTTATGAATGAACACACATGCAATGTCTCTAGTGGATCCATGTGGTTTAGGAAAAGAACACACATGCAATGACTCCAATGGTCCATATGGTTTAGGAAAAGAACACACTTGCAATGTCACTAGTAGATCCATGTGGTTTAGGAAAAGAACACACATGCAATGTCTCTAGTGGATCCATGTGCTTTAACAAAGAACACACATGCAATGACTCCAGTGGTCCATGTGGTTTAGGAAAAGAACACACTTGCAATGTCACTAGTGGATCCATGTGGTTTAGGAAAAGAACACACATGTAATGACTCTAGTGGATCCACGTGGTTTAGGAAAAGAAAACACATGCAAATTTCACCAGTGGATCAATGTGGTTTAGGAAAAGAGCACACATGCAATGACTCCAGTGGATCAATGTGGTTCAGAAAAATAACACACATGCAAAGTTAACTAGTGGACCCATGAGGTTTAGGAAAAGAACACACATGCAATGACTCTAGTGGATCCATGTGGTTTAGGAAAAGAAGACACATGCAATATCTCTAGTGGATCCATGTGGTTTAGGAAAAGAACACACCTGCAATGTAACTAGTGGATCCATGCGGTTTAGGAAAATAACACATATGCAATGTCTCTAGTGGATCCATGTGGTTTAGGAAAAGAACACACATGCAAATTTCACCAGTGGATCCATGTGGTTTAGGAAAAGAACACACATGCAATGTCATAGTGGATCCATGTGGTTTAGGAAAAGAACAGACATGTAGTGACTCCAGTGGACAACGTGGTTCAGGAAAAGGACATATATGCAAATGTCACTAGTGGATCCATGTGGATTAGGATAAAACACACATGATATGGCTCTAGTGGATCCATGTGGTTCAGGAAAAGAACACACATGCAATGTCACTCGAGGATAAATGTGGTTTAGAAAAACAAAGCGCATGAAATGACTCTAGTGGATCAATTTGGTTCAGAAAAAGAACACACGTGCAAAGTTCACTAGTGGATCCATGCGGTTTAGGAAAAGAACACACATACAATGACTCTAGTGGATCCATGTGGTTTAGGAAAAGAACACACATGAAATGTCACTAGTGGATCAATGTGGTTTAGGAAAAGAACACACATGCAAGACTCCAATGGATCCATGTGGTTTAGGAAAAGAACACACATGCAAATGTCAGCAGTGGATCCATGTGGTTTTTGAGAAGAACACACATGCAATGTCTCTAGTGGATCCTTGTGGTTTAGGAAAATAACACACATGCAATGACTCCAGTGGATCCATGTGGTTTAGGAAAATAACACACACGCAATGTCATAGTGGAGCCATGTGGTTTAGGAAAAGAACACACATGCAATGACACCAGTGGATAAATGTGCATGCAATGTCACAAGTGGATCCATGTGGTTTAGGAAAAGAACAGACATGCAATGTCACTAGTGGATCAATGTGATTTAGGAAAAGAACACACATGCAATGTCACTAGTGGATCAATGTGCTATAGAAAAATAGCACACATGCAATGACTCTAGTGGATCAACGTGGTTTAGGAAAAGAACACACATGCATATGTCACTAGTGGATCAATGTGGCTTAGGAAAAGAACAAACATGCAATGTCTCTAGTGGATTAATGTGGTTTAGGAAAAGAACACACATGCAATGTCACTAGTGGATCCATTTGGTTTAGGAAAATAACACACATGCAAATGTTACCAGTAGATTAATGTAGTTTATGAATGAACACACATGCAATGTCTCTAGTGGATCCATGTGGTTTAGGAAAAGAACACACATGCAATGACTCCAATGGTCCATATGGTTTAGGAAAAGAACACACTTGCAATGTCACCAGTAGATCCATCTGGTTTAGGAAAAGAACACACATGCAATGTCTCTAGTGGATCCATGTGGTTTAGGAAAAGAACACACATGCAATGACTCCAGTGGTCCATGTGGTTTAGGAAAAGAACACACTTGGAATGTCACCAGTGGATCCATGTGGTTTAGGAAAAGAACACACATGTAATGACTCTAGTGGATCCACGTGGTTTAGGAAAAGAACACACATGCAAATGTCACCAGTGGATCAATGTGGTTTAGGAAAAGAACACACATGCAATGACTCCAGTGGATCAATGTGGTTCAGAAAAATAACACACATGCAAAGTTAACTAGTGGACCCATGAGGTTTAGGAAAAGAACACACATGCAATGACTCTAGTGGATCCATGTGGTTTAGGAAAAGAACACACATGCAATATCTCCAGTAGATCCATGTGGTTTAGGAAAAGAACACACATGTAATGACTCTAGTGGATCCACGTGGTTTAGGAAAATAACACACATGCCAATGTCACCAGTGGATCAATGTGGTTTAGGAAAACAACACACATGCTAATGTCACTAGTGGATCCATGTGGTTTAGGAAAGGAACACACATGCAATGACTCTAGTGGATCCATGTGGTTTAGGAAAAGAACACGCATGCAATGTCAGTAGTGGATCAATGTGGTTTAGGAAAAGAACACACATGCAAATGACTCCAATGGATCCATGCGGTTTAGGAAAAGAACACACATGCAAATGTCAGCAGTGGATCCATGTGGTTTTTGAGAAGAACACACATGCAATGTCTCTAGTGGATCCTTGTGGTTTAGGAAAATAACACACATGAAATGACTCCGGTGGATCCATGCGGTTTAGGAAAATAACACACATGCAATGTCACTAGTGGATCCATGTGGTTTAGGAAAATAACACACATGCAATGTCACTAGTGGATCAATGTGGTTTAGGAAAAGAACACACATGCAAGACTCCAATGGATCCATGTGGTTTAGGAAAAGAACACAGATGCAAATGTCAGCAGTGGATCCATGTGGTTTTTGAGAAGAACACACATGCAATGTCTCTAGTGGATCCTTGTGGTTTAGGAAAATAACACACATGCAATGACTCCAGTGGATCCATGTGGTTTAGGAAAATAACACACACGCAATGTCATATTGGAGCCATGTGGTTTAGGAAAAGAACACACATGCAATGACACCAGTGGATAAATGTGCATGCAATGTCAAAAGTGGATCCATGTTGTTTAGGAGAAGAACAGACATGCAATGTCACTAGTGGATCAATGTGATTTAGGAAAAGAACACACATGCAATGTCACTAGTGCCTCAATGTGCTATAGAAAAATAACACACATGCAATGACTCTAGTGGATCAACGTGGTTTCGGAAAACAACACACATGCATATGTCACTAGTGGATCAATGTGGCTTAGGAAAAGAACAAACATGCAATGTCTCTAGTGGATTAATGTGGTTTAGGAAAAGAACACACATGCAATGTCACTAGTGGATCCATTTGGTTTAGGAAAATACCACACATGCAAATGTTACCAGTAGATTAATGTAGTTTATGAATGAACACACATGCAATGTCTCTAGTCGATCCATGTGGTTTAGGAAAAGAACACACATGCAATGACTCCAATGGTCCATATGGTTTAGGAAAAGAACACACTTGCAATGTCACCAGTAGATCCATGTGGTTTAGGAAAAGAACACACATGCAATGTCTCTAGTGGATCCATGTGGTTTAAGAAAAGAACACACATGCAATGACTCCAGTGGTCCATGTGGTTTAGGAAAAGAACACACTTGCAATGTCACTAGTGGATCTATGTGGTTTAGGAAAAGAACACACATGTAATGACTCTAGTGGATCCACGTGGTTTAGGAAAAGAACACACATGCAAATGTCACCAGTGGATCAATGTGGTTTAGGAAAAGAGCACACATGCAATGACTCCAGTGGATCAATGTGGTTCAAAAAATAACACACATGCAAAGTTAACTAGTGGACCCATGAGGTTTAGGAAAAGAACACACATGCAATGACTCTAGTGGAGACATGTGGTTTAGGAAAAGAAGACACATGCAATATCTCCAGTGGATCCATGTGGTTTAGGAAAAGAACACACCTGCAATGTAACTAGTGGATCCATGCGGTTTAGGAAAATAACACATATGCATTTGTCTCTAGTGGATCCATGTGGTTTAGGAAAAGAACACACATGCAAATTTCACCAGTGGATCCATGTGGTTTAGGAAAAGAACACACATGCAATGTCATAGTGGATCCATGTGGTTTAGGAAAAGAACAGACATGTAGTGACTCCAGTGGACAACGTGGTTCAGGAAAAGGACATATATGCAAATGTCACTAGTGGATCCATGTGGATTAGGATAAAACACACATGATATGGCTCTAGTGGATCCATGTGGTTCAGGAAAAGAACACACATGCAATGTCACTCGAGGATAAATGTGGTTTAGAAAAACAAAGCGCATGAAATGACTCCAGTGGATCAATTTGGTTCACAAAAAGAACACACGTGCAAAGTTCACTAGTGGATCCATGCGGTTTAGGAAAAGAACACACATACAATGACTCTAGTGGATCCATGTGGTTTAGGAAAAGAACACACATGCAATGTCACTAGTGGATCAATGTGGTTTAGGAAAAGAACACACATGCAAGACTCCAATGGATCCATGTGGTTTAGGAAAAGAACACACATGCAAATGTCAGCAGTGGATCCATGTGGTTTTTGAGAAGAACACACATGCAATGTCTCTAGTGGATCCTTGTGGTTTAGGAAAATAACACACATGCAATGACTCCAGTGGATCCATGTGGTTTAGGAAAATAACACACACGCAATGTCATAGTGGAGCCATGTGGTTTAGGAAAAGAACACACATGCAATGACACCAGTGGATAAATGTGCATGCAATGTCACAAGTGGATCCTTGTGGTTTAGGAAAAGAACAGACATGCAATGTCACTAGTGGATCAATGTGATTTAGGAAAAGAACACACATGCAATGTCACTAGTGGATCAATGTGCTATAGAAAAATAATACACATGCAATGACTCTAGTGGATCAACGTGGTTTAGGAAAAGAACACACATGCATATGTCACTAGTGGATCAATGTGGCTTAGGAAAAGAACAAACATGCAATGTCTCTAGTGGATTAATGTGGTTTAGGAAAAGAACACACATGCAATGTCACTAGTGGATCCATTTGGTTTAGGAAAATAACACACATGCAAATGTTACCAGTAGATTAATGTAGTTTATGAATGAACACACATGCAATGTCTCTAGTGGATCCATGTGGTTTAGGAAAAGAACACACATGCAATGACTCCAATGGTCCATATGGTTTAGGAAAAGAACACACTTGCAATGTCACCAGTAGATCCATCTGGTTTAGGAAAAGAACACACATGCAATGTCTCTAGTGGATCCATGTGGTTTAGGAAAAGAACACACATGCAATGACTCCAGTGGTCCATGTGGTTTAGGAAAAGAACACACTTGTAATGTCACTAGTGGATCCATGTGGTTTAGGAAAAGAACACACATGTAATGACTCTAGTGGATCCACGTGGTTTAGGAAAAGAACACACATGCAAATGTCACCAGTGGATCAATGTGGTTTAGGAAAAGAACACACATGCAATGACTCCAGTGGATCAATGTGGTTCAGAAAAATAACACACATGCAAAGTTAACTAGTGGACCCATGAGGTTTAGGAAAAGAACACACATGCAATGACTCTAGTGGATCCATGTGGTTTAGGAAAAGAACACACATGCAATATCTTCAGTGGATCCATGTGGTTTAGGAAAAGAACACACATGCAATGTAACTAGTGGATCCATGTGGTTTAGGAAAATAACACATATGCAATGTCTCTAGTGGATCCATGTGGTTTAGGAAAAGAACACACATGCAAATTTCACCAGTGGATCCATGTGGTTTAGGAAAAGAACACACATGCAATGTCATAGTGGATCCATGTGGTTTAGGAAAAGAACAGACATGTAGTGACTCCAGTGGACAACGTGGTTCAGGAAAAGGACATATATGCAAATGTCACTAGTGGATCCATGTGGATTAGGATAAAACACACATGATATGGCTCTAGTGGATCCATGTGGTTCAGGAAAAGAACACACATGCAATGTCACTCGAGGATAAATGTGGTTTAGAAAAACAAAGCACATGAAATGACTCCAGTGGATCAATTTGGTTCACAAAAAGAACACACGTGCAAAGTTCACTAGTGGATCCATGTAGTTTAGGAAAAGAACACACATGCAATGACTCTAGTGGATCCATGTGGTTTAGGAAAAGAACACACATGCAATGTCACTAGTGGATCAATGTGGTTTAGGAAAAGAACACACATGCAAGACTCCAATGGATCCATGTGGTTTAGGAAAAGAACACACATGCAAATGTCAGCAGTGGATCCATGTGGTTTTTGAGAAGAACACACATGCAATGTCTCTAGTGGATCCTTGTGGTTTAGGAAAATAACACACATGCAATGACTCCAGTGGATCCATGTGGTTTAGGAAAATAACACACACGCAATGTCATAGTGGAGCCATGTGGTTTAGGAAAAGAACACACATGCAATGACACCAGTGGATAAATGTGCATGCAATGTCACAAGTGGATCCATGTGGTTTAGGAAAAGAACAGACATGCAATGTCACTAGTGGATCAATGTGATTTAGGAAAAGAACACACATGCAATGTCACTAGTGGATCAATGTGCTATAGAAAAATAACACACATGCAATGACTCTAGTGGATCAACGTGGTTTAGGAAAAGAACACACATGCATATGTCACTAGTCGATCAATGTGGCTTAGGAAAAGAACAAACATGCAATGTCTCTAGTGGATTAATGTGGTTTAGGAAAAGAAAACACATGCAATGTCACTAGTGGATCCATTTGGTTTAGGAAAATAACACACATGCAAATGTTACCAGTAGATTAATGTAGTTTATGAATGAACACACATGCAATGTCTCTAGTGGATCCATGTGGTTTAGGAAAAGAACACACATGCAATGACTCCAATGGTCCATATGGTTTAGGAAAAGAACACACTTGCAATCTCACCAGTAGATCCATGTGGTTTAGGAAAAGAACACACATGTAATGACTCTAGTGGATCCACGTGGTTTAGGAAAATAACACACATGCCAATGTCACCAGCGGATCAATGTCGTTTAGGAAAACAACACACATGCAAATGTCACTAGTGGATCCATGTGGTTTAGGAAAAGAACACACATGCAATGACTCTAGTGGATCGATGTGGTTTAGGAAAAGAACACGCATGCAATGTCACTAGTGGATCAATGTGGTTTAGGAAAAGAACACACATGCAAATGACTCCAATAGATCCATGCGGTTTAGGAAAAGAACACAATGCAAATGTCAACAGTGGATCCATGTGGTTTTTGAGAAGAACACACATGCAATGTCTCCAGTGGATCCTTGTGGTTTAGGAAAATAACACACATGCAATGACTCCGGTGGATCCATGCGGTTTAGGAAAAGAACACACATGCAATGTCATAGTGGATCCATGTGGTTTAGGAAAAGAACAGACATGTAGTGACTCCAGTGGACAACGTGGTTCAGGAAAAGGACATATATGCAAATGTCACTAGTGGATCCATGTGGATTAGG
Source organism: Avena insularis (assembly GCA_023614405.1). Taxonomy (NCBI): domain Eukaryota; kingdom Viridiplantae; phylum Streptophyta; class Magnoliopsida; order Poales; family Poaceae; genus Avena; species Avena insularis. Next base: position 245,689,105 of record CM042688.1, read on the forward strand.
ATAAAACACACATGATATGGCTCTAGTGGATCCATGTGGTTCAGGAAAAGAACACACATGCAATGTCACTCGAGGATAAATGTGGTTTAGAAAAACAAAGCGCATGAAATGACTCCAGTGGATCAATTTGGTTCACAAAAAGAACACACGTGCAAAGTTCACTAGTGGATCCATGCGGTTTAGGAAAAGAACACACATACAATGACTCTAGTGGATCCATGTGGTTTAGGAAAAGAACACACATGCAATGTCACTAGTGGATCAATGTGGTTTAGGAAAAGAACACACATGCAAGACTCCAATGGATCCATGTGGTTTAGGAAAAGAACACACATGCAATGACTCCAATGGTCCATATGGTTTAGGAAAAGAACACACTTGCAATGTCACCAGTAGATCCATCTGGTTTAGGAAAAGAACACACATGCAATGTCTCTAGTGGATCCATGTGGTTTAGGAAAAGAACACACATGCAATGACTCCAGTGTTCCATGTGGTTTAGGAAAAGAACACACTTGTAATGTCACCAGTGGATCCATGTGGTTTAGGAAAAGAACACACATGTAATGACTCTAGTGGATCCACGTGGTTTAGGAAAAGAACACACATGCAAATGTCACCAGTGGATCAATGTGGTTTAGGAAAAGAACACACATGCAATGACTCTAGTGGATCAATGTGGTTCAGAAAAATAACACACATGCAAAGTTAACTAGTGGACCCATGAGGTTTAGGAAAAGAACACACATGCAATGACTCTAGTGGATCCATGTGGTTTAGGAAAAGAACACACATGCAATATCTCCAGTGGATCCATGTGGTTTAGGAAAAGAACACACATGCAATGTAACTAGTGGATCCATGTGGTTTAGGAAAATAACACATATGCAATGTCTCTAGTGGATCCATGTGGTTTAGGAAAAGAACACACATGCAAATTTCACCAGTGGATCCATGTGGTTTAGGAAAAGAACACACATGCAATGTCATAGTGGATCCATGTGGTTTAGGAAAAGAAACAGGACATGTAGTGACTCCAGTGGACAACGTGGTTCAGGAAAAGGACATATATGCAAATGTCACTAGTGGATCCATGTGGATTAGGATAAAACACACATGATATGGCTCTAGTGGATCCATGTGGTTCAGGAAAAGAACACACATGCAATGTCACTCGAGGATAAATGTGGTTTAGAAAAACAAAGCACATGAAATGACTCCAGTGGATCAATTTGGTTCACAAAAAGAACACACGTGCAAAGTTCACTAGTGGATCCATGTAGTTTAGGAAAAGAACACACATGCAATGACTCTAGTGGATCCATGTGGTTTAGGAAAAGAACACACATGCAATGTCACTAGTGGATCAATGTGGTTTAGGAAAAGAACACACATGCAAGACTCCAATGGATCCATGTGGTTTAGGAAAAGAACACACATGCAAATGTCAGCAGTGGATCCATGTGGTTTTTGAGAAGAACACACATGCAATGTCTCTAGTGGATCCTTGTGGTTTAGGAAAATAACACACATGCAATGACTCCAGTGGATCCATGTGGTTTAGGAAAATAACACACACGCAATGTCATAGTGGAGCCATGTGGTTTAGGAAAAGAACACACATGAATGACACCAGTGGATAAATGTGCATGCAATGTCACAAGTGGATCCATGTGGTTTAGGAAAAGAACAGACATGCAATGTCACTAGTGGATCAATGTGATTTAGGAAAAGAACACACATGCAATGTCACTAGTGGATCAATGTGCTATAGAAAAATAAAACACATGCAATGACTCTAGTGGATCAACGTGGTTTAGGAAAAGAACACACATGCATATGTCACTAGTGGATCAATGTGGCTTAGGAAAAGAACAAACATGCAATGTCTCTAGTGGATTAATGTGGTTTAGGAAAAGAACACACATGTAATGTCACTAGTGGATCCATTTGGTTTAGGAAAATAACACACATGCAAATGTTACCAGTAGATTAATGTAGTTTATGAATGAACACACATGCAATGTCTCTAGTGGATCCATGTGGTTTAGGAAAAGAACACACATGCAATGACTCCAATGGTCCATATGGTTTAGGAAAAGAACACACTTGCAATGTCACCAGTAGATCCATGTGGTTTAGGAAAAAGAACACACATGTAATGACTCTAGTGGATCCACGTGGTTTAGGAAAATAACACACATGCCAATGTCACCAGCGGATCAATGTGGTTTAGGAAAACAACACACATGCAAATGTCACCAGTGGATCCATGTGGTTTAGGAAAAGAGCACACATGCAATGACTCTAGTGGATCCATGTGGTTTAGGAAAAGAACACGCATGCAATGTCACTAGTGGATCAATGTGGTTTAGGAAAAGAACACACATGCAAATGACTCCAATGGATCCATGCAGTTTAGGAAAAGAACACACATGCAAATGTCAGCAGTGGATCCATGTGGTTTTTGAGAAGAACACACATGCAATGACTCCAGTGGATCCTTGTGGTTTAGGAAAATAACACACATGCAATGACTCCGGTGGATCCATGCGGTTTAGGAAAATAACACACATGCAATGTCACTAGTGGATCCATGTGGTTTAGGAAAATAACACACATGCAATGTCACCAGTGGATCAATGTGGTTTAAGAAAAGAACACACATGCAATGTCACATGTGGATCCATGTGGTTTAGGAAAAGAACAGACATGCAATGTCACTAGTGGATCAATGTGGTTTAGGAAAAGAACACACATGCAATGTCACTAGTGGATCAATGTGCTATAGAAAAATAACACACATGCAATGACTCTAGTGGATCAATGTGGTTTAGGAAAAGAACACACATGCAAATGTCACTAGTGGATCAATGTGGCTTAGAAAAAGAACAAACATGCAATGTCTCTAGTGGATTAATGTGGTTTAGGAAAAGAACACACATGCAATGTCACCAGTGGATCCATTTGGTTTAGGAAAATAACACACATGCAAATGTTACCAGTAGATTAATGTAGTTTATGAATGAACACACTTGCAATGTCTCTAGTGGATCCATGTGGTTTAGGAAAAGAACACACATGCAATGACTCCAATTGTCCATGTGGTTTAGGAAAATAACACACTTGCAATGTCACCAGTAGATCCATGTGGTTTAGGAAAAGAACACACATGTAATGACTCTAGTGGATCCACGTGGTTTAGGAAAATAACACACATGCCAATGTCACCAGCGGATCAATGTGGTTTAGGAAAACAACACACATGCAAATGTCACTAGTGGATCCATGTGGTTTATGAAAATAACAAACATGCAATGTCACACTGGATCAATGTGGTTCAGGAAAATAACACACATGCAATGTCACTAGAGGATCAATGTGGTTTAGGAAAACAACACACAACCAATGACCCCAGTGGATCAATGTGCTTCACGAAAAGAACACACATGCAAAGTTCACTAGTGGATCCATGTGGTTTCGGAAAAGAACACACATGCAATGTTACTAGTGGATCAATGTGGTTTAGGAAAAGAACACACATACAATGACTCTAGTGGATCCATGTGGTTTCAGAAAAGAACACACATGCAATGTCACCAGTGGATCCATTTGGTTTAGGAAAACAACACACATGCAATGTCACCAGTGGATCCATTTGGTTTAGGAAAATAACACACATGCAATGACTCCGGTGGATCCATGCGGTTTAGGAAAATAACACACATGCAATGTCACTAGTGGATCCATGTGGTTTAGGAAAATAACACACATGCAATGTCACTAGTGGATCAATGTGGTTTAGGAAAAGAACACACATGCAAGACTCCAATGGATCCATGTGGTTTAGGAAAAGAACACAGATGCAAATGTCAGCAGTGGATCCAAGTGGTTTTTGAGAAGAACAGACATGCAATGTCTCTAGTGGATCCTTGTGGTTTAGGAAAATAACACACATGCTATGACTCCAGTGGATCCATGTGGTTTAGGAAAATAACACACACGTAATGTCATAGTGGAGCCATGTGGTTTAGGAAAAGAACACACATGCAATGACACCAGTGGATAAATGTGCATGCAATGTCACAAGTGGATCCATGTGGTTTAGGAAAAGAACAGACATGCAATGTCACTAGTGGATCAATGTGATTTAGGAAAAGAACACACATGCAATGTCACTAGTGTATCAATGTGCTATATAAAAATAACACACATGCAATGACTCTAGTGGATCAACGTGGTTTAGGAAAAGAACACACATGCATATGTCACTAGTGGATCAATGTGGCTTAGGAAAAGAACAAACATGCAATGTCTCTAGTTGATTAATGTGGTTTAGGAAAAGAACACACATGCAATGTCACTAGTGGATCCATTTGGTTTAGGAAAATAACACACATGCAAATGTTACCAGTAGATTAATGTAGTTTATGAATGAACACACATGCAATGTCTCTAGTGGATCCATGTGGTTTAGGAAAAGAACACACATGCAATGAATCCAATGGTCCATATGGTTTAGGAAAAGAACACACTTGCAATGTCACCAGTAGATCCATGTGGTTTAGGAAAAGAACACACATGTAATGACTCTAGTGGATCCACGTGGTTTAGGAAAATAACACACATGCCAATGTCACCAGCGGATCAATGTGGTTTAGGAAAACAACACACATGCAAATGTCACCAGTGGATCCATGTGGTTTAGGAAAAGAACACACATGCAATGACTCTAGTGTATCCATGTGGTTTAGGAAAAGAACACGCATGCAATGTCACTAGTGGATCAATGTGGTTTAGGAAAAGAACACACATGCAAATGACTCCAATGGATCCATGCGGTTTAGGAAAAGAACACACATGCAAATGTCAGCAGTGGATCCATGTGGTTTTTGAGAAGAACACACATGCAATGTCTCCAGTGGATCCTTCTGGTTTAGGAAAATAACACACATGCAATGACTCCGGTGGATCCATGCGGTTTTGGAAAATAACACACATGCAATGTCACTAGTGGATCCATGTGGTTTAGGAAAATAACACACATGCAATGTCACTAGTGGACCAATGTGGTTTAGGAAAAGAACACACATGCAAGACTCCAATGGATCCATGTGGTTTAGGAAAAGAACACACATGCAAATGTCAGCAGTGGATCCATGTGGTTTTTGAGAAGAGCACACATGCAATGTCTCTAGTGGATCCTTGTGGTTTAGGAAAATAACACACATTCAATGACTCCAGTGGATCCATGTGGTTTAGGAAAATAACACACACGCAATGTCATAGTGGAGCCATGTGGTTTAGGAAAAGAACACACATGCAATGACACCAGTGGATAAATGTGCATGCAATGTCACAAGTGGATCCATGTGGTTTAGGAAAAGAACAGACATGCAATGTCACTAGTGGATCAATGTGATTTAGGAAAATAACACACATGCAATGTCACTAGTGGATCAATGTGCTATAGAAAAATAACACACATGCAATGACTCTAGTGGATCAACGTGGTTTAGGAAAAGAACACACATGCATATGTCACTAGTGGATCAATGTGGCTTAGGAAAAGAACAAACATGCAATGTCTCTAGTGGATTAATGTGGTTTAGGAAAAGAACACACATGTAATGTCACTAGTGGATCCATTTGGTTTAGGAAAATAACACACATGCAAATGTTACCAGTAGATTAATGTAGTTTATGAATGAACACACATGCAATGTCTCTAGTGGATCCATGTGGTTTAGGAAAAGAACACACATGCAATGACTCCAATGGTCCATATGGTTTAGGAAAAGAACACACTTGCAATGTCACCAGTAGATCCATGTGGTTTAGGAAAAAGAACACACATGTAATGACTCTAGTGGATCCACGTGGTTTAGGAAAATAACACACATGCCAATGTCACCATGGATCAATGTGGTTTAGGAAAACAACACACATGCAAATGTCACCAGTGGATCCATGTGGTTTAGGAAAAGAACACACATGCAATGACTCTAGTGGATCCATGTGGTTTAGGAAAAGAACACGCATGCAATGTCACTAGTGGATCAATGTGGTTTAGGAAAAGAACACACATGCAAATGACTCCAATGGATCCATGCAGTTTAGGAAAAGAACACACATGCAAATGTCAGGAGTGGATCCATGTGGTTTTTGAGAAGAACACACATGCAATGTCTCCAGTGGATCCTTGTGGTTTAGGAAAATAACACACATGCAATGACTCCGGTGGATCCATGCGGTTTAGGAAAATAACACACATGCAATGTCACTAGTGGATCCATGTGGTTTAGGAAAATAACACACATGCAATGTCACCAGTGGATAAATGTGGTTTAAGAAAAGAACACACATGCAATGTCACATGTGGATCCATGTGGTTTAGGAAAAGAACATACATGCAATGTCACTAGTGGATCAATGTGGTTTAGGAAAAGAACACACATGCAATGTCACTAGTGGATCAATGTGCTATAGAAAAATAACACACATGCAATGACTCTAGTGGATCAATGTGGTTTAGGAAAAGAACACACATGCAAATGTCACTAGTGGATCAATGTGGCTTAGAAAAAGAACAAACATGCAATGTCTCTAGTGGATTAACGTGGTTTAGGAAAAGAACACACATGTAATGTCACTAGTGGATCCATTTGGTTTAGGAAAATAACACACATGCAAATGTTACCAGTAGATTAATGTAGTTTATGAATGAACACACATGCAATGTCTCTAGTGGATCCATGTGGTTTAGGAAAAGAACACACATGCAATGACTCCAATGGTCCATATGGTTTAGGAAAAGAACACACTTGCAATGTCACCAGTAGATCCATGTGGTTTAGGAAAAAGAACACACATGTAATGACTCTAGTGGATCCACGTGGTTTAGGAAAATAACACACATGCCAATGTCACCAGCGGATCAATGTGGTTTAGGAAAACAACACACATGCAAATGTCACCAGTGGATCCATGTGGTTTAGGAAAAGAACACACATGCAATGACTCTAGTGGATCCATGTGGTTTAGGAAAAGAACACGCATGCAATGTCACTAGTGGATCAATGTGGTTTAGGAAAAGAACACACATGCAAATGACTCCAATGGATCCATGCAGTTTAGGAAAAGAACACACATGCAAATGTCAGCAGTGGATCCATGTGGTTTTTGAGAAGAACACACATGCAATGTCTCTAGTGGATCCTTGTGGTTTAGGAAAATAACACACATGCAATGACTCCGGTGGATCCATGCGGTTTAGGAAAATAACACACATGCAATGTCACTAGTGGATCCATGTGGTTTAGGAAAATAACACACATGCAATGTCACCAGTGGATAAATGTGGTTTAAGAAAAGAACACACATGCAATGTCACATGTGGATCCATGTGGTTTAGGAAAAGAACAGACATGCAATGTCACTAGTGGATCAATGTGGTTTAGGAAAAGAACACACATGCAATGTCACTAGTGGATCAATGTGCTATAGAAAAATAACACACATGCAATGACTCTAGTGGATCAATGTGGTTTAGGAAAAGAACACACATGCAAATGTCACTAGTGGATCAATGTGGCTTAGAAAAAGAACAAACATGCAATGTCTCTAGTGGATTAATGTGGTTTAGGAAAAGAACACACATGCAATGTCACCAGTGGATCCATTTGGTTTAGGAAAATAACACACATGCAAATGTTACCAGTAGATTAATGTAGTTTATGAATGAACACACTTGCAATGTCTCTAGTGGATCCATGTGGTTTAGGAAAAGAACACACATGCAATGACTCCAATTGTCCATGTGGTTTAGGAAAATAACACACATGTAATGACTCTAGTGGATCCACGTGGTTTAGGAAAATAACACACATGCCAATGTCACCAGCGGATCAATGTGGTTTAGGAAAACAACACACATGCAAATGTCACTAGTGGATCCATGTGGTTTATGAAAATAACAAACATGCAATGTCACAGTGGATCAATGTGGTTCAGGAAAATAACACACATGCAATGTCACTAGAGGATCAATGTGGTTTAGGAAAACAACACAGAACCAATGACCCCAGTGGATCAATGTGCTTCACGAAAAGAACACACATGCAAAGTTCACTAGTGGATCCATGTGGTTTCGGAAAAGAACACACACGCAATGTTACTAGTGGATCAATGTGGTTTAGGAAAAGAACACACATACAATGACTCTCTTGGATCCATGTGGTTTCAGAAAAGAACACACATGCAATGTTACTAGTGGATCAATGTGGTTTAGGAAAAGAACACACATGCAATGACTCTAGGGCATCCATGTGGTTTAGGAAAAACACACATGCAATGACTGTAGTGGATCTATGTGGTTTAGGAAAAGAACACACATATAGTGACTCAAGTGGACCCACGCGGTTCAGGAAACGACCACACATGCAATGACTCTAGTGGATCCACATGGTTTAGGAAAAGAACACACATGCAAATGTCACCAGTGGATCAATGTGGTTTAGGAAAATAACGCATGCAATGTTACAAGTGGATCAATGTTGTTTAGGAAAAGAACAAATATGCAATGTCAGAGTGGATCCATGTGGTTCAGGAAAAGAATACACATGCAATGTCACAAGTGGATCCATGTGGTTTAAGAAAATTAAACACATGCAATGACTCTAGTGGATCCATGTGGTTTAGGAAAAGAACACACATGCAATGTCACTAGTGGATCAATGTGGTTTAGGAAAAGAACACACATGCAAGACTCCAATGGATCCATGTGGTTTAGGAAAAGAACACACATGCAAATGTCAGCAGTGGATCCATGTGGTTTTTGAGAAGAACACACATGCAATGTCTCTAGTGGATCCTTGTGGTTTAGGAAAATAACACACATGCAATGACTCCGGTGGATCCATGCGGTTTAGGAAAATAACACACATGCAATGTCACTAGTGGATCCATGTGGTTTAGGAAAATAACACACATGCAATGTCACCAGTGGATAAATGTGGTTTAAGAAAAGAACACACATGCAATGTCACATGTGGATCCATGTGGTTTAGGAAAAGAACAGACATGCAATGTCACTAGTGGATCAATGTGGTTTAGGAAAAGAACACACATGCAATGTCACTAGTGGATCAATGTGCTATAGAAAAATAACACATATGCAATGACTCTAGTGGATCAATGTGGTTTAGGAAAAGAACACACATGCAAATGTCACTAGTGGATCAATGTGGCTTAGAAAAAGAACAAACATGCAATGTCTCTAGTGGATTAATGTGGTTTAGGAAAAGAACACACATGCAATGTCACCAGTGGATCCATTTGGTTTAGGAAAATAACACACATGCAAATGTTACCAGTAGATTAATGTAGTTTATGAATGAACACACTTGCAATGTCTCTAGTGGATCCATGTGGTTTAGGAAAAGAACACACATGCAATGACTCCAATTGTCCATGTGGTTTAGGAAAATAACACACATGTAATGACTCTAGTGGATCCACGTGGTTTAGGAAAATAACACACATGCCAATGTCACCAGCGGATCAATGTGGTTTAGGAAAACAACACACATGCAAATGTCACTAGTGGATCCATGTGGTTTATGAAAATAACAAACATGCAATGTCACAGTGGATCAATGTGGTTCAGGAAAATAACACACATGCAATGTCACTAGAGGATCAATGTGGTTTAGGAAAACAACACAGAACCAATGACCCCAGTGGATCAATGTGCTTCACGAAAAGAACACACATGCAAAGTTCACTAGTGGATCCATGTGGTTTCGGAAAAGAACACACACGCAATGTTACTAGTGGATCAATGTGGTTTAGGAAAAGAACACACATACAATGACTCTACTGGATCCATGTGGTTTCAGAAAAGAACACACATGCAATGTTACTAGTGGATCAATGTGGTTTAGGAAAAGAACACACATGCAATGACTCTAGGGCATCCATGTGGTTTAGGAAAAACACACATGCAATGACTGTAGTGGATCTATGTGGTTTAGGAAAAGAACACACATATAGTGACTCAAGTGGACCCACGCGGTTCAGGAAACGACCACACATGCAATGACTCTAGTGGATCCACATGGTTTAGGAAAAGAACACACATGCAAATGTCACCAGTGGATCAATGTGGTTTAGGAAAATAACGCACATGCAATGTTACAAGTGGATCAATGTTGTTTAGGAAAAGAACAAATATGCAATGTCAGAGTGGATCCATGTGGTTCAGGAAAAGAATACACATGCAATGTCACAAGTGGATCCATGTGGTTTAAGAAAATTAAACACATGCAATGACTCTAGTGGATCCATGTGGTTTAGGAAAAGAACACACATGCAATGTCACTAGTGGATCAATGTGGTTTAGGAAAAGACCACACATGCAAGACTCCAATGGATCCATGTGGTTTAGGAAAAGAACACACATGCAAATGTCAGCAGTGGATCCATGTGGTTTTTGAGAAGAACACACATGCAATGTCTCTAGTGGATCCTTGTGGTTTAGGAAAATAACACACATGCAATGACTCCGGTGGATCCATGCGGTTTAGGAAAATAACACACATGCAATGTCACTAGTGGATCCATGTGGTTTAGGAAAATAACACACATGCAATGTCACCAGTGGATAAATGTGGTTTAAGAAAAGAACACACATGCAATGTCACATGTGGATCCATGTGGTTTAGGAAAAGAACAGACATGCAATGTCACTAGTGGATCAATGTGGTTTAGGAAAAGAACACACATGCAATGTCACTAGTGGATCAATGTGCTATAGAAAAATAACACACATGCAATGACTCTAGTGGATCAATGTGGTTTAGGAAAAGAACACACATGCAAATGTCACTAGTGGATCAATGTGGCTTAGAAAAAGAACAAACATGCAATGTCTCTAGTGGATTAATGTGGTTTAGGAAAAGAACACATGCAATGTCACCAGTGGATCCATTTGGTTTAGGAAAATAACACACATGCAAATGTTACCAGTAGATTAATGTAGTTTATGAATGAACACACTTGCAATGTCTCTAGTGGATCCATGTCGTTTAGGAAAAGAACACACATGCAATGACTCCAATTGTCCATGTGGTTTAGGAAAATAACACACATGTAATGATTCTAGTGGATCCACGTGGTTTAGGAAAATAACACACATGCCAATGTCACCAGCGGATCAATGTGGTTTAGGAAAACAACACACATGCAAATGTCACTAGTGGATCCATGTGGTTTATGAAAATAACAAACATGCAATGTCACAGTGGATCAATGTGGTTCAGGAAAATAACACACATGCAATGTCACTAGAGGATCAATGTGGTTTAGGAAAACAACACAGAACCAATGACCGCAGTGGATCAATGTGCTTCACGAAAAGAACACACATGCAAAGTTCACTAGTGGATCCATGTGGTTTCGGAAAAGAACACACACGCAATGTTACTAGTGGATCAATGTGGTTTAGGAAAAGAACACACATACAATGACTCTACTGGATCCATGTGGTTTCAGAAAAGAACACACATGCAATGTTACTAGTGGATCAATGTGGTTTAGGAAAAGAACACACATGCAATGACTCTAGGGCATCCATGTGGTTTAGGAAAAACACACATGCAATGACTGTAGTGGATCTATGTGGTTTAGGAAAAGAACACACATATAGTGACTCAAGTGGACCCACGCGGTTCAGGAAACGACCACACATGCAATGACTCTAGTGGATCCACATGGTTTAGGAAAAGAACACACATGCAAATGTCACCAGTGGATCAATGTGGTTTAGGAAAATAACGCACATGCAATGTTACAAGTGGATCAATGTTGTTTAGGAAAAGAACAAATATGCAATGTCAGAGTGGATCCATGTGGTTCAGGAAAAGAATACACATGCAATGTCACAAGTGGATCCATGTGGTTTAAGAAAATTAAACACATGCAATGACTCTAGTGGATCCATGTGGTTTAGGAAAAGAACACACATGCAAATGCCACTAGTGGATCCATGTGGTTCAGTAAAAGGACACACATACAATGTCACTAGTGGATAAATGTGGTTTAGGAAAAGAACACACATGTAATGAATCTAGTGGATCCACGTGGTTTAGGAAAATAACACACATGCAAATGTCACGAGTGGATCAATGTGGTTTAGGAAAAAATCAGACATGCAATGTCTCCAGTGGATCAATGTGGTTTCGGAAAATAACAAACATGCAATGTCACAGTGGATCCATGTGGTTCAGGAAAAGAACACACATGCAATGTCACTAGTGAATCCATGTGGTTTAGGAAAAGAATACACATGCAATGTCACTAGTGGATCAATGTGGTATAGAAAAAGAACACACATGCAATGACTCTAGTGGATCAATGTGGTTTAGGAAAAGAACACACATGCAAATGAAATTAGTGGATCAATGTGGTTTACGAAAAGAACAAAAATGCAATGTCTCTAGTGGATTAATGTGGTTTAGGAAAAGAACACACATGCAATGTCACCAGTGGATCCATTTGGTTTAGGAAAATAACACACATGCAAATGTTACCAGTAGATTAATGTAGTTTAGGAAAAGAACACACATGCAATGTCTCTAGTGGATCCATGTGGTTTAGGAAAAGAACACACGCAATGACTCGAGTGGTCCATGTGGTTTAGGAAAACAACACACTTGCAATGTCACCAGTAGATCCATGTGGTCTAGGAAAAGAACACGCATGTAATGACTCTAGTGGATCCACGTGGTTTAGGAAAATAACACACATGCAAATGTCACCAGTGGATCAATGTGGTTTAGGAAAAGAACACGCATGCAAATGTCACTAGTGGATCCATGTGGTTTAGGAAAATAACAAACATGCAATGTCACAGTGGATCTATGTGGTTCAGGAAAATAAAAAACATGCAATGTCACTAGAGGATCAATGTGGTTTAGGAAAACAACACACAAGCAATGATTCCAGTGGATCAATGTGCTTCACGAAAAGAACACACATGCAAAGTTCACTAGTGGATCGATGTGGTTTAGGAAAATAACACACATAGAATGACTCTAGTGGATCCATGTGGTTTTGGAAAACAACACATATGCCATGTCACTAGTGGATCAATCTGCTATAGAAAAATAACACACATGCAATGACTCTAGTGGATCAATGTGGTTTAGAAAAAGAACACACATGCAAATGTCACTAGTGGATCAATGTGGCTTAGGAAAAGAACAAACATGCAATGTCTCTAGTGGATTAATGTGGTTTAGGAAAAGAACACACATGCAATGTCACCAGTGGATCTATTTGGATTAGGAAAATAACACACATGCAAATGTTACTAGTATATTAATGTAGTTTATGAATGAACACACATGCAATGTCTCTAGTGGATCCATGTGGTTTAGGAAAAGAACACACATGCAATGACTCCAATGGTGCATGTGGTTTAGGAAAAGAACATACTTGCAATGTCACCAGTAGATCCATGTGGTTTAGGAAAAGAACACACATGTAATGACTCTAGTGGATCCACGTGGTTTAGGAAAATAACACACATGCCAATGTCACCGGCGGATCAATGTGGTTTAGGAAAACAACACACATGCAAATGTCACTAGTGGATCCATGTGGTTTAGGAAAATAACAAACATGCAATGTCACAGTGGATCATTGTGGTTCAGGAAAATAACACACATGCAATGTCACTAGAGGATCAATGTGGTTTAGGAAAATAACACACAACCAATGACTCCAGTGGATCAATGTGCTTCACGAAAAGAACACACATGCAAAGTTCACTAATGGATCCATGTGGTTTCGGAAAAGAACACACATGCAATGTTACTAGTGGATCAATGTAGTTTAGGAAAAGAACACACATACAATGACTCTAGTGGATCCATGTGGATTCGGAAAAGAACACACATGCAATGTTACTACTGGATCAATGTGGTAGGAAAAGAACACACATTCAATGACTCTAGGGGATCCATGTGGTTTAGGAAAAAACACACATGCAATGACTATAGTGGATCTATGTGGTTTAGGAAAAGAACACACATATAGTGACTCAAGTGGATCCACGTGGTTCAGGAAACGACCACACATCAAATCACTCTAGTGGATCCACGTGGTTTAGGAAAAGAACACACATGAAAATGTCACCAGTGGATCAATGTGGTTTAGGAAAATAACGCACATGCAACGTTACAAGTGGATCAATGTTGATTAGGAAAAGAACAAATATGCAATGTCACAGTGGATCCATGTGGTTCAGGAAAAGAACACACATGCAAATGTCACGAGTGGATCAATGTGGTTTAGGAAAAGATCAGACATGCAATGTCACCAGTGGATCAATGTGGTTTCAGAAAATAACAAACATGAAATGTCACAGTGGATCCATGTGGTTCAGGAAAAGAACACACATGAAATGTCACTAGTGAATCCATGTGGTTTAGGAAAAGAACACACATGCAATGACTCTAGTGGATCAATGTGGTTTAGGAAAAGAACACACATGCAAATGTCACCAGTGGATCAATGTGGTTTAGGAAAAGAACAAAAATGCAATGTCACTAGTGGATTAATGTGGTTTAGGAAAAGAACACACATGTAATGAATCTAGTGGATCCACGTGGTTTAGGAAAATAACACACATGCAAATGTCACGAGTGGATCAATGTGGTTTAGGAAAAAATCAGACATGCAATGTCTCCAGTGGATCAATGTGGTTTCGGAAAATAACAAACATGCAATGTCACAGTGGATCCATGTGGTTCAGGAAAAGAACACACATGCAATGTCACTAGTGAATCCATGTGGTTTAGGAAAAGAATACACATGCAATGTCACTAGTGGATCAATGTGGTATAGAAAAAGAACACACATGCAATGACTCTAGTGGATCAATGTGGTTTAGGAAAAGAACACACATGCAAATGAAATTAGTGGATCAATGTGGTTTACGAAAAGAACAAAAATGCAATGTCTCTAGTGGATTAATGTGGTTTAGGAAAAGAACACACATGCAATGTCACCAGTGGATCCATTTGGTTTAGGAAAATAACACACATGCAAATGTTACCAGTAGATTAATGTAGTTTAGGAAAAGAACACACATGCAATGTCTCTAGTGGATCCATGTGGTTTAGGAAAAGAACACACGTGCAATGACTCGAGTGGTCCATGTGGTTTAGGAAAACAACACACTTGCAATGTCACCAGTAGATCCATGTGGTCTAGGAAAAGAACACGCATGTAATGACTCTAGTGGATCCACGTGGTTTAGGAAAATAACACACATGCAAATGTCACCAGTGGATCAATGTGGTTTAGGAAAAGAACACGCATGCAAATGTCACTAGTGGATCCATGTGGTTTAGGAAAATAACAAACATGCAATGTCGCAGTGGATCTATGTGGTTCAGGAAAATAACACACATGCAATGTCACTAGAGGATCAATGTGGTTTAGGAAAACAACACACAAGCAATGATTCCAGTGGATCAATGTGCTTCACGAAAAGAACACACATGCAAAGTTCACTAGTGGATCCATGTGGTTTAGGAAAATAACACACATAGAATGACTCTAGTGGATCCATGTGGTTTTGGAAAACAACACATATGCCATGTCACTAGTGGATCAATCTGCTATAGAAAAATAACACACATGCAATGACTCTAGTGGATCAATGTGGTTTAGAAAAAGAACACACATGCAAATGTCACTAGTGGATCAATGTGGCTTAGGAAAAGAACAAACATGCAATGTCTCTAGTGGATTAATGTGGTTTAGGAAAAGAACACACATGCAATGTCACCAGTGGATCTATTTGGATTAGGAAAATAACACACATGCAAATGTTACTAGTATATTAATGTAGTTTATGAATGAACACACATGCAATGTCTCTAGTGGATCCATGTGGTTTAGGAAAAGAACACACATGCAATGACTCCAATGGTGCATGTGGGTTAGGAAAAGAACATACTTGCAATGTCACCAGTAGATCCATGTGGTTTAGGAAAAGAACACACATGTAATGACTCTAGTGGATCCACGTGGTTTAGGAAAATAACCCACATGCCAATGTCACCGGCGGATCAATGTGGTTTAGGAAAACAACACACATGCAAATGTCACTAGTGGATCCATGTGGTTTAGGAAAATAACAAACATGCAATGTCACAGTGGATCATTGTGGTTCAGGAAAATAACACACATGCAATGTCACTAGAGGATCAATGTGGTTTAGGAAAATAACACACAACCAATGACTCCAGTGGATCAATGTGCTTCACGAAAAGAACACACATGCAAAGTTCACTAATGGATCCATGTGGTTTCGGAAAAGAACACACATGCAATGTTACTAGTGGATCAATGTAGTTTAGGAAAAGAACACACATACAATGACTCTAGTGGATCCATGTGGATTCGGAAAAGAACACACATGCAATGTTACTACTGGATCAATGTGGTTTAGGAAAAGAACACACATTCAATGACTCTAGTGGATCCATGTGGTTTAGGAAAAAACACACATGCAATGACTATAGTGGATCTATGTGGTTTAGGAAAAGAACACACATATAGTGACTCAAGTGGATCCACGTGGTTCAGGAAACGACCACACATCAAATCACTCTAGTGGATCCACGTGGTTTAGGAAAAGAACACACATGAAAATGTCACCAGTGGATCAATGTGGTTTAGGAAAATAACGCACATGCAACGTTACAAGTGGATCAATGTTGATTAGGAAAAGAACAAATATGCAATGTCACAGTGGATCCATGTGGTTCAGGAAAAGAACACACATGCAAATGTCACGAGTGGATCAATGTGGTTTAGGAAAAGATCAGACATGCAATGTCACCAGTGGATCAATGTGGTTTCAGAAAATAACAAACATGAAATGTCACAGTGGATCCATGTGGTTCAGGAAAAGAACACACATGAAATGTCACTAGTGAATCCATGTGGTTTAGGAAAAGAACACACATGCAATGACTCTAGTGGATCAATGTGGTTTAGGAAAAGAACACACATGCAAATGTCACCAGTGGATCAATGTGGTTTAGGAAAAGAACAAAAATGCAATGTCTCTAGTGGATTAATGTGGTTTAGGAAAATAACACACATGCAATGTCACCAGTGGATCCATTTGGTTTAGGAAAATAACACACATGCAAATGTTACCAGTAGATTAATGTAGTTTAGGAAAAGAACACACATGCAATGTCTCTAGTGGATCCATGTGGTTTAGGAAAAGAACACACGTGCAATGACTCCAGTGGTCCATGTGGTTTAGGAAAACAACACACTTGCAATGTCACTAGTGGATCCATGTGGTCTAGGAAAAGAACATGCATGTAATGACTCTAGTGGATCCACGTGGTTTAGCAAAATAACACACATGCAAATGTCACCAGTGGATCGATGTGGTTTAGGAAAAGAACACGCATGCAAATGTCACTAGTGGATCCATGTGGTTTAGGAAAATAACAAACATGCAATGTCACAGTGGATCTATGTGGTTCAGGAAAATAACACAATGCACTGTCACTAGTGGATCAATGTGGTTTAGGAAAACAACACACAAGCAATGACTCCAGTGGATCAATGTGCTTCACGAAAAGAACACACATGCAAAGTTCACTAGTGGATCCATGTGGTTTAGGAAAAGAACACACATAGAATGACTCTAGTGGATCCATGTGGTTTTGGAAAACAACACACATGCAATGTTACTAGTGGATCAATGTGGTTTAGGAAAAGAACACACATGCAATGACTCTAGGGGATCCATGTGGTTTAGGAAAAGAAAACACATGCAATGACTGCAGTGGATCCATGTGGTTTAGGAAAAGAACACACATGCAATGTCACCAGTGGATCATGTGGTTTAAGAAAAGAACACACATGCAATGTCACCAGTGGATCCATGTGGTTTAGGAAAACGACACACATGAATGTCACCAGTGGATAAATGTGGTTTAGGAAAACAACACACGTGCAATGTTTCTAGAGGATCCATGGGGTTTAGGAAAAGAACACACATGCAAATGTCAAAGTGGATCAATGTGTTTTAGGAAAAGAACACACGTGCAATGTCTCTATTGGATCCATGTGGTTCTGGAAAAGAGAACACATGCAATGTCACTAGAGAATGAATGTAGTTTCGGAAAAGAACACACATGCAATGTCTCTATTGGATCCATGTGGTTTAGGAAAAGAACACACATGCAAATATCACTAGTGGAACAATGTGGTATAGGAAAAGAACACACATGCAATGACTCTAGTGGATCAACGTGGTTTAGGAAAAGAACACACATGCAAATGTCACTAGTGGATCAATGTGGTTTAGGAAAAGAACAAACATGCAATGTCACCAGTGGATTAATGTAGTTTAGGAAAAGAGCACACATGC
Source organism: Avena insularis (assembly GCA_023614405.1). Taxonomy (NCBI): domain Eukaryota; kingdom Viridiplantae; phylum Streptophyta; class Magnoliopsida; order Poales; family Poaceae; genus Avena; species Avena insularis. Next base: position 245,707,580 of record CM042688.1, read on the forward strand.
CATGTCACTAGTGGATCCATTTGGTTTAGGATAAGAACACACATGCAAATGTTACCAGTGGATTAATGTGGTGTAGGAAAAGAACACACATGCAATGTCATCAGTGGATCCATGTGGTTTAGGAAAAGAACACACATGAAACGACTCTAGGGGATCCATGTGATTTAGGAAAAGAACACATATGCAATGTCACTAGTGTATCAATGTGGTTTAGAAAAAGAACAAACATGCAATGTCACGAGCGGATCAATGTGGTTTAAGAAAAGAACACACATGCAATGTCACCAGTGGATCCATGTGGTTTAGGAAAAGGACACACATGCAATGTCACTAGTGGATAAATGTGGTTTAGGAAAAGAGCATGGATGCAATGTTTCTAGTGGATCCATGGAGTTTAGGAAAAGAACACACATGCAAATGTCAAAGTGGATCAATGTGTTTTAGGAAAAGAACACACATGCAATGACTTTTGTGCATCAATGTGGTTTAGGAAAAGAACACACATGAAATGACTTTTGTGTATCAATGTGTTTTAGGAAAAGAACACAGATGCAATGACTCTAGTGGATACATGTGGTTTAGGAAAACAACACACTTGCAATGTCACCAGTGGATCCATGTGGTCTAGGAAAAGAACACGCATGTAATGACTCTAGTGGATCCACGTGGTTTAGGAAAATAACACATATGCAAATGTCACCAGTGGATCAATGTGGTTTAGGAAAAGAACACGCATGCAAATGTCAATAGTGGATCCATGTGGTTTAGGAAAATAACAAACATGCAATGTCACAGTGGATCTATGTGGTTCAGGAAAATAACACACATGCAATGTCACTAGAGGATCAATGTGGTTTACGAAAACAATACACAAGCAATGATTCCAGTGGATCAATGTGCTTCACGAAAAGAACACACATGCAAAGTTCACTAGTGGATCCATGTGGTTTAGGAAAAGAACACACATAGAATGACTCTAGTGGATCCATGTGGTTTTGGAAAACAACACACATGCAATGTCACTAGTGGATCAATCTGCTATAGAAAAATAACATACATGCAATGACTCTAGTGGATCAATGTGGTTTAGAAAAAGAACACACATGCAAATGTCACTAGTGGATCAATGTGGCTTAGGAAAAGAACAAACATGCAATGTCTCTAGGGATTAATGTGGTTTAGGAAAAGAACACACATGCAATGTCACCAGTGGATCCATTTGGTTTAGGAAAATAACACACATGCAAATGTTACTAGTAGATTAATGTAGTTTAGGAAAAGAACACACATGCAATGTCTCTAGTGGATCCATGTGGTTTAGGAAAAGAACACACATGCAATGACTCCAATGGTCCATGTGGTTTAGGAAAAGAACATACTTGCAATGTCACCAGTAGATCCATGTGGTTTAGGAAAAGAGAACACATGTAATGACTCTAGTGGATCCACGTGGTTTAGGAAAATAAAAACATGCCAATGTCACCGGCGGATCAATGTGGTTTAGGAAAACAACACACATGCAAATGTCACTAGTGGATCCATGTGGTTAAGGAAAATAACAAACATGCAATGTCACAGTGGATCAATGTGGTTCAGGAAAATAACACACATGCAATGTCACTAGAGGATCAATGTGGTTTAGGAAAATAACACACAACCAATGACTCCAGTGGATCAACGTGCTTCACGAAAAGAACACACATGCAAAGTTCACTAATGGATCCATGTGGTTTCGGAAAAGAACACACATGCAATGTTACTAGTGGATCAATGTAGTTTAGGAAAAGAACACACATACAATGACTCTAGTGGATCCATGTGGATTCGGAAAAGAACACACATGCAATGTTACTCCTGGATCAATGTGGTTTAGGAAAAGAACACACATTCAATGACTCTAGGGGATCCATGTGGTTTAGGAAAAATCACACATGCAATGACTGTAGTGGATGTATGTGGTTTAGGAAAATAACACACATATAGTGACTCAAGTGGATCCACGCGGTTCAGGAAACGACCACACATGAAATCACTCTAGTGGATCCACGTGGTTTAGGAAAAGAACACACATGCAAATCTCACCAGTGGATCAATGTGGTTTAGGAAAATAATGCACATGCAATGTTACAAGTAGATCAATGTTGTTTAGGAAAAGAACAAATATGCAATGTCACGGTGGATCCATGTGGTTCAGGAAAAGAACACACATGCAAATGTCACGAGTGGATCAATGTGGTTTAGGAAAAGATCAGACATGCAATGTCACCAGTGGATCAATGTGGTTTCGGAAAATAACAAACATGCAATGTCATAGTGGATCCATGTCGTTCAGGAAAAGAACACACATGCAATGTCACTAGTGAATCCATGTGGTTTAGGAAAAGAACACACATGCAATGACTCTAGTGGATCAATGTGGTTTAGGAAAAGAACACACATGCAAATGTCACTAGTGGATCAATGTGGTTTAGGAAAAGAACAAAAATGCAATGTCTCTAGTGGATTAATGTGGTTTAGGAAAATAACACACATGCAATGTCACCAGTGGATCCATTTGGTTTAGGAAAATAACACACATGCAAATGTTACCAGTAGATTAATGTAGTTTAGGAAAAGAACACACATGCAATGTCTCTAGTGGATCCATGTGGTTTAGGAAAAGAACACACGTGCAATGACTCCAGTGGTCCATGTGGTTTAGGAAAACAACACACTTGCAATGTCACGAGTGGATCCATGTGGTCTAGGAAAAGAACACGCATGTAATGACTCTAGTGGATCCACGTGGTTTAGCAAAATAACACACATGCGAATGTCACCAGTGGATCAATGTGGTTTAGGAAAAGAACACGCATGCAAATGTCACTAGTGGATCCATGTGGTTTAGGAAAATAACAAACATGCAATGTCACAGTGGATCTATGTGGTTCAGGAAAATAACACACATGCACTGTCACTAGTGGATCAATGTGGTTTAGGAAAACAACACACAAGCAATGACTCCAGTGGATCAATGTGCTTCATGAAAAGAACACACATGCAAAGTTCACTAGTGGATCCATGTGGTTTAGGAAAAGAACACACATAGAATGACTCTAGTGGATCCATGTGGTTTTGGAAAACAACACACATGCAATGTTACTAGTGGATCAATGTGGTTTAGGAAAAGAACACACATGCAATGACTCTAGGGGATCCATGTGGTTTAGGAAAAGAACACACATGCAATGTCACCAGTGGATCCATGTGGTTTAGGAAAACGACACACATGAATGTCACCAGTGGATAAATGTGGTTTAGGAAAACAACACACGTGCAATGTTTCTAGAGGATCCATGGGTTTTAGGAAAAGAACACACATGCAAATGTCAAAGTAGATCAATGTGTTTTAGGAAAAGAACACACATGCAATGTCTCTATTGGATCCATGTGGTTCTGGAAAAGAGAAAACATGCAATGTCACTAGAGAATGAATGTAGTTTCGGAAAAGAACACACATGCAATGTCTCTATTGGATCCATGTGGTTTAGGAAAAGAACACACATGCAATGTCTCTATTGGATCCATGTGGTTTAGGAAAAGAACACACATGCAAATATCACCAGTGGAACAATGTGGTATAGGAAAAGAACACACATGCAATGACTCTAGTGGATCAACGTGGTTTAGGAAAAGAACACACATGCAAATGTCACTAGTGGATCAATGTGGTTTAGGAAAAGAACAAACATGCAATGTCACCAGTGGATTAATGTAGCTTAGGAAAAGAGCACACATGCCATGCCACTAGTGGATCAATTTGGTTTAGGAAAAGAACACACATGCAAATGTTACCAGTGGATTAATGTGGTGTAAGAAAAGAACACACATGCAATGTCACCAGTGGATCCATGTGGTTTAGGAAAATAACACACATGAAACGATTCTAGGGGATCCATGTGATTTAGGAAAAGAACACACATGCAATGTCACTAGTGGATCAATGTGGTTTAGAAAAAGAAAAAACATACAATGTCACGAGTGGATCAATGTGGTTTAAGAAAAGAACACACATGCAATGTCACCAGTGGATCCATGTGGTTTAGGAAAAGGACACACATGCAATGTCACCGGTGGATAAATGTGGTTTAGGAAAAGAACACGCATGCAATGTTTCTGGTGGATCCATGGGGTTTAGGAAAAGAACACACATGCAAATGTCAAAGTGGATCAATGTGTTTTAGGAAAAGAACACACATGCAATGACTTTTGTGCATCAATGTGGTTTAGGAAAAGAACACACATGCAATGACTTTTGTGGATCAATGTGGTTTAGGAGAAGAACACAGATGCAATCACTCTAGTGGATACATGTGGTTTAGGAAAACAACACACTTGCAATGTCACCAGTGGATCCATGTGGTCTAGGAAAAGAACACGCATGTAATGACTCTAGTGGATCCACGTGGTTTAGGAAAATAACACATATGCAAATGTCACCAGTGGATCAATGTGGTTTAGGAAAAGAACACACATGCAAATGTCAATAGTGGATCCATGTGGTTTAGGAAAATAACAAACATGCAATGTCACAGTGGATCAATGTGCTTCACGAAAAGAACACACATGCAAAGTTCACTAGTGGATCCATGTGGTTTAGGAAAAGAACACACATAGAATGACTCTAGTGGATCCATGTGGTTTTGGAAAACAACACACATGCAATGTCACTAGTGGATCAATCTGCTATAGAAAAATAACACACATGCAATGACTCTAGTGGATCAATGTGGTTTAGAAAAAGAACACACATGCAAATGTCACTAGTGGATCAATGTGCTTCACGAAAAGAACAAACATGCAATGTCTCTAGTGGATTAATGTGGTTTAGGAAAAGAACACACATGCAATGTGACCAGTGGATCCATTTGGTTTAGGAAAATAACACACATGCAAATGTTACTAGTAGATTAATGTAGTTTATGAATGAACACACATGCAGTGTCTCTAGTGGATCCCTGTAGTTTAGGAAAAGAACACACATGCAATGACTCCAATGGTCCATGTGGTTTAGGAAAAGAAGATACTTGCAATGTCACCAGTAGATCCATGTGGTTTAGGAAAAGAACACACATGTAATGACTCTAGTGGATCCACGTGGTTTAGGAAAATAACACACATGCCAATGTCATCGGCGGATCAATGTGGTTTAGGAAAACAACACACATGCAAATGTCACTAGTGGATCCATGTGGTTTAGGAAAATAACAAACATGCAATGTCACAGTGGATCAATGTGGTTCAGGAAAATAACACACATGCAATGTCACTAGAGGATCAATGTGGTTTAGGAAAATAACACACAACCAATGACTCCACTGGATCAATGTGCTTCACGAAAAGAACACACATGCAAAGCTCACTAGTGGATCCATGTGGTTTCGGAAAAGAACACACATGCAATGTTACTAGTGGATCAATGTAGTTTAGGAAAAGAACACACAAACAATGACTCTAGTGGATCCATGTGGATTCGGAAAAGAACACACATGCAATGTTACTACTGGATCAATGTGGTTTAGGAAAAGAACACACATTCAATGACTCTAGGGGATCCATGTGGTTTAGGAAAAAACACACATGCAATGACTGTAGTGGATCAATGTGGTTTAGGAAAAGAACACACATATAGTGACTCAAGTGGATCCACGCGGTTCAGGAAATGACCACACGTGAAATCACTCTAGTGGATCCACGTGGTTTAGGAAAAGAACACACATGCAAATGTCACCAGTGGATCAATGTGGTTTAGGAAAATAACGCACATGCAATGTTACAAGTGGATCAATGTTGTTTAGGAAAAGAACAAATATGCAATGTCACAGTGGATCCATGTGGTTCAGGAAAAGAACACACATGCAATGTCACAAGTGGATCCATGTGGTTTAAGAAGATTAAACACATGCAATGACTCTAGTGGATCCATGTGGTTTAGGAAAAGAACACACATGCAAATGCCACTAGTGGATCCATGTGGTTCAGTAAAAGGACACACATACAATGTCACTAGTGGATCAATGTGGTTTAGGAAAAGAACACACATGTAATGAATCTAGTGGATCCACGTGGTTTAGGAAAAGAACACACATGCAAATGTCACGAGTGGATCAATGTGGTTTAGGAAAAGATTAGACATGCAATGTCACCGGTGGATCAATGTGGTTTCGGAAAATAACAAACATGCAATGTCACAGTGGATCCATGTGGTTCAGGAAAAGAACACACATGCAATGTCACTAGTGAATCCATGTGGTTTAGGAAAAGAACACACATGCAATGACTCTAGTGGATCAATGTGGTTTAGGAAAAGAACACACATGCAAATGTCACTAGTGGATCAATGTGGTTTAGGAAAAGAACAAAAATGCAATGTCTCTAGTGGATGAATGTGGTTTAGGAAAATAACACACATGCAATGTCACCAGTGGATCCATTTGGTTTAGGAAAATAACACACATGCAAATGTGAATAGTGGATCCATGTGGTTTAGGAAAATAACAAACATGCAATGTCACAGTGGATCTATGTGGTTCAAGAAAATAACACACATGCAATGTCACTAGAGGATCAATGTGGTTTAGGAAAACAATACACAAGCAATGATTCCAGTGGATCAATGTGCTTCACGAAAAGAACACACATGCAAAGTTCACTAGTGTATCCATGTGGTTTAGGAAAAGAACACACATAGAATGACCCTAGTGGATCCATGTGGTTTTGGAAAACAACACACATGCAATGTCACTAGTGGATCAATCTGCTATAGAAAATAACAAACATGCAATGACTCTAGTGGATCAATGTGGTTTAGAAAAAGAACACACATGCAAATGTCTCTAGTGCATCAATGTGGTTTAGGAGAAGAACACACATGCAATGACTCTAGGAGCTCCATGTGGTTTAGGAAAAGAACACACATGCAATAACTGCAGTGGATCCATGTGGTTTAGGAAAAGAACACACATGCAATGTCACAAGTGGATCATGTGGTTTAAGAAAAGAACACACACGCAATGTCACCAGTGGATCCATGTGGTTTAGGAAAACGACACACATGAATGTCACGAGTGGATAAATGTGGCTTAGGAAAACAACACACGTGCAATGTTTCTAGAGGATCCATGGGGTTTAGGAAAAGAACACACATGCAAATGTCAAAGTGGATCAATGTGTTTTAGGAAAAGAACACACATGCAATGTCTCTATTGGATCCATGTGGTTCTGGAAAAGAGAACACATGCAATGTCACCAGAGAATGAATGTAGTTTCGGAAAAGAACACACATGCAATGTCTCTATTGGACCCATGTGGTTCAAGAAAAGAACACACATGCAAATGTCACTAGTGGATCAATGTGGTATAGGAAAAGAACACACATGCAATGACTCTAGTGGATCAATGTGGTTTAGGAAAAGAACACACATGCAAATGTCACTAGTGGATCAATGTGGTTTAGGAAAAGAACAAACATGCAATGTCACCAGTTTATGAATGTAGTTTAGGAAAAGAGAACACATGCCATGTCACTAGTGGATCCATTTGGTTTAGGAAAAGAACACACATGCAAATGTTACAAGTGGATTAATGTGTGTTAGGAAAAGAACACACATGCAATGTCACTAGTGGATCCATGTGGTTTAGGAAAAGAACACACATGAAATGACTCTAGGGGATCCATGTGATTTAGGAAAAGAACACACATGCAATGTCACTAGTGGATCAATGTGGTTTAGAAAAAGAACAAACATGCAATGTCACGAGTGGATCAATGTGGTTTAAGAAAAGAACACACATGCAATGTCACCAGTGGATCCATGTGGTTTAGGAAAAGGACACACATGCAAATGTCACCAGTGGATCAATGTGGTATAGGAAAAGAACACGCATGCAATGTTTCTAGTGGATCCATGGGGTTTAGGAAAAGAACACACATGCAAATGTCAAAGTGGATCAATGTGTTTTAGGAAAAGAACACACATGCAATGACTCTAGTGGATCAATGTGGTTTTGTTGAAGAACACACATGCAATGACACCAGTGGATCCATGTGGTTCAAGAAAAGGACACACATGCAATGTCACTAGTGGATCAATGTGGTTTAGAAAAAGAACAAACATGCAATGTCACGAGTGGATCAATGTGGTTTAAGAAAAGAACACACATGCAATGTCACCAGTGGATCCATGTGGTTTAGGAAAAGGACACACATGCAATGTCGCCAGTGGATAAATGTGGTTTACGAAAAGAACACGCATGCAATGTTTCTAGTGGATCCATGGGGTTTACGAAAAGAACACACATGCAAATGTCAAAGTGGATCAATGTGTTTTAGGAAAAGAACACACATGCAATGACTTTTGTGCATCAATGTGGTTTAGGAAAAGAATACACATGCAATGACTTTTGTGGATCAATGTGGTTTAGGAAAAGAACACAGATGCAATGACTCTAGTGGATACATGTGGTTTAGGAAAACAACACACTTGCAATGTCACCAGTGGATCCATGTGGTCTAGGAAAAGAACACGCATGTAATGACTCTAGTGGATCCACGTGGTTTAGGAAAATAACACATATGCAAATGTCACCAGTGGATCAATGTGGTTTAGGAAAAGAACACGCATGCAAATGTGAATAGTGGATCCATGTGGTTTAGGAAAATAACAAACATGCAATGTCACAGTGGATCTATGTGGTTCAAGAAAATAACACACATGCAATGTCACTAGAGGATCAATGTGGTTTAGGAAAACAATACACAAGCAATGATTCCAGTGGATCAATGTGCTTCACGAAAAGAACACACATGCAAAGTTCACTAGTGTATCCATGTGGTTTAGGAAAAGAACACACATAGAATGACCCTAGTGGATCCATGTGGTTTTGGAAAACAACACACATGCAATGTCACTAGTGGATCAATCTGCTATAGAAAATAACAAACATGCAATGACCCTAGTGGATCAATGTGGTTTAGGAAAAGAACAAAAATGCAATGTCTCTAGTGGATTAATGTGGTTTAGGAAAATAACACACATGCAATGTTACCAGTGGATCCATTTGGTTTAGGAAAATAACACACATGCAAATGTTACCAGTAGATTAATGTAGTTTAGGAAAAGAACACACATGCAATGTCTCTAGTGGATCCATGTGGTTTAGGAAAAGAACACACGTGCAATGACTCTAGTGGTCCATGTGGTTTAGGAAAACAACACACTTGCAATGCCACTAGTGGATCCATGTGGTCTAGGAAAAGAACACGCATGTAATGACTCTAGTGGATCCACGTGGTTTAGCAAAATAACACACATGCAAATTTCACCAGTGGATCAATGTGGTTTAGGAAAAGAACACGCATGCAAATGTCACTAGTGGATCCATGTGGTTTAGGAAAATAACAACATGCAATGTCGCAGTGGATCTATGTGGTTCTGGAAAATAACACACATGCAATGTCACTAGTGGATCAATGTGGTTTAGGAAAACAACACACAAGCAATGACTCCAGTGGATCAATGTGCTTCACGAAAAGAACACACATGCAAAGTTCACTAGTGGATCCATGTGGTTTAGGAAAAGAACACACATAGAATGACTCTAGTGGATCCATGTGGTTTTGGAAAACAACACACATGCAATGTTACTAGTGCATCAATGTGGTTTAGGATAAGAACACACATGCAATGACTCTAGGAGCTCCATGTGGTTTAGGAAAAGAACACACATGCAATAACTGCAGTGGATCCATGTGGTTTAGGAAAAGAACACACATGCAATGTCACCAGTGGATCATGTGGTTTAAGAAAAGAACACACACGCAATGTCACCAGTGGATCCATGTGGTTTAGGAAAACGACACACATGAATGTCACCAGTGGATAAATGTGGCTTAGGAAAACAACACACGTGCAATGTTTCTAGAGGATCCATGGGGTTTAGGAAAAGAACACACATGCAAATGTCAAAGTGGATCAATGTGTTTTAGGAAAAGAACACACATGCAATGTCTCTATTGGATCCATGTGGTTCTGGAAAAGAGAACACATGCAATGTCACCAGAGAATGAATGTAGTTTCGGAAAAGAACAAACATGCAATGTCTCTATTGGACCCATGTGGTTTAGGAAAAGAACACACATGCAAATGTCACCAGTGGATCAATGTGGTATAGGAAAAGAACACACATGCAATGACTCTAGTGGATCAATGTGGTTTAGGAAAAGAACACACATGCAAATGTCACTAGTGGATCAATGTGGTTTAGGAAAAGAACAAACATGCAATGTCACCAGTGGATTAATGTAGTTTAGGAAAAGAGCACACATGCCATGTCACTAGTGGATCCATTTGGTTTAGGAAAAGAACACACATGCAAATGTTACCAGTGGATTAATGTGGTTTAGGAAAAGAACACACATGCAATGTCACTAGTGGATCCATGTGGTTTAGGAAAAGAACACACATGAAATGACTCTAGGGGATCCATGTGATTTAGGAAAAGAACACACATGCAATGTCACTAGTGGATCAATGTGGTTTAGAAAAAGAACAAACATGCAATGTCACGAGTGGATCAATGTGGTTTAAGAAAAGAACACACATGCAATGTCACCAGTGGATCCATGTGGTTTAGGAAAAGGACACACATGCAAATGTCACCAGTGGATCAATGTGGTATAGGAAAAGAACACACATGCAATGACTCTAGTGGATCAATGTGGTTTAGGAAAAGAACACACATGCAAATGTCACTAGTGGATCAATGTGGTTTAGGAAAAGAACAAACATGCAATGTCACCAGTGGATTAATGTAGTTTAGGAAAAGAGCACACATGCCATGTCACTAGTGGATCCATTTGGTTTAGGATAAGAACACACATGCAAATGTTACCAGTGGATTAATGTGGTGTAGGAAAAGAACACACATGCAATGTCACCAGTGGATCCATGTGGTTTAGGAAAAGAACACACATGAAACGACTCTAGGGGATCCATGTGATTTAGGAAAAGAACACACATGCAATGTCACTAGTGGATCAATGTGGTTTAGAAAAAGAACAAACATGCAATGTCACGAGTGGATCAATGTGGTTTAAGAAAAGAACACACATGCAATGTCACCAGTGGATCCATTTGGTTTAGGAAAATAACACACATGCAAATGTTACTAGTAGATTAATGTAGTTTATGAATGAACACACATGCAATGTCTCTAGTGGATCCATGTGGTTTAGGAAAAGAACACACATGCAATGACTCCAATGGTCCATGTGGTTTAGGAAAAGAACATACTTGCAATGTCACCAGTAGATCCATGTGGTTTAGGAAAAGAACACACATGTAATGACTCTAGTGGATCCACGTGGTTTAGGAAAATAAAAACATGCCAATGTCACCGGCGGATCAATGTGGTTTAGGAAAACAACACACATGCAAATGTCACTAGTGGATCCATGTGGTTTAGGAAAATAACAAACATGCAATGTCACAGTGGATCAATGTGGTTCAGGAAAATAACACACATGCAATGTCACTAGAGGAGCAATGTGGTTTAGGAAAATAACACACAACCAATGACTCCAGTGGATCAATGTGCTTCACGAAAAGAACACACATGCAAAGTTCACTAATAGATCCATGTGGTTTCGGAAAAGAACACACATGCAATGTTACTAGTGGATCAATGTAGTTTAGGAAAAGAACACACATACAATGACTCTAGTGGATCCATGTGGATTCGGAAAAGAACACACATGCAATGTTACTACTGGATCAATGTGGTTTAGGAAAAGAACACACATTCAATGACTCTAGGGGATCCATGTGGTTTAGGAAAAAACACACATGCAATGACTGTAGTGGATCTATGTGGTTTAGGAAAAGAACACACATATAGTGACTCAAGTGGATCCACGCGGTTCAGGAAACGACCACACATGAAATCAGTCTAGTTGATCCACGTGGTTTAGGAAAAGAACACACATGCAAATGTCACCAGTGGATCAATGTGGTTTAGGAAAATAACGCACATGCAATGTTACAAGTAGATCAATGTTGTTTAGGAAAAGAACAAATATGCAATGTCACGGTGGATCCATGTGGTTCAGGAAAAGAACACACATGCAAATGTCACGAGTGGATCAATGTGGTTTAGGAAAAGATTAGACATGCAATGTCACCAGTGGATCAATGTGGTTTCGGAAAATAACAAACATGCAATGTCACAGTGGATCCATGTCGTTCAGGAAAAGAACACATATGCAATGTCACTAGTGAATCCATGTGGTTTAGGAAAAGAACACACATGCAATGACTCTAGTGGATCAATGTGGTTTAGGAAAAGAACACACATGCAAATGTCACTAGTGGATCAATGTGGTTTAGGAAAAGAACAAAAATGCAATGTCTCTAGTGGATTAATGTGGTTTAGGAAAATAACACACATGCAATGTCACCAGTGGATCCATTTGGTTTAGGAAAATAACACACATGCAAATGTTACCAGTAGATTAATGTAGTTTAGGAAAAGAACACACATGCAATGTCTCTAGTGGATCCATGTGGTTTCGGAAAAGAACACACGTGCAATGACTCTAGTGGTCCATGTGGTTTAGGAAAACAACACACTTGCAATGTCACTAGTGGATCCATGTGGTCTAGGAAAAGAACACGCATGTAATGACTCTAGTGGATCCACGTGGTTTAGCAAAATAACACACATGCAAATGTCACCAGTGGATCAATGTGGTTTTTGAAAAGAACACGCATGCAAATGTCACTAGTGGATCCATGTGGTTTAGGAAAATAACAAACATGCAATGTCACAGTGGATCTATGTGGTTCAGGAAAATAACACACATGCACTGTCACTAGTGGATCAATGTGGTTTAGGAAAACAACACACAAGCAATGACTCCAGTGGATCAATGTGCTTCATGAAAAGAACACACATGCAAAGTTCACTAGTGGATCCATGTGGTTTAGGAAAAGAACACACATAGAATGACTCTAGTGGATCCATGTGGTTTTGGAAAACAACACACATGCAATGTTACTAGTGGATCAATGTGGTTTAGGAAAAGAACACACATGCAATGACTCTAGGGGATCCATGTGGTTTAGGAAAAGAACACACATGCAATGTCACAAGTGGATCATGTGGTTTAAGAAAAGAACACACACGCAATGTCACCAGTGGATCCATGTGGTTTAGGAAAACGACACACATGAATGTCACCAGTGGATAAATGTGGTTTACGAAAACAACACACGTGCAATGTTTCTAGAGGATCCATGGGTTTTAGGAAAAGAACACACATGCAAATGTCAAAGTGGATCAATGTGTTTTAGGAAAAGAACACACATGCAATGTCTCTATTGGATCCATGTGGTTCTGGAAAAGAGAACACATGCAATGTCACTAGAGAATGAATGTAGTTTCGGAAAAGAACACACATGCAATGTCTCTATTGGATCCATGTGGTTTAGGAAAAGAACACACATGCAAATATCACCAGTGGAACAATGTGGTATAGGAAAAGAACACACATGCAATGACTCTAGTGGATCAACGTGGTTTAGGAAAAGAACACACATGCAAATGTCACTAGTGGATCAATGTGGTTTAGGAAAAGAACAAACATGCAATGTCACCAGTGGATTAATGTAGTTTAGGAAAAGAGCACACATGCCATGTCACTAGTGAATCCATTTGGTTTAGGAAAAGAACACACATGCAAATGTTACCAGTGGATTAATGTGGTGTAGGAAAAGAACACACATGCGATGTCACCAGTGGATCCATGTGGTTTAGGAAAAGAACACACATGAAACAATTCTAGGGGATCCATGTGATTTAGGAAAATAACACACATGCAATGTCACTAGTGGATCAATGTGGTTTAGAAAAAGAAAAAACATGCAATGTCACGAGTGGATCAATGTGGTTTAAGAAAAGAACACACATGCAATGTCACCAGTGGATCCATGTGGTTTAGGAAAAGGACACACATGCAATGTCACCAGTGGATAAATGTGGTTTAGGAAAAGAACACGCCTGCAATGTTTCTGGTGGATCCATGGGGTTTAGGAAAAGAACACACATGCAAATGTCAAAGTGGATCAATGTGTTTTAGGAAAAGAACACACATGCAATGACTTTTGTGCATCAATGTGGTTTAGGAAAAGAACACACATGCAATGACTTTTGTGGATCAATGTGGTTTAGGAGAAGAACACAGATGCAATCACTCTAGTGGATACATGTGGTTGAGGAAAACAACACACTTGCAATGTCACCAGTGGATCCATGTGGTCTAGGAAAAGAACACGCATGTAATGACTCTAGTGGATCCACGTGGTTTAGGAAAATAACACATATGCAAATGTCACCAGTGGATCAATGTGGTTTAGGAAAAGAACACGCATGCAAATGTCAATAGTGGATCCATGTGGTTTAGGAAAATAACAAACATGCAATGTCACAGTGGATCTATGTGGTTCAGGAAAATAACACACATGCAATGTAACTAGAGGATCAATGTGGTTTAGGAAAACAATACACAAGCAATGATTCCAGTGGATCAATGTGCTTCACGAAAAGAACACACATGCAAAGTTCACTAGTGGATCCATGTGGTTTAGGAAAAGAACACACATAGAATGACTCTAGTGGATCCATGTGGTTTTGGAAAACAACACACATGCAATGTCACTAGTGGATCAATCTGCTATAGAAAATTAACACACATGCAATGACTCTAGTGGATCAATGTGGTTTAGAAAAAGAACACACATGCAAATGTCACTAGTGGATCAATGTGGCTTAGGAAAAGAACGAACATGCAATGTCTCTAGTGGATTAATGTGGTTTAGGAAAAGAACACACATGCAATGTCACCAGTGGATCCATTTGGTTTAGGAAAATAACACACATGCAAATGTTACTAGTAGATTAATGTAGTTTATGAATGAACACACATGCAATGTCTCTAGTGGATCCATGTGGTTTAGGAAAATAACACACATGCAATGACTCCAATGGTCCATGTGGGCTAGGAAAAGAAGATACTTGCAATGTCACCAGTAGATCCATGTGGTTTAGGAAAAGAACACACATGTAATGACTCTAGTGGATCCACGTGGTTTAGGAAAATAACACACATGCCAATGTCTCCGGCGGATCAATGTGGTTTAGGAAAACAACACACATGCAAATGTCACTAGTGGATCCATGTGGTTTAGGAAAATAACAAACATGCAATGTCACAGTGGATCAATGTGGTTCAGGAAAATAACACACATGCAATGTCACTAGAGTATCAATGTGGTTTAGGAAAATAACACACAACCAATGACTCCAGTGGATCAATGTGCTTCACGAAAAGAACACACATGCAAAGCTCACTAGTGGATCCATGTGGTTTCGGAAAAGAACACACATGCAATGTTACTAGTGGATCAATGTAGTTTAGGAAAAGAACACACAAACAATGACTCTAGTGGATCCATGTGGATTCGGAAAAGAACACACATGCAATGTTACTACTGGATCAATGTGGTTTAGGAAAAGAACACACATTCAATGACTCTAGGGGATCCATGTGGTTTAGGAAAAAACACACATGCAATGACTGTAGTGGATCAATGTGGTTTAGGAAAAGAACACACATATAGTGACTCAAGTGGATCCACGCGGTTCAGGAAATGACCACACATGAAATCACTCTAGTGGATCCACGTGGTTTAGGAAAAGAACACACATGCAAATGTCACCAGTGGATCAATGTGGTTTAGGAAAATAACGCACATGCAATGTTACAAGTGGATCAATGTTGTTTAGGAAAAGAACAAATATGCAATGTCACAGTGGATCCATGTGGTTCAGGAAAAGAACACACATGCAATGTCACAAGTGGATCCATGTGGTTTAAGAAGATTAAACACATGCAATGACTCTAGTGGATCCATGTGGTTTAGGAAAAGAACACACATGCAAATGCCACTAGTGGATCCATGTGGTTCAGTAAAAGGACACACATACAATGTCACTAGTGGATCAATGTGGTTTAGGAAAAGAACACACATGTAATGAATCTAGTGGATCCACGTGGTTTAGGAAAAGAACACACATGCAAATGTCACGAGTGGATCAATGTGGTTTAGGAAAAGATTAGACATGCAATGTCACCGGTGGATCAATGTGGTTTCGGAAAATAACAAACATGCAATGTCACAGTGGATCCATGTGGTTCAGGAAAAGAACACACATGCAATGTCACTAGTGAATCCATGTGGTTTAGGAAAAGAACACACATGCAATGACTCTAGTGGATCAATGTGGTTTAGGAAAAGAACACACATGCAAATGTCACTAGTGGATCAATGTGGTTTAGGAAAAGAACTAAAATGCAATGTCTCTAGTGGATTAATGTGGTTTAGGAAAATAACACACATGCAATGTCACCAGTGGATCCATTTGGTTTAGGAAAATAACACACATGCAAATGTCACTAGTGGATCCATGTGGTCTAGGAAAAGAACACGCATGTAATGACTCTAGTGGATCCACGTGGTTTAGCAAAATAACACACATGCAAATGTCACCAGTGGATCAATTTGTTTTAGGAAAAGAACACGCATGCAAATGTCACTAGTGGATCCATGTGGTTTAGGAAAATAACAAACATGCAATGTCACAGTGGATCTATGTGGTTCAGGAAAATAACACACATGCAATGTCACTAGTGGATCAATGTGGTTTAGGAAAACAACACACAAGCAATGACTCTAGTGGATCAATGTGCTTCACGAAAAGAACACACATGCAAAGTTCACTAGTGGATCCATGTGGTTTAGGAAAAGAACACACATAGAATGACTCTAGCGGATCCATGTGGTTTTGGAAAACAACACACATGCAATGTTACTAGTGCATCAATGTGGTTTAGGAGAAGAACACACATGCAATGACTCTAGGAGCTCCATGTGGTTTAGGAAAAGAACACACATGCAATAACTGCAGTGGATCCATGTGGTTTAGGAAAAGAACACACATGCAATGTCACAAGTGGATCATGTGGTTTAAGAAAAGAACACACACGCAATGTCACCAGTGGATCCATGTGGTTTAGGAAAATGACACACATGAATGTCACGAGTGGATAAATGTGGCTTAGGAAAACAACACACGTGCAATGTTTCTAGAGGATCCATGGGGTTTAGGAAAAGAACACACATGCAAATGTCAAAGTGGATCAATGTGTTTTAGGAAAAGAACACACATGCAATGTCTCTATTGGATCCATGTGGTTCTGGAAAAGAGAACACATGCAATGTCACCAGAGAATGAATGTAGTTTCGGAAAAGAACACACATGCAATGTCTCTATTGGACCCATGTGGTTCAAGAAAAGAACACACATGCAAATGTCACTAGTGGATCAATGTGGTATAGGAAAAGAACACACATGCAATGACTCTAGTGGATCAATGTGGTTTAGGAAAAGAACACACATGCAAATGTCACTAGTGGATCAATGTGGTTTAGGAAAAGAACAAACATGCAATGTCACCAGTTTATGAATGTAGTTTAGGAAAAGAGAACACATGCCATGTCACTAGTGGATCCATTTGGTTTAGGAAAAGAACACACATGCAAATGTTACAAGTGGATTAATGTGTGTTAGGAAAAGAACACACATGCAATGTCACTAGTGGATCCATGTGGTTTAGGAAAAGAACACACATGAAATGACTCTAGGGGATCCATGTGATTTAGGAAAAGAACACACATGCAATGTCACTAGTGGATCAATGTGGTTTAGAAAAAGAACAAACATGCAATGTCACGAGTGGATCAATGTGGTTTAAGAAAAGAACACACATGCAATGTCACCAGTGGATCCATGTGGTTTAGGAAAAGGACACACATGCAAATGTCACCAGTGGATCAATGTGGTATAGGAAAAGAACACGCATGCAATGTTTCTAGTGGATCCATGGGGTTTAGGAAAAGAACACACATGCAAATGTCAAAGTGGATCAATGTGTTTTAGGAAAAGAACACACATGCAATGACTCTAGTGGATCAATGTGGTTTTGTTGAAGAACACACATGCAATGACACCAGTGGATCCATGTGGTTCAAGAAAAGGACACACATGCAATGTCACTAGTGGATCAATGTGGTTTAGAAAAAGAACAAACATGCAATGTCACGAGTGGATCAATGTGGTTTAAGAAAAGAACACACATGCAATGTCACCAGTGGATCCATGTGGTTTAGGAAAAGGACACACATGCAATGTCGCCAGTGGATAAATGTGGTTTACGAAAAGAACACATGCAATGTTTCTAGTGGATCCATGGGGTTTCTGAAAAGAACACACATGCAAATGTCAAAGTGGATCAATGTGTTTTAGGAAAAGAACACACATGCAATGACTTTTGTGCATCAATGTGGTTTAGGAAAAGAATACACATGCAATGACTTTTGTGGATCAATGTGGTTTAGGAAAAGAACACAGATGCAATGACTCTAGTGGATACATGTGGTTTAGGAAAACAACACACTTGCAATGTCACCAGTGGATCCATGTGGTCTAGGAAAAGAACACGCATGTAATGACTCTAGTGGATCCACGTGGTTTAGGAAAATAACACATATGCAAATGTCACCAGTGGATCAATGTGGTTTAGGAAAAGAACACGCATGCAAATGTGAATAGTGGATCCATGTGGTTTAGGAAAATAACAAACATGCAATGTCACAGTGGATCTATGTGGTTCAAGAAAATAACACACATGCAATGTCACTAGAGGATCAATGTGGTTTAGGAAAACAATACACAAGCAATGATTCCAGTGGATCAATGTGCTTCACGAAAAGAACACACATGCAAAGTTCACTAGTGTATCCATGTGGTTTAGGAAAAGAACACACATAGAATGACCCTAGTGGATCCATGTGGTTTTGGAAAACAACACACATGCAATGTCACTAGTGGATCAATCTGCTATAGAAAATAACAAACATGCAATGACTCTAGTGGATCAATGTGGTTTAGAAAAAGAACACACATGCAAATGTCACTAGTGGATCAATGTGGCTTAGGAAAAGAACAAACATGCAATGTCTCTAGTGGATTAATGTGGTTTAGGAAAAGAACACACATGCAATGTCACCAGTGGATCCATTTGGTTTAGGAAAATAACACACATGCAAATGTTACTAGTATATTAATGTAGTTTATGAATGAACCCACATGCAATGTCTCTAGTGGATCCATGTGGTTTAGGAACAGAACACACATGCAATGACTCCAATGGTCCATGTGGTTTAGGAAAAGAACATACTTGCAATGTCACCAGTAGATCCATGTGGTTTAGGAAAAGAACACACATGTAATGACTCTAGTGGATCCACGTGGTTTAGGAAAATAAAAACATGCCAATGTCACCGGCGGATCAATGTGGTTTAGGAAAACAACACACATGCAAATGTCACTAGTGGATCCATGTGGTTTAGGAAAATAACAAACATGCAATGTCAGAGTGGATCAATGTGGTTCAGGAAAAGAACACACATACAATGACTCTAGTGGATCCATGTGGATTCGTAAAAGAACACACATGCAATGTTACTACTGGATCAATGTGGTTTAGGAAAAGAACACACATTCAATGACTCTAGGGGATCCATGTGGTTTAGGAAAAAACACACATGCAATGACTGTAGTGGATCTATGTGGTTTAGGAAAAGAACACACATATAGTGACTCAAGTGGATCCACGCGGATCAGGAAACGACCACACATGAAATCACTCTAGTGGATCCACGTGGTTTAGGAAAAGAACACACATGCAAATGTCACCAGTGGATCAATGTGGTTTAGGAAAATAACGCACATGCAATGTTACAAGTAGATCAATGTTGTTTAGGAAAAGAACAAATATGCAATGTCACGGTGGATCCATGTGGTTCAGGAAAAGAACACACATGCAAATGTCACGAGTGGATCAATGTGGTTTAGGAAAATATCAGACATGCAATGTCACCAGTGGATCAATGTGGTTTCGGAAAATAACAAACATGCAATGTCACAGTGGATCCATGTCGTTCAGGAAAAGAACACACATGCAGTGTCACTAGTGAATCCATGTGGTTTAGGAAAAGAACACACATGCAATGACTCTAGTGGATCAATGTGGTTTAGGAAAATAACACACATGCAAATGTCACTAGTGGATCAATGTGGTTTAGGAAAAGAACAAAAATGCAATGTCTCTAGTGGATTAATATGGTTTAGCAAAATAACAACCATGCAATGTCACCAGTGGATCCATTTGGTTTAGGAAAATAACACACATGCAAATGTTACCAGTAGATTAATGTAGTTTAGGAAAAGAACACACATGCAATGTCTCTAGTGGATCCATGTGGTTTAGGAAAAGAACACACGTGCAATGACTCCAGTGGTCCATGTGGTTTAGGAAAACAACACACTTGCAATGTCACTAGTGGATCCATGTGGTCTAGGAAAAGAGCACGCATGTAATGACTCTAGTGGATCCACGTGGTTTAGCAAAATAACACACATGCAAATGTCACCAGTGGATCAATGTGGTTTAGGAAAAGAACACGCATGCAAATGTCACTAGTGGATCCATGTGGTTTAGGAAAATAACAAACATGCAATGTCACAGTGGATCTATGTGGTTCAGGAAAATAACACACATGCACTGTCACTAGTGGATCAATGTGGTTTAGGAAAACAACACACAAGCAATGACTCCAGTGGATCAATGTGCTTCACGAAAAGAACACACATGCAAAGTTCACTAGTGGATCCATGTGGTTTAGGAAAAGAACACACATAGAATGACTCTAGTGGATGCATGTGGTTTTGGAAAACAACACACATGCAATGTTACTAGTGGATCAATGTGGTTTAGGAAAAGAACACACATGCAATGACTCTAGGGGATCCATGTGGTTTAGGAAAAGAACACACATGCAATGACTGCAGTGGATCCGTGTGGTTTAGGAAAAGAACACACATGCAATGTCACCACTGGATCATGTGGTTTAAGAAAAGAACACACATGCAATGTCACCAGTGGATCCATGTGGTTTAGGAAAACGACACACATGAATGTCACCAGTGGATAAATGTGGTTTAGGAAAACAACACACGTGCAATGTTTCTAGAGGATCCATGGGGTTTAGGAAAAGAACACACATGCAAATGTCAAAGTGGATCAATGTGTTTTAGGAAAAGAACACACATGCAATGTCTCTATTGGATCCATGTGATTCTGGAAAAGTGAACACATGCAATGTCACTAGAGAATGAATGTAGTTTCGGAAAATAGCACACATGCAATGTCTCTAAATCCATGTGGTTTAGGAAAAGAACACACATGCTAATATCACCAGTGGAACAATGTGGTATAGGAAAAGAACACACATGCAATGACTCTAGTGGATCAATGTGGTTTAGGAAAAGAACACACATGCAAATGTCACTAGTGGATCAATGTGGTTTAGGAAAAGAACAAATATGCAATGTCACCAGTGGATTAATGTAGTTTAGGAAAAGAGCACACATGCCATGTCACTAGTGGATCCATTTGGTTTAGGAAAAGAACACACATGCAAATGTTACCAGTGGATTAATGTGGTGTAGGAAAAGAACACACATGTAATGTCACCAGTGGATCCATGTGGTTTAGGAAAAGAACACACATGAAGCGACTCTAGGGGATCCATGTGATTTAGGAAAAGAACACACATGCAATGTCACTAGTGGATCAATGTGGTTTAGAAAAAGAACAAACATGCAATGTCACGAGATGATCAATGTGGTTTAAGAAAAGAACACACATGCAATGTCACCAGTGGATCCATGTGGTTTAGGAAAAGGACACACATGCAATGTCACCAGTGGATAAATGTGGTTTAGGAAAAGAACACGCATGCAATGTTTCTAGTGGATCCATGGGGTTTAGGAAAAGAACACACATGCAAATGTCAAAGTGGATCAATGTGTTTTAGGAAAAGAACACACATGCAATGACTTTTGTGCATCAATGTGGTTTAGGAAAAGAACACACAAGCAATGACTTTTGTGGATCAATGTGGTTTAGGAAAAGAACACAGATGCAATCACTCTAGTGGATACATGTGGTTTAGGAAAACAACACACTTGCAGTGTCACAAGTGGATCCATGTGGTCTAGGAAAAGAACACACATGTAATGACTCTAGTGGATCCACGTGGTTTAGGAAAATAACACATATGCAAATGTCACCAGTGGATCAATGTGGTTTAGGAAAAGAACACGCATGCAAATGTCAATAGTGGATCCATGTGGTTTAGGAAAATAACAAACATGCAATGTCACAGTGGATCTATGTGGTTCAGGAAAATAACACACATGAAATGTCACTAGAGGATCAATGTGGTTTAGGAAAACAATACACAAGCAATGATTCCAGTGGATCAATGTGCTTCACGAAAAGAACACACATGCAAAGTTCACTAGTGGATCCATGTGGTTTAGGAAAAGAACACACATAGAATGACTCTAGTGGATCCATGTGGTTTTGGAAAACAACACACATGCAATGTCACTAGTGGATCAATCTGCTATAGAAAAATAACACACATGCAATGACTCTAGTGGATCAATGTGGTTTAGAAAAAGAACACACATGCAAATGTCACTAGTGGATCAATGTGGCTTAGGAAAAGAACAAACATGCAATGTCTCTAGTGGATTAATGTGGTTTAGGAAAAGAACACACATGCAATGTCACCAGTGGATCCATTTGGTTTAGGAAAATAACACACATGCAAATGTTACCAGTAGATTAATGTAGTTTATGAATGAACACACATGCAATGTCTCTAGTGGATCCATGTGGTTTAGGAAAAGAACACACATGCAATGACTCCAATGGTCCATGTGGTTTAGGAAAAGAACATACTTGCAATGTCACCAGTAGATCCATGTGGTTTAGGAAAAGAACACACATGTAATGACTCTAGTGGATCCACGTGGTTTAGGAAAATAGCACACATGCCAATGTCACCGGCGGATCAATGTGGTTTAGGAAAACAACACACATGCAAATGTCACTAGTGGATCCATGTGGTTTAGGAAAATAACAAACATGCAATGTCACAGTGGATCAATGTGGTTCAGGAAAATAACACACATGCAATGTCACTAGAGGATCAATGTGGTTTAGGAAAATAACACACAACCAATGACTCCAGTGGATCAATGTGCTTCACGAAAAGAACACACATGCAAAGTTCACTAGTGGATCCATGTGGTTTCGGAAAAGAACACACATGCAATGTTACTAGTGGATCAATGTAGTTTAGGAAAAGAACACACAAACAATGACTCTAGTGGATCCATGTGGATTCGGAAAAGAAAACACATGCAATGTTACTATTGGATCAATGTGGTTTAGGAAAAGAACACACATTCAATGACTCTAGGGGATCCATGTGGTTTAGGAAAAAAAACACATGCAATGACTGTAGTGGATCAATGTGGTTTAGGAAAAGAACACACATATAGTGACTCAAGTGGATCCACGCGGTTCAGGAAACGACCACACATGAAATCACTCTACTGGATCCACGTGGTTTAGGAAAAGAACACACATGCAAATGACACCAGTGGATCAATGTGGTTTAGGAAAATAACGCACAGGCAATGTTCGAGTGGATCAATGTTGTTTAGGAAAAGAACAAATATGCAATGTCACAGTGGATCCATGTGGTTCAGGAAAAGAACACACATGCAATGTCACAAGTGGATCCATGTGGTTTAAGAAAATTAAACACATGTAATGACTCTAGTGGATCCATGTGGTTTAGGAAAAGAACACACATGCAAATGCCACTAGTGCATCCATGTGGTTCAGTAAAAGGACACACATACAATGTCACTAGTGGATCAATGTGGTTTAGGAAAAGAACACACATGTAATGAATCTAGTGGATCCACGTGGTTTAGGAAAAGAACACACATGCAAATGTCACGAGTGGATCAATGTGGTTTAGGAAAAGATCAGACATGCAATGTCACCAGTGGATCAATGTGGTTTCGGAAAATAACAAACATGCAATATCACAGTGGATCCATGTGGTTCAGGAAAAGAACACACATGCAATGTCACTAGTGAATCCATGTGGTTTAGGAAAAGAACACACATGCAATGACTCTAGTGGATCAATGTGGTTTAGGAAAAGAACACACATGCAAATGTCACTAGTGGATTAATGTGGTTTACGAAAAGAACAAAAATGCAATGTCTCTAGTGGATTAATGTGGTTTAGGAAAATAACACACATGCAATGTCACCAGTGGATCCATTTGGTTTAGGAAAATAACACACATGCAAATGTTACCAGTAGATTAATGTAGTTTAGGCAAAGAACGCACATGCAATGTCTCTAGTGGATCCATGTGGTTTAGGAAAAGAACACACGTGCAATGACTCCAGTGGTCCATGTGGTTTAGGAAAACAACACACTTGCAATTTCACTAGTGGATCCATGTGGTCTAGGAAAAGAACACGCATGTAATGACTCTAGTGGATCCACGTGGTTTAGCAAAATAACACACATGCAAATGTCACCAGTGGATCAATGTGGTTTAGGAAAAGAACACGCATGCAAATGTCACTAGTGGATCCATGTGGTTTAGGAAAATAACAAACATGCAATGTCACAGTGGATCTATGTGGTTCAGGAAAATAACACACATGAAATGTCACTAGAGGATCAATGTGCTTTAGGAAAACAATACACAAGCAATGATTCCAGTGGATCAATGTGCTTCACGAAAAGAACACACATGAAAAGTTCACTAGTGGATCCATGTGGTTTAGGAAAAGAACACACATAGAATGACTCTAGTGGATCCATGTGGTTTTGGAAAACAACACACATGCAATGTCACTAGTGGATCAATCTGCTATAGAAAAATAACACACATGTAATGACTCTAGTGGATCAATGTGGTTTAGAAAAAGAACACACATGCAAATGTCACTAGTGGATCAATGTGGCTTAGGAAAAGAACAAACATGCAATGTCTCTAGTTGATTAATGTGGTTTAGGAAAAGAACACACATGCAATGTCACCAGTGGATCCATTTGGTTTAGGAAAATAACACACATGCAAATGTTACCAGTAGATTAATGTAGTTTATGAATGAACACACATGCAATGTCTCTAGTGGATCCATGTGGTTTAGGAAAAGAACACACATGCAATGACTCCAATGGTCCATGTGGTTTAGGAAAAGAACATACTTGCAATGTCACCAGTAGATCCATGTGGTTTAGGAAAAGAACACACATGTAATGACTTTAGTGGATCCACGTGGTTTAGGAAAATAGCACACATGCCAATGTCACCGGCGGATCAATGTGGTTTAGGAAAACAACACACATGCAAATGTCACTAGTGGATCCATGTGGTTTAGGAAAATAACAAACATGCAATGTCACAGTGGATCAATGTGGTTCAGGAAAATAACACACATGCAATGTCACTAGAGGATCAATGTGGTTTAGGAAAATAACACACAACCAATGACTCCAGTGGATCAATGTGCTTCACGAAAAGAACACACATGCAAAGTTCACTAGTGGATCCATGTGGTTTCGGAAAAGAACACACATGCAATGTTACTAGTGGATCAATGTAGTTTAGGAAAAGAACACACAAACAATGACTCTAGTGGATCCATGTGGATTCGGAAAAGAACACACATGCAATGTTACTACTGGAACAATGTGGTTTAGGAAAAGAACACACATTCAATGACTCTAGGGGATCCATGTGGTTTAGGAAAAAACACACATGCAATGACTGTAGTGGATCAATGTGGTTTAGGAAAAGAACACACATATAGTGACTCAAGTGGATCCACGCGGTTCAGGAAACGACCACACATGAAATCACTCTACTGGATCCACGTGGTTTAGGAAAAGAACACACATGCAAATGTCACCAGTGGATCAATGTGGTTTAGGAAAATAACGCACAGGCAATGTTCGAGTGGATCAATGTTGTTTAGGAAAAGAACAAATATGCAATGTCACAGTGGATCCATGTGGTTCAGGAAAAGAACACACATGCAATGTCACAAGTGGATCCATGTGGTTTAAGAAAATTAAACACATGTAATGACTCTAGTGGATCCATGTGGTTTAGGAAAAGAACACACATGCAAATGCCACTAGTGGATCCATGTGGTTCAGTAAAAGGACACACATACAATGTCACTAGTGGATCAATGTGGTTTAGGAAAAGAACAGACATGTAATGAATCTAGTGGATCCACGTGGTTTAGGAAAAGAACACACATGCAAATGTCACGAGTGGATCAATGTGGTTTAGGAAAAGATCAGACATGCAATGTCACCAGTGGATTAATGTGGTTTCGGAAAATAACAAACATGCAATATCACAGTGGATCCATGTGGTTCAGGAAAAGAACACACATGCAATGTCACTAGTGAATCCATGTGGTTTAGGAAAAGAACACACATGCAATGACTCTAGTGGATCAATGTGGTTTAGGAAAAGAACACACATGCAAATGTCACGAGTGGATCAATGTGGTTTAGGAAAAGATCAGACATGCAATGTCACCAGTGGATCAATGTGGTTTCGGAAAATAACAAACATGCAATGTCATAGTGGATCCATGTGGTTCAGGAAAAGAACACACATGCAATGTCACTAGTGAATCCATGTGGTTTAGGAAAAGAACACACATGCAATGACTCTAGTGGATCAATGTGGTTTAGGAAAAGAACACACATGCAACTGTCACTAGTGGATCAATGTGGTTTAGGAAAAAACAAAAATGCAATGTCTCTAGTGGATTAATGTGGTTTAGGAAAATAACACACATGCAATGTCACCAGTGGATCCATTTGGTTTAGGAAAATAACACACATGCAAATGTTACCAGTAGATTAATGTAGTTTAGGAAAAGAACGCACATGCAATGTCTCTAGTGGATCCATGTGGTTTAGGAAAAGAACACACGTGCAATGACTCCAGTGGTCCATGTGGTTTAGGAAAACAACACACTTGCAATGTCACTAGTGGATCCATGTGGTCTAGGAAAAGAACACGCATGTAATGACTCTAGTGGATCCACGTGGTCTAGCAAAATAACACACATGTAAATGTCACCAGTGGATCAATGTGGTTTAGGAAAAGAACACGCATGCAAATGTCACTAGTGGATCCATGTGGTTTAGGAAAATAACAAACATGCAATGTCACAGTGGATCTATGTGGTTCAGGAAAATAACACACATGCAATGTCACTAGTGGATCAATGTGGTTTAGGAAAACAACACACAAGCAATAACTCCAGTGGATCAATGTGCTTCACGAAAAGAACACACATGCAAAGTTCACTAGTGGATCCATGTGGTTTAGGAAAAGAACACACATAGAATGACTCTAGTGGATCCATGTGGTTTTGGAAAACAACACACATGCAATGTTACTAGTGGATCAATGTGGTTTAGGAGAAGAACACACATGCAATGACTCTAGGCTCTCCATGTGGTTTAGGAAAAGAACACACATGCAATGACTGAAGTGGATCCATGTGGTTTAGGAAAAGAACACACATGCAATGTCACCAGTGGATCATGTGGTTTAAGAAAAGAACACACACGCAATGTCACCAGTGGATCCATGTGGTTTAGGAAAACGACACACATGAATGTCACCAGTGGATAAATGTGGTTTAGGAACACAACACACGGTGCAATGTTTCTAGAGGATCCATGGGGTTTAGGAAAAGAACACACATGCAAATGTCAAAGTGGATCAATGTGTTTTAGGAAAAGAACACACATGCAATGTCTCCATTGGATCCATGTGGTTCTGGACAAGAGAACACATGCAATGTCACCAGAGAATGAATGTAGTTTCGGAAAAGAACACACATGAAATGTCTCTATTGGATCCATGTGGTTTAGGAAAAGAACACACATGCAAATGTCACCAGTGGATCAATGTGGTATAGGAAAAGAACACACATGCAATGACTCTAGTGGATCAATGTGGTTAAGGAAAAGAACACACATGCAAATGTCACTAGTGGATCAATGTGGTTTAGGAAAAGAACAAACATGCAATGTCACCAGTGGATTAATGAAGTTTAGGAAAAGAGCACACATGCCATGTCACTAGTGGATCCATTTGGTTTAGGAAAAGAACACACATGCAAATGTTACCAGTGGATTAATGTGGTTTAGGAAAAGAACACACATGCAATGTCACTAGTGGATCCAATTGGTTTAGGAAAAGAACACACATGAAATGACTCTAGGGGATGCATGTGATTTAGGAAAAGAACACACATGCAATGTCACTAGTGGATCAATGTGGTTTAGAAAAAGAACAAACATGCAATGTCACGAGTGGATCTATGTGGTTTAAGAAAAGAACACACATGCAATGTCACCAGTGGATCCATGTGGTTTAGGAAAAGGACACACATGCAATGTCACCAGTGGATAAATGTGGTTTAGGAAAAGAACATGCATGCAATGTTTCTAGTGGATCCATGGGGTTTAGGAAAAGAACACACATGCAAATGTCAAAGTGGATCAATGTGTTTTAGGAAAATAACACACATGCAATGACTTTTGTGGATCAATGTGGTTTAGGAAAAGAACACACATGCATTGACTTTTGTGGATCAATGTGGTTTAGGAAAAGAACACAGATGCAATGACTCTAGTGGATACATGTGGTTTAGGAAAAGAACACACTTGCAATGTCACTAGTGGATCCATGTAGTTTAGGAAAAAACACACAAGTAATGACTCTAGTGGATCCACATGGTTTAGGAAAAGAACACACATGCAAATGTCACCAGTGGATCAATGTGGTTTAGGAAAAGAACACACATGCATTGTCACCAGTGGATCAATGTGGTTTAGGAAAAGAACACACATGCCATGTCACTAGTGGATCCATGCGGTTCAAGAAAACAACACACATGCAATGTCACCAGTGGATTAATGTGGTTTAGGAAAAGAACGCACATGTAATATCTCTCTAGTGGATCCATGTTGTTTAGAAAAAGAACACACATGTAATGTCTCTAGTGTATCCATGTGGTTTAGGAAAAGAACACACATGCAATGTCACTAGTGCATCCATGTGGTTTAGGAAAAGAACACACATGAAATGTCTCTAGTGGATCCATGTGGTCTAGCAAAAGAACACACATGCAAATGTCACTAGTGGATCCATGTGGTTTAGGAAAAGAACACACATGCAATGTCACCAGTGGATCCATGTGATTTAGGAAATTAACACAGATGTAGTGACTCTAGTGGATCCATGTGGTTCAGGATAAGAACACATATGCAAATGTCACAAGTGGATCCATGTGGTTTAGGAAAAGAACACACATGTAATATCTCTCTAGTGGATCCATGTGGTTTAGGAAAAGAACAGACATGTAATATCTCCAGCGTATCCATGTGGTTCAGGAAAAGAACACACATGCAATGTCACTAGTGGATCCATGTGGTTTAGAAAAAAAGAACACACATGAAATGTCTCTACTGGATCCATGTGGTACAGGAAAATAACACACATGCAAATGTCACTAGTGGATCCATGTTGTTTAGGAAAAGAAGAAACATGCAATGTCTCCAGTGGATCCATGTGGTTTATGAAAAGAAAACACATGCAATGTCACCAGTGGATCCATGTGGTTTAGGAAAAGAACACACATGCAATGTCTCTAGTATATCCATGTGGTTTATGAAAAGAACACACATGCAAATGTCACCAGTGGATCCATGTGGTTTAGGAAAAGAACACACATGCAATGTCACTAGTAGATCCATGTGGTTTACGAAAAGAACACACATGTAGAGACTCTAGTGGAAAACGTGGTTCAGGAAAATAACATATATGCAAATCTCACTAGTGGATCCATGTGGTTTAGGAAAAGAACACACATGCAATGACTGTAGTGCATCCATGTGGTTCAGGAAAAGAACACACATGCAATGTCACTAGTGGATCAATGTGGTTTAGGAAAAGAACACACATGCAATGTCACCCGTGGATCAATGTGGTTTAGGAAAATAAAAAATGCAATGTTAGTGGATCCATGTGGTTCAGGAAAAGAACACACATGCCTTGTCACCAGTGGATCCATGTGGATTAGGAAAAGAACACACATGCAATGACTCTAATGGATCCATGTGGTTTAGGAAAATAACACACATGCAAATGTCACGAGTGGATCAATGTGGTATAGGAAAAGAACACACATGCAATGACTCTAGTGGATCAATGTGGTTCAGGAAAAGAACACACATGCAAATGTCACTAGTGGATCAATGTGGTTTAGGAAAAGAACAAACATGCAATGTCTCCAGTGGATTAATGTGGTTTAGGAAAAGAACACACATGCAATGTCACTAATGGATCCATTTGGTTTAGGAAAATAACACACATGCAAATGTTACTAGTACATTAATGTATTTTAGGAAAAGAACACACATGCAATGTCTCTAGTGGGTCCATGTGGTTTAGGAAAAGAACACACATGCAATGACTCCAGTGGTCCATGTGGTTTAGGAAAAGAACACACTTGCAATGTCACTAGTGGATCCATGTGGTTTAGGAAAAGAACACACATGTAATGACTCTAGTAGATCCATGTGGTTTAGGGAAAGAACACACATGCAAATGTCACTAGTGGATCAATGTGGTTTAGGAAAAGAACACACATGCAAATGTCACTAGTGGATCCATGTGGTTTAGGAAAATAACAAACATGCAATGTCATATTGGATCCATGTGGTTCAGGAAAAGAACACACATCCGATGTCACTAGAGGATCAATGTGGTTTAGGAAAACAACACACGAGCAATGACTCTAGTGGATCAATGTAACACCCTCGAATCGGCCCAATGCAAGTTTTAGCGCTTCCCGCCAATCCCACATAGAAACGATTCAAGGACGCCCACCAGGCACTTGCGTACGGGTGGATAACGAATTAATACCATTACACATTAGTCCATGATGGAACCCACAGAACATATATATATATACAACAACGACTCGATGAGTCAAAAATATAGGTATACAATACAAAGATCCAAATCACCTTGAAACGATACAACATCCGAGTACGGATAAAATGCAAATGGGGCTAAGAGCCCTGAAGAATAACCAATGGCATCCATAACCCTGCCCAGGCCAAGCCAGAAGGGTTACCCTGCTAACGACTTCGATCTCATACCTGCTAAAACAAAAGGGGTGTCGACAAAGGGCAAAGAAAAAAGGGAGCGGTCAGTACTGAGGCCAGTACACGGCGAGGCTAGAATTGGGCGGCTCTCGCCTACATAGGTATGGTGGACTAAGGCGGCAGCGAAGCATGCACTAAACAACCTATAGAGACTCGATACAACTGTCGGCTATTAGAGAAGGATAAGAAAGATCTATTCGGATCCAACCTGATAGTAACACCAAAACATACCCATCTTGGTATTTCCCCCTCGAGACCAAATGAGGAAGTCAAACCGAGGAACTCACACAGTTGGCAGTTTTATTCATTCCATTATAATTGCAGCACTTACTAGTCAGTTGTAGATAGCATGAGTCATCCTGATAGCATAAGTAGTGGGCAATTTTAGTTAACCATTCAGTTGTAGTTGCAGTACTTACTAGTTAGATACAATTAGCATGTGACATCCCAAACCCAGTAGTTGTTGGCACTTTTATTTCATTCCATTATAATGAAGCTGATTACTACTCACATATTAAATCAAATTTATAGCACTACTTTAGTTATGCTTGTCTATGATCGAGATACTGTGCTCCAAGTCGTCCATAACCGCGGCCACGGCTTTCAGAAAGATTTACCCTGCAGGGGTGCACAAATAGCAACACACACACGATCAACCTCAGAAAAACCAAATCAAAACCCAACGAGGCTTTCACGACAAAGCAATCACAGGATTCATAAAATATTTCAGGGGGCCACCCCATTAAGCTACCATAGAAGTTGGCTTGGCTCGAGACGGACCCAAGGTTTGCGCCAATGGTTGTAAACGACTGGGAACCTGAAAGTGTGACTGGGCTTGTCGATACCGCGAAAACACTCCGCAATTCCTAAACAGTATAGGTGCTCCACGTGCAATCGTAAATAAAGCAATAAAGCATGGCATAAGTACATGATAGTAATAAAGCCCCAAACTAGTTTGTGGCCCCAAGAAATAAGAAATGATTCAAGCTCTGGCTAAGGGGATTCATGGTCCCACATGCGGATAGTGCGATAGTCAAGGAACATGTATCAAGTACTCGGGGTCCTACGAGACACAAGTGAGCGTGGAAGAACCAAATAACATCTATTGCCCACCGATGCCTCTGCATTAGTTATATCTATTCCCAACAATTAATCCAGTTGTATTTAAAGTCATGATCATCTGCACCATTAAGCATCTCCACCATTTATCATGTGCCAACTTGCCGTCAATGGTGGAACGACAATGACGCGAAGCAACACATAAGCAAGCAACTACGAGTCGCAAGGCCGACTATCTATCGAACAACAGGCAATAGGATGTGTCCATGGCAATCTAGAGGATTCAAGGAGTATAAATGGTGCACGGAAACTAAAGCATTGCAATACGAATAGCAATAGATTAACAGGAGGAAATAAAGACTATAAAAGCAAAATAGGTAGAAAGGGGGAGATTCTTGCCTGGGAAACACTGCCGAAGATACATTATCTGAAGAACTTGTCGATACTCGCATCAACTCAACGCCCTAATCCACGAAGAACCAAAGCACTAAAAGAAACACCGGATGCACTATTTTATACTACGGCAGAAGATCGGGCATGATACAATTAGGCAATATTAAGCGGAACTGGGGTCCTGATAATTAATTAGAAGGTTCAAGTTGTTTAGATACCCCGCAATTTTAAATGTTGGATTAACAAGACAAAACATGGCATCGGTTCGCTACACAAATTTAAATGGGGCCCATATAAGCCTAGGATATCCCGAATATGCACTCCATATTGAATTATGAGTTGAATCAGCATAATACCCCGAACCCACATGATGAGATGTATGCAAGCATGAACAATTTAACATGCAATAATTTATATAGATGGCACTTGATAAAATAGGGCTAGAAAAAGGGTCACACATCGGGCGAAGATCTTGGTGTTCTGAGGTTTCATGTTGGGTCTTCGGATTCGGGATCGGTCTTCGGGGTCTCGGCCATAGATACGGGGGTCTTGGCGTTTCGTGTTGGTGAACTTGGGGATCCATGTCAGAGATCTTGGGGCACCGGCTTCAGTTCCATATCAGCATACTCGGGTTGTAGGTCGATGGGCGGTGTCAGTCTTGGACTTCGGCGCCGGTGGTACACCAAACATCACACGGGAGCCAAGAGCAGCCGTAGCACATGATCTTCTCGACAACATCGAGGGCACCACAACACAAACACCGCATCGGCACATTGGCCTTGGTCATCGGATCCATGTCCTAGACATCTTGTCGAGAGATTATATCCATCGATCAGCATCACCTTGTCTTATCAAAGACAAACATAAACATCTTCAGTAGCTTAGCATATAGCATAATCCCAAAAACTAAAACATCTGCAACATGTCTCCTTCAAAACATCCTGTCGTGAGTAGGGACGACGCGATGATGCGGCACTACAGGATCGAGGGGGCGGGGTCGGTGCCGAGCAACAAGGAGGCAGGACTCGAGGGTGAGCTGGGAAGGTCGAGGCAGTAACTGGGAACAACGGACGACCGTCGACACGCTGCCAGTGCGCGTGCAGAGCAGAGAAAGCGCGACCCTCGGTGAAGGAGGCACCACGGTGATGCAGGGCTTGGCGGCGACGCGCGGCTGCTGGC
The DNA here is from genome assembly GCA_023614405.1 of Avena insularis. Classification (NCBI taxonomy): domain Eukaryota; kingdom Viridiplantae; phylum Streptophyta; class Magnoliopsida; order Poales; family Poaceae; genus Avena; species Avena insularis. The sequence goes on from CM042688.1 coordinate 245,741,602, forward strand.
GGCCGGAAGCAGAGGAGGGCGTCATGGCCTTGGTGGATTCACGGCGGAAATGGTGGATGCGGGGCCTTAGAGGAGAGGGCGAGGACGACGAGATCCTGGTGGCAGTCCGGGGCGAGGAAGGCGAGATGGCGCGGCACGTCGACCAGGAGGGAGCTGCAGGACAAGGACGGAGAGTCGCCGGCAACATGGGCGAAGGAGCTTGGTGGCCGCGGCGGCGCTGTGAAGCCCAGGGAGGACAGGAGCCCGAGGGCACGGCGGAGAACACGCTGGCCGGCGGGGCGCTCGAAGAAGGCGAGCTCGGGGCCGGTGCAGAGGGCGGCGAGGAGGAACGAACGGCAGCGGGCTTCGGGCCGCGAGGGGATCGAGCAGGAAGGGGAGGCCGCGTCAGAAAGGAAGGAGGTGGGGATCGTGAGCGAGGGTAGGTGGGGATCGCGATGTGGCGCGCGTGGTGGGGCATGCGTGGTGTCGCGCGGTCGCGTGCAAGTGCGGCGTTGGTGGCGTGTCGGGCAGGTGGGGTGGTTGGCGATGGCCAGATGCATACGGTGGTGTACCACGCGGGTGTCGTGGGTGCAACGTGAGCGTGTTGTGTGCGTGCGCTGTGGCGGCTGGCGGGTTGGGTTAGGGCTAGATAGGATTACGGTTAGACTGGTTCTGGGTAGTAGGTTGCCCATTGTGTTGGCCTTTGGGCTGGCCTAGTCAGCTGCCTCCCCAAAAAAAATATTTTATTTTATTAGATTACTATTTTATTTTAAACGCCTTTCATAAATAGTTTTTAGGCAAAACAAAATATCCGAACAAGGTCAGGGTTTGATTTGAAATACAGAGGGGTATCTAGAAAACAAAGATAAGCTTTAGAGAAAATAGTGTTTAAGCAAACAAATGCATGATGATATGACGATGCTCAAATGCAATGTGGCATGATGACATGAGCATGCGGTCATGATGATGCGCCAAACAAAAACACAGCAATTTTCTTGTAGTGGTTTTACCGGGGTGCTACAATTCGACACCACTAACGATGGATCTCGCCCTCGAGATCCGCCTCATGGTACGGGGAAGAAGGCTGGCGGTCTGAATCTTCACGCTTCATGTAGATCCTCGCAAAACCACTAACAAGGAATCTCGCTCCATCTTGAAATCAGCGACACCACCAACAAGGTTTGTTGCTCACGATCGTCAAGAGAACACTCCGGAGAAACAAAGACGAAGGTAAAGGTATCAAAAGAAAAGGCCACCTCTAACTTCCGAGGAAGGAGTAAAGATTGCATTGGTCCACCAGTTGAATGTACAAGAGCGAATGATAAGAGTAGTCGGATGGTGATCAGTCCATCGCGCACCCAAAGCATTACTCCGTACATGAATAGAAGAATTATGCAACCAACTCTCGAATTTAGACTGAAGAGCTTGACGAGCGATGTTCGGAAAACTTCGGAAAACCAAGGAGTGATGCAGGCTCTTCATCGGATCTGACGCAAAAGACATCGTCACATTGGGAAAACACCGAAAGATACAAAAGAAAGATTTCAGTGGATTTTGATCCACCGAATTGTACAATAGATGAAGGGTTACTCAGATAACACGAAGACTGGATGTGGAAACACCATTCCAAGAGAAAGGAATCGAAACCCTGAAGGTACGACAGAAACCCAACCACGAGAATTCCTGCACTCGAAGAAAAGATAAGAGAGCAAATCCAAACACGCAGAGGTAAGAGGAGAATAACATAGAGTAAGGAGTAAAAACAGAGCTAATCAGATCTATCCAACCGGTTTTGCAAAAATAGTTTTTGACACTCTACATCGTCCGTTAGCTAGGTTATCCTCTGAAATTTGGACCCGATGGGGTATCGTAGCTGGGCTCGATACCACTTTGTAACACCCTCGGATCGGCCCTATGCAAGTTTTAGCGCTTCGCCAAACCCGCATAAAGCGATTCAAGGGCTTACCAGGCACTTGCGTGCGGGTGGAGAACGAATTAATACCATTACACATTAGTCCACGATAGAACCCACAGAACATATATATATACAACAACGACTCCATGAGTCAAAAATACAGGTATACAATACAAAGATCCAAATCACCTTGAAACGATACAACATCCGAGTACGGATAAAATGCAAATGGGGCTAAGAGCCCTGAAGAATAACCAATGGCGTCCATAACCCTTCCCAGGCCAAGCCAGAAGGGTAACCCTACTAACGATGTCGATCTCATACCTGCTAAAACAAAAGGGGTGCCGACAAAGGGCAAAGAAAAAAGGGAGCGATCAGTACTGAGGCCAGTACACGGCGAGGCTAGAATTCGGCGGCTCTCACCTACATAGGTATGGTGGACTGAAGCGGCAGCAAAGCATGCACTAAACAACCTATAGAGACTCGATACAACTATCGGCTATTAGAGAAGGATAAGAAAGATCTATTCGGATCCAACCTGATAGTAACACCAGAACATACCCATCCTGGTATTTCCCCCTCCATACCAAACGAGGATGTAAAACCGAGGAACTCACACAGTTGGCAATTTTATTTATTCCATTATAATTGCAGCACTTACTAGTCAGTTATAGATAGCATGAGTCATCCTGATAGCATAAGTAGTGGGAAGTTTTAGTTAACCATTCAGTTGTAGTTGCAGTACTTACTAGTCAGATACAATTAGCTTGTGGCATCCCAAACCCAGCAGTTGTTGGCACTTTTATTTCATTCCATTATAATGAAGTTGATTACAAGTCACATATTAAATCAAATTTATAGCACTACTTTAGTTATGCTTGTCTATGATCGAGATACTATGCTCCAAGTCGTCCATAACCGCGGACACGGCTTTCAGAAAGATTTACCCTGCAGGGGTGCACAAATAGCAACACACACATGATCAACCTCGGAAAAACCAAATCAAAACCCAACAAGGCTTTCACCACAAAGCAATCACAGGATTCATAAGATATTTCAGGGGGGGCACCCCATTAAGCTACCCGCAACAAAGCTGGCTAGCTCCGAGACGGACCCAAGGTTTGCGCCAATGGCTCTAAATGACTGGGAACCCGAAAGTGTGACTGGGCTTGTCGATACCGTGAAAACACTCCGCAATTCCTAAACAGTACAGGTGCTCCATGCACAATCGTAAATAAAGCAGTAAAGCATGGCATAAGTACAGGATAGTAATAAAGCCCCAAACTAGTTTGTGGCCCCAAGAAATAAGAAATGGATCAAGCTCTGGCTAAGGGGATTCATGGTCCCACATGCGGATAGTGTGATAGTCAAGGAACAGGTATCAAGTACTCGGGGTCCTACGGGACACAAGTGAGCGTGGAAGAACCAAATAACATCTATTGCCCACCGATGCCTCTGCATTAGTTATATCTATTCCCAGCAATTAATCCAGTTTTATTTAAAGTCATGATCATATCCACCATTAAGCATCTCCACCATTAAGCATCTCCACCATTTATCATGTGCCAACTTGCCGTCAACGGTGGAACGACAACAACGCGAAGCAACACATGAGCAAGCAACTACGACTCGCAAGGCCGACTATCTATCAAACAACATGCAATAGGATGTGTCCATGGCAATCTAGAGGCTGCAAGGAGTATAAATGGTGCACAGAAACTAAAGCATCGCAACACGGATAGCAATAGATCAACAGGAGGAAATAAAGACTATAAAAGCAAAATAGGTAAAAAGGGGGAGATGCACGCCTGGGAAACACTGCCGAAGATACATTATCCGAAGAACTTGTCGATACTCACATCAACTCAACGGCCTAAGCCGCGAAGAACCAAAGCACTAAAAGAAACACCGGATGCACTATTTAATACTACGGCAGAAGATCGGGCATGATACATGTATGATGCCTGACAGGGCAAAGGTGCGATGCAATTAGGCAATATTAAGCGGAACTAGGGTCCCGATAATTAATTAGAAGGTTCAAGTTGGTTAGATACCCCGCAATTTTAAATGTTGGACTAACAAGACAAAACATGGCATCGGTTCGCTACACAAATTTAAATAGGGCCCATATAAGACTAGGATAGCCCGCATATGCGCTCCATATTTAATTATGAGGTGAATCAGCATAATACCCCGAACCCACATGATGAGATGTATGCAAGCATGAACTATTTAATATGCAACAATTTATATAGATGGCACTTGATAAAATAGGGCTAGAAAAAGTGTCACACATCGGGGCGAAGATCTTGGTGTTCTGAGGTTTCATGTTTGGTCTTCGGATTCGGGATCGGTCTTCGGGGTCTCGGCCATAGATCCGGGGGTCTTGGCGTTCCGTGTTGGTGAACTTGGGGATCCATGTCAGAGATCTTGGGGCACCGGCTTCAGTTCCATATCAGCGTACTCGGGTTGTAGGTCGATGGGCGGTGTCAGTCTTGGACTTCGGCGCCGGTGGTACACCAAACATCACACGGGAGCCAAGAGCAGCCGTAGCACATGATCTTCTCGACAACGTCGAGGGCACCACAACACAAACACCGCATCGGCACATTGGCCTTGGTCATCGGATCCATGTTCTAGACATCTTGTCGAGAGATTATATCCATCGATCAGCATCACCTTGTCTTATCAAAGACAAACATAAACATCTTCAGTAGCTTAGCATATAGCATAATCCCAAAAACCAAAACATCTGCAACATGTCTCCTTTAAATCATCCTGTCGCGAGTAGGGACGACGCGATGATGCGGCACTACAGGATCGAGGGGGCGGGGTCGGTGCCGAGCAACAAGGAGGCAGGACTCGAGGGTGAGCTGGGAAGGTCGAGGCAGTAACCGGGAACAACGGACGACCGGCGACACGCTGCTGCGGTGCAGGAGCGCAGACAGGAGAAAGGGCGCGACCCTCGGTGAAGGAGGCACCACGGTGATGCAGGGCTTGGCGGCGACGCGCAGCTGCTGGCGGCCGGAAGCAGAGGAGGTTGTCATGGCCTTGGTGGATTCACGGTGGAAATGGTGGATGCGGGGCCTTAGAGGAGAGGGCGAGGACGACGAGATCCTGGTGGCAGTCCGGGGCGAGGAAGGCGAGATGGCGCGGCACGTCGACCGGGAGGGAGCTGCAGGACGAGGACGGAGAGTCGCCGGCAACATGGGCAAAGGAGCTTGTGGCCGCGGCGGCGCTGTGAAGCCCAGGGAGGACAGGAGCCCCGGGGCACGGCGGAGAACACGCTGGCCGGCGGGGCGCTCGAAGAAGGCGAGCTCGGGGCCGGTGCAGAGGGCGGCGAGGAGGAACGAACGGGCCTGGCGGCGGCGGGGCTTCGCGAGGGGATCGAGCAGGAAGGGGAGGCCGCGTCAGAAAGGAAGGAGGTGGGGATCGTGAGCGAGGGTAGGTGGGGATCGCGATGTGGCGCGCGTGGTGGTAGCCTTCAGCGTGCAAGTGCGGCGTTGGTGGCGTGTCGGGCAGGTGGGGTGGTTGCCGATGGCCAGATGCGTACGGTGGTTTGATTTGAAATACAGAGGGGAATCTAGAAAACAAAGATAGGCTTTAGAGAAAATAGTGTTTAAGCAAACAAATGCATGATGATATGACGATGCTCAAATGCAATGTGGCATGATGACATGAGCATGCGGTCATGATGATGCGCCAAACAAAAACACAACAATTTTCTTGTAGTGGTTTTACCGGGGTGCTACAATCAATGTGCTTCACGAAAAGAACACACATGCAAAGTTCACTAGTGGATCCAAGTGGTTTAGGAAAAGAACACACATACAATGACTCTAGTGGATCCATGTGGTTTCAGAAAAGAACACACATGCAATGTCACTAGTGGATCAATGTGGTTTAGGAAAAGAACACACATGCAATGACTCTAGGGGATCCATGTGGTTTAGGAAAAGAACACACATGCAATGACTACAGTGGATCCATGTGGTTTAGGAAAAGAACACACATGTAGTGACTCAAGTGGATCCACGCGGTTCAGGAAACGAACACACATGCAATGACTCTAGTGGATCCATGTGGTTTAGGAAAAGAACACACATGCAAATGTCACCAATGGATCAATGTGGTTTAGGAAAATAATGCACATGCAATGTTACAAGTGGATCCATGTGGTTCAGGAAAAGAACACATATGCAATGTCACTAGTGGATCCATGTCGTTTAGGAAAATAACACACATGCAATGACTATAGTGGATCCATGTGGTTTAGGAAAAGAATACACATGCAAATGTCACTAGTGGATAAATGTTGTTTAGGAAAAGAACACACATGCAAATGTCACTAGTGGATCAATGTGGTTTAGGAAAAGAACACACATGCAATGACTCTAGTGGATCAATGTGGTTTAGGAAAAGAACACACATGCAATGACTCTAGTGTATCCATGTGGTTTAGGAAAAGAACACACATGCAATGTCACCAGTGGATTCATGTGGTTTAGGAAAAGAACACACATGCAATGAATCTAGGGAATCCATGTGGTTTAGGAAAAGAACGCACATGCAAATGTCACCAGTGGATCAATGTGGTTTAGCAAAAAAACACATGCAATGTCTCCAGTGGATCCATGTGGTTTAGGAAAACAACACACATGCAATGTCACTAGTGGATCCATGTGGTTTAGGAAAAGAACACACATGCAATGTCACTAGTGGATCCATGTGGTTTAGGAAAAGAACACACATGCAATGTCACTAGTCACTCAATGTTGTTTAGGAAAAGAACCCACATGCAATGTTATTAGTATATCCATGTGGTTCAGGAAAAGGACACACATGCAATGTCACCAGTGGATCAATGTGGTTTAGGAAAAGAAGACACAGGCAATGTATCTAGTGGATCGATGTGGTTTGGGAAAATAACCGAAATGCAATGTCTCTAGTGGATCCATGTGGTTCAGGAAAACAACACACATGCAATGTCACCAGTGGATCAATGTGGTTTAGGAAAAGGACACACATGCAATGTCACTAGAGGATCAATGTGGTTTAGAAAAAGAACACACATGCAATGACTCAAGTGGATCAATGTGGTTTAGGAAAAGAATACACATGCAAAGTTACCAATGGATCCATGTGGTTTAGGAAAAGAACACACATGAAATTTTTCTAGTGGATCCATGTGGTTTAGGAAAAGAACACAGATGTAATGTCTCCAGTCGAACCATGTGGTTTAGGAAAAGTACACACATGCAATGTCACCAGTAGATCCATGTGGTTTAGGAAAAGAACACACGTGTAGTGAGTCCAGTGGACAATGTGGTTCATGAAAAGAACATATATGCAAATGTCACTAGTGGATCCATGTGAATTAGGAAAAACATACATGCTATGGCTCTAGTGGATCCATGTAGTTCAGGAAAAGAACACACGTGCAATGTCACTAGAGGAAAAATGTGGTTTAGAAAAACAAAGAACATGAAATGACTCTAGTGGATCAATTTGGTTCACAAAAAGAACACACATGCAAAGTTCACTAGTGGATCCATGTGGTTTCGGAAAAGAACACACATGCAATGACTCTAGTGGATCCATGTGGTTTAGGAAAAGAACACACAAGCAATGACTCTAGTGGATCCATGTGGTTTAGGAAAAGAACACACATGCAATGTCACTAGTGGATCAATGTGGTTTAGGAAAATAACAAACATGCAATGTCACCAGTGGATCAATGTGGTTTAGGAAAATAACAAACCTGCAATGTCACAGTGGATCCATGTGGTTCAGGAAAAGAACACACATGCAATGTCACCAATGGATCCATGTGGATTAGGAAAAGAACACACACGCAATGACTCTAATGGATCCATGTGGTTTAGGAAAAGAAGACACATGCAAATGTCACGAGTGGATAAATGTGGTATAGGAAAAGAACGCACATGCAATGACTCTAGTGGATCAATGTGGTTTAAGAAAAGAACACACATGCAAATGTCACTAGTGGATCAATGTGGTTTAGGGAAAGAACAAATATGCAATGTCTCCAGTGGATTAATGTGGTTTAGGAAAAGAACACACATGCAATGTTACTAGTGGATCCATTTGATTTAGGGAAGTAACACACATGAAAATGTTACCAGTACATTAATGTAGTTTAGGAAAAGAACACACATGCAATGTCTCTAGTGGGTCCATGTAGTTTAGGAAAAGAACACACATGCAATGACTCCAGTGGTCCATGTGGTTCGGGAAAAGAACACACTTGCAATGTCACCAGTGGATCCATGTGGTTTAGTAAAAGAACACACATATAATGACTCTAGTGGATCCACGTGGTTTAGGAAAAGAACACACATGCAAATGTCACCAGTGGATCAATGTGGTTTAGGAAAAGAACACACATGCAAATGTCACTAGTGGATCCTTGTGGTTTAGGAAAATAACAAACATGCAATGACATAGTGGATCCATGTGGTTCAGGAAAATAACACACATGCAATGTCACTAGAGGATCAATGTGGTTTAGGAAAACAACACACGAGCAATGACTCTAGTGGATAATTGTGCTTCACGAAAAGACCACACATGCAAAGTTCACTAGTGGATGCAAGTGGTTTAGGAAAAGAACACACATAAAATGACTCTAGTGGATCCATGTGGTTTCAGAAAAGAACACACATGCAATGTCACTAGTGGATCAATGTGGTTTAGGAAAAGAACACACATGCAATGACTCTAGCGGATCCATGTGGTTTAGGAAAAGAACACACATGCAGTGACTGAAGTGGATCCATGTGGTTTAGGAAAAGAACACACATGTAGTGACTCAAGTGGATCCACGCGGTTCAGGAAACGAACACACATGCAATGACTCTAGTGGATCCACGTGGTTTAGGAAAAGAACACACATGCAAATGTTACCAGTGGATCAATGTGGTTTAGGAAAATAATGCACATGCAATGTGACAACTGGATCAATGTTGTTGAGGAAAACAACAAACATGCAATGTCACAGTGGAATCCATGTGGTTCAGGAAAACAACACACATGCAATGTCACTTGTGGATCCATGTGGTTTGGGAAAATAACACACAAGCAATGACTCTAGTGGATCCATGTGGTTTAGGAAAAGAACACACATGCAAATGTCACTAGTGGATCAATGTTGTTTAGGAAAATAACACACATGCAATGTCACCAGTGGATCAATGTGGTTTAGGAAAAGAACAGACCTGAAATGTCTCAAGTGGATCCATGTCGTTTAGGAAAAGAACACACATGCAAATGTCACTAGTGGATCAATGTGGTTTAGGAAAAGAACACAGATGGAATGACTCTAGTGGGTAAATGTGGTTTAGGAAAATAACACACATGCAATGACTCTAGTGTATCCATGTGGTTTAGGAAAAGAACACACATGCAATGTCACTAGTCGATTCATGTGGTTTAGGAAAAGAACACACATGCAATGAATCTAGGGAATCCATGTGGTTTAGGAAAAGAACGCATATGCAAATGTCACCGGTGGATCAATGTGGTTTAGGAAAAGAACACACATGCAATGTCTCCAGTGGATCCATGTGGTTTAGGAAAACAACACACATGCAATGGCACGAGTGAATCCATGTGGTTTAGGAAAAGAACACACATGCAATGTCACCAGTGGATCCATATGGTTTTGGAAAAGAACACACATGCAATGTTATTAGTATATCCATGTGGTTTAGGAAAATAACACACATGCAATGTCACCAGTGGATCAATGTTGTTTAGGAAAAGAACACACATGAAATGTATCTAGTGGATTGATGTGGTTTAGGAAAAGAACCGACATGCAATGTCTCTAGTGGATCCATTTGGTTTAGGAAAAGAACACACATGCAATGTCACAAGTGGATCCATGTGGTTTAGGAAAAGAACACACATGCAATGTCACTAGAGGATCAATGTGGTTTAGAAAAAGAACCCACATGCAATGACTTAAGTGGATCAATGTGGTTTAGGAAAAGAATACACATGCAAACTGACCAATGGAACCATGTGGTTTAGGAAAAGAACACACATGAAATGTCTAGTGGATCCATGTGGTTTAGGAAAAGAACACACATGCAATGTCTCCAGTGGATCCATGTGGTTTAGGAAAAGTACACACATGCAAAGTTCACCAGTGGATCCATGTGGTTTAGAAAATGAACACGCATGCAAACGTCACAATGTGGTTTAGTAAAGGAATAGACATGTAATATCTCTAGTGGAATCATGTGGTTCAGTAAAAGAACACAGATGCAATCTCACTAGTGGATCTATGTGGTTTAGGAAAAAAGACGCATGTAATGTCACCAATGGATCAATGTAGTTTAGGAAAAGAACACACAATCAATGTCTCTAGTGGATCCATGCGGTTTAGGAAAAAAACACATGCAAATGTCTCGAGTGGATACATGTGGTTTAGGAAAAGAACACACATGCAATGATTCTAGTGGATCAATTTGGTATAGGAAAAGAACAAACATAGAAATGTCACCAGTGCATCAATGTGGTTCAGGAAAAGAACACACATGCAATGTCACAAGTGGATCCATGTGCTTTAGAAAAAGAACACGCATGCAAATGTCACCAGTGGATCAATGTGGTTTAGGAAAAGAAAAACATTCAATGTCACCAGTGGATCCATGTGGTTTAGGAAAAGAACACACCTGAAATGTCACAAGTGGATCCATGTGGTTTAGGAAAAGAACACACATGCAAATGTCACCAGTGGATCAATATGGTTTAGGAAAATAACACACATGCAATGTCACCAGTGGATCAATGTGGTTTAGGAAAAGAACACACATGCAATGTCAGTAGAGGATCAATATTGTTCATGGAAAGAACACACATGCAAAGTTCACTAGGGGACCCATGTGGTTTAGGAAAACAACACACATCCAATGACTCTAGTGGATCCATGTGGTTTAGGAAAAGAAGACACATGCAATGTCTCCAGTGGATCCATGTGGTTTAGGAAAAGAACACACATGTAATGTCACCAGTGGATCCATGTGGTTTAGGAAAAGAACACACATGCAATGTCTCTAGTGGATCCATTTTGTTTAGGAAAAAATACACATGCAAATGTCACAAGTGGTTCCATGTGGTTTAGGAAAAGAACACACATGCAATGTCAACAGTAGATCCATGTGGTTTAGGAAAAGAACACACATCCAATGTCACCAGAGGATCAATTTGGTTTAGAAAAAGAACAGACATACAATGGCTCAAGTGGATAAATGTGGTTTAGGAAAATAATACACATCCAAAGTTACCAATGGAACCATGTGGTTTAGGAAAAGAACACACATGAAATGTCTCTAGTGGATCCATGTGGTTTAGGAAAAGAACACACATGCAATGTCTCAAGTGGATCCATGTGGTTTAGGAAAAGTACACACATGCAAAGTTCACCAGTGGATCCATGTGGTTTAGGAAATGAACACGCATGCAAATGTCACAATGTGGTTTAGTAAAGGAACAGACATGCAATATCTCTAGTGGACCCATGTGGTTCAGTAAAAGAACACAGATGCAATCTCCACAGTGGATCTATGTGGTTTAGGAAAAAAGACGCATGCAATCTCACCAATGGATCAATCTGGTTTAGGAAAAGAACACACAATCAATGTCCCTAGTGGATCCATGTGGTTTAGGAAAAAAACACATGCAAATGTCTCGAGTGGATACATGTGGTTTAGGAAATGAACACACATGCAATGACTCTAGTGGATCAGTGTGGTATAGGAAAAGAACACACATGGAAATGTCACCAGTGCATCAATGTGGTTCAGGAAAAGAACACACATGCAATGTCACAAGTGGATCCATGTGCTTTAGGAAAAGAACACGCATGCAAATGTCACCAGTGGATCAATGTGGTTTAGGAAAAGAAAACACATGCAATGTCACCAGTGGATCCATGTGGTTTAGGGAAAGAACACACCTGAAATGTCACAAGTGGATCCATGTGGTTTAGGAAAAGAACACACATGCAAATGTCACCAGTGGATCAATGTGGTTTAGGAAAATAACACACATGCAATGTCACTAGTGGATCAATGTGGTTTAGGAAAAGAACACACATGCAATGTCACTAGAGGATCAATGTTGTTCACGAAAAGAACACACATGCAAAGTTCACTAGTGGACCCATGTGTTTTAGGAAAACAACACACATGCAATGACTCTAGTGGATCCATGTGGTTTAGGAAAAGAAGACACATGCAATGTCTCAAGTGGATCCATGTGGTTTAGGAAAAGAACACACATGTAATGTCACAAGTGGATCCATTTGGTTTAGGAAAAGAACACACATGCAATGTCTCTAGTGGATCCATTTTGTTTAGGAAAAGAACACACATGCAAATGTCACAAGTGGTTCCATCTGGTTTAGGAAAAGAACACACATGCAATGTCAACAGTAGATCCATGTGGTTTAGGAAAAGAACACACATGCAATGTCACTAGAGGATCAATGTGGTTTAGAAAAAGAACACACATGCAATGACTCAAGTGGATCAATGTGCTTTAGGAAAAGAATACACATGTAAAGTTACCAATGGAACCATGTGGTTTAGGAAAAGAACACACATGAAATGTCTCGAGTGGATCCATGTGGTTTAGGAAAAGAACACACATGCAATGTCTCCAGTGGATCCATGTGGTTTAGGAAAAGTACACACATGCAAAGTTCACCAGTGGATCCATGTGGTTTAGGAAATGAACACGCATGCGAAGTTCACTAGTGGACCCATGTGTTTTAGGAAAACAACACACATGCAATGACTCTAGTGGATCCATGTGGTTTAGGAAAAGAAGACACATGCAATGTCTCAAGTGGATCCATGTGGTTTAGGAAAAGAACACACATGTAATGTCACAAGTGGATCCATTTGGTTTAGGAAAAGAACACACATGCAATGTCTCTAGTGGATCCATTTTGTTTAGGAAAAGAACACACATGCAAATGTCACAAGTGGTTCCATCTGGTTTAGGAAAAGAACACACATGCAATGTCAACAGTAGATCCATGTGGTTTAGGAAAAGAACACACATGCAATGTCACTAGAGGATCAATGTGGTTTAGAAAAAGAACACACATGCAATGACTCAAGTGGATCAATGTGCTTTAGGAAAAGAATACACATGTAAAGTTACCAATGGAACCATGTGGTTTAGGAAAAGAACACACATGAAATGTCTCGAGTGGATCCATGTGGTTTAGGAAAAGAACACACATGCAATGTCTCCAGTGGATCCATGTGGTTTAGGAAAATTACACACATGCAAAGTTCACCAGTGGATCCATGTGGTTTAGGAAATGAACACGCATGCGAATGTCACAATGTGGTTTAGTAAAGGAACAGACATGCAATATCTCTAGTGGATCCATGTGGTTCAGTAAAAGAACACAGATGCAATATCACCAGTGGATCTATGTGGTTTAGGAAAAAAGACGCATGCAATCTCACCAATTGATCAATGTGGTTTAGAAAAAGAACACACAATCAATGTCTCTAGTGGATCCATGTGGTTTAGGAAAAAAACACATGCAAATGCCTCGAGTGGATACATGTGGTTTAGGAAATGAACACACATGCAATGACTCTAGTTGATCTGTGTGGTATAGGAAAAGAACACACATGGAAATGTCACCAGTGCATCAACGTGGTTCAGGAAAAGAACACACATGCAATGTCACAAGTGGATCCATGTGCTTTAGGAAAAGAACATGCATGCAAATGTCACCAGTGGATCAATGTGGTTTTGGAAAAGAAAACACATGCAATGTCACCAGTGGATCCATGTGGTTTAGGGAAAGAACACACCTGAAATTTCACAAGTGGATCCATGTGGTTTAGGAAAAGAACACACATGCAAATGTCACTAGTGGATCAATGTGGTTTAGGAAAATAACACACATGCAATGTCACCAGTGGATCAATGTGGTTTAGGAAAAGAACACACATGCAATGTCACTACAGGATCAATGTGGTTCACGAAAAGAACACACATGCAAAGTTCACTAGTGGACCCATGTGGTTTAGGAAAAGAACACACATGCAATGACTCTAGTGGATCCATGTGGTTTAGGAAAAGAAGACACATGCAATGTCTCCAGTGGATCCATGTGGTTTAGAAAAATAACACACATGCAATGTCACCAGTGGATCCATGTGGTTTAGGAAAAGAACACACATGCAAAGTTTGCCAGTGGATCCATGTGGTTTAGGAAATGAACACGCATGCAAATGTCACAATGTGGTTTAGTAAAGGAACATACATGCAATATCTCTAGTGGATCCATGTGGTTCAGGAAAAGAACACACATGCAATCTCACCGGTGGATCTATGTGGTTTAGGAAATAAACATATATGCAAATGTCACTACTAGATCCATGTGGACTAGGAAAAAACACACATGCTATGGCTCTAGTGGATCCATGTGGTTCAGGAAAAGAACACACATGCAATGTCACTAGAGGATAAATGTGGTTTAGAAAAACAAAGCACATGAAATGACTCCAGTGGATCAATTTGGTTCACAAAAAGAACACACATGCAAAGTTCATTAGTGGATCCATGTGGTTTAGGAAAATAACACACATGAAATGTCTCGAGGGGATCCATGTGGTTTAGGAAAGGAACACACATGCAATGTCTTCAGTGGATCCATGTGGTTTAGGAAATGAACACGCATGCGAATGTCACAATGTGGTTTAGTAAAGGAACAGACATGCAATATCTCTAGTGGATCCATGTGGTTCAGTAAAAGAACACAGATGCAATATCACCAGTGGATCTATGTGGTTTAGGAAAAAAAGACGCATGCAATCTCACCAATTGATCAATGTGGTTTAGAAAAAGAACAAACAATCAATGTCTCTAGTGGATCCATGTGGTTTAGGAAAAAAACACATGCAAATGCCTCGAGTGGATACATGTGGTTTAGGAAATGAACACACATGCAATGACTCTAGTTTATCAGTGTGGTATAGGAAAAGAACACACATGGAAATGTCACCAGTGCATCAACGTGGTTCAGGAAAAGAACACACATGCAATGTCACAAGTGGATCCATGTGCTTTACGAAAAGAACATGCATGCAAATGTCACCAGTGGATCAATGTGGTTTTGGAAAAGAAAACACATGCAATGTCACCAGTGGATCCATGTGGTTTAGGGAAAGAACACACCTGAAATGTCACAAGTGGATCCATGTGGTTTAGGAAAAGAACACACATGCAAATGTCACTAGTGGATCAATGTGGTTTAGGAAAATAACACACATGCAATGTCACCAGTGGATCAATGTGGTTTAGGAAAAGAACACACATGCAATGTCACTAGAGGATCAATGTGGTTCACGAAAAGAACACACATGCAAAGTTCACTAGTGGACCCATGTGGTTTAGGAAAAGAACACACATGAAATGACTCTAGTGGATCCATGTGGTTTAGGAAAAGAAGACACATGCAATGTCTCTAGTGGATCCATGTGGTTTAGAAAAAGAACACACATGCAATGTCACCAGTGGATCCATGTGGTTTAGGAAAAGAACACACATGCAAAGTTTGCCAGTGGATCCATGTGGTTTAGGGAATGAACACGCATGCAAATGTCATAATGTGGTTTAGTAAAGGAAGATACTTGCAATATCTCTAGTGGATCCATGTGGTTCAGTAAAAGAACACACATGCAATCTCACCGGTGGATCTATGTGGTTTAGGAAATGAACATATATGCAAATGTCACTACTAGATCCATGTGCATTAGGAAAAAACACGCATGCTATGGCTCTAGTGGATCCATGTGGTTCAGGAAAAGAACACACATGCAATGTCACTAGAGGATAAATGTGGTTTAGAAAAAGAAAGCACATGAAATGACTCCAGTGGATCAGTTTGGTTCACAAAAAGAACACACATGCAAAGTTCATTAGTGGATCCATGTGGTTTAGGAAAAGAACACACATGCAATGACTCTAGTGGATCCATGTGGTTTAGGAAAAGAACACACATGCAATGTCACCAATGGATCCATGTGGTTTAGGAAAACAACACACATGCAATGACTCTAATGGATCCATGTGGTTTAGTAAAATAACACACATGCAAATGTCACAAGTGGATCAATGTGGTATAGGAAAAGAACACACATGCAATGACTCTAGTGGATCAATGTGGTTTAGGAAAAGAACACACATGCAAATGTCACTAGTAGATCAATGTGGTTTAGGAAAAGAACAAACATGCAATGTCTCTAGTGGATTAATGTGGTTTAGGAAAAGAACACACATGCAATGTCACTAGTGGATCCATTTGGTTTAGTAAAATAACAAACATGCAAATGTTACCAGTAGATTAATGTAGTTTAGGAAAAGAATACACATGCAATGTCTCTAGTGGATCCATGTGGTTTAGGAAAAGAACACACATGCAATGACTCCAGTGGTCCATGTGGTTTAGGAAAAGAACACACATGCAATGTCACCTGTGGATCCATGTGGTTTAGGAAAACAACACACATGCAATGACTCTAATGGATCCATGTGGTTTAGGAAAATAACACACATGCAAATGTCACAAGTGGATCAATGTGGTATAGGAAAAGAACACACATGCAATGACTCTAGTGGATCAATGTGGTTTAGGAAAAGAACACACATGCAAATGTCACTAGTAGATCAATGTGGTTTAGGAAAAGAACAAACATGCAATGTCTCTAGTGGATTAATGTGGTTTAGGAAAAGAACACACATGCAATGTCACTAGTGGATCCATTTGGTTTAGTAAAATAACAAACATGCAAATGTTACCAGTAGATTAATGTAGTTTAGGAAAAGAATACACATGCAATGTCTCTAGTGGATCCATGTGGTTTAGGAAAAGAACACACATGCAATGACTCCAGTGGTCCATGTGGTTTAGGAAAAGAACACACATGCAATGTCACCTGTGGATCCATGTGGTTTAGGAAAACAACACACATGCAATGACTCTAATGGATCCATGTGGTTTAGGAAAATAACACACATGCAAATGTCACAAGTGGATCAATGTGGTATAGGAAAAGAACACACATGCAATGACTCTAGTGGATCAATGTGGTTTAGGAAAAGAACACACATGCAAATGTCACTAGTAGATCAATGTGGTTTAGGAAAAGAACAAACATGCAATGTCTCTAGTGGATTAATGTGGTTTAGGAAAAGAACACACATGCAATGTCACTAGTGGATCCATTTGGTTTAGTAAAATAACAAACATGCAAATGTTACCAGTAGATTAATGTAGTTTAGGAAAAGAATACACATGCAATGTCTCTAGTGGATCCATGTGGTTTAGGAAAAGAACACACATGCAATGACTCCAGTGGTCCATGTGGTTTAGGAAAAGAACACACTTGCAATGTCACTAGTGGATCCATGTGGTGTAGGAAAAGAACACACATGTATTGACTCAAGTGGATCCACGCGGTTCAGGAAACGAACACACATGCAATGACTCTAGTGGATCCACGTGGTTTAGGAAAAGAACACACATGCAAATGTCACCGGTGGATCAATGTGGTTTAGGAAAATAACGCACATGCAATGTTACAAGTGGACCAATGTTGGTTATGAAAAGAACAAACATGCAATGTCAAAGTGGATCCATGTGGTTCAGGAAAAGAACACACATGCAATGTCACTAGTGGATCCATGTGGTTTAGGAATATAACACACATGCAATGACTCTAGTGGATCCATGCGGTTTAGGAAAAGAACCCACATGCAAATGTCACTAGTGGATCAATGTTGTTTAGGAAAATAACACACATGCAATGTCACCAGTGGATCAATGTGGTTTAGGAAAAGAACACACCAGAAATGTCACAAGTGGATCCATGTCGTTTAGGAAAAGAACACACATTCAAATGTCACTAGTGGATCAATGTGGTTTAGGAAAAGAACACACATGCAATGACTCTAGTGGATCAATGTGGTTTAGGAAAAGAACACACATGTAATGACTCTAGTGGATCCATGTGGTTTAGGAAAAGAACGCACATGCAATGTCACCAGTGGATTCATGTGGTTTAGGAAAATAACACACATGCAATGAATCTAGTGGATCCATGTGGTTTAGGAAAATAACGCATATGTAAATGTTACCAGTGGATCCATGTGGTTTAGGAAAAGAACACACATGAAATGACTCTAGTGGATCAACGTGGTTTAGGAAAAGAACACACATGCAAATGTCACTAGTGGATCAATGTGGTTTAGGAAAAGAACAAACATGCAATGTCACCAGTGGATTAATGTAGCTTAGGAAAAGAGCACACATGCCATGCCACTAGTGGATCAATTTGGTTTAGGAAAAGAACACACATGCAAATGTTACCAGTGGATTAATGTGGTGTAAGAAAAGAACACACATGCAATGTCACCAGTGGATCCATGTGGTTTATGAAAAGAACCCATGTGCAATGTTATTAGTATATCCATGTGATTCACAAAAAGAACACACATGCAATGTCACCGGTGGATCAATGTGGTTTAGGAAAAGAACACACATGCAATGTCTCTAGTGGATCGATGTGGTTTAGGAAAAGGACCGACATGCAATGTATCTAGTGGATCCATGTGGTTTAGGAAAAGAACACACATGCAATGTCACCAGTGGATCCATGTGGTTTAGGAAAAGAACACACATGCAATGTCACTAAAGGATCAATGTGGTTTAGGAAAAGAACACACATGCAATGACTCAAGTGGATCAATGTGGTTTAGGAAAAGAATACACATGCAAAGTTACCAATGGATCCATGTGGTATAGGAAAAGAACACACATGAAATGTCTCTAGTGGATCCATGTGGTTTAGGAAAAGAACACACATGCAATGACTCTAGTGGGCCATGTGGTTTAGGAAAAGAACACACTTGCAATTTGACTAGTGGATCCATGTGGTGTAGGAAAAGAACACACATGTATTGACTCAAGTGGATCCACGCGGTTCAGGAAACGAACACACATGCAATGACTCTAGTGGATCCACGTGGTTTAGGAAAAGAACACACATGAAAATGTCACCGGTGGATCAATGTGGTTTAGGAAAATAATGCACATGCAATGTTACAAGTGGATCAATGTTGTTTATGAATAGAACAAACATGCAATGTCACAGTGGATCCATGTGGTTCAGGAAAAGAACACACATGCAATGTCACTAGTGGATCCATGTGGTTTAGGAAAATAACACACATGCAATGACTCTAGTGGATCCATGCGGTTTAGGAAAAGAACACACATGCAAATGTCACTAGTGGATCAATGTTGTTTAGGAAAGTAACACACATGCAATGTCACCAGTGGATCAATGTGGTTTAGGAAAAGAGCACACCAGAAATGTCACAAGTGGATCCATGTCGTTTAGGAAAAGAACACAGATTCAAATGTCACTAGTGGATCAATGTGGTTTAGGAAAAGAACACACATGTAATGACTCTAGTGGATCCATGTGGTTTAGGAAAACACCACACATGCAATGTCACCAGTGGATTCATGTGGTTTAGGAAAATAACACACATGCAATGAATCTAGTGGATCCATGTGGTTTAGGAAAATAACGCATATGCAAATGTCACCAGTGGATCCATGTGGTTTAGGAAAAGAACACACATGAAATGTCACTAGTGGCTCAATGTGGTTTATGAAAAGAACCCATGTGCAATGTTATTAGTATATCCATGTGGTACACGAAAAGAACACACATGCAATGTCACCAGTGGATCAATGTGGTTTAGGAAAAGAACACACATGCAATGTCTCTAGTGGATCGATGTGGTTTAGGAAAAGGACCGACATGCAATGTATCTAGTGGATCCATGTGGTTTAGGAAAAGAACACACATGCAATGTCACCAGTGGATCCATGTGGTTTAGGAAAAGAACACACATGCAATGTCACTAAAGGATCAATGTTGTTTAGGAAAAGAACACACATGCAATGACTCAGGCGGATCAATGTGGTTTAGGAAAAGAATACACATGCAAAGTTACCAATGGATCCATGTGGTATAGGAAAAGAACACACATGAAATGTCTCTAGTGGATCCATGTGGTTTAGGAAAAGAACACACATGCAATTTCTCCAGTGGATCCATGTGGTTCAGGAAAAGTACACACATGCAAAGTTCACCAGTGGATCCATGTGGTTTAGGAAATGAACACACATGCAAATGTCACAATGTAGTTTAGTAAAGGAACATACATGCAATATCTCTAGTGGATCCATGTGGTTCAGTAAAAGAAAACACATGCAATCTCACTAGTGGATCTATGTGGTTTAGGAAAAGAACACACATGTAATGACTCTAGTGGATACACGAGGTTTAGGAAAAGAACACACGTGCAAATGTCACAAGTGGATCAATGTGGTTTAGGAAAAGAGCACACATGCAATCTCACAAGTGGATCAATATGGTTTAGGAAAAGAACACACATGTAATGACTCTAGTGGATACACGTGGTTTTGGAAAAGAACACACATGCAAATGTCACAAGTAGATCAATGTGGTATAGGAAAAGAACACACATGCAATGACACTAGTGGATCAATGTGGTTTAGGAAAAGAACACACATGCAAATGTCATTAGTAGATCAATGTGGTTTAGGAAAAGAACAAACATGCAATGTCTCCAATGGATTAATGTGGTTTAGGAAAAGAACACACATGCAATGTCACTAGTGGATCCATTTGGTTTAGGAAAATAACACACATGCAAATGTTACTAGTAGATTAATGTAGTTTAGGAAAAGAACACACATGCAATGTATCTAGTGGATCCATGTGGTTCAGGAAAAGAACACACATGCAATGACTCAAGTGGTCCATGTGGTTTAGGGAAAGAACACCCTTGCAATGTCACTAGTGGATCAAAGTGGTTTAGGAAAAGAACACACATGCAATGACTCAAGTGGATCAAAGTGGTTTAGGAAAAGAAGACACATGCAAAGTTACCAATGGATCCATGTGGTATAGGAAAAGAACACACATGAAATGTCTCTAGTGGATCCATGTGGTTTAGGAAAAGAACACACATGCAATTTCTCCAGTGGATCCATGTGGTTCAGGAAAAGTACACACATGCAAACTTCACCAGTGGATCCATGTGGTTTAGGAAATGAACACGCATGCAAATGTCACAATGTGGTTTAGTAAAGGAACATACATGCAATATCTCTAGTGGATCCATGTGGTTCAGTAAAAGAACACACATGCAATCTCACCAGTGGATCTATGTGGTTTAGGAAAAGAACACACATGTAATGACTCTAGTGGATACACGAGGTTTACGAAAAGAACACACATGCAAATGTCACAAGTGGATCAATGTGGTTTAGGAAAAGAACACACATGCAATCTCACAAGTGGATCAATGTGGTTTAGGAAAAGAACACACATGTAATGACTCTAGTGGATACACGTGGTTTTGGAAAAGAACACACATGATAATGTCACAAGTGGATCAATGTGGTATAAGAAAAGAACACACATGCAATGACACTAGTGGATCAATGTGGTTTAGGAAAAGAACACACATGCAAATGTCACTAGTAGATCAATGTGGTTTAGGAAAAGAACAAACATGCAATGTCTCCAATGGATTAATGTGGTTTAGGAAAAGAATACACATGCAATCTCACTAGTGGATCCATTTGGTTTAGGAAAATAACACACATGCAAATGTTACTAGTAGATTAATGTAGTTTAGGAAAATAACACACATGCAATGTCTCTAGTGGATCCATGTGGTTTAGGAAAAGAACACACATGCAATGACTCCAGTGGTCCATGTGGTTTAGGGAAAGAACACACTTGCAATGTCACTAGAGGATCCAGGTGGTGTAGGAAAATAGCACATCTATTGACTCAAGTCGATCCACGCGGTTCAGGAAACGAACACACATGCAACGACTCTAGTGGATCCACGTGGTTTAGGAAAAGAACACACATGCAAATGTCACCAGTGGATCAATGTGGTTTAGGAAAATAACGCACATGCAATGTTACAAGTGCATCAATGTTGTTTATGAAAAGAACAAACATGCAATGTCACAGTGGATCCATGTGGTGCTGGAAAAGAACACACATGCAATGTCACTAGTGGATCCATGTGGTTTAGGAAAAGACCACACATGCAATGACTCAAGTGGATCAATGCGGTTTAGGAAACGAACACACATGCAAATGTCACTAGTGGATCAATGTTGTTTAGGAAAATAACACACATGCAATGTCACCAGTGGATCAATGTGGTTTAGGAAAAGAACACACCAGAAATGTCACAAGTGGATCCATGTCGTTTAGGAAAAGAACACACATTCAAATGTCACTAGTGGATCAATGTGGTTTAGGAAAAGAACACACATGCAATGACTCTAGTGGATCAATGTGGTTTAGGAAAAGAACACACATGCAATGACTCTAGTGGATCCATTTGGTTTAGGAAAAGAACACACATGCAATGTCACCAGTGGATTCATGTGGTTTAGGAAAAAAACACAGATGCAATGAATCTAGTGGATCCATGTGGTTTAGGAAAATAACGCATATGCAAATGTCACCAGTGGATCCATGTGGTTTAGGAAAAGAACAAACATGAAATGTCACTAGTGGCTCAATGTGGTTTATGAAAAGAACCCAAGTGCAATGTTATTAGTATATCCATGTGTTTAACGAAAATAACACACATGCAATGTCACTAGTGGATCAATGTGGTTTAGGAAAAGAACACACATGCAATGTCTCTAGTGGATCGATGTGGTTTTGGAAAAGGACCGACATGCAATGTATCTAGTGGATCCATGTGGTTTAGGAAAAGAACACACATGCAATGTCACTAGTGGATCCATGTGGTTTAGGAAAAGAACTCACATGCAATGTCACTAAAGGATCAATGTGCTTTAGGAAAAGAACACACATGCAATGACTCAAGTGGATCAATGTGGTTTAGGAAAAGAATACACATGCAATGTTACCAATGGATCCATGTGGTATAGGAAAAGAACACACATGAAATGTCTCTAGTGGATCCATGTGGTTTAGGAAAAGAACACACATGCAATTTCTCCAGTGGATCCATGTGGTTCAGGAAAAGTACACACATGCAAAGTTTGCCAGTGGATCCATGTGGTTTAGGAAATGAACACGCATGCAATTGTCACAATGTGGTTTAGTAAAGGAACATACATGCAATATCTCTAGTGGATCCATGTGGTTCAGTAAAAGAACACACATGCAATCTCACCAGTGGATCTATGTGGTTTAGGAAAAGAACACACATGTAATGACTCTAGTGGATACACGAGGTTTAGGAAAAGAACACACATGCAAATGTCACAAGTGGATCAATGTGGTTTAGGAAAAGAACACACATGCAATCTCACAAGTGGATCAATGTGGTTTAGGAAAAGAACACACATGTAATGACTCTAGTGGATACACGTGGTTTAAGAAAAGAACACACATGCAAATGTCACAAGTGGATCAATGTGGTATAGGAAAAAAACACACATGCAATGACACTAGTGGATCAATGTGGTTTAGGAAAAGAACACACATGCAAATGTCACTAGTAGATCAATGTGGTTTAGGAAAAGAATAAACATGCAATGTCTCCACTGGATTAATGTGGTTTCGGAAAAGAACACACATGCAATGTCACTAGTGGATCCATTTGGTTTAGGAAAATAACACACATGCAAATGTTACCAGTAGATTAATGTAGTTTAGGAAAAGAACACAGATGCAATGTCTCTAGTGGATCCATGTGGTTTAGGAAAAGAACACACATGCAATGACTCCAGTGGTCCATGTGGTTTAGGAAAAGAACACACTTGCAATGTCACTATTGGATCCATGTGGTGTAGGAAAATAACACACATGTATTGACTCAAGTCGATCCACGCGGTTCAGGAAACGAACACACATGCAATGACTCTAGTGGATCCACGTGGTTTAGGAAAAGAACACACATGCAAATGTCACTAGTGGATCAATGTGGTTTAGGAAAATAACGCACATGCAATGTTACAAGTGCATCAATGTTGTTTATGAAAAGAACAAACATGCAATGTCACAGTGGATCCATGTGGTTCTGGAAAAGAACACGCATGCAATGTCACTAGTGGATCCATGTAGTTTAGGAAAATAACACACATGCAATGACTCTAGTGGATCCATGCGGTTTAGGAAAAGAACACACATGCAAATGTCACTAGTGGATCAATGTTGTTTAGGAAAATAACACACATGCAATGTCACCAGTGGATCAATGTGGTTTAGGAAAAGAACACACCCGAAATGTCACAAGTGGATCCATGTCGTTTAGGAAAAGAACACACATGCAAATGTCACTAGTGGATCAATGTGGTTTAGGAAAATAACACACATGCAATGACTCTAGTGGATCAATGTGGCTTAGGAAAAGAACACACATGCAATGACTCTAGTGGATCCATGTGGTTTAGGAAAAGAACACACATGCAATGTCACCAGTGCATTCATGTGGTTTAGGAAAATAACACACATGCAATGAATCTAGTGGATCCATGTGGTTTAGGAAAATAACGCATATGCAAATGTCACCAGTGGATCCATGTGGTTTAGGAAAAGAACACACATGAAATGTCACTAGGTGCTCAATGTGGTTTATGAAAAGAACCCATGTGCAATGTTATTAGTATATCCATGTGGTTCACGAAAAGAACACACATGCAATGTCACCAGTGGATCAATGTGGTTTAGGAAAAGAACACACATACAATGTCGCTAGTGGATCGATGTGGTTTTGGAAAAGGAACGGCATGCAATGTATCTAGTGGATCCATGTGGTTTAGGAAAAGAACACACATGCAATGTCACTAGTGGATCCATGTGGTTTAGGAAAAGAACACACATGCAATGTCACTAAAGGATCAATGTGGTTTAGGAAAAGAACACACATGCAATGACTCAAGTGGATCAATGTGGTTTAGGAAAAGAATACACATGCAATATTACCAATGGATCCATGTGGTATAGGAAAAGAACACACATGAAATGTCTCTAGTGGATCCATGTGGTTTAGGAAAAGAACACACATGCAATTTCTCCAGTGGATCCATGTGGTTCAGGAAAAGTACACACATGCAAAGTTTGCCAGTGGATCCATGTGGTTTAGGAAATGAACACGCATGCAATTGTCACAATGTGGTTTAGTAAAGGAACATACATGCAATATCTCTAGTGGATCCATGTGGTTCAGTAAAAGAACACACATGCAATCTCACCAGTGGATCTATGTGGTTTAGGAAAAGAACACACATGCAAATGTCACAAGTGGATCAATGTGGTTTAGGAAAATAACACACATGTAATGACTCTAGTGGATACACGTGGTTTAGGAAAAGAACACACATGCAAATGTCACAAGTGGATCAATGTGGTATAGGAAAAAAAAACACATGCAATGACACTAGTGGATCAATGTGGTTTAGGAAAAGAACACACATGCAAATGTCACTAGTAGATCAATGTGGTTTAGGAAAAGAACAAACATGCAATGTCTCCAGTGGATTAATGTGGTTTAGGAAAAGAACACACATGCAATGTCACTAGTGGATCCATTTGGTTTAGGAAAATAACACACATGCAAATGTTACCTGTAGATTAATGTAGTTTAGGAAAAGAACACACATGCAATGTCTCTAGTGGATCCATGTGGTTTAGGAAAAGAACACACATGCAATGACTCCAGTGGTCCATGTGGTTTAGGAAAAGAACACACTTGCAATGTCACTAGTGGATCCATGTGGTGTAGGAAAATAACACACATGTATTGACTCAAGTCGATCCACGCGGTTCAGGAAACGAACACACATGCAATGACTCTAGTGGATCCACGTGGTTTAGGAAAAGAACACACATGCAAATGTCACCAGTGGATCAATGTGGTTTAGGAAAATAACTCACATGCAATGTTACAAGTGCATCAATGTTGTTTATGAAAAGAACAAATATGCAATGTCACAGTGGATCCATGTGGTTCAGGAAAATAACACACATGCAATGTCACTAGTGGATCCATGTGGTTTAGGAAAATAACACACATGCAATGACTCTAGTGGATCCATGCGGTTTAGGAAAAGAACACACATGCAAATGTCACTAGTGGATCAATGTTGTTTAGGAAAATAACACACATGCAATGTCACCAGTGGATCAATGTGGTTTAGGAAAAGAACACACCAGAAATGTCACAAGTGGATCCATGTCATTTAGGAAAAGAACACACATGCAAATGTCACTAGTGGATCAATGTGGTTTAGGAAAAGAACACACATGCAATGACTCTAGTGGATCAATGTGGTTTAGGAAAGAACACACATGCAATGACTCTAGTGGATCCATGTGGTTTAGGAAAAGAACACACATGCAATGTCACTAGTGGATTCATGTGGTTTAGGAAATTAACAAACATGCAATGAATCTAGTGGATCATGTGGTTTAGGAAAATAACGCATATGCAAATGTCACTAGTTGATCCATATGGTTTAGGAAAAGAACACACATGAAATGTCACTAGTGGCTCAATGTGGTTTATGAAAAGAACCCACGTGCAATGTTATTAGTATATCCATGTGGTTCACGAAAAGAACACACATGCAATGTCACCAGTGGATCAATGTGGTTTAGGAAAAGAACACACATGCAATGTCTCTAGTGGATCGATGTGGTTTAGGAAAAGGACCGACATGGAATGTATCTAGTGGATCCATGTGGTTTAGGAAAACAACACACATGCAATGTCACTAGTGGATCCATGTGCTTTAGGAAAAGAACACACATGCAATGTCACTAAAGGATCAATGTGGTTTAGGAAAAGAACACAAATGCAATGACTCAAGTGGATCAATGTGGTTTAGGAAAATAATACACATGCAAAGTTACCAATGGATCCATGTGGTATAGGAAAAGAACACACATGAAATGTCTCTAGTGGATCCATGTGGTTTAGGAAAAGAACACACATGCAATTTCTCCAGTGAATGCATGTGGTTCAGGAAAAGTACACACATGCAAAGTTTGCCAGTGGATCCATGTGGTTTAGGAAATGAACACGCATGCAAATGTCACAATGTGGTTTAGTAAAGGAACATACATGCAATATCTCTAGTGGATCCATGTGGTTTAGTAAAAGAACACACATGCAATCTCACCAGTGGATCTATGTGGTTTAGGAAAAGAACACACATGTAATGACTCTATTGGATACACGCGGTTTAGGAAAAGAACACACATGAAAATGTCACAAGTGGATCAATGTGGTTTAGGAAAAGAACACACATGCAATCTCACAAGTGGATCAATGTGGTTTAGGAAAAGAACACACATGTATTGACTCTAGTGGATACACGTGGTTTAGGAAAAGAACACACATGCAAATGTCACAAGTGGATCAATGTGGTTTAGGAAAAGAACACACATGTAATTTCACAAGTGGATCAGTGTGGTTTAGGAAAATAACAAACATGCAAAGTCACAGTGGATCCATGTGGTTCAGGAAAAGAACACACATGCAATGTCACAAGTGGATCCATGTGGTTTAGGAAAACAACACACATGCAATGACTCTAGTGGATCCATGTGGTTTAGGAAAAGAACACATATGGAAATGTCACGAGTGGATCAATGTGGTACAGGAAAATAACACACATGCAATGACTCTAGTGGATCAATGTGGTTTAGGAAAAGAACACACATGCAAATGTCACTAGTAGATCAATGTGGTTTAGGAAAAGAACAAACATGCAATGTCTCCAGTGGATTAATGTGGTTTAGGAAAAGAACACACATGCAATGTCACTAGTTTATCCATTTGGTTTAGGAAAATAACACACATGCAAATGTTCCCAGTAGATTAATGTAGTTTAGGAAAAGAACACACATGCAATGAATCTAGGGAATCCATGTGGTTTAGGAAAAGAACACATATGCAATGACTCCAGTGGTCCATGTGGTTTAGGAAAAGAACACACTTGCAATGTCACTAGTGGATCAATGTGGTTTAGGAAAAGAACACATATGCAATGACTCCAGTGGTCCATGTGGTTTAGGAAAAGAACACACTTGCAATGTCACTAGTGGATCCATGTGGTTTAGGAAAAGAACACACATGTAATGACTCTAGTGGATCCACGTGGTTTAGGAAAAGAACACACATGCAAATGTCACCAGTGGATATACGTGGTTTAGGAAAAGAACACACATGCAAATGTCACTAGTCGATCCATGTGGCTTAGGAAAATAACAAACATGCAATGTCATAGTGTATCCATGTGGTTCAGGAAAATAACACACATGCATTGTCACTAGAGGATCAATGTGGTTTAGAAAAACAACACACAAGCAATGACTCCAGTGGATCAATGTGCTTTACGAAAAGAACACACATGCAAAGTTCACTAGTGGATCAATGTGGTTTAGGAAAATAACAAACATGCAATGTCACAGTGGATCTATGTGGTTTCAGAAAAGAACACACATGCAATGTCACTAGTGGATCAATGTGGTTTAGGAAAATAACACACATGCAATGACTCTAGGGGATCCATGTGGTTTAGGAAAAGAACACACATGCAATGACTGCAGTGGATCCATGTGGTTTAGGAAAAGAACACACATGCAATGACTCAAGTGGATCAATGTGGTTTAGGAAAAGAACACACATGTAATGTCACCAGTGGATCAATGTGGTCTAGGAAAAGAACACACATGCCATGTCACGAGTGGATCCATGTGGTTCAGGAAAACAACACACATGCAATGTCACCAGTGGATTAATGTGGTTTAGGAAAAGAAAACACATGCAATCTCTCTCTAGTGGATCCATGTGGTTTAGGAAAAGAACACACATGAAATGTCACTGGTGGCTCAATGTGGTTTATGAAAAGAACCCATGTGCAATGTTATTAGTATATCCATGTGGTTCACGAAAAGAACACACATGCAATGTCACCAGTGGATCAATGTGGTTTAGGAAAAGAACACACATGCAATGTCTCTACTGGATCGATGTGGTTTTGGAAAAGGTCCGACATGCAATGTATCTAGTGGATCCATGTGGTTTAGGAAAAGAACACACATGCAATGTCACTAGTGGATCCATGTGGTTGAGGAAAAGAACACACATGCAATGTCCTTTGAAGGATCAATGTGGTTTAGGAAAAGAACACACATGACTCAAGTGGATCAATGTGGTTTAGGAAAAGAATAAACATGCAATGTTACCAATGGATCCATGTGGTATAGGAAAAGAACACACATGAAATGTCTCTAGTGGATCCATGTGGTTTAGGAAAAGAACACACATGCAATTTCTCCAGTGGATCCATGTGGTTCAGGAAAAGTACACACATGCAAAGTTTGCCAGTGGATCCATGTGGTTTAGGAAATGAACACGCATGCAATTGTCACAATGTGGTTTAGTAAAGGAACATACATGCAATATCTCTAGTGGATCCATGTGGTTCAGTAAAAGAACACACATGCAATCTCACCAGTGTATCTATGTGGTTTAGGAAAAGAACACACATGTAATGACTCTAGTGGATACACGAGGTTTAGGAAAAGAACACACATGCAAATGTCACAAGTGGATCAATGTGGTTTAGGAAAAGAACACACATGCAATCTCACAAGTGGATCAATGTGGTTTAGGAAAAGAACACACATGTAATGACTCTAGTGGATACACGTGGTTTAGGAAAAGAACACACATGCAAATGTCACAAGTGGATCAATGTGGTTTAGGAAAAGAACACACATGTAATGTGACAAGTGGATCAATGTGGTTTAGGAAAATAACAAACATGCAATGTCACAGTGGATCCATGTGGTTCAGGAAAAGAACACACATGCAATGTCACCAGTGGATCCATGTGGTTTAGGAAAACAACACACATGCAATGACTCTAGTGGATCCATGTGGTTTAGGAAAAGAACACATATGGAAATGTCACGAGTGGATCAATGTGGTACAGGAAAATAACACACATGCAATGACTCTAGTGGATCAATGTGGTTTAGGAAAAGAACACACATGCAAATGTCACTAGTAGATCAATGTGGTTTAGGAAAAGAACAAACATGCAATGTCTCCAGTGGATTAATGTGGTTTAGGAAAAGAACACACATGCAATGTCACTAGTGGATCCATTTGGTTTAGGAAAATAACACACATGCAAATATTCCCAGTAGATTAATGTAGTTTAGGAAAAGAACACACATGCAATGAATCTAGGGAATCCATGTGGTTTAGGAAAAGAAGACATATGCAATGACTCCAGTGGTCCATGTGGTTTCAGAAAAGAACACACATGCAATGTCACTAGTGGATCAATGTGGTTTAGGAAAATAACACACATGCTCTAGGGGATCCATGTGGTTTAGGAAAAGAACACACATGCAATGACTGTAGTGGATCCTTGTGGTTTAGGAAAAGAACACACATGTAATGACTCTAGTGGATCCACGTGGTTTAGGAAAAGAACACACATGCAAATGTCACTAGTAGATCAATGTGGTTTAGGAAAAGAACAAACATGCAATGTCTCCAGTGGATTAATGTGGTTTAGGAAAAGAACACACATGCAATGTCACTAGTGGATCCATTTGGTTTAGGAAAATAACACACATGCAAATGTACCCAGATTAATGTAGTTTAGGAAAAGAACTCACATGCAATGAATCTAGGGAATCCATGTGGTTTAGGAAAAGAACACATATGCAATGACTCCAGTGGTCCATGTGGTTTAGGAAAAGAACACACTTGCAATGTCACTAGTGGATCAATGTGGTTTAGGAAAAGAACACATATGCAATGACTCGATGGTCCATGTGGTTTAGGAAAAGAACACACTTGCAATGTCACTAGTGGATCCATGTGGTTTAGGAAAAGAACACACATGTAATGACTCTAGTGGATCCACGTGGTTTAGGAAAAGAACACACATGCAAATGTCACCAGTGGATATACGTGGTTTAGGAAAAGAACACACATGCAAATGTCACTAGTCAATCCATGTGGTTTAGGAAAATAACAAACATGCAATGTCATAGTGTATCCATGTGGTTCAGGAAAATAACACACATGCATTGTCACTAGAGGATCAATGTGGTTTAGAAAAACAACACACAAGCAATGACTCGGTGGATCAATGTGCTTTCTGAAAAGAACACACATGCAAAGTTCAGTAGTGGATCAATGTGATTTAGGAAAATAACAAACATGCAATGTCACAGTGGATCTATGTGGTTTCAGAAAAGAACACACATGCAATGTCACTAGTGGATCAATGTGGTTTAGGAAAATAACACACATGCAATGACTCTAGGGGATCCATGTGGTTTAGGAAAAGAACACACATGCAATGACTGCAGTGGATCCATGTGGTTTAGGAAAAGAACACACATGCAATGACTCAAGTGGATCAATGTGGTTTAGGAAAAGAACACATGTAATGTCACCAGTGGATCAATGTGGTCTAGGAAAAGAACACACATGCCATGTCACGAGTGGATCCATGTGGTTCAGGAAAACAACACACATGCAATGTCACCGTGGATTAATGTGGTTTAGGAAAAGAAAACACATGCAATCTCTCTCTAGTGGATCCATGTGGTTTAGGAAAAGAACACACATGAAATGTCACTGGTGGCTCAATGTGGTTTATGAAAAGAACCCATGTGCAATGTTATTAGTATATCCATGTGGTTCACGAAAAGAACACACATGCAATGTCACCAGTGGATCAATGTGGTTTAGGAAAAGAACACACATGCAATGTCTCTAGTGGATCGATGTGGTTTTGGAAAAGGACCGACATGCAATGTATCTAGTGGATCCATGTGGTTTAGTAAAAGAACACACATGCAATGTCACTAGTGGATCCATGTGGTTTAGGAAAAGAACACACATGCAATGTCACTGAAGGATCAATGTGGTTTAGGAAAAGAACACACATGCAATGACTCAAGTGGATCAATGTGGTTTAGGAAAAGAATACACATGCAATGTTACCAATGGATCCATGTGGTATAGGAAAAGAACACACATGAAATGTCTCTAGTGGATCCATGTGGTTTAGGAAAAGAACACACATGCAATTTCTCCAGTGGATCCATGTGGTTTAGGAAAAGTACACACATGCAAAGTTTGCCAGTGGATCCATGTGGTTTAGGAAATGAACACGCATGCAATTGTCACAATGTGGTTTAGTAAAGGAACATACATGCAATATCTCTAGTGGATCCATGTGGTTCAGTAAAAGAACACACATGCAATCTCACCAGTGGATCTATGTGGTTTAGGAAAAGAACACACATGTAATGACTCTAGTGGATACACGAGGTTTAGGAAAAGAACACACATGCAAATGTCACAAGTGGATCAATGTGGTTTAGGAAAAGAACACACATGCAATCTCACAAGTGGATCAATGTGGTTTAGGAAAAGAACACACATGTAATGACTCTAGTGGATACACGTGGTTTAGGAAAAGAACACACATGCAAATGTCACAAGTGGATCAATGTGGTTTAGGAAAAGAACACACATGTAATGTCACAAGTGGATCAATGTGGTTTAGGAAAATAACAAACATGCAATGTCACAGTGGATCCATGTGGTTCAGGAAAATAACACACATGCAATGTCACCAGTGGATCCATGTGGTTTAGGAAAACAACACACATGCAATGACTCTAGTGGATCCATGTGGTTTAGGAAAAGAACACATATGGAAATGTCACGAGTGGATCAATGTAGTTTAGGAAAAGAACACGCATGCAATGTCTCTAGTGGATCCATGTGGTTTAGGAAAAGAACACACATGCAATGTCTCTAGTGGATCGATGTGGTTTTGGAAAAGGACCGACATGCAATGTATCTAGTGGATCCATGTGGTTTAGGAAAAGAACACACATGCAATGTCACTAGTGGATCCATGTGGTTTAGGAAAAGAACACACATGCAATGTCACTGAAGGATCAATGTGGTTTAGGAAAAGAATACACATGCAATGTTACCAATGGATCCATGTGGTATAGGAAAAGAACACACATGAAATGTCTCTAGTGGATCCATGTGGTTTAGGAAAAGAACACACATGCAATTTCTCCAGTGGATCCATGTGGTTCAGGAAAAGTACACACATGCAAAGTTTGCCAGTGGATCCATGTGGTTTAGGAAATGAACACGCATGCAATTGTCACAATGTGGTTTAGTAAAGGAACATACATGCAATATCTCTAGTGGATCCATGTGGTTCAGTAAAAGAACACACATGCAATCTCACCAGTGTATCTATGTGGTTTAGGAAAATAACACACATGTAATGACTCTAGTGGATACACGAGGTTTAGGAAAAGAACACACATGCAAATGTCACAAGTGGATCAATGTGGTTTAGGAAAAGAACACACATGCAATCTCACAAGTGGATCAATGTGGTTTAGGAAAAGAACACACATGTAATGACTCTAGTGGATACACGTGGTTTAGGAAAAGAACACACATGCAAATGTCACAAGTGGATCAATGTGGTTTAGGAAAAGAACACACATGTAATGTGACAAGTGGATCAATGTGGTTTAGGAAAATAACAAACATGCAATGTCACAGTGGATCCATGTGGTTCAGGAAAAGAACACACATGCAATGTCACCAGTGGATCCATGTGGTTTAGGAAAACAACACACATGCAATGACTCTAGTGGATCCATGTGGTTTAGGAAAAGAACACATATGGAAATGTCACGAGTGGATCAATGTGGTACAGGAAAATAACACACATGCAATGACTCTAGTGGATCAATGTGGTTTAGGAAAAGAACACACATGCAAATGTCACGAGTCGATCAAGGGGGTTTAGGAAAAGACCAAACATGCACTGTCTCCAGGGGATTAAGGTGGTGTAGGACAAGAACACACATGCACTGTCACTAGTGGATCCATTTGGTTTAGGAAAATAACACACATGCAAATATTCCCAGTAGATTAATGTAGTTTAGGAAAAGAACACACATGCAATGAATCTAGGGAATCCATGTGGTTTAGGAAAAGAAGACATATGCAATGACTCCAGTGGTCCATGTGGTTTCAGAAAAGAACACACATGCAATGTCACTAGTGGATCAATGTGGTTTAGGAAAATAACACACATGCTCTAGGGGATCCATGTGGTTTAGGAAAAGAACACACATGCAATGACTGTAGTGGATCCTTGTGGTTTAGGAAAAGAACACACATGTAATGACTCTAGTGGATCCACGTGGTTTAGGAAAAGAACACACATGCAAATGTCACTAGTAGATCAATGTGGTTTAGGAAAAGAACAAACATGCAATGTCTCCAGTGGATTAATGTGGTTTAGGAAAAGAACACACATGCAATGTCACTAGTGGATCCATTTGGTTTAGGAAAATAACACACATGCAAATGTTCCCAGTAGATTAATGTAGTTTAGGAAAAGAACTCACATGCAATGAATCTAGGGAATCCATGTGGTTTAGGAAAAGAACACATATGCAATGACTCCAGTGGTCCATGTGGTTTAGGAAAAGAACACACTTGCAATGTCACTAGTGGATCAATGTGGTTTAGGAAAAGAACACATATGCAATGACTCCAGTGGTCCATGTGGTTTAGGAAAAGAACACACTTGCAATGTCACTAGTGGATCCATGTGGTTTAGGAAAAGAACACACATGTAATGACTCTAGTGGATCCACGTGGTTTAGGAAAAGAACACACATGCAAATGTCACCAGTGGATATACGTGGTTTAGGAAAAGAACACACATGCAAATGTCACTAGTCAATCCATGTGGTTTAGGAAAATAACAAACATGCAATGTCATAGTGTATCCATGTGGTTCAGGAAAATAACACACATGCATTGTCACTAGAGGATCAATGTGGTTTAGAAAAACAACACACAAGCAATGACTCCAGTGGATCAATGTGCTTTACGAAAAGAACACACATGCAAAGTTCAGTAGTGGATCAATGTGATTTAGGAAAATAACAAAC
Source organism: Avena insularis (assembly GCA_023614405.1). Classification (NCBI taxonomy): domain Eukaryota; kingdom Viridiplantae; phylum Streptophyta; class Magnoliopsida; order Poales; family Poaceae; genus Avena; species Avena insularis. Next base: position 245,776,663 of record CM042688.1, read on the forward strand.
ATGCAATGTCACAGTGGATCTATGTGGTTTCAGAAAAGAACACACATGCAATGTCACTAGTGGATCAATGTGGTTTAGGAAAATAACACACATGCAATGACTCTAGGGGATCCATGTGGTTTAGGAAAAGAACACACATGCAATGACTGCAGTGGATCCATGTGGTTTAGGAAAAGAACACACATGCAATGACTCAAGTGGATCAATGTGGTTTAGGAAAAGAACACACATGTAATGTCACCAGTGGATCAATGTGGTCTAGGAAAAGAACACACATGCCATGTCACGAGTGGATCCATGTGGTTCAGGAAAACAACACACATGCAATGTCACCAGTGGATTAATGTGGTTTAGGAAAAGAAAACACATGCAATCTCTCTCTAGTGGATCCATGTGGTTTAGGAAAAGAACACACATGAAATGTCACTGGTGGCTCAATGTGGTTTATGAAAAGAACCCATGTGCAATGTTATTAGTATATCCATGTGGTTCACGAAAAGAACACACATGCAATGTCACCAGTGGATCAATGTGGTTTAGGAAAAGAACACACATGCAATGTCTCTAGTGGATCGATGTGGTTTTGGAAAAGGACCGACATGCAATGTATCTAGTGGATCCATGTGGTTTAGTAAAAGAACACACATGCAATGTCACTAGTGGATCCATGTGGTTTAGGAAAAGAACACACATGCAATGTCACTGAAGGATCAATGTGGTTTAGGAAAAGAACACACATGCAATGACTCAAGTGGATCAATGTGGTTTAGGAAAAGAATACACATGCAATGTTACCAATGGATCCATGTGGTATAGGAAAAGAACACACATGAAATGTCTCTAGTGGATCCATGTGGTTTAGGAAAAGAACACACATGCAATTTCTCCAGTGGATCCATGTGGTTTAGGAAAAGTACACACATGCAAAGTTTGCCAGTGGATCCATGTGGTTTAGGAAATGAACACGCATGCAATTGTCACAATGTGGTTTAGTAAAGGAACATACATGCAATATCTCTAGTGGATCCATGTGGTTCAGTAAAAGAACACACATGCAATCTCACCAGTGGATCTATGTGGTTTAGGAAAAGAACACACATGTAATGACTCTAGTGGATACACGAGGTTTAGGAAAAGAACACACATGCAAATGTCACAAGTGGATCAATGTGGTTTAGGAAAAGAACACACATGCAATCTCACAAGTGGATCAATGTGGTTTAGGAAAAGAACACACATGTAATGACTCTAGTGGATACACGTGGTTTAGGAAAAGAACACACATGCAAATGTCACAAGTGGATCAATGTGGTTTAGGAAAAGAACACACATGTAATGTCACAAGTGGATCAATGTGGTTTAGGAAAATAACAAACATGCAATGTCACAGTGGATCCATGTGGTTAAGGAAAATAACACACATGCAATGTCACAGTGGATCCATGTGGTTTAGGAAAACAACACATGCAATGACTCTAGTGGATCCATGTGGTTTAGGAAAAGAACACATATGGAAATGTCACAGTGGATCAATGTAGTTTAGGAAAAGAACACATGCAATGTCTCTAGTGGATCCATGTGGTTTAGGAAAAGAACACACATTCAATGTCTCTAGTGGATCGATGTGGTTTTGGAAAAGTACACACATGCAATGTATCTAGTGGATCCATGTGGTTTAGGAAAAGAACACACATGCAATGTCACTAGTGGATCCATGTGGTTTAGGAAAAGAACACACATGCAATGTCACTGAAGGATCAATGTGGTTTAGGAAAAGAATACACATGCAATGTTACCAATGGATCCATGTGGTATAGGAAAAGAACACACATGAAATGTCTCTAGTGGATCCATGTGGTTTAGGAAAAGAACACACATGCAATTTCTCCAGTGGATCCATGTGGTTCAGGAAAAGTACACACATGCAAAGTTTGCCAGTGGATCCATGTGGTTTAGGAAATGAACACATGCAATCGTCACAATGTGGTTTAGTAAAGGAACATACATGCAATATCTCTAGTGGATCCATGTGGTTCAGTAAAAGAACACACATGCAATCTCACCAGTGTATCTATGTGGTTTAGGAAAATAACACACATGTAATGACTCTAGTGGATACACGAGGTTTAGGAAAAGAACACACATGCAAATGTCACAAGTGGATCAATGTGGTTTAGGAAAAGAACACACATGCAATCTCACAAGTGGATCAATGTGGTTTAGGAAAAGAACACACATGTAATGACTCTAGTGGATACACGTGGTTTAGGAAAAGAACACACATGCAAATGTCACAAGTGGATCAATGTGGTTTAGGAAAAGAACACACATGTAATGTCACAAGTGGATCAATGTGGTTTAGGAAAATAACAAACATGCAATGTCACAGTGGATCCATGTGGTTCAGGAAAAGAACACACATGCAATGTCACCAATGGATCCATGTGGTTTAGGAAAACAACACACATGCAATGACTCTAGTGGATCCATGTGGTTTAGGAAAAGAACACATATGGAAATGTCACGAGTGGATCAATGTAGTTTAGGAAAAGAACACGCATGCAATGTCTCTAGTGGATCCATGTGGTTTAGGAAAAGAACACACATGCAATGTCACTAGTAGATCAATGTGGTTTAGGAAAAGAACAAACATGCAATGTCTCCTGTGGATTAATGTGGTTTAGGAAAAGAACACACATGCAATGTCACTAGTGGATCCATTTGGTTTAGGAAAATAAAACACATGCAAATGTTCCCAGTAGATTAATGTAGTTTAGGAAAAGAACACACATGCAATGAATCTAGGGAATCCATGTGGTTTAGGAAAAGAACACATATGCAATGACTCCAGTGGTCCATGTGGTTTAGGAAAAGAACACACTTGCAATGTCACTAGTGGATCAATGTGGTTTAGGAAAAGAACACATATGCAATGACTCTAGTGGTCCATGTGGTTTAGGAAAAGAACACACTTGCAATGTCACTAGTGGATCCATGTGGTTTAGGAAAAGAACACACATGTAATGACTCTAGTGGATCCACGTGGTTTAGGAAAAGAACACACATGCAAATGTCACCAGTGGATATACGTGGTTTAGGAAAAGAACACACATGCAAATGTCAGTAGTCGATCCATGTGGTTTAGGAAAATAACAAACATACAATGTCATAGTGTATCCATGTGGTTCAGGAAAATAACACACATGCATTGTCACTAGAGGATCAATGTGGTTTAGAAAAACAACACACAAGCAATGACTCCAGTGGATCAATGTGCTTTACGAAAAGAACACACATGCAAAGTTCACTAGTGGATCAATGTGGTTTAGGAAAATAACAAACATGCAATGTCACAGTGGATCTATGTGGTTTCAGAAAAGAACACACATGCAATGTCACTAGTGGATCAATGTGGTTTAGGAAAATAACACACATGCAATGACTCTAGGGGATCCATGTGGTTTAGGAAAAGAACACACATGCAATGACTGCAGTGGATCCATGTGGTTTAGGAAAAGAACACACATGCAATGACTCAAGTGGATCAATGTGGTTTAGGAAAAGAACACACATGTAATGTCACCAGTGGATCAATGTGGTCTAGGAAAAGAACACACATGCCATGTCACGAGTGGATCCATGTGGTTCAGGAAAACAACACACATGCAATGTCACCAGTGGATTAATGTGGTTTAGGAAAAGAAAACACATGCAATCTCTCTCTAGTGGATCTATGTGGTTTAGGAAAAGAACACACATGAAATGTCACTGATGGCTCAATGTGGTTTATGAAAAGAACCCATGTGCAATGTTATTAGTATATCCTTGTGGTTCACGAAAAGAACACACATGCAATGTCACCAGTGGATAAATGTGGTTCAGGAAAAGAACACACATGCAATGTCTCTAGTGGATCGATGTGGTTTTGAAAAAGGACCGACATGCAATGTATCTAGTGGATCCATGTGGTTTAGGAAAAGAACCCACATGCAAAGTCACTAGTGGATCCATGTGGTTTAGGAAAAGAACACACATGCAATGTCACTAAAGGATCAATGTGGTTTAGGAAAAGAACACACATGCAATGACTCAAGTGTATCAATGTGGTTTAGGAAAAGAATACACATGCAATGTTACCAATGGATCCATGTGGTATAGGAAAAGAACACACATGAAATGTCTCTAGTGGATCCATGTGGTTTAGGAAAAGAACACACATGCAATTTCTCCAGTGGATCCATGTGGTTCAAGAAAAGTACACACATGCATAGTTTGCCAGTGGATCCATGTGGTTTAGGAAATGAACACGCATGCAATTGTCACAATGTGGTTTAGTAAAGGAACATACATGCAATACCTCTAGTGGATCCATGTGGTTCAGTAAAATAACACACATGCAATCTCACCAGTGGATCTATGTGGTTTAGGAAAAGAACACACATGTAATGACTCTAGTGGATACACGAGGTTTAGGAAAAGAACACACATGCAAATGTCACAAGTGGATCAATGTGGTTTAGGAAAAGAACACACATGCAATCTCACAAGTGGATCAATGTGGTTTAGGAAAAGAACACACATGTAATGACTCTAGTGGATACACGTGGTTTAGGAAAAGAACACACATGCAAATGTCACAAGTGGATCAATGTGGTTTAGGAAAAGAACACACATGTAATGTCACAAGTGGATCAATGTGGTTTAGGAAAATAACAAACATGCAATGTCACAGTGGATCCATGTGGTTCAGGAAAAGAACACACATGCAATGTCACCAGTGGATCCATGTGGTTTAGGAAAAGAACACATATGCAATGACTCCAGTGGTCCATGTGGTTTAGGAAAAGAACACACTTGCAATGTCACTAGTGGATCCATGTGGTTTAGGAAAAGAACACACATGTAATGACTCTAGTGGATCCACGTGGTTTAGGAAAAGAACACACATGCAAATGTCACCAGTGGATATACGTGGTTTAGGAAAAGAACACACATGCAAATGTCACTAGTCGATCCATGTGGTTTAGGAAAATAACAAACATGCAATGTCATAGTGTATCCATGTGGTTCAGGAAAATAACACACATGCATTGTCACTAAAGGATCAATGTGGTTTAGAAAAACAACACACAAGCAATGACTCCAGTGGATCAATGTGCTTTACGAAAAGAACACACATGCAAAGTTCACTAGTGGATCAATGTGGTTTAGGAAAATAACAAACATGCAATGTCACAGTGGATCTATGTGGTTTCAGAAAAGAACACACATGCAATGTCACTAGTGGATCAATGTGGTTTAGGAAAATAACACACATGCAATGACTCTAGGGGATCCATGTGGTTTAGGAAAAGAACACACATGCAATGACTGCAGTGGATCCATGTGGTTTAGGAAAAGAACACACATGCAATGACTCAAGTGGATCAATGTGGTTTAGGAAAAGAACACACATGTAATGTCACCAGTGGATCAATGTGGTCTAGGAAAAGAACACACATGCCATGTCACGAGTGGATCCATGTGGTTCAGGAAAACAACACACATGCAATGTCACTAGTGGATTAATGTGGTTTAGGAAAAGAAAACACATGCAATCTCTCTCTAGTGGATCCATGTGGTTTAGGAAAAGAACACACATGAAATGTCACTGATGGCTCAATGTGGTTTATGAAAAGAACCCATGTGCAATGTTATTAGTATATCCTTGTGGTTCACGAAAAGAACACACATGCAATGTCACCAGTGGATCAATGTGGTTCAGGAAAAGAACACACATGCAATGTCTCTAGTGGATCGATGTGGTTTTGGAAAAGGACCGACATGCAATGTATCTAGTGGATCCATGTGGTTTAGGAAAAGAACACACATGCAATGTCACTAGTGGATCCATGTGGTTTAGGAAAAGAACACACATGCAATGTCACTAAAGGATCAATGTGCTTTAGGAAAAGAACACACATGCAATGACTCAAGTGGATCAATGTGGTTTAGGAAAAGAATACACATGCAATGTTACCAATGGATCCATGTGGTATAGGAAAAGAACACACATGAAATGTCTCTAGTGGATCCATGTGGTTTAGGAAAAGAACACACATGCAATTTCTCCAGTGGATCCATGTGGTTCAGGAAAAGTACACACATGCAAAGTTTACCAGTGGATCCATGTGGTTTAGGAAATGAACACGCATGCAATTGTCACAATATGGTTTAGTAAAGGAACATACATGCAATATCTCTAGTGGATCCATGTGGTTCAGTAAAATAACACACATGCAATCTCACCAGTGGATCTATGTGGTTTAGGAAAAGAACACACATGTAATGACTCTAGTGGATACACGAGGTTTAGGAAAAGAACACACATGCAAATGTCACAAGTGGATCAATGTGGTTTAGGAAAAGAACACACATGCAATCTCACAAGTGGATCAATGTGGTTTAGGAAAAGAACACACATGTAATGACTCTAGTGGATACACGTGGTTTAGGAAAAGAACACACATGCAAATGTCACAAGTGGATCAATGTGGTTTAGGAAAAGAACACACATGTAATGTCACAAGTGGATCAATGTGGTTTAGGAAAATAACAAACATGCAATGTCACAGTGGATCCATGTGGTTCAGGAAAAGAACACACATGCAATGTCACCAGTGGATCCATGTGGTTTAGGAAAAGAACACATATGCAATGACTCCAGTGGTCCATGTGGTTTAGGAAAAGAACACACTTGCAATATCACTAGTGGATCCATGTGGTTTAGGAAAAGAACACACATGTAATGACTCTAGTGGATCCACGTGGTTTAGGAAAAGAACACACATGCAAATGTCACCAGTGGATATACGTGGTTTAGGAAAAGAACACACATGCAAATGTCACTAGTCGATCCATGTGGTTTAGGAAAATAACAAACATGCAATGTCATAGTGTATCCATGTGGTTCAGGAAAATAACACACATGCATTGTCACTAAAGGATCAATGTGGTTTAGAAAAACAACACACAAGCAATGACTCCAGTGGATCAATGTGCTTTACGAAAAGAACACACATGCAAAGTTCACTAGTGGATCAATGTGGTTTAGCAAAATAACAAACATGCAATGTCACAGTGGATCTATGTGGTTTTAGAAAAGAACACACATGCAATGTCACTAGTGGATCAATGTGGTTTAGGAAAATAACACACATGCAATGACTCTAGGGGATCCATGTGGTTTAGGAAATGAACACACATGCAATTGTCACAATGTGGTTTAGTAAAGGAACATACATGCAATATCTCTAGTGGATCCATGTGGTTCAGTAAAATAACACACATGCAATCTCACCAGTGGATCTATGTGGTTTAGGAAAAGAACACACATGTAATGACTCTAGTGGATACACGAGGTTTAGGAAAAGAACACACATGCAAATGTCACAAGTGGATCAATGTGGTTTAGGAAAAGAACACACATGCAATCTCACAAGTGGATCAATGTGGTTTAGGAAAAGAACACACATGTAATGACTCTAGTGGATACACGTGGTTTAGGAAAAGAACACACATGCAAATGTCACAAGTGGATCAATGTGGTTTAGGAAAAGAACAAACATGCAATGTCTCCAGTGGATTAATGTGGTTTAGGAAAAGAACACACATGCAATGACTCAAGTGGATCCATTTGGTTTAGGAAAATTAAACACATGCAAATGTTCCCAGTAGATTAATGTAGTTTAGGAAAAGAACACACATGCAATGAATCTAGGGAATCCATGTGGTTTAGGAAAAGAACACATATGCAATGACTCCAGTGGTCCATGTGGTTTAGGAAAAGAACACACTTGCAATGTCACTAGTGGATCAATGTGGTTTAGGAAAAGAACACATATGCAATGACTCCAGTGGTCCATGTGGTTTAGGAAAAGAACACACTTGCAATGTCACTAGTGGATCCATGTGGTTTAGGAAAAGAACACACATGTAATGACTCTAGTGGATCCACGTGGTTTAGGAAAAGAACACACATGCAAATGTCACCAGTGGATATACGTGGTTTAGGAAAAGAACACACATGCAAATGTCACTAGTCGATCCATGTGGTTTAGGAAAATAACAAACATGCAATGTCATAGTGTATCCATGTGGTTCAGGAAAATAACACACATGCATTGTCACTAGAGGATCATTGTGGTTTAGAAAAACAACACACAAGCAATGACTCCAGTGGATCAATGTGCTTTACGAAAAGAACACACATGCAAAGTTCACTAGTGGATCAATGTGGTTTAGGAAAATAACAAACATGCAATGTCACAGTGGATCTATGTGGTTTCAGAAAAGAACACACATGCAATGTCACTAGTGGATCAATGTGGTTTAGGAAAATAACACACATGCAATGACTCTAGGGGATCCATGTGGTTTAGGAAAAGAACACACATGCAATGACTGCAGTGGATCCATGTGGTTTAGGAAAAGAACACACATGCAATGACTCAAGTGGATCAATGTGGTTTAGGAAAAGAACACACATGTAATGTCACCAGTGGATCAATGTGGTCTAGGAAAAGAACACACATGCCATGTCACGAGTGGATCCATGTGGTTCAGGAAAACAACACACATGCAATGTCACCAGTGGATTAATGTGGTTTAGGAAAAGAAAACACATGCAATCTCTCTCTAGTGGATCCATGTGGTTTAGGAAAAGAACACACATGAAATGTCACTGATGGCTCAATGTGGTTTATGAAAAGAACCCATGTGCAATGTTATTAGTATATCCTTGTGGTTCACGAAAAGAACACACATGCAATGTCACCAGTGGATCAATGTGGTTCAGGAAAAGAACACACATGCAATGTCTCTAGTGGATCGATGTGGTTTTGGAAAAGGACCGACATGCAATGTATCTAGTGGATCCATGTGGTTTAGGAAAAGAACACACATGCAATGTCACTAGTGGATCCATGTTGTTTAGGAAAAGAACACACATGCAATGTCACTAAAGGATCAATGTGGTTTAGGAAAAGAACACACATGCAATGACTCAAGTGGATCAATGTGGTTTAGGAAAAGAATACACATGCAATGCTACCAATGGATCCATGTGGTATAGGAAAAGAACACACATGAAATGTCACTAGTAGATCAATGTGGTTTAGGAAAAGAACAAACATGCAATGTCTCCAGTGGATTAATGTGGTTTAGGAAAAGAACACACATGCAATGACTCAAGTGGATCCATTTGGTTTAGGAAAATTAAACACATGCAAATGTTCCCAGTAGATTAATGTAGTTTAGGAAAAGAACACACATGCAATGAATCTAGGGAATCCATGTGGTTTAGGAAAAGAACACATATGCAATGACTCCAGTGGTCCATGTGGTTTAGGAAAAGAACACACTTGCAATGTCACTAGTGGATCAATGTGGTTTAGGAAAAGAACACATATGCAATGACTCCAGTGGTCCATGTGGTTTAGGAAAAGAACACACTTGCAATGTCACTAGTGGATCCATGTGGTTTAGGAAAAGAACACACATGTAATGACTCTAGTGGATCCACGTGGTTTAGGAAAAGAACACACATGCAAATGTCACCAGTGGATATACGTGGTTTAGGAAAAGAACACACATGCAAATGTCACTAGTCGATCCATGTGGTTTAGGAAAATAACAAACATGCAATGTCATAGTGTATCCATGTGGTTCAGGAAAATAACACACATGCATTGTCACTAGAGGATCAATGTGGTTTAGAAAAACAACACACAAGCAATGACTCCAGTGGATCAATGTGCTTTACGAAAAGAACACACATGCAAAGTTCACTAGTGGATCAATGTGGTTTAGGAAAATAACAAACATGCAATGTCACAGTGGATCTATGTGGTTTCAGAAAAGAACACACATGCAATGTCACTAGTGGATCAATGTGGTTTAGGAAAATAACACACATGCAATGACTCTAGGGGATCCATGTGGTTTAGGAAAAGAACACACATGCAATGACTGCAGTGGATCCATGTGGTTTAGGAAAAGAACACACATGCAATGACTCAAGTGGATCAATGTGGTTTAGGAAAAGAACACACATGTAATGTCACCAGTGGATCAATGTGGTCTAGGAAAAGAACACACATGCCATGTCACGAGTGGATCCATGTGGTTCAGGAAAACAACACACATGCAATGTCACCAGTGGATTAATGTGGTTTAGGAAAAGAAAACACATGCAATCTCTCTCTAGTGGATCCATGTGGTTTAGGAAAAGAACACACATGAAATGTCACTGATGGCTCAATGTGGTTTATGAAAAGAACCCATGTGCAATGTTATTAGTATATCCTTGTGGTTCACGAAAAGAACACACATGCAATGTCACCAGTGGATTAATGTGGTTTAGGAAAAGAAAACACATGCAATCTCTCTCTAGTGGATCCATGTGGTTTAGGAAAAGAACACACATGAAATGTCACTGATGGCTCAATGTGGTTTATGAAAAGAACCCATGTGCAATGTTATTAGTATATCCTTGTGGTTCACGAAAAGAACACACATGCAATGTCACCAGTGGATCAATGTGGTTCAGGAAAAGAACACACATGCAATGTCTCTAGTGGATCGATGTGGTTTTGGAAAAGGACCGACATGTAATGTATCTAGTGGATCCATGTGGTTTAGGAAAAGAACACACATGCAATGTAACTAGTGGATCCATGTGGTTTAGGAAAAGAACACACATGCAATGTCACTAAAGGATCAATGTGGTTTAGGAAAAGAACACACATGCAATGACTCAAGTGGATCAATGTGGTTTAGGAAAAGAATACACATGCAATGTTACCAATGGATCCATGTGGTATAGGAAAAGAACACACATGAAATGTCTCTAGTGGATCCATGTGGTTTAGGAAAAGAACACACATGCAATTTCTCCAGTGGATCCATGTGGTTCAGGAAAAGTACACACATGCAAAGTTTGCCAGTGGATCCATGTGGTTTAGGAAATGAACACGCATGCAATTGTCACAATGTGGTTTAGTAAAGGAACATACATGCAATATCTCTAGTGGATCCATGTGATTCAGTAAAATAACACACATGCAATCTCACCAGTGGATCTATGTGGTTTAGGAAAAGAACACACATGTAATGACTCTAGTGGATACACGAGGTTTAGGAAAAGAACACACATGCAAATGTCACAAGTGGATCAATGTGGTTTAGGAAAAGAACACACATGCAATCTCACAAGTGGATCAATGTGGTTTAGGAAAAGAACAGACATGTAATGACTCTAGTGGATACACGTGGTTTAGGAAAAGAACACACATGCAAATGTCACAAGTGGATCAATGTGGTTTAGGAAAAGAACACACATGTAATGTGACAAGTGGATCAATGTGGTTTAGGAAAATAACAAACATGCAATGTCACAGTGGATCCATGTGGTTCAGGAAAAGAACACACATGCAATGTCACCAGTGGATCCATGTGGTTTAGGAAAACAACACACATGCAATGACTCTAGTGGATCCATGTGGTTTAGGAAAAGAACACATATGGAAATGTCACGAGTGGATCAATGTGGTACAGGAAAATAACACACATGCAATGACTCTAGTGGATCAATGTGGTTTAGGAAAAGAACACACATGCAAATGTCACTAGTAGATCAATGTGGTTTAGGAAAAGAACAAACATGCAATGTCTCCAGTGGATTAATGTGGTTTAGGAAAAGAACACACATGCAATGTCACTAGTGGATCCATGTGGTTTAGGAAAAGAACACACATGCAATGTCACTGAAGGATCAATGTGGTTTACTAAAAGAACACACATGCAATGACTCAAGTGGATCAATGTGGTTTAGGAAAAGAATACACATGCAATGTTACCAATGGATCCATGTGGTATAGGAAAAGAACACACATGAAATGTCTCTAGTGGATCCATGTGGTTTAGGAAAAGAACACACATGCAATTTCTCCAGTGGATCCATGTGGTTTAGGAAAAGTACACACATGCAAAGTTTGCCAGTGGATCCATGTGGTTTAGGAAATGAACACGCATGCAATTGTCACAATGTGGTTTAGTAAAGGAACATACATGCAATATCTCTAGTGGATCCATGTGGTTCAGTAAAAGAACACACATGCAATCTCACCAGTGGATCTATGTGGTTTAGGAAAAGAACACACATGTAATGACTCTAGTGGATACACGAGGTTTAGGAAAAGAACACACATGCAATTGTCACAAGTGGATCAATGTGGTTTAGGAAAAGAACACACATGCAATCTCACAAGTGGATCAATGTGGTTTAGGAAAAGAACACACATGTAATGACTCTAGTGGATACACGTGGTTTAGGAAAAGAACACACATGCAAATTTCACAAGTGGATCAATGTGGTTTAGGAAAAGAACACACATGTAATGTCACAAGTGGATCAATGTGGTTTAGGAAAATAACAAACATGCAATGTCACAGTGGATCCATGTGGTTCAGGAAAAGAACACACATGCAATGTCACCAGTGGATCCATGTGGTTTAGGAAAACAACACACATGCAATGACTCTAGTGGATCCATGTGGTTTAGGAAAAGAACACATATGGAAATGTCACGAGTGGATCAATGTAGTTTAGGAAAAGAACACGCATGCAATGTCTCTAGTGGATCCATGTGGTTTAGGAAAAGAACACACATGCAATGTCTCTAGTGGATCGATGTGGTTTTGGAAAAGGACCGACATGAAATGTATCTAGTGGATCCATGTGGTTTAGGAAAAGAACACACATGCAATGTCACTAGTGGATCCATGTGGTTTAGGAAAAGAACACACATGCAATGTCACTGAAGGATCAATGTGGTTTAGGAAAAGAACACACATGCAATGACTCAAGTGGATCAATGTGGTTTAGGAAAAGAATACACATGCAATGTTACCAATGGATCCATGTGGTACAGGAAAATAACACACATGCAATGACTCTAGTGGATCAATGTGGTTTAGGAAAAGAACACACATGCAAATGTCACTAGTAGATCAATGTGGTTTAGGAAAAGAACAAACATGCAATGTCTCCAGTGGATTAATGTAGTTTAGGAAAAGAACACACATGCAATGTCACTAGTGGATCCATTTGGTTTAGGAAAATAACACACATGCAAATATTCCCAGTAGATTAATGTAGTTTAGGAAAAGAACACACATGCAATAAATCTAGGGAATCCATGTGGTTTAGGAAAATAACACATATGCAATGACTCCAGTGGTCCATGTGGTTTCAGAAAAGAACACACATGCAATGTCACTAGTGGATCAATGTGGTTTAGGAAAATAACACACATGCAATGACTCTAGGGGACCCATGTGGTTTAGGAAAAGAACACACATGCAATGACTGCAGTGGATCCTTGTGGTTTAGGAAAAGAACACACATGCAATGACTCAAGTGGATCAATGTGGTTTAGGAAAAGAACACACATGTAATGTCACCAGTGGATCAATGTGGTCTAGGAAAAGAACACACATGCCATGTCACGAGTGGATCCATGTGGTTCAGGAAAACAACACACATGCAATGTCACCAGTGGATTAATGTGGTTTAGGAAAAGAAAACACATGCAATCTCTCTCTAGTGGATCCATGTGGTTTAGGAAAAGAACACACATGAAATGTCACTGGTGGCTCAATGTGGTTTATGAAAAGAACCCATGTGCAATGTTATTAGTATATCCATGTGGTTCACGAAAAGAACACACATGCAATGTCACCAGTGGATCAATGTGGTTTAGGAAAAGAACACACATGCAATGTCTCTAGTGGATCGATGTGGTTTTGGAAAAGGACGACATGCAATGTATCTAGTGGATCCATGTGGTTTAGGAAAAGAACACACATGCAATGTCACTAGTGGATCCATGTGGTTTAGGAAAAGAACACACATGCAATGTCACTGAAGGATCAATGTGGTTTAGGAAAAGAACACACATGCAATGACTCAAGTGGATCAATGTGGTTTAGGAAAAGAATACACATGCAATGTTACCAATGGATCCATGTGGTATAGGAAAAGAACACACATGAAATGTCTCTAGTGGATCCATGTGGTTTAGGAAAAGAACACACATGCAATTTCTCCAGTGGATCCATGTGGTTCAGGAAAAGTACACACATGCAAAGTTTGCCAGTGGATCCATGTGGTTTAGGAAATGAACACGCATGCAATTGTCACAATGGGGTTTAGTAAAGGAACATACATGCAATATCTCTAGTGGATCCATGTGGTTCAGTAAAAGAACACACATGCAATCTCACCAGTTGATCTATGTGGTTTAGGAAAAGAACACACGTGTAATGACTCTAGTGGATACACGAGGTTTAGGAAAAGAACACACATGCAAATGTCACAAGTGGATCAATGTGGTTTAGGAAAAGAACACACATGCAATCTCACAAGTGGATCAATGTGGTTTAGGAAAAGAACACACATGTAATGACTCTAGTGGATACACGTGGTTTAGGAAAAGAACACACATGCAAATGTCACTAGTGGATCAATGTGGTTTAGGAAAATAACACACATGCAAATGTCACTAGTAGATCAATGTGGTTTAGGAAAAGAACAAACATGCAATGTCTCCAGTGGATTAATGTGGTTTAGGAAAAGAACACACATGCAATGTCACTAGTGGATCCATTTGGTTTAGGAAAATAACACACATGCAAATGTTACCAGTAGATTAATGTAGTTTAGGAAAAGAACACACATGCAATGTCTCTAGTGGATCCATGTGGTTTAGGAAAAGAACACACATGCAATGACTCCAGTGGTCCATGTGGTTTAGGAAAAGAACACACTTGCAATGTCACTAGTGGATCCATGTGGTGTAGGAAAATAACACACATGTATTGACTCAAGTCGATCCACGCGGTTCAGGAAACGAACACACATGCAATGACTCTAGTGGATCCACGTGGTTTAAGAAAAGAACACACATGCAAATGTCACCAGTGGATCAATGTGGCTTAGGAAAATAACGCACATGCAATGTTACAAGTGCATCAATGTTGTTTATGAAAAGAACAAACATGCAATGTCACAGTGGATCCATGTGGTTATGGAAAAGAACACACATGCAATGTCACTAGTGGATCCATGTGGTTTAGGAAAATATCACACATGCAATGACTCTAGTGGATCCATGTAGTTTAGGAAAAGAACACACATGCAAATGTCACTAGTGGATCAATGTTGTTTAGGAAAATAACACACATGCAATGTCACCAGTGGATCAATGTGGTTTAGGAAAAGAACACACCAGAAATGTCACAAGTGGATCCATGTCGTTTAGGAAAAGAACACACATGCAAATGTCACTAGTGGATCAATGTGGTTTAGGAAAAGAAGACACATGCAATGACTCTAGTGGATCAATGTGGTTTAGGAAAAGAACACACATGCAATGACTCTAGTGGATCCATGTGGTTTAGGAAAATAACACACATGCAATGTCACCAGTGGATTCCTGTGGTTTAGGAAAATAACACACATGCAATGAATCTAGTGGATCCTTGTGGTTGAGGAAAATAACGCATATGCAAATGTCACCAGTGGATCCATGTGGTTTAGGAAAAGAACACACATGAAATGTCACTAGTGGCTCAATGTGGTTTATGAAAAGAACCCATGTGCAATGTTATTAGTATATCCATATGGTTCACGAAAAGAACACACATGCAATGTCACCAGTGGATCAATGTTTTTCAGGAAAAGAACACACATGCAATGTCTCTAGTGGATCGATGTGGTTTTGGAAAAGGACCGACATGCAATGTATCTAGTGGATCCATGTGGTTTAGGAAAAGAACACACATGCAATGTCACTAGTGGATCCATGTGGTTTAGGAAAAGAACACACATGCAATGTCACTAAAGGATCAATGTGGTTTAGGAAAAGAACACACATGCAATGACTCAAGTGGATCAATGTGGTTTAGGAAAAGAATACACATGCAATGTTACCAATGGATCCATGTGGTATAGGAAAAGAACACACATGAAATGTCTCTAGTGGATCCATGTGGTTTAGGAAAAGAACACACATGCAATTTCTCTAGTGGATCCATGTGGTTCAGGAAAAGTACACACATGCAAAGTTTGCCAGTGGATCCATGTGGTTTAGGAAATGAAAACGCATGCAATTGTCACAATGTGGTTTAGTAAAGGAACATACATGCAATATCTCTAGTGGATCCATGTGGTTCAGTAAAAGAACACACATGCAATCTCACCAGTGGATCTATGTGGTTTAGGAAAAGAGCACACATGTAATGACTCTAGTGGATACACGAGGTTTAGGAAAAGAACACACATGCAAATGTCACAAGTGGATCAATGTGGTTTAGGAAAAGAACACACATGCAATCTCACAAGTGGATCAATGTGGTTTAGGAAAAGAACACACATTTAATGACTCTAGTGGATACACGTGGTTTAGGAAAGGAACACACATGCAAATGTAACAAGTGGATCAATGTGGTATAGGAAAAAAACACACATGCAATGACACTAGTGGATCAATGTGGTTTAGGAAAAGAACACACATGCAAATGTCACTAGTAGATCAATGTGGTTTAGGAAAAGAACACACATGCAATGTCACTAGTGGATCCATTTGGTTTAGGAAAATAACACACATGCAAATGTTACCAGTAGATTAATGTAGTTTAGGAAAAGAACACACATGCAATGTCTCTAGTGGATCCATGTGGTTTAGGAAAAGAACACACATGCACTGACTCCAGTGGTCCATGTGGTTTAGGAAAAGAACACACTTGCAATGTCACTAGTGGATCCATGTGGTGTAGGAAAATAACACACATGTATTGACTCAAGTCGATCCACGCGGTTCAGGAAACGAACACACATGCAATGACTCTAGTGGATCCACGTGGTTTAGGAAAAGAACACACATGCAAATGTCACCAGTGGATCAATGTGGTTTAGGAAAATAACGCACATGCAATGTTACAAGTGCATCAAGGTTGTTTATGAAAAGAACAAATATGCAATGTCACAGTGGATCCATGTGGTTCAGGAAAAGAACACACATGCAATGTCACTAGTGGATCTATGTGGTTTAGGAAAATAACACACATGCAATGACTCTAGTGGATCCATGTGGTTTAGGAAAAGAACACACATGCAAATGTCACTAGTGGATCAATGTTGTTTAGGAAAATAACACACATGCAATGTCACCAGTGGATCAATGTGGTTTAGGAAAAGAACACACCAGAAATGTCACAAGTGGATCCATGTCGTTTAGGAAAAGAACACACATGCAAATGTCACTAGTGGATCAATGTGGTTTAGGAGAAGAACACACATGCAATGACTCTAGTGGATCAATGTGGTTTAGGAAAAGAACACACATGCAATGACTCTAGTCGATCCATGTGGTTTAGGAAAAGAACACACATGCAATGTCACTAGTGGATTCATGTGGTTTAGGAAATTAACACACATGCAATGAATCTAGTGGATCCATGGGGTTTAGGAAAATAACGCATATGCAAATGTCACCAGTGGATCCATATGGTTTAGGAAAAGAACACACATGAAATGTCACTAGTGGCTCAATGTGGTTTATTAAAAGAACCCACGTGCAATGTTATGAGTATATCCATGTGGAACACACATGCAATGTCACCAGTGGATCAATGTGGTTTAGGAAAAGAACACACATGCAATGTCTCTAGTGGATCGATGTGGTTTAGGAAAAGGACCGACATGCAATGTAGCTAGTGGATCCATGTGGTTTAGGAAAACAACACACATGCAATGTCACTAGTGGATCCATGTGCTTTAGGAAAAGAACACACATGCAATGTCACTAAAGGATCAATGTGGTTTAGGAAAAGAACACACATGAAATGACTCAAGTGGATCAATGTGGTTTAGGAAAATAATACACATGCAAAGTTACTAATGGATCCATGTGGTATAGGAAAAGAACACAAATGAAATGTCTCTAGTGGATCCATGTGGTTTCGGAAAAGAACACACATGCAATTTCTCCAGTGGATCCATGTGGTTCAGGAAAAGTACACACATGCAAAGTTTGCCAGTGGATCCATGTGGTTTAGGAAATGAACACGCATGCAAATGTCACAATGTGGTTTAGTAAAGGAACATACATGCAATATCTCTAGTGGATCCATGTGGTTTAGTAAAAGAACACACATGCAATCTCACCAGTGGATCTATGTGGTTTAGGAAAAGAACACACATGTCATGACTCTATTGGATACACGCGGTTTAGGAAAAGAACACACATGCAAATGTCACAAGTGGATCAATGTGGTTTAGGAAAAGAACACACATGCAATCTCACAAGTGGATCAATGTGGTTTAGGAAAAGAACACACATGTAATGACTCTAGTGGATACACGTGGTTTAGGAAAAGAACACACATGCAAATGTCACAAGTGGATCAATGTGGTTTAGGAAAAGAACACACATGTAATGTCACAAGTGGATCAATGTGGTTTAGGAAAATAACAAACATGCAATGTCACAGTGGATCCATGTGGTTCAGGAAAAGAACACACATGCAATGTCACCAGTGGATCCATGTGGTTTAGGAAAACAACACACATGCAATGACTCTAGTGGATCCATGTGGTTTAGGAAAAGAACACATATGGAAATGTCACGAGTGGATCAATGTGGTACAGGAAAATAACACACATGCAATGACTCTAGTGGATCAATGTGGTTTAGGAAAAGAACACATATGCAAATGTCACTAGTAGATCAATGTGGTTTAGGAAAAGAACAAACATGCAATGTCTCCAGTGGATTAATGTGGTTTAGGAAAAGAACACACATGCAATGTCACTAGTGGATCCATTTGGTTTAGGAAAATAACACACATGCAAATGTTCCCAGTAGATTAATGTAGTTTAGGAAAAGAACACACATGCAATGAATCTAGGGAATCCATGTGGTTTAGGAAAAGAACACATATGCAATGACTCCAGTGGTCCATGTGGTTTAGGAAAATAACACACTTGCAATGTCACTAGTGGATCAATGTGGTTTAGGAAAAGAACACATATGCAATGACTCCAGTGGTCCATGTGGTTTAGGAAAAGAACACACTTGCAATGTCACTAGTGGATCCATGTGGTTTAGGAAAAGAACACACACGTAATGACTCTAGTGGATCCACGTGGTTTAGGAAAAGAACACACATGCAAACGTCACCAGTGGATATACGTGGTTTAGGAAAAGGACACACATGCAAATGTCACTAGTCGATCCATGTGGTTTAGGAAAATAACAAACATGAAATGTCATAGTGTATCCATGTGGTTCAGGAAAATAACACACATGCATTGTCACTATAGGATCAATGTGGTTTAGATAAACAACACAAAAGCAATGACTCCAGTGGATCAATGTGCTTTACGAAAAGAACACACATGCAAAGTTCACTAGTGGATCAATGTGGTTTAGGAAAATAACAAACATGCAATGTCACAGTGGATCTATGTGGTTTCAGAAAAGAACACACATGCAATGTCACTAGTGGATCAATGTGGTTTAGGAAAATAACACACATGCAATGACTCTAGGGGATCCATGTGGTTTAGGAAAAGAACACACATGCAATGACTGCAGTGGATCCATGTGGTTTAGGAAAAGAACACACATGCAATGACTCAAGTGGATCAATGTGGTTTAGGAAAAGAACACACATGTAATGTCACAAGTGGATCAATGTGGTCTAGGAAAAGAACACACGTGCCATGTCACGAGTGGATCCATGTGGTTCAGGAAAACAACACACATGCAATGTCACCAGTGGATTAATGTGGTTTAGGAAAAGAAAACACATGCAATCTCTCTCTAGTGGATCCATGTGGTTCAGGAAAAGAACAGACATGTAATGTCTCTAGTGTATCCATGTGGTTTAGTAAAAGAACACACATGCAATCTCACCAGTGGATCCATGTGGTGTAGGAAAAGAACACACATGAAATGTCTCTAGTGGATCCATGTGGGTTAGGAAAAGTACACACATGCAAATGTGACTAGTGGATCCATGTGGTTTAGGAAAAGAACACACATGCAATGTCAATAGTCGATCCATGTGGTTTAGGAAAATAACACACATGTAGTGACTCTAGTGGATCCATGTGGTTCAGGAAAAGAACACATATGCAAATGTCACTAGTGGATCCATGTGGTTTAGGAAAATAACACACATATAATATCTGTCACATCCCAAGATTTTCCAAATCTTGTAATGTGAAAAATAAATAAACAAAATAATTTTTTGTTGAAAATCAGGGTGAAAAGAAACTTTTGTTTCTAAAAGGAAACTTAAAAATCCCATCCTGAACAAACTTTGGTTAAAGTTTGAATTCAACAAATCCAAATCAAGAGAAATGCATTCCTCAATGAATGTATCTGGAAATTTGAACACTTGGAAAATAAATCCAAAACCCTAAGCCCTAATGGAATAAAAACCATTTCCAAGTTATCTCCAAATCCATGGATTTGATCCATACCAAAATTGATTAACAAATATTCACAAAGGATCAAGAAAGACCATAGAAGTTGGTTTCACTCAAATTGGAACCATAAATAAAATCTTATGAATATAATAAGATAAGGAAATTGAATTTCCAAAGCTAATAAAGCCCTTACCAAAAACCCATACCAATTGGTGAACAAATAATCCTAAAGGGATTTAAAAAGATAAAACATTTAATAAAGGAAAATAAAATATTTTGGAAAAAATTTGTTAATTAAATCAAACCCTATTTTATTAAATAACTAAAGATCCATTTTATTTAATTATTGAATGGATCCTAAAATGAATAAAAATATTATTTTATTTTGAGATTTGGTTTATGTTGAAAAACAGAACCAAATTCAAAGTACAAAGTTGAGTGATTGTTTGAATTGTTTGAATGGTTTGATTCCTTGAATAATTGATTGAAATTTTAAAACAGAAAAATAGTAATAGAAAAGGAAAAAGATTTTTAAACAGAAAAAAAATAGAAAGAAGTCACCAAATTAAAAATTTCACCTAGCCCAGCTCCCTCTTCCCAAGCATTCTTTTTCACTCGAAAGCAGACCTGTGAGGAATGACAACTGGAGCCCACAAACTCTCCTCTCACCGACAAGCATGCCCCACTTTCCACGTTCTTCCACCCCACCCGAAATAACTGCTTTTTCTTTACATGGATAGAACCCACACAGAGTATGACCGGTGGACCTCCCCCTCTCTCCTTTTCCCACTGACTGGTAGGCCCATTTTCCCTGTTCATCGTCTCCTTCACCCCTCCCCCGCAGACCAGTTCCTCTCTTCTGTTTCTGCGATGAATTCGCGAGCATCAATTCGAATTAACGCCGCGTTAATTCCTTGCCGCGACCACGCTCCCTTAAAAGCCTCCCTCTCCTCGCCATTTCCCCTCACTCGCCTCTCCCTCTCTGCCCCTAGGCTGCCCCAATTTCTCTCTGTACCGCCGCTGCTCCGACGAGCGTCCCAAAGAAATTCCGGCCGAGCCACACCACCTCCTGCCTCCCCGAACACACGAGCACACTCACCGCATCCTGGCGCATCTTCCATGCGGACATTCATCCATGGTACCAGAACCTCGCCGACGACGACCTGCAGCCATTGTCGCCTTCTTCTCCGACGATGTTCCTGTGTAGTACCCGACCTCCCTCTCTCCCGTGTGGACACGATGATGATCTCCAAGCTCATACGAATCTAACAACGCTTTCCGTTTGTCTTAGGGCGCCCCCTATCCTCGCCCACGACGACCTCCTGAACCGCCCGAAGCCCAGCTCATCTCCGGCGAGCGATTGCCGTCCACCCCGAGCGCCCCTTCGACGGAGACGACCACGTTGAACACCAGCATTCCACGGTGATCACTGTGAGCATCTCCCCACCCTCCTTTGCTTCCTGCATCGCCGGCAACGCCACCGCCAGTCGCTCCGCCGCCAACCACCGCCGCCAGCGCCGCCACTTCGTGGTTGATTAGATCAGGACTGTTCGATTTAGATCAGACGCGTAGAAATAGTTGACTTAAGCGAAGGGGTACGCGTTGATCTGAGCCGCACCTGCCCCTTTAAATCAAGTGGCCTGTGTCACTCGATCCAGACGAACCGGTACCGGCCAATCACGGCGCGACGCGTGGCCAGTGTTTGATTGAAACAGATTTTGAAAACAGATTTTAAGTGCCATTTTGGAAACCCTATAACTCTGGATCCACACGTCCAAAAATTACAAATTTCATGTCGTTGGATTCAGGAGAACAAGACATAGTAACTGTTAGTTTGATTGTTTTTGCAGATTCTTTTGAGTGCTTGTTTAGATTAGAAAAATGATTTAAAAATGATTTTTGGGTAAAAACCTTTGCAAAATGGATTGTTGTGACCTTACTGACCCTAGGAACCAACCCATGTTTTGGAAAATGGATTTGGAAAAGTTTAGAATGGATTACTTGGTTTAGTCCATTTCTAGCTAAATAAAAACTATTGTTTTGCTTATGAAAATGGTTTTGAATGGAAAACTTTGAGAAAATGGTTTGGACCAAACCTACTGACCCAAAACACCAAGTTTTGCAATAGCAACTCATTTGGTGAAACAAAATAATGATTCTTGATTTAAAACCATTTCTAGTCAAATAGAAATGTGGTTTATTTATTAAAAAGAGTTTTGGAAGAAAACCTTTGGAAAATGTTTTGTTTTAAACTCACTGACCCCAAACCCCAAGTTTTATGGTTTAAAAACATATTTGGTGAACCCTATAGGTTAATGCCTTAGTAAAAATATTTCTACACCACATAAAATGATACTTTGTTTTGAAAATGGTTTTGAAGTGAAACCTCTTTGCAAATGACTTGGCCACCTTACAAAATGACCATTAGATGTACCCAAATGTCTATGACCCATTAGGAACCACTTTTTCAAACAAAACAAAGCTTGGCATGCTTGCATGCATTTCTTTGACTTTGTTATTTTATGTGTGTTGTTTTGCTTGATTGGTAGATTGAGTTTGTGCCTTGCTTGATTGAATTGTAGTGACTTGAAGAGTGTGATTGTTGCAAAGACAAGGAGTGATCCTATACCCTCTACCAAAAAGGCAAGTGATGCTTCATATCTTTTGTCCCATTATTTTCACTATGCATTAGTGTTTTTGCTAAGTAAAACTTGCATGGATTTTATTTGCTAAGTATAGACCTTGCTATGGGAAAACCTAGTAGATGAAGCCTTAGTGAAAATTACCTAAGTCAAGATTCCTATTACTATCATGCTTAGCTTAGCTAATAGAAAATAAGGGTGGTAATTATATTCATGCTATGGAAAATTTCTAAGTCTGTGGACTTATGTTCTGTTTAATAAAACAACTAAGTAAATGAATCACCTGGTGGATTGGAAAGTTTGGTTTGTGTTGAGTGGTTATGCAAGTCCAGAATACTGGGGAAAACTTAGGCTCCACCAAGTCCAGTATACTGGGGAAAACTTGATATCTCACTTGTGGATGGCCACCCAGGAACAAAGAGATTTGAGATGTCAAATGTTTTGAAGCTTCAAGTGCAACCACTTGGCAATATGGGCTCTGCCATGATCATATAGGTTGCAAGAACTTAGCCATATGGACAGTGGGTGGTAGTGTTTGATAGGTTGGAGCGCGTCCATGATGGTCTAAGGGAAGGCTTCTGAAAGATCTTGTCTTGGGAAACCAGGTCTTGTGGGGAAAGTGCACCACCTCTGCAGAGTGTAAAATCTAAGTACTTAGCCATGTCCCTGGTAAAGGACAATTTGAGCATCAAGACATGGAAGCAATCAAGAATCTCATCACTCCAATTTCTAAAGTTAAAATCTTGTGGGTTGAACAAGGGTTGTTTGAATTCTTCAATCTTTGATGGAGAGATGGCTTGGTACAAGGATCTTGAAATCTTTGATTGAGGAAAATGATTTTGTCAAAGCAAAACTTAGTATTTTCAAATGTTAGGGAAAAATCTATTTTGAGAAATGCAAGCCTCAACTCCACTTAGCCAAATGCATATAGATGATAGACTCCACCATACTACCATAGTATCACTTGTCAATACAATTCAAATGTATTGACCCTTGTGGGTGTAACTTGTAATGTTGCAGGTTTGATTGATTTTTAGTGAAGATTGATTGATTAGGATTACAAAGTCTACAACCAACATCTGCCTGTGGCACTTTGAAGATTAAGGACCCCATGACTATAGTTATTCCGCTGCAATGTAATGTAATAGCCAAATGAGCTATGTAATGATGTATTAAAAATTATGTTATTCCTGGTTATAAAGTTATATTATGACCTTTGCTTCTTGATATTACATCTAAACTGTGGATGCTAGCTATTGATCCAGGGACTAGCATTGTAAACACAGGGGAGTCAACCTTACCTTATATTTTAACAAGGTTGGGACCCTGACATGGTATCAGAGCATTGTGTTGCCTGTAGGATTTGTAAACCTAGGATTGGACAAAAACCCTTAGAAAACATAGGTGTTATATTTGTTCCAAAACTTATTTACAAACAATCTTGTAAACTCTTTCCTCAACCATTTTGGTTTCAACTCTACACCTTATCTATTTCAACTTGATGGAAAAGCCTACCCCATGACCAAAGACTCCATCATGTGCAAAGGACTTCTTCAACTCTAATGACTTCAACTTCTTCAACTCTAATGACTTCAACATCTTCAGCATATTCACCAAGGACTTCCAACTTGGATATCACTAAGGATTACATGTGAGATAAGGAAATCTTGCTCAAGATTTAGAGACTAAGGAAACACAACTTAGAAGAAGCCATCATCACCTTTGAAGTTTTGTGACCAAGACACAAGAATTCTCCAAGGATACAAAGATCTCATTCAAGAAGAATCAACCAAGAAGGATGGAAAGACCACAAGTGAACCATATAGATGGACCACCATATTATAGTTAAGTCAAAACACACCAACTTATGTGGTGTAGCAAAAATATTTTTGGTTGCCTAAAAATATGCTTGAAACTTGTTGTTTGAGTGAATTTTTTGTTTGTGATTGCTTGCACATTGCTTGTGTGAATTGTGATGTGTGTGATTAGAATTAATTCCCTAGAAATCTTTTGCCTATTCTAACCCCAACTCAACCCAAACAGATGACTTCTCCAAGAGACTCCAACATCAAGATTGATGACACCAACACCAAACAAGAGGCCAGTATGAGAGAACTCATAGCAACCCAACACCAGTTGATCCAACTAACAACTCAGCTTTTAGCCAACAACAATGGACTAGACCCAGCCATACAAAGGATTTTGAAACTTCAATCCCAAGTGTTGCAAGGACTGGTTACTCAAATGACAACAAGGATGACAGGAATGTTATTCTAGATGGAGCCCCAGCTTGCATTATTTGTGGAGACAAGGGTAATACTTCCAAGGAGCTTGAAGATCAATGCCCTAACTGTGAAGAGAAACATCCTATTGGGCAATGCCCCACATCTCAAGTTACTTGCTTCCTATGTGAAGGAAATAACCATGTCCCTATCCAATGCCCCATCTATGCCATGGTTGAACAAAGGAAACAAGAAGGATCCAAGTATGCCAAAAATGTTGATGGCAAAGGAAAAGGACCACTCATACCTCCAAACAAGACAACCCAATTCAAAGGATCAAAGAAACCCAAGAAACCAAAACAGGACATGAGCCTTGTGCAATGTCGTAAATGTAAGGAAATGGGACACTACCCCAGTGGATGCCCAGAGAACCCGAAGAATAAAGAGATCGGCCAAGTAGTGTGCAACAACTGCAAAGAACCAGGCCATTATGTAGCAACTTGTCCACAAGAGCAACGTAAAGAACTCCAAGATATCCACTGTTTCAACTGCAAGAACCCAGGGCATTATGCAAGCAACTGCCCAGAAAAGATGAAGAACAAGTTGAACAAGCCAATGGAGAAACTAAACCTTGACCTATGAGTCAAGTGAGAAAAACAAGGGCACTATGCAGAAGTTTTCCAAGAAGAAGATTTCCAAGATTCCAAGAAGGCCAACATGTAGTCTAGTTGGAAAATTTTTAAGGGTGGTAGAACCCTGGTTGTTTGAGCCTTGTAACCCTAGCCTCCTCAAATCTGGGACGAGATTTATTTTAAGGTAGCCTGTCACATCCCAAGATTTTCCAAATCTTGTAATGTGAAAAATAAATAAACAAAATAATTTTTTGTTGAAAATCAGGGTGAAAAGAAACTTTTGTTTCTAAAAGGAAACTTAAAAATCCCATCCTGAACAAACTTTGGTTAAAGTTTGAATTCAACAAATCCAAATCAAGAGAAATGCATTCCTCAATGAATGTATCTGGAAATTTGAACACTTGGAAAATAAATCCAAAACCCTAAGCCCTAATGGAATAAAAACCATTTCCAAGTTATCTCCAAATCCATGGATTTGATCCATACCAAAATTGATCAAAAAATATTCACAAAGGATCAAGAAAGACCATAGAAGTTGGTTTCACTCAAATTGGAACCATAAATAAAATCTTATGAATATAATAAGATAAGGAAATTGAATTTCCAAAGCTAATAAAGCCCTTACCAAAAACCCATACCAATTGGTGAACAAATAATCCTAAAGGGATTTAAAAAGATAAAACATTTAATAAAGGAAAATAAAATATTTTGGAAAAATTTTGTTAATTAATCAAACCCTATTTTATTAAATAACTAAAGATCCATTTTATTTAATTATTGAATGGATCCTAAAATGAATAAAAATATTATTTTATTTTGAGATTTGGTTTATGTTGAAAAACAGAACCAAATTCAAAGTACAAAGTTTAGTGATTGTTTGAATTGTTTGAATGGTTTGATTGCTTGAATAATTGATTGAAATTTTAAAACAGAAAAATAGTAATAGAAAAGGAAAAAGATTTTTAAACAGAAAAAAAATAGAAAGAAGTCAGCCCAGCCCAACAGCAGCCCACCTAGCCCAGCTCCCTCTTCCCCGAAGCATTCTTTTCTCACTCAGAAACAGACCCGCGCAGTGAATGACAACTGGAGCCCACCTGAAACTCTCCTCTCTCACTGACAAGCATGCCCCACTTTCCACTGTTCTTCCACCCCACCCGAGCGAACCGTTTTTCTTCTGAGCGAGAACCCACATGAGTATGACGGTGGACCTTCCCCTCTCCTTTTCCCAATCGTGGTAGGCCCATTTTCCCTGCTTCATCATCTCCTTCACCCTCCCTGCCAGTTCCTCTCTTCCGTTTCACGATGAATTTGAGCATCAATTCGAGTTAACACCGCGTTAATTCCTCGCGACCACGCCCCTAAAGCGCCTCCTCGCCATTTCCCTCTCTCTCGCCTTAGGCTGCCGATTTCTTCAGACGCCTCAAGGCGTCCCAAAGAAATTCCGAGCCACACCACCTCCTGCCTCCCGAACACACGAGCACGCCACCGCATCTCGGGCGATCTTCTGTGCGACATTCATCATGGGTGCAGAACCTCGCCGACGACGACTGCGGACCATTGTCGCTTCTTCTCTGACGACGTTCCCAGGTAGTACCCGACCTCCCCTCTCCTTCCCGTGGACACGATGATGATCTCCAAGCTCATACGAATCTAACAGCGCTTTCCGTTTGTCTTAGGGCGCCCCCTATCCTCGCCCACGACGACCTCCTGAACCGCCCGAAGCCCAGCTCATCTCCGGCGAGCGATTGCCGTCCACCCCGAGCGCCCCTTCGACGGAGACGACCACGTTGAGCACCAGCATTCCACGGCGATCACTGTGAGCATCTCCCCACCCTCCTTTTCTTCCTGCATCGTCGGCAACGCCACCGCCAGTCGCTCTGCTGCCAACCACCGCCGCCAGCGCCGCCACTTCGTGGTTGATTAGATCAGGACCGTTCGATTTAGATCGCCAGAGAAAGCTTGACTTAAGCGAAGTGCAGCGTTGATCTGAGCCGCACCTGCCCCTTTAAATCCAGTGGTCTGTGTCACTCGATCCAGATTTAACGGTACCGCCAATCACGCGCTGACGTGGCGATGTTTGATTGAAACAGATTTTGAAAACAGATTTTAAGTGCCATTTTGGAAACCCTATAACTCTGGATCCACATGTCCAAAAATTACAAATTTTATGTCGTTGGATTCAGGAGAACAAGACCTAGCCAACCCTGCCCTTGGTTTAGCAAATAGTAACTGTTAGTTTGTTTGTTTTTGCAGATTCTTTTGAATGCTTGTTTAGATTAGAAAAATGATTTAAAAATGATTTTTGGGTTAAAACCTTTGCAAAATGGATTGTTGTGACCTTACTGACCCTAGGAACCAACCCATGTTTTGGAAAATAGATTTGGAAAAGTTTAGAATGGATTACTTGGTTTAGTCCATTTCTAGCTAAATAAAAACTATTGTTTTGCTTATGAAAATGGTTTTGAATGGAAAACTTTGAGAAAATGGTTTGAACTAACCTACTGACCCAAAACACCAAGTTTTGCAATAGCAACTCATTTGGTGAAACAAAATAATGATTCTTGATTTAAAACCATTTCTAGTCAAATAGAAATGTGGTTTATTTATTAAAAAGAGTTTTGGAAGAAAACCTTTGGAAAATGTTTTGTTTTAAACTCACTGACCCCAAACCCCAAGTTTTATGGTTTAAAAACATATTTGGTGAACCCTATAGGTTAATGCCTTAGTAAAAATATTTCTACACCACATAAAATGATACTTTGTTTTGAAAATGGTTTTGAAGTGAAACCTCTTTGCAAATGACTTGGCCACCTTACAAAATGACCATTAGATGTACCCAAATGTCTATGACCCATTAGGAACCACTTTTTCAAACAAAACAAAGCTTGGCATGCTTGCATGCATTTCTTTGACTTTGTTATTTTATGTGTGTTGTTTTGCTTGATTGGTAGATTGAGTTTGTGCCTTGCTTGATTGAATTGTAGTGACTTGAAGAGTGTGATTGTTGCAAAGACAAGGAGTGATCCTATACCCTCTACCAAAAAGTCAAGTTATGCTTCATATCTTTTGTCCCATTATTTTCACTATGCATTAGTGTTTTTGCTAAGTAAAACTTGCATGGATTTTATTTGCTAAGTATAGACCTTGCTATGGGAAAACCTAGTAGATGAAGCCTTAGTGAAAATTACCTAAGTCAAGATTCCTATTACTATCATGCTTAGCTTAGCTAATAGAAAATAAGGGTGGTAATTATATTCATGCTATGGAAAATTTCTAAGTCTGTGGACTTATGTTCTGTTTAATAAAACAACTAAGTAAATGAATCACCTGGTGGATTGGAAAGTTTGGTTTGTGTTGAGTGGTTATGCAAGTCCAGAATACTGGGGAAAACTTGGGCTCCACCAAGTCCAGTATACTGGGGAAAACTTGATATCTCACTTGTGGATGGCCACCCAGGAACAAAGAGATTTGAGATGTCAAATGTTGAGAAGCTTCAAGTGCAACCACTTGGCAATATGGGCTCTGCCATGATCATATAGGTTGCAAGAACTTAGCCATATGGACAGTGGGTGGTAGTGTTTGATAGGTTGGAGCGCGTCCATGATGGTCTAAGGGAAGGCTTCTGAAAGATCTTGTCTTGGGAAACCAGGTCTTGTGGGGAAAGTGCACCACCTCTGCAGAGTGTAAAATCTAAGTACTTAGCCATGTCCCTGGTAAAGGACAATTTGAGCATCAAGACATGGAAGCAATCAAGAATCTCATCACTCCAATTTCTAAAGTTAAAATCTTGTGGGTTGAACAAGGGTTGTTTGAATTCTTCAATCTTTGATGGAGAGATGGCTTGGTACAAGGATCTTGAAATCTTTGATTGAGGAAAATGATTTTGTCAAAGCAAAACTTAGTATTTTCAAATGTTAGGGAAAAATCTATTTTGAGAAATGCAAGCCTCAACTCCACTTAGCCAAATGCATATAGATGATAGACTCCACCATACTACCATAGTATCACTTGCCAATACAATTCAAATGTATTGACCCTTGTGGGTGTAACTTGTAATGTTGCAGGTTTGATTGATTTTTAGTGAAGATTGATTGATTAGGATTACAAAGTCTACAACCAACATCTGCCTGTGGCACTTTGAAGATGAAGGACCCCATGACTATAGTTATTCCGCTGCAATGTAATGTAATAGCCAAATGAGCTATGTAATGATATAATAAAAATTATGTTATTCCTGGTTATAAAGTTATATTATGACCTTTGCTTCTTGATATTACATCTAAACTGTGGATGCTAGCTATTGATCCAGGGACTAGCATTGTAAACACAGGGGAGTCAACCTTACCTTATATTTTAATAAGGTTGGTATCCTGTCTCTAGTTGATCCATGTGGTTCAGGAAAAGAACACACATGCAATGTCTCTAGAGAATAAATGTGGTTTAGAAAAACAAAGCACATGAACTAACTCAAGTGGATCAATTTGGTTCACAAAAAGAACACACATGCAAAGTTCACTAGTGGATCCATGTGGTTTAGGAAAAGAACACACATGCAATGACTCTAGTGGATCCATGTGGTTTAAGAAAAGAACACACATGCAATGTCACTAGTGGATCAATGTGGTTTAGGAAAATAACTCACATGCAATCTCTCTAGGGGATCCATGTGGTTTAGGAAAATAACACACATACAATGACTGCACTGGATCCATGAGGTTTTGGAAAAGAACACACATGCAATGTCTCTAGTGGATCCTTGTGGTTTAGGAAAAGAACACACATGCCATGACTTAAGTGGATCCATGTGGTTTAGGAAAATAACACACATCCAATGTCACTAGTGGATCCATGTGGTTTAGGAAAAGAACACACATGAAATGACCCTAGGGATCCATGTGATTTAGGAAAAGAACACACATGCAATGTTACTAGTGGATCAATGTGGTTTAGGAAAAGAACACACTTGCAATGTCACTAGTGGATAAATGTGGTTTAAGAAAAGAACACACATGCAATGTCACAAGTGGATCCATGTGGTTCAGTAAAAGGACACACATACAATGTCACTAGTGGGTCAATGTGGTTTAGGAAAAGAACACACATGTAATGACTCTAGTGGATCCACGTGGTTTACGAAAAGAACACACATGCCAATGACACGAGTGGATCAATGTAGTTTAGGAAAAGAACACACATGCAATGTCACCAGTGGATCAATGTGGTTTAGGAAAATAACAAACATGAAGTGTCAAAGTGGATCCATGTGGTACAGGAAAAGAACACACATGCAATGTCACTAGTGGATCCATGTGGTTTAGGAAAGAACACACATGCAATGACTCTAGTGGATCCATGTGGTTTAGGAAAAGAACACACATGCAAATGTCACGAGTGGATCAATGTGGTATAGGAAAAGAACACACATGCAATGACTCTAGTGGATCAATGTGGTTTAGGAAAAGAATGCACATGGAAATGTCACTAGTGGATTAATGTGGTTTAGGAAAAGAACAAACATCCAATGTCACCAGTGGATCCATTTGGTTTAGGAAAATAACACACATGCAAATGTTACCAGTAGATTAATGTAGTTTAGGAAAAGGACACACATGCAATGTTTCTAGTGGATCCATGTGGTTTAGGAAAAGAACCCACATGTAATGACTCCAGTGGTCCATGTGGTTTAGGAAAAGAACACACTTGCAATGTCACCAGTGGATCCAAGTGGTTTAGGAAATGAACACACATGTAATGACTCTAGTGGATCCACATGGTTTAGGAAAAGAACACACATGGAAATGTCACCAGTGGATCAATGTGGTTTAGGAAAAGAACACACATGCAAATGTCACTAGTGGATCCATGTGGTTTAGGAAAATAACAAACATGCAATGTCACAGTGGATCCATGTGGTTCATGATAAAACACACGCAAAGTTCACTAGTGGTTTAGGAAAACAACACACAAGCAATGACTCTAGTGGATCAATGTGGTTCATGAAAAGAACACACATGCAAAGTTCACTAGTGGATCCATGTGGTTTAGGAAAAGAACACACATACAATGACTCTAGTGGATCCATGTGGTTTCGGAAAAGAACACGCATGCAATGTCACTAGTGGATCGATGTGGTTTAGGAAAAGAACACACATGCAATGACTGCAGTGGATCCATGTGGTTTAGGAAAAGAACACACATGTAGTGACTCAAGTGGATCCACGCGGTTCAGGAAACGAACACACATGCAATGACACCAGTGGATCAATGTGGTTTAGGAAAATAACGTACATGCAATGTCACAAGTGGATCAATGTTGTTTAGGAAAAGAACAAACATGCAATCTTACAGTGGATCCATGTGGTTCAGGAAAAGAACAAACATGCAATGTCACTAGTGGATCCATGTGGTTTAGGAAAATAATACACATGCAATGACTCTAGTGGATCCATGTGGTTTAGGAAAAGAACACACATGCAAATGTCACTAGTGGATCAATGTTGTTTAGGAAAATAACACACATGCAATGTCACCAGTGGATCATTGTGGTCTAGGAAAAGAACACACCTGAAATGTCACAAGTGGATCCATGTCGTTTCGGAAAAGAACACACATGCAAATGTCACTAGTGGATCAATGTGGTTTAGGAAAAGAACACACATGCAATGACTCTAGTGGATCCATGTGGTTTAGGAAAAGAACACACATGCAAATGTCACCAGTGGAGCAATGTGGTTTAGGAAAAGAACACAAATGCAATGTCTCTAGTGGATCCATGTGGTTTAGGAAAACAACACACATGCAAGGTCACCAAAGGATCCATGTGCTTTAGGAAAGGAACACACATGCAATGTCACTAGTGGATCCACGTGGTTTAGGAAAAGAATAGACATGCAATGTCACTAGTGGCTCAATGTGGTTTAGGAAA
This sequence comes from Avena insularis, assembly GCA_023614405.1. Taxonomy (NCBI): domain Eukaryota; kingdom Viridiplantae; phylum Streptophyta; class Magnoliopsida; order Poales; family Poaceae; genus Avena; species Avena insularis. The sequence continues at coordinate 245,809,623 of CM042688.1, forward strand.
ATAACCCACATGCAATGTTATTAGTATATCCATGTGGTTCCGGAAAAGAACACACATGCAATGTGACATGTGGATCAATGTGGTTTAGGAAAAGAACACATATGCAATGTCTCTAGTGGATCGATGTGGTTTAGGAAAAGAACCGACATGCAATGTCTCTAGTGGATCGATGTGGTTTAGGAAAAGAACCGACATGCAATGTCTCTAGTGGATCCATGTGGTTTAGGAAAAGAACACACATGCAATGTTACTAGTGGATCAATGTGGTTTAGGAAAAGAACACACTTGCAATGTCACTAGTGGATAAATGTGGTTTAAGAAAAGAACACACATGCAATGTCACAAGTGGATCCATGTGGTTCAGTAAAAGGACACACATACAATGTCACTAGTGGTTCAATGTGGTTTAGGAAAAGAACACACATGTAATGACTCTAGTGGATCCACGTGGTTTACGAAAAGAACACACATGCCAATGACACGAGTGGATCAATGTAGTTTAGGAAAAGAACACACATGCAATGTCACCAGTGGATCAATGTGGTTTAGGAAAATAACAAACATGAAGTGTCAAAGTGGATCCATGTGGTACAGGAAAAGAACACACATGCAATGTCACTAGTGGATCCATGTGGTTTAGGAAAGAACACACATGCAATGACTCTAGTGGATCCATGTGGTTTAGGAAAAGAACACACATGCAAATGTCACGAGTGGATCAATGTGGTATAGGAAAAGAACACACATGCAATGACTCTAGTGGATCAATGTGGTTTAGGAAAAGAATGCACATGGAAATGTCACTAGTGGATTAATGTGGTTTAGGAAAAGAACAAACATCCAATGTCACCAGTGGATCCATTTGGTTTAGGAAAATAACACACATGCAAATGTTACCAGTAGATTAATGTAGTTTAGGAAAAGGACACACATGCAATGTTTCTAGTGGATCCATGTGGTTTAGGAAAAGAACCCACATGTAATGACTCCAGTGGTCCATGTGGTTTAGGAAAAGAACACACTTGCAATGTCACCAGTGGATCCAAGTGGTTTAGGAAATGAACACACATGTAATGACTCTAGTGGATCCACATGGTTTAGGAAAAGAACACACATGGAAATGTCACCAGTGGATCAATGTGGTTTAGGAAAAGAACACACATGCAAATGTCACTAGTGGATCCATGTGGTTTAGGAAAATAACAAACATGCAATGTCACAGTGGATCCATGTGGTTCATGATAAAACACACACGCAAAGTTCACTAGTGGTTTAGGAAAACAACACACAAGCAATGACTCTAGTGGATCAATGTGGTTCATGAAAAGAACACACATGCAAAGTTCACTAGTGGATCCATGTGGTTTAGGAAAAGAACACACATACAATGACTCTAGTGGATCCATGTGGTTTCGGAAAAGAACACACATGCAATGTCACTAGTGGATCGATGTGGTTTAGGAAAAGAACACACATGCAATGACTCTAGGGGATCCATGTGGTTTCGGAAAAGAACACACATGCAATGACTGCAGTGGATCCATGTGGTTTAGGAAAAGAACACACATGTAGTGACTCAAGTGGATCCACGCGGTTCAGGAAACGAACACACATGCAATGACACCAGTGGATCAATGTGGTTTAGGAAAATAACGTACATGCAATGTCACAAGTGGATCAATGTTGTTTAGGAAAAGAACAAACATGCAATCTTACAGTGGATCCATGTGGTTCAGGAAAAGAACAAACATGCAATGTCACTAGTGGATCCATGTGGTTTAGGAAAATAATACACATGCAATGACTCTAGTGGATCCATGTGGTTTAGGAAAAGAACACACATGCAAATGTCACTAGTGGATCAATGTTGTTTAGGAAAATAACACACATGCAATGTCACCAGTGGATCATTGTGGTCTAGGAAAAGAACACACCTGAAATGTCACAAGTGGATCCATGTCGTTTCGGAAAAGAACACACATGCAAATGTCACTAGTGGATCAATGTGGTTTAGGAAAAGAACACACATGCAATGACTCTAGTGGATCCATGTGGTTTAGGAAAAGAACACACATGCAAATGTCACCAGTGGAGCAATGTGGTTTAGGAAAAGAACACAAATGCAATGTCTCTAGTGGATCCATGTGGTTTAGGAAAACAACACACATGCAAGGTCACCAAAGGATCCATGTGCTTTAGGAAAGGAACACACATGCAATGTCACTAGTGGATCCACGTGGTTTAGGAAAAGAATAGACATGCAATGTCACTAGTGGCTCAATGTGGTTTAGGAAAATAACCCACATGCAATGTTATTAGTATATCCATGTGGTTAGGAAAGAACACACATGCAATGTGACATGTGGATCAATGTGGTTTAGGAAAAGAACACATATGCAATGTCTCTAGTGGATCGATGTGGTTTAGGAAAAGAACCGACATGCAATGTCTCTAGTGGATCGATGTGGTTTAGGAAAAGAACCGACATGCAATGTCTCTAGTGGATCCATGTGGTTTAGGAAAAGAACACACCAGCAATGTCACTAGTGGATCAATGTGGTTTAGGAAAAGAACACACATGCAATGACTCCAATGGATAAATGTGGTTCACGAAAAGAATACACATGCAAAGTTCACCAGTGGATCCATGTGGTTTAGGAAAATAACACACATGAAATGTCACTAGTGGGTCAATGTGGTTTAGGAAAAGAACACACATGTAATGACTCTAGTGGATCCACGTGGTTTACGAAAAGAACACACATGCCAATGACACGAGTGGATCAATGTAGTTTAGGAAAAGAACACACATGCAATGTCACCAGTGGATCAATGTGGTTTAGGAAAATAACAAACATGAAGTGTCAAAGTGGATCCATGTGGTACAGGAAAAGAACACACATGCAATGTCACTAGTGGATCCATGTGGTTTAGGAAAGAACACACATGCAATGACTCTAGTGGATCCATGTGGTTTAGGAAAAGAACACACATGCAAATGTCACGAGTGGATCAATGTGGTATAGGAAAAGAACACACATGCAATGACTCTAGTGGATCAATGTGGTTTAGGAAAAGAATGCACATGGAAATGTCACTAGTGGATTAATGTGGTTTAGGAAAAGAACAAACATCCAATGTCACCAGTGGATCCATTTGGTTTAGGAAAATAACACACATGCAAATGTTACCAGTAGATTAATGTAGTTTAGGAAAAGGACACACATGCAATGTTTCTAGTGGATCCATGTGGTTTAGGAAAAGAACCCACATGTAATGACTCCAGTGGTCCATGTGGTTTAGGAAAAGAACACACTTGCAATGTCACCAGTGGATCCAAGTGGTTTAGGAAATGAACACACATGTAATGACTCTAGTGGATCCACATGGTTTAGGAAAAGAACACACATGGAAATGTCACCAGTGGATCAATGTGGTTTAGGAAAAGAACACACATGCAAATGTCACTAGTGGATCCATGTGGTTTAGGAAAATAACAAACATGCAATGTCACAGTGGATCCATGTGGTTCATGATAAAACACACACGCAAAGTTCACTAGTGGTTTAGGAAAACAACACACAAGCAATGACTCTAGTGGATCAATGTGGTTCATGAAAAGAACACACATGCAAAGTTCACTAGTGGATCCATGTGGTTTAGGAAAAGAACACACATACAATGACTCTAGTGGATCCATGTGGTTTCGGAAAAGAACACACATGCAATGTCACTAGTGGATCGATGTGGTTTAGGAAAAGAACACATGCAATGACTCTAGGGATCCATGTGGTTTAGGAAAAGAACACACATGCAATGTCACTGGTGGATCCATGTGGTTTAGGAAAAGAACACACATGTAGTGACACCAATGGATCCATGGTTTAGGAAACGAACACATGCAATGACACCAGTGGATCAATGTGGTTTAGGAAAATAACGTACATGCAATGTCACAAGTGGATCAATGTTGTTTAGGAAAAGAACAAACATGCAATCTTACAGTGGATCCATGTGGTTCAGGAAAAGAACAAACATGCAATGTCACTAGTGGATCCATGTGGTTTAGGAAAATAATACACATGCAATGACTCTAGTGGATCCATGTGGTTTAGGAAAAGAACACACATGCAAATGTCACTAGTGGACCAATGTTGTTTAGGAAAATAACACACATGCAATGTCACCAGTGGATCAATGTGGTCTAGGAAAAGAACAGACCTGAAATGTCACAAGTGGATCCATGTCGTTTAGGAAAAGAACACACATGCAAATGTCACTAGTGGATCAATGTGGTTTAGGAAAAGAACACACATATAATGACTCTAGTCGATCAATGTGGTTTAGGAAAAGAACACACATGCAAATGTCACTAGTGGAGCAATGTGGTTTAGGAAAGAACACAAATGCAATGTCTCTAGTGGATCCATGTGGTTTAGGAAAACAACACACTTGCAATGTAACCTGTGGATCCTTTTGGTTTAGTAAAGGAACACACATGAAATGTCACTAGTGGATCCATGTGGTTTAGGAAAAGAATAGACATGCAATGTCACTAGTGGCTCAATGTGCTTTAGGAAAATAACCCACATGCAATGTTATTAGTATATCCATGTGGTTCAGGAAAAGAACACACATGCAATGTCTAGTGGATCAATGTGGTTTAGGAAAAGAACACACATGCAATGTCTCTAGTGGATCGATGTGGTTTAGGAAAAGAACACATGCAATTTCTCTAGTGGATCGATGTGGTTTAGGAAAAGAACACACATGCAATGTCTCTAGTGGATCCATGTGGTTTAGGAAAAGAACACACATGCAATGTCACTAGTGGATCCATGTGGTTTAGGAAAAGAACACACATGCAATGTCTCTAGTGGATCCATGTGGTTTAGAAAAAGAACACACATGCAATGTCTCTAGTGGATCCATGTGGTTTAGGAAAAGAACACACATGCAATGTCTAGTGGATCCATGTGGTTTAGGAAAGAACACACATGCAATTTCTCTAGTGGATCCATGTGGTTTAGGAAAAGAACACACATGCAATGTCTCTAGTGAATCCATGTGGTTTAGGAAAAGAACACACGTGCAAATATCACTAGTGGATCAATGTGGTTTAGGAAAAGAACACACATGCAATGTCTCTAGTGGATCCATGTGGTTTAGGAAAAGAACACACATGAAATATCTCTAGTGGATCCATCTGGTTTAGGAAAAGAACACACATCCAATGTGTCTAGTGGATCCATGTGGTTTAGGAATAGAACACACATGCAATGTCTCTAGTGGATCGATATGGTTTCGAAAAGAACCGACATGCAGTGTCTCTAGTGGATCCATGTGGTTTAGGAAAAGAACACACATGCTATGTTACTAGTGGATCAATGTGGTTTAGGAAAAGAACACACATGCAATGACTCTAGTGGATCCATGTGGTTTAGGAAAAGAACACACATGCAATGTCACTAGTGGATCAATGTGGTTTAGGAAAAGAACACACATGCAATGTCTCTAGTGGATCCATGTGGTTTAGGAAAAGAACACACATGCAATGTCTAGTGGATCCATGTGGTTTAGGAAAATAACACACATGCAAATCTCACTAGTGGATCAATGTGGTTTAGGAAAAGAACACACATGCAATGTCTCTAGTGGATCCATGTGGTTTAGGAAAAGAACACACATGCAATGTCTCTAGTGGATCCATGTGGTTCTAGAAAAGAACACACATGCAATGTCACCAGTGGATCCATGTGGTTTAGGAAAAGAACACACATGCAATGTCACTAGTGGATCAATGTGGTTCAGGAAAAGAAAACACATACAATGTCACTAGTGGATCCATGTGGTTTAGGAAAAACACACATGCAATGGCTCAAGTGGATCCATGTGGTTCAAGAAAAGAACACACATGTAGTTTCACTAGAGGATCAATGTGGTTTAGGAAAACAACACACATGTAGTGTCACTAGAGGATCAATGTTGTTTACGAAAATAACACACATGCAATGACTCCAGGGGATGAATGTCGTTCACAAAAAGAACACACATGCAAAGTTCACTAGTGGACCAATGCGGCTTAGGAAAAGAACACACATGCAATGACTCTAGTGGATCCAAGTGGTTTAGGAAAAGAACACACATGCAATGTCACCAGTGGATCCATGTTGTTTAGGAAAAGAACACACAGGCAATGTCACCAATGGATCAATGTGGTTTAGGAAAACAACACACATGCAATGATTCTAGTGGATCCATGTGGTTTAGGAAAAGAACACACATGCAATGTCACTAGTGGATCAACGTGGTTTAGGAAAAGAACACACATGCAATGTCACCTGTTGATTCAAGTGGTTTAGGAAAATAACACACATGCAATGACTCTAGTGGATCCATGTGGTTAAGAAAAAGAACACACATGCAAATGTCACTAGTGGATCAATGTGGTTTTCGAAAAGAACACACATGCAATGTCTCTAGTGGATCCATGTCGTTTTGGAAAAGACCACACATGCAATGTCTCTAGTAGATCCATGTGGTTTAGGAAAATAACACACATGCAATGTAACTAGTTGATCCATGTGGTTCAGGAAAAGAACACACATGCAATGTCAATAGTGGATCCATGTGGTTTTGGGAAAACAACACATATGCAATGTCACTAGAGGATCAATGTGGTTTAGGAAAAGAACACACATGCCATGACTCCAGTGGATCAATGTGGTTTAGGAAAAGAATAGACATGCAAAGTTCCCAATGGATCCATGTGGTTTAGGAAAAGAACACACATGAAATGTCTCAAGTGGATCCATGTGGTTTAGGAAAAGAACACACATGCAATGTCTCAAGTGGATCCATGTGCTTCAGGAAAAGTACACACATGCAAAGTTCACAAGTGGATCCATGTGGATTAGAAAAAGAACACGCATGCAAATGTCACAGTGTGGTTTATTAAACTAACAGACATGCAATATCTCTAGTGGATCCATGTGGTTCAGTAAAAGAACACACATGCAATCTCACTAGTGGATATATGTGGTTTAGGAAAAACACGCATGCAATGTCACCAATGGATCAATGTGGTTTAGGAAAAGAACACACGATCAATGTCTTTAGTGGATCCATGTGGTTTAGGAAAAAAACTTGCAAATGTCTCGAGTGGATCCATGTGGTTTAGGAAAAGAACACTCATGCAGTGACTGTCATGGATCAATGCGGTTTAGGAAAGGAACACACATGGAAATGTCACCAGTGCATCAATGTGGTTCAGGAAAAGAACACACATGCAATGTCACTAGTGGATCCATGTGCTTTAGGAAAAGAACACACATCCAATGACTCTAGTGGATCAATGTGGTTTAGGAAAAGAACACATATGGAAATGTCATGAGTGGATCCATGTGGTTTAGGAAAAGAACACACATGCAATGTCACCAGTGGATCCATGTGGTTTAGGAAAATAACACACATCTAGTTACCCTAGTGGACAAAATGGTTCTGGAAAAAGAACACATGCAAATTTCACTAGTGGATCCATGTGGTTTAGGAAAAATACACATGCAATGGCTCAAGTGGATCCATGTGGTTCAGGAAAAGAACACACATGTAGTGTCACTGGATCAACGTGGTTTAGGAAAAGAACACACATGCAATGACTCTAATTGATGAATGTGGTTTAGGAAAATAACACACATGCAATGTCACTAGTGGATCTATGTGGTTTAGGAATAGAACACACATGAAAATGTCACTAGTGAATCCATGTATTTTAGGAAAAGAACACACATGCAATGACACCAGTGGATTCATGTGGTTTAGGAATAGATCACACATGCAATGTTCACTAGTGGATCATGTGGTTTAGGAAAATAACGCATATGCAAATGTCACTAGTTGATCCATATGGTTTAGGAAAAGAACACACATGAAATGTCACTAGTGGCTCAATGTGGTTGATGAAAAGAACCCACGTGCAATGACACCAGTGGATCAATGTATTTTAGGAAAATAACATACATGCAATGTCACAAGTGGATCAATGTTGTTTAGGAAAAGAACAAACATGCAATGTCACAGTGGATCCATGTGGTTCAGGAAAAGAACACACATGCAATGTCACTAGTGGATCCATGTGGTTTAGGAAAATAATACACATGCAATGACTCTAGTGGATCCATGTGGTTTAGGAAAAGAACACACATGCAAATGTCACTAGTGGACCAATGTTGTTTAGGAAAATAACACACATGCAATGTCACCAGTGGATCAATGTGGTCTAGGAAAAGAATGCACATGCAATGTCTAGTGGATCCATGTCGTTTAGGAAAAGAACACACATGCAAATGTCACTAGTGGATCAATGTGGTTTAGGAAAAGAACACACATATAATGACTCTAGTCGATCAATGTGGTTTAGGAAAAGAACACACATGCAATGACTCTAGTGGATCCATGTGGTTTAGGAAAAGAACGCACATGCAAATGTCACCAGTGGAGCAATGTGGTTTAGGAAAAGAACACACATGCAATGTCTCTAGTGGAACCATGTGGTTTAGGAAAACAACACACATGCAATGTCACCAGTGGATCCATGTGCTTTAGGAAAGGAACACACATGCAATGTCACTAGTGGATCCATGTGGTTTAGGAAAAGAATAGACATGCAATGTCACTAGTGGCTCAATGTGCTTTAGGAAAAGAACACATATGCAACATCTCTAGTGGATCGATGTGGTTTAGGAAAAGAACCGACATGCAATGTCTCTAGTGGATCCATGTGGTTTAGGAAAAGAACACACATGCAATGTCACTAGTGGATCAATGTGGTTTAGGAAAAGAACACACATGCAATGACTCTAGTGGATAAATGTGGTTTAGGAAAAAACATGCAATGTCTCTAGTGGATCCATGTGGTTTAGGAAAGAACACACATGCAATGACTCTAGTGGATCCATGTGGTTTAGGAGAAGAACACACATGAAATGTCTCGAGTGGATCCATGTGGTTTAGGAAAAGAACACACATGCAATGTCACTAGTGGATCCATGTGCTTTAGGAAAAGAACACACATCCAATGACTCTAGTGGATCAATGTGGTTTAGGAAAAGAACACACATGGAAATGTCACGAGTGGATCCATGTGGTTTAGGAAAAGAACACACATGCAATGTCACCAGTGGATCCATGTGGTTTAGGAAAAGAACACACATGCAATGACTCAAGTGGATCAATGTGTTTTATGAAAAGAACACACATGCAAATGTCACCAGTGGATCCATGTGGTTTAGGAAAAGAACACACATGCAATGTCACTAGTGGATCAATGTGGTTTAGGAAAAGAACACACATGCAATGACTCTAGTGGATAAATGTGGTTCAGGAAAAGAATACACATGCAAAGTTCACCAGTGGATCCATGTGGTTTAGGAAAAGAACACACATGAAATGTCTCTAGTGGATCCATCTAGTTTAGGAAAAGAATACACATGAAATGTCTCTAGTGGATCCATGTGGTTCAGGAAAATAACACACATGCAAAGTTCACCAGTGGATCCATGTGGTTTAGGAAAGAACACACATGCAATGAATCTAGTGGATCCATGGGGTTCAGGAAAAAGAACATGCAAGGTCACCAGTGGATCCATGTGGTTTAGGAAAACAACACATATGCAATGTCAGTAGAGGATCAATGTGGTTTAGGAAAAGAACACACATGCAATGACTCCAGTGGATCAATGTGGTTTAGGAAAAGAATACACATGCAAAGTTCACCAATGGATCCATGTGGTTTAGGAAAAGAACACACATGAAATGTCTCTAGTGGATCCATGTGGTTTAGGAAAAGAACACACATGCAATGTTTCCAGTGGATCCATGTGGTTCAGGAAAAGTACACACATGCAAAGTTCACCAGTGGATCCATGTGGTTTAGAAAAAGAACATGCATGCAAATGTCACAATGTGGTTTATTAAATGAACAGACATGCAATATCTCTAGTGGATCCATGTGGTTTAGTAAAAGAACACACATGCAATCTCACCAGTGTATATATTTGGTTTAGGAAAAAACACGCATGCAATGTCACCAATAGATCAATGTGGTTTAGGAAAAGAACACACAATCAATGTCTCTAGTGGATCCATGTGGTTTAGGAAAAAACTTGCAAATGTCTCGAGTGGATCCATGTGGTTTAGGAAAAGAACACACATGCAATGACTCTAGTTGATCACTTTGGTTTACGAAAAGAACACACATGGAAATGTCACTAGTGCATCAATGTGGTTCAGGAAAATAACACACATGCAATGTCACTAGTGGATCCATGTTCTGTAGGAAAAGATACCATATGCAATGACTCTTCTGGATCAATGTGGTTTAGGAAAAGAACACACATGGAAATGTCACAAGTGGATCCATGTGGTTTAGGAAAAGAACACACATGCAATGTCACCAGTGGATCCATGTGGTTTAGGAAAATAACACATGCAAATTTCACTAGTGGATCCATGTGGTTTAGGAAAAACACACATGCAATGGCTCAAGTGGATCCATGTGGTTCAGGAAATAAACACACATGTAGTGTCACTAGAGGCTCAATGTGGTTTAGGAAAACAACACACATGCAATGACTCCCGGGGATGAATGTCGTTCACAAAAAGAACACACATGCAATGTTCACTAGTGGACCAATGCGGCTTAGGAAAAGAACACACATGCAATGACTCTAGTGGATCCAAGTGGTTTAGGAAAAGAACACACATGCAATGTCACTAGTGGATCCATGTTGTTTTGGAAAAGAACACACACGCAATGTCACCAATGGATCAATGTGGTTTAGGAAAACAACACTCATGCAATGACTCTAGTGGATCCATGTGGTTTAGGAAAAAAACTTGCAAATGTCTCGAGTGGATCCATGTGGTTTAGGAAAAGAACACTCATGCAATGACTCTAGTGGATCAATGCGGTTTAGGAAAGGAACACACATGGAAATGTCACCAGTGCATCAATGTGGTTCAGGAAAAGAACACACATGCAATGTCACTAGTGGATCCATGTGCTTTAGGAAAAGAACACACATCCAATGACTCTAGTGGATCAATGTGGTTTAGGAAAAGAACACACATGGAAATGTCACGAGTGGATCCATGTGGTTTAGGAAAAGAACACACATGCAATGTCACCAGTGGATCCATGTGGTTTAGGAAAAGAACACTCATGCAATGACTCTAGTGTATCAATGCGGTTTAGGAAAGGAACACACATGGAAATGTCACCAGTGCATCAATGTGGTTCAGGAAAAGAACACACATGCAATGTCACTAGTGGATCAATGTGGTTTAGGAAAAGAACACACATGCAATGACTCTAGTGGATCAATGTGGTTTAGGAAAAGAACACACATGGAAATGTCACGAGTGGATCCATGTGGTTTAGGAAAAGAACACACATGCAATGTCATCAGTGGATCCATGTGGTTTAGGAAAATAACACACATCTAGTTACCCTAGTGGACAAAATGGTTCTGGAAAAAGAACACATGCAAATTTCACTAGTGGATCCATGTGGTTTAGGAAAAATACACATGCAATGGCTCAAGTGGATCCATGTGGTTCAGGAAAAGAAAACACATGTAGTGTCACTAGAGGATCAATGTGGTTTAGGAAAACAACACACATTCAATGACTCCAGGGGATGAATGTCGTTCACAAAAAGAACACACATGCAAAGTTCACTAGTGGACCAATGAGGCTTATGATAAGAACACAGATGCAATGACTCTAGTGGATCCAAGTGGTTTAGGAAAAGAACACACATGCAATGTCACCAGTGGATCCATGTTGTTTAGGAAAAGAACACACACGCAATGTCACCAATGGATCAATGTGGTTTACGAAAACAACACACATGTAATGACTCTAGTGGATCCATGTGGTTTAGGAAAAGAACACACATGCAGTGACTCAAGTGGATCCACGCGGTTCAGGAAATGAACACACATGCAATGACACCAGTGGATCAATGTATTTTAGGAAATAACACACATGCAATGTCACTAGTGGATCAATGTGGTTTAGGAAAAGAACAAACATGCAATGTCACAGTGGATCCATGTGGTTCAGGAAAAGAACACACATGCAATGTCACTAGTGGATCCATGTGGTTTAGGAAAATAATACACATGCAATGACTCTAGTGGATCCATGTGGTTTAGGAAAAGAACACACATGCAAATGTCACTAGTGGATCAATGTTGTTTAGGAAAAAGAACACATGCAATGTCACAGTGGATCAATGTGGTTTAGGAAAAGAACACACATGAAATGTCACATTGGATCCATGTGGTTTAGCAAAAAGAACACATGCAAATGTCACTAGTGGATCAATGTGGTTTAGGAAAAGAACACACATGTAATGACTCTAGTGGATCAATGTGGTTTCGGAAAAGAACACACATGCAATGACTCTAGTGGATCCATGTGGTTTAGGAAAAGAATGCACATGCAAATGTCACCAGTAGAGCAATGTGGTTTAGGAAAAGAACACACATGCAATGTCTCTAGTGGAACCATGTGGTTTAGGAAAACAACACACATGCAATGTCACCAGTGGATCCATGTGCTTTAGGAAAGGAACACACATGCAATGTCACTAGTGGATCCATGTGGTTTAGGAAAAGAACACATGCTATGTCACAAGTGGATCAATGTGGTTTATGAAAAGAACACACATGCAATGTCACTAGTGGATCAATGTGGTTTAGGAAAAGAACACACATGCAATGTCTCTAGTGGATCCATGTGGTTTAGGCATAGAACACACATGCAATGTCTCTAGTGGATCGATGTGGTTTAGGAAAAGAACCGACATGCAATGTCTCTAGTGGATCCATGTGGTTTAGGAAAAGAACACACATGCAATGTCACCTATGGATCCATGGGGTTTAGGAGAAGAACACACATGCAATGACTCTAGTGGATCAATGTGGTTTAGGAGAACAACACACATGCAAAGTTCACCAGTGGATCCATGTGGTTTAGGAAAAATACACATGCCATGGCTCAAGTGGATCCATGTGGTTCAGGAAAAGAACACACATGTAGTGTCACTAGAGGATCAATGTGGTTTAGGAAAACAACACACATTCAATGACTCCAGGGGATGAATGTCGTTCACAAAAAGAACACACATGCAAAGTTCACTAGTGGACCAATGCGGCTTAGGAAAAGAACACAGATGCAATGACTCTAGTGGATCCAAGTGGTTTAGGAAAACACCACACATGCAATGTTACCAGTGGATCCATGTTGTTTAGGAAAAGAACACACACGCAATGTCACCAATGGATCAATGTGGTGTAGGAAAACAACACACATGTGATGACTCTAGTGGATCCATGTGGTTTAGGAAAAGAACACACATGCAGTGACTCAAGTGGATCCACGCGGTTCAGGAAAGGAACACACATGCAATGACACCTGTGGATCAATGTATTTTAGGAAAATAACGTACATGCAATGTCACAAGTGGATCAATGTTGTTTAGGAAAAGAACAAACATGCAATGTCACAATGGATCCATGTGGTTCAGGAAAAGAACACACATGCAATGTCACTAGTGGATCCAGGTGGTTTAGTAAAATAATACACATGCAATGACTGTAGTGGATCCATGTGGTTTAGGAAAAGAACACACATGCAAATGTCACTAGTGGATCAATGTTGTTTAAGAAAATAACACACATGCAATGTCACCAGTGGATCAATGTGGTCTAGGAAAAGAACACACCTGAAATGTCACAAGTGGATCCATGTCGTTTAGGAAAAGAACACACATGCAAATGTCACTAGTGGATCAATGTGGTTTAGGAAAAGAACACACATGTAATGACTCTAGTGGATCAATGTGGTTTCGGAAAAGAACACACATGCAATGACTCTAGTGGATCCATGTGGTTTAGGAAAAGAATGCACATGCAAATTTCACCAGTGGAGCAATGTGGTTTAGGAAAAGAACACACATGCAATGTCTCTAGTGGATCCATGTGGTTTAGGAAAACAACACACATGCAATGTCACAAGTGGATCCATGTGCTTTAGGAAAGGAACACACATGCAATGTCACTAGTGGATCCATGTGGTTTAGGAAAAGAATAGACATGCAATGTCACTAGTGGATCAATGTGCTTTAGGAAAATAACCCACATGCAATGTTATTAGTATATCCATGTGGTTCAGGAAAAGAACACACATGCAATGTCACATGTGGATCAATGTGGTTTAGGAAAAGAACACATATGCAACATCTCTAGTGGATCGATGTGGTTTAGGAAAAGAACCGACATGCAATGTCTCTAGTGGATCGATGTGGTTTAGGAAAAGAACCGACATGCAATGTCTCTAGTGGATCCATGTGGTTTAGGAAAAGAACACACATGCAATGTCACCTATGGATCCATGTGGTTTAGGAGAAGAACACAAATGCAATGACTCTAGTGGCTCAATGTGGTTTAGGAGAACAACACACATGCAAAGTTCACCAGTGGATCCATGTGGTTTAGGAAAAATACACATGCAATGGCTCAAGTGGATCCATGTGGTTCAGGAAAAGAACACACATGTAGTGTCACTAGAGGATCAATGTGGTTTAGGAAAACAACACACATTCAATGACTCCAGGGGATGAATGTCGTTCACAAAAAGAACACACATGCAAAGTTCACTAGTGGACCAATGCGGCTTAGGAAAAGAACACAGATGCAATGACTCTAGTGGATCCAAGTGGTTTAGGAAAACACCACACATGCAATGTCACCAGTGGATCCATGTTGTTTAGGAAAAGAACACACACGCAATGTCACCAATGGATCAATGTGGTGTAGGAAAACAACACACATGTAATGACTCTAGTGGATCCATGTGGTTTAGGAAAAGAACACACATGTAGTGACTCAAGTGGATCCACGCGGTTCAGGAAAGGAACACACATGCAATGATACCAGTGGAGCAATGTATTTTAGGAAAATAACGTACATGCAATGTCACAAGTGGATCAATGTTGTTTAGGAAAAGAACAAACATGCAATGTCACAATGGATCCATGTGGTTCAGGAAAAGAACACACATGCAATGTCACTAGTGGATCCATGTGGTTTAGGAAAATAATACACATGCAATGACTCTAGTGGATCCATGTGGTTTAGGAAAAGAACACACATGCAAATGTCACTAGTGGATCAATGTTGTTTACGAAAATAACACACATGCAATGTCACCAGTGGATCAATGTGGTCTAGGAAAAGAACACACCTGAAATGTCACAAGTGGATCCATGTCGTTTAGGAAAAGAACACACATGCAAATGTCACTAGTGGATCAATGTGTTTTAGGAAAAGAACACACATTAATGACTCTAGTGGATCAATGTGGTTTCGGAAAAGAACACACATGCAATGACTCTAGTGGATCCATGTGGTTTAGGAAAAGAACGCACATGCAAATGTCACCAGTGGAGCAATGTGGTTTAGGAAAAGAACACACATGCAATGTCTCTAGTGGATCCATGTGGTTTAGGAAAACAACACACATGCAATGTCACTAGTGGATCCATGTGCTTTAGGAAAGGAACACACATGCAATGTCACTAGTGGATCAATGTGGTTTAGGAAAAGAATAGACATGCAATGTCACTAGTGGCTCAATGTGCTTTAGGAAAATAACCCACATGCAATGTTATTAGTATATCCATGTGGTTCAGGAAAAGAACACACATGCGATGTCACCTGTGGATCAATGTGGTTTAGGAAAAGAACACATATGCAACATCTCTAGTGGATCGATGTGGTTAAGGAAAGGAAACGACATGCAATGTCTCTAGTGGATCGATGTGGTTTAGGAAAAGAACCGACATGCAATGTCTCTAGTGGATCCATGTGGTTTAGGAAAATAACACACATGCAATGTCACCTATGGATCCATGTGGTTTAGGAGAAGAACACACATGCAATGACTCTAGTGGATCAATGTGGTTCAGGAGAACAACACACATGCAAAGTTCACTAGTGGATCCATGTGGTTTAGCAAAAGAACACACATGAAATATCTCTAGTGGATCCATTTGGTTTACGAAAAGAACACACATGCAATGTCTCTAGTGGATCCATGTGGTTTAGGAATAGAACACACATGAAATGTCTCTAGTGGATCGATATGGTTTAGGAAAAGAACCGACATGCAATGTCTCTAGTGGATCAATGTGGTTTAGGAAAAGAACGCACATGCTATGTCACTAGTGGATCAATGTGGTTTAGGAAAAGAACACACATGCAATGACTCTAGTGGATAAATGTGGTTCAGGAAAAGAATACACATGCAAAGTTCACCAGTGGATCCATGTGGTTTAGAAAAAGAACACACATGAAATGTCTCTAGTGGATCCATCTAGTTTAGGAAAATAATACACACGCAATGTCTCTAGTGGATCCATGTGGTTTAGGAAAAGAACACACATGCAAAGTTCACCAGTGGATCCATGTGGTTTAGGAAAGAACACACATGCAATGAATCTAGTGGATCCATGGGGTTCAGGAAAAGAACACACATGCAATGTCACCAGTGGATCCATGTGGTTTTGGGAAAACAACACATATGCAATGTCAGTAGAGGATCAATGTGGTTTAGGAAAAGAACACACATGCAATGACTCCAGTGGATCAATGTGGTTTAGGAAAAGAATACACATGCAAAGTTCACCAATGGATCCATGTGGTTTAGGAAAAGAACACACATGAAATGTCTCTAGTGGATCCATGTGGTTTAGGAAAAGAACACACATGCAATATTTCCAGTGGATCCATGTGGTTCAGGAAAAGTACACACATGCAAAGTTCACCAGTGGATCCATGTGGTTTAGAAAAAGAACACGCATGCAAATGTCACAATGTGGTTTATTAAAGGAACAGACATGCAATATCTCTAGTGGATCCATGTGGTTCAGTAAAAGAACACACATGCAATCTCAAGTGGATATATGTGGTTTAGGAAAAAACACACATGCAATGTCACCAATACATCAACGTGGTTTAGGAAAAGAACACACAATCAATGTCTCTAGTGGATCCATGTGGTTTAGGAAAAAACATGCAAATGTCCCGAGTGGATCCATGTGGTTTAGGAAAAGAACACACATGCAATGACTCTAGTGGATCAATGTGGTTTAGGAAAAGAACACACATGGAAATGTCACCAGTGCATCAATGTGGTTCAGGAAAAGAACACACATGCAATGTCACTAGTGGATCCATGTGCTTTAGGAAAAGAACACACATGCAATGACTCTAGTCGATCAATGTGGTTTAGGAAAAGAACACACATGGAAATGTCACCAGTGCATCAATGTGGTTCAGGAAAAGAACACACATGCAATGTCACCAGTGGATCCATGTGCTTTAGGAAAAGAACACGCATGCAAATGTCACCAGTGGATCAATGTGGTTTAGGAAAAGAAAACACATGCAATTTCACCAGTGGATCCATGTGGTTTAGGAAAAGAACACACCTGAAATGTCATAAGTGGATCAATGTGGTTTAGGAAAAGAACACACATGCAAATGTCACTAGTGGATCAATGTGGTTTAAGAAAAGAACACACATGCAATGACTCTAGTGGATCTATGTGGTTTAGGAAAAGAATAGACATGCAAAGTTCGCAATGGATCCATGTGGTTTAGGAAAAGAACACACATGAAATGTCTCAAGTGGATCCATGTGGTTTAGGAAAAGAACGCACATGCAATGTCACCAGTGGATCCATGTGCTTTAGGAAAAGAACACGCATGCAAATGTCACCAGTGGATCCATGTGGTTTAGGAAAACAACACACATGCAATGACTCCAGTGGATAAATGTCATTCACAAAAAGAACACACATGCAAAGGTCACTAGTGGACCAATGCAGCTTAGGAAAAGAACACACATGCAATGACTCTAGTGGATCCAAGTGGTTTAGGAAAAGAATACACATGCAATGTCACCAGTGGATCCATGTTGTTTAGGAAAAGAACACACACGCAATGTCACTAACGGATCAATGTGGTTTAGGAAAACAACAAACATGCAATGACTCTAGTGGATCCATGTGGTTTAGGAAAAGAACACACATGCAAATGTCGCCAGTGGATCAACGTGGTTTAGGAAAAGAACACACATGCAATATCACCAGTTGATTCAGGTGGTTTAGGAAAATAACACACATGCAATGACTCTAGTGGATCCATGTGGTTTAGGAAAAGACAACACATGCAAATGTCACTAGTGGATCAACGTGGTTTTCGAAAAGTACACACATGCAATGTCTCTAGTGGATCCATGTCGTTTAGGAAAAGACCACACATGCAATGTCTCTAGTGGATCCATGTGGTTTAGGAAAAGAACACACATGCAATGTAACCAGTTGATCCATGTGGTTCAGGAAAAGAACACACATGGAAATGTCACAAGTGGATCCATGTGGTTTTGGGAAAACAACACATATGCAATCTCACTAGAGGATCAATGTGGTTTAGGAAAAGAACACACATGCAATGACTCTAGTGGATCAATGTGGTTTAGAAAAAGAATAGACCTACAAAGTTCCCAATGGATCCATGTGGTTTAGGAAAAGAACACACATGAAATGTCTCAAGTGGATCCATGTGGTTTAGGAAACGAACACACATGCAATGTCTCAAATGGATCCATGTGGTTCAGGAAAAGTACACACATGGAAAGTTCACTAGTGGATCCATGTGGTTTAGAAAAAGAACACGCATGCAAATGTCACAATGTGGTTTATTCAAGGAACATACATGCAATATCTCTAGTGGATCCATGTGGTTCAGTAAAAGAACACACATGCAATCTCACCAGTGGATCTATGTGGTTTAGGAAAAACACGCATGCAATGTCACCAATGGATCAATGTGGTTTAGGAAAAGAACAATCAATGTCTTTAGTGGATCCATGTGGTTTAGGAAAAAAACTTGCAAATGTCTCGAGTGGATCCATGTGGTTTAGGAAAAGAACACTCATGCAATGACTCTAGTGGATCAATGTGGTTTAGGAAAAGAACACACATGGACATATCACTAGTGCATCAATGTGGTTCAGGAAAAGAACACACATGCAATGTCACTAGTGGATCCATGTGCTTTAGGAAAAGAACACACATGCAATGACTCTTGTGGGTACATGTGGTTTAGGAAAAGAACACACATGGAAATGTCACCAGTGGATCCATGTGGTTTAGGAAAAGAACACACATGCAATGTCACCAGTGGATCCATGTGGTTTAGGAAAATAACACACATGTAGTTACCCTAGTGGACAAAATGGTTCAGGAAAAGAACACACATGTAGTTACCCTAGTGGACAAAATGCTTCAGGAAAAGAACACATGCAAATTTCACTAGTGGATCCATGTGGTTTAGGAAAAACACACATGCAATGGCTCAAGTGGATCCATGTGGTTAAGGAAAAGAACACACATGTAGTGTCACTAGAGGATCAATGTGGTGTAGGAAAACAACACACATGCAATGACTCCAGGGGATGAATGCCGTTCACAAAAAGAACACACATGCAAAGTTCACTAGTGGACCAATGCGGCTTAGGAAAAGAACACACACACAATGTCACCAATGGATCAATGTGGTGTAGGAAAACAACAGACATGCAGTGACTCTAGTGGATCCATGTGATTTAGGAAAAGAACACACATGCAAATGTCGCCAGTGGATCAACGTGGTTTAGGAAAAGAACACACATGCAATATCACCAGTTGATTCAAGTGGTTTAGGAAAATAACACACATGCAATGACTCTAGTGGATCCATGTGGTTTAGGAAAAGACAACACATGCAAATGTCACTAGTGGATCAATGTGGTTTTCGAAAAGAACACACATGCAATGTCTCTAGTGGATCCATGTCGTTTAGGAAAAGACCACACATGCAATGTCTCTAGTGGATCCATGTGGTTTAGGAAAAGAACACACATGCAATGTAACCAGTTGATCCATGTGGTTCAGGAAAAGAACACACATGGAAATGTCACAAGTGGATCCATGTGGTTTTGGGAAAACAACACATATGCAATGTCACTAGAGGATCAATGTGGTTTAGGAAAAGAACACACATGCAATGACTCCAGTGGATCAATGTGGTTTAGGAAAAGAATAGACCTGCAAAGTTCCCAATGGATCCATGTGGTTTAGGAAAAGAACAGACATGAAATGTCTCAAGTGGATCCATGTGGTTTAGGAAAAGAACACACACGCAATGTCTCAAGTGGATCCATGTGGTTCAGGAAAAGTACACACATGCAAACTTCACCAGTGGATCCATGTGGTTTAGAAAAAGAACACGCATGCAAATGTCACAATGTGGTTTATTAAAGGAACATACATGCAATATCTCTAGTGGATCCATGTGGTTCAGTAAAAGAACACACATGCAATCTCACCAGTGGATCTATGTGGTTTAGGAAAAAACACGCATGCAATGTCACCAATGGATCAATGTGGTTTAGGAAAAGAACAATCAATGTCTTTAGTGGATCCATGTGGTTTAGGAAAAAAACTTGCAAATGTCTCGAGTGGATCCATGTGGTTTAGGAAAAGAACACTCATACAATGACTCTAGTGGATCAATGTGGTTTAGGAAAAGAACACACATGGACATATCACCAGTGCATCAATGTGGTTCAGGAAAAGAACACACATGCAATGTCACTAGTGGATCCATGTGCTTTAGGAAAAGAACACACATGCAATGACTCTTGTGGATAGATGTGGTTTAGGAAAAGAACACACATGGAAATGTCACCAGTGGATCCATGTGGTTTAGGAAAAGAACACACATGCAATGTCACCAGTGGATCCATGTGGTTTAGGAAAATAACACACATGTAGTTACCCTAGTGGACAAAATGGTTCAGGAAAAGAACACACATGTAGTTACCCTAGTGGACAAAATGGTTCAGGAAAAGAACACATGCAAATTTCACTAGTGGATCCATGTGGTTTAGGAAAAACACACATGCAATGGCTCAAGTGGATCCATGTGGTTAAGGAAAAGAACACACATGTAGTGTCACTAGAGGATCAATGTGGTGTAGGAAAACAACACACATGCAATGACTCCAGGGGATGAATGTCGTTCACAAAAAGAACACACATGCAAAGTTCACTAGTGGACCAATGCGGCTTAGGAAAAGAACACACATGCAATGACTCTAGTGGATCCAGGTGGTTTAGGAAAAGAACACACATGCAATGTCACCAGTGGATCCATGTTGTTTAGGAAAAGAACACACACGCAATGTCACCAATGGATCAATGTGGTGTAGGAAAAAAACAGACATGTAGTGACTCTAGTGGATCCATGTGGTTTAGGAAAAGAACACACATGCAAATGTCGCCAGTGGATCAACGTGGTTTAGGAAAAGAACACACATGCAATGTCACCAGTTGATTCATTTTGTTTAGGAAAATAACACACATGCAATGCCTCTAGTGGATCCATGTGGTTTAGGAAAAGAACACACATGCAAATGTCACTAGTGGATCAATGTGGTTTTCGAAAAGAACACACATGCAATGTCTCTAGTGGATCCATGTCGTTTAGGAAAGACCACACATACAATGTCTCTAGTGGATCCATGTGGTTTAGGAAAAGAACAAACATGCAATGTAACCAGTTGATCCATGTGGTTTAGGAAAAGAACACACAGGCAATGTCACCAGTGGATCCATGTGGTTTTGGGAAAACAACACATATGCAATGTCACTAGAGGATCAATGTGGTTTAGGAAAAGAACACACATGCAATGACTCTAGTGGATCAATGTGGTTTAGGAAAAGAATAGACATGCAAAGTTCCTAATGGATCCATGTGGTTGAGGAAAAGAACACACATGAAATGTCTCAAGTGGATCCATGTGGTTTAGGAAAAGAACACACATGCAATGTCTCAAGTGGATCCATGTGGTTCAGGAAAAGTACACATATGCAAAGTTCACCAGTGGATCCATGTGGTTTAGAAAAAGAACACGCATGCAAATGTCACAATGTGGTTTATTAAAGGAACAGACATGCAACATCTCTAGTGGATCCATGTGGTTTAGTAAAAGAACACACATGCAATCTCACCAGTGGATCTATGTGGTTTAGGAAAAAACACGCATGCAATGTCACCAATGGATCAATGTGGTTTAGGAAAAGAACACACAATCAATGTCTCTAGTTGATCCATGTGGTTTAGGAAAAAAACTTGCAAATGTCTCGAGTGGATCCATGTGGTTTAGGAAAAGAACACTCATGCAATGACTCTAGTGGATCAACGGTGTTGAGGAAAAGAACACACATGGAAATGTCACCAGTGCATCAATGTGGTTCAGGAAAAGAACACACATGCAATGTCACTAGTGGATCCATGTGGTTTAGGAAAATAACACACATGTACTTACCCTAGTGGATAAAATGGTTCAGGAAAAGAACACATGCAAATTTCAGTAGTGGATCCATGTGGTTTCGGAAAAACACACATGCAATGGCTCAAGTGGATCCATGTGGTTCAGGAAAAGAACACACCTGTAGTGTCACTAGAGGATCAATGTGGTGTAGGAAAAAACACACATGCAATGACTCCAGGGGATGAATGTCGTTTACAAAAAGAACACACATGCAAAGTTCACTAGTGGACCAATGCGGCTTAGGAAAAGAACACACATGCAATGACTCTAGTGGATCCAGGTGGTTTAGGAAAAGAACACACATGCAATGTCACCAGTGGATCCATGTTGTTTAGGAAAAGAACACACACGCAATGTCACCAATGGATCAATGTGGTGTAGGAAAACAACAGACATGCAGTGACTCTAGTGGATCCATGTGGTTTAGGAAAAGAACACACATGAAAATGTCGCTAGTGGATCAACGTGGTTTAGGAAAAGAACACACATGCAATGTCACCAGTTGATTCATGTGGTTTAGGAAATAACACACATGCAATGCCTCTAGTGGATCCATGTGGTTTAGGAAAAGAACACACATGCAAATGTCACTTGTGGATCAATGTGGTTTTCGAAAAGAACACACATGCAATGTCTCTAGTGGATCCATGTCGTTTAGGAAAGACCACACATGCAATGTCTCTAGTGGATCCATGTGGTTTAGGAAAAGAACACACATGCAATGTAACCAGTGGATCCATGTGGTTTAGGAAAACAACACACATGCAATGTCACCAGTGGATCCATGTGGTTTTGGGAAAACAACACATATGCAATGTCACTAGAGGATCAATGTGGTTTAGGAAAAGAGCACACATGCAACGACTCTAGTGGATCAATGTGGTTTAGGAAAAGAATAGACATGCAAAGTTCCTAATGGATCCATGTGGTTGAGGAAAAGAACACACATGAAATGTCTCAAGTGGATCCATGTGGTTTAGGAAAAGAACACACATGCAATGTCTCAAGTGGATCCATGTGGTTCAGGAAAAGTACACATATGCAAAGTTCACCAGTGGATCCATGTGGTTTAGAAAAAGAACACGCATGCAAATGTCACAATGTGGTTTATTAAAGGAACAGACATGCAATATCTCTAGTGGATCCATGTGGTTTAGTAAAAGAACACACATGCAATCTCACCAGTGTATATATTTGGTTTAGGAAAAAACACGCATGCAATGTCACCAATAGATCAATGTGGTTTAGGAAAAGAACACACAATCAATGTCTCTAGTGGATCCATGTGGTTTAGGAAAAAACTTGCAAATGTCTCGAGTGGATCCATGTGGTTTAGGAAAAGAACACTCATGCAATGACTCTAGTGGATCAACGGTGTTGAGGAAAAGAACACACATGGAAATGTCACCAGTGCATCAATGTGGTTCAGGAAAAGAACACACATGCAATGTCACTAGTGGATCCATGTGCTTTAGGAAAAGAACACACATGGAAATGTCACGAGTGGATCCATGTGGTTTAGGAAAAGAACACACATGCAATGTCACCAGTGGATCCATGTGGTTTAGGAAAATAACACACATGTAGTTACCCTAGTGGATAAAATGGTTCAGGAAAAGAACACATGCAAATTTCACTAGTGGATCCATGTGGTTTCGGAAAAACACACATGCAATGGCTCAAGTGGATCCATGTGGTTCAGGAAAAGAACACACCTGTAGTGTCACTAGAGGATCAATGTGGTGTAGGAAAAAACACACATGCAATGACTCTAGGGGATGAATGTCGTTCACAAAAAGAACACACATGCAAAGTTCACTAGTGGACCAATGCGACTTAGGAAAAGAACACACATGCAATGACTCTAGTGGATCCAGGTGGTTTAGGAAAAGAACACACATGCAATGTCACCAGTGGATCCATGTTGTTTAGGAAAAGAACACACACGCAATGTCACCAATGGATCAATGTGGTGTAGGAAAACAACAGACATGTAGTGACTCTAGTGGATCCATGTGGTTTAGGAAAAGAACACACATGCAAATGTCGCCAGTGGATCAACGTGGTTTAGGAAAAGAACACGCATGCAATGTCACCAGTTGATTCATGTGGTTTAGGAAAATAACACACATGCAATGCCTCTAGTGGATCCATGTGGTTTAGGAAAAGAACACACATGCAAATGTCACTAGTGGATCAATGTGGTTTTCGAAAAGAACACACATGCAATGTCTCTAGTGGATCCATGTCGTTTAGGAAAGACCACACATGCAATGTCTCTAGTGGATCCATGTGGTTTAGGAAAAGAACACACATGCAATGTAACCAGTTGATCCATGTGGTTTCGGAAAAGAACACACATGCAATGTCACCAGTGGATCCATGTGGTTTTGGGAAAACAACACATATGCAATGTCACTAGAGGATCAATGTGGTTTAGGAAAAGAACACACATGCAATGACTCTAGTGGATCAATGTGGTTTAGGAAAAGAATAGACATGCAAAGTTCCCAATGGATCCATGTGGTTTAGGAAAATAACACACATGAAATGTCTCAAGTGGATCCATGTGGTTTAGGAAAAGAACACACATGCAATGTCACCAGTGGATCCATCTGCTTTAGGAAAAGAACACGCATGCAAATGTCACCTGTGGATCCATGTGGTTTAGGAAAACAACACACATGCAATGACTCCAGTGGATGAATGTCGTTCACAAAAAGAACACACATGCAAAGGTCACTAGTGGACCAATGCAGCTTAGGAAAAGAACACACATGCAATGAATCTAGTGGATCCAAGTGGTTTAGGAAACGAATACACATGCAATGTCACCAGTGGATCCATGTTGTTTAGGAAAAGAACACACACGAATGTCACCAACGGATCAATGTGGTTTAGGAAAACAACACACATGCAATGACTAGTGGATCCATGTGGTTTAGGAAAAGAACACACATGCAAATGTCGCAAGTGGATCAACGTGGTTTAGGAAAAGAACACACATGCAATATCACCAGTTGATTCAAGTGGTTTAGGAAAATAACACACATGCAATGACTCTAGTGGATCCATGTGGTTTAGGAAAAGAGAACACATGCAAATGTCACTAGTGGATCAATGTGGTTTTCGAAAAGAACACACATGCAATGTCTCTAGTGGATCCATGTCGTTTAGGAAAAGACCACACATGCAATGTCTCTAGTGGATCCATGTGGTTTAGGAAAAGAACACACATGCAATGTAACCAGTTGATCCATGTGGTTCAGGAAAAGAACACACATGGAAATGTCACAAGTGGATCCATGTGGTTTTGGGAAAACAACACATATGCAATGTCACTAGAGGATCAATGTGGTTTAGGAAAAGAACACACATGCAATGACTCTAGTGGATCAATGTGGTTTAGGAAAAGAATAGACCTGCAAAGTTCCCAATGGATCCATGTGGTTTAGGAAAAGAACACACATGAAATGTCTCAAGTGGATCCATGTGGTTTAGGAAAAGAACACACATGCAATGTCTCAAGTGGATCCATGTGGTTCAGGAAAAGTACACACATGCAAAGTTCACCAGTGGATCCATGTGGTTTAGAAAAAGAACACGCATGCAAATGTCACAATGTGGTTTATTAAAGGAACATACATGCAATATCTCTAGTGGATCCATGTGGTTCAGTAAAAGAACACACATGCAATCTCACCAGTGGATCTATGTGGTTTAGGAAAAAACACGCATGCAATGTCACCAATGGATCAATGTGGTTTAGGAAAAGAATAATCAATGTCTTTAGTGGATCCATGTGGTTTAGGAAAAAAACTTGCAAATGTCTCGAGTGGATCCATGTGGTTTAGGAAAAGAACACTCATGCAATGACTCTAGTGGATCAATGTGGTTTAGGAAAAGAACACACATGGACATATCACCAGTGCATCAATGTGGTTCAGGAAAAGAACACACATGCAATGTCACTAGTGGATCCATGTGCTTTAGGAAAAGAACACACATGCAATGACTCTTGTGGATACATGTGGTTTAGGAAAAGAACACACATGGAAATGTCACCAGTGGATCCATGTGGTTTAGGAAAACAACACACATGCAATGTCACCAGTGGATCCATGTGGTTTAGGAAAATAACACACATGTAGTTACCCTAGTGGACAAAATGGTTCAAGAAAAGAACACACATGTAGTTACCCTAGTGGACAAAATGGTTCAGGAAAAGAACACATGCAAATTTCACTAGTGGATCCATGTGGTTTAGGAAAAACACACATGCAATGGCTCAAGTGGATCCATGTGGTTAAGGAAAAAAACACACATGTAGTGTCACTAGAGGATCAATGTGGTGTAGGAAAACAACACACATGCAATGACTCCAGGGGATGAATGTCGTTCACAAAAAGAACACACATGCAAAGTTCACTAGTGGACCAATGCGGCTTAGGAAAAGAACACACATGCAATGACTCTAGTGGATCCAGGTGGTTTAGGAAAAGAACACACATGCAATGTCACCAGTAGATCCATGTTGTTTTGGAAAAGAACACACACGCAATGTCACCAATGGATCAATGTGGTTTAGGAAAACAACACACATGCAATGATTCTAGTGGATCCATGTGGTTTAGGAAAACAACACACATGCAATGTCACCAGTGGATCAACGTGGTTTAGGAAAAGAACACACATGCAATGACTCTAGTGGATACATGTGGTTTAGGAAAAGAACACACATGCAAATGTCACTAGCGGATCAATGTGGTTTTCGAAAAGAACACACATGCAATGTCTCTAGTGGATCCATGTCGTTTAGGAAAAGACCACACATGCAATGTCTCTAGTAGATCCATGTGGTATAGGAAAATAACACACATGCAATGTAACTAGTTAATCCATGTGGTTCTGGAAAAGAACACACATGCAATGTCAACAGTGGATCCATGTGGTTTTGGGAAAACAACACATATGCAATGTCACTAGAGGATCAATGTGGTTTAGGAAAAGAACACACATGCCATGACTCCAGTGGATCAATGTGGTTTAGGAAAAGAATAGACATGCAAAGTTCCCAATGGATCCATGTGGTTTAGGAAAAGAACACACATGCAATGTCTCAAGTGGATCCATGTGCTTCAAGAAAAGTACACACATGCAAAGTTCACCAGTGGATCCATGTGGTTTAGAAAAAGAACACACATGCAAATGTCACAGTGTGGTTTATTAAAGTAACAGACATGCAATATCTCTAGTGGATCCATGTGGTTCAGTAAAAGAACACACATGCAATCTCACCAGTGGATCTATGTGGTTTAGGAGAAACACGCATGCAATGTAACCAATGGATCAATGTGGTTTAGGAAAAGAACACACAATCAATGTCTCTAGTGGATCCATGTGGTTTAGGAAATTTTTTTGCAAATGTCTCGAGTGGATCCATGTAGTTTAGGAAAAGAACACTCATGCAATGACTCTAGTGGATCAATGCGGTTTAGGAAAGGAACACACATGGAAATTTCACCAGTGCATCAATGTGGTTCAGGAAAAGAACACACATGCAGTGTCACTAGTGGATCCATGTGCTTTAGGAAAAGAACACACATGCAATGACTCTAGTGGATCAATGTGGTTTAGGAAAAGAACACACATGTAAATGTCACGAGTGGATCCATGTGGTTTAGGAAAAGAACACACATGCAATGTCACCAGTGGATCCATGTGGTTTAGGAAAATAACACACATCTAGTTACCGTAGTGGACAAAATGGTTCTGCAAAAAGAACACATGCAAATTTCACTAGTGGATCCATGTGGTTTAGGAAAAATACACATGCAATGGCTCAAGTGGATCCATGTGGTTCAGGAAAAGAACACACATGCAAATGTCACAAGTGGATCAATGTGGTTTAGGAAAACAACACACATTCAATGACTCCAGGGGATGAATGTCGTTCAGAAAAAGAACACACATGCAAAGTTCACTAGTGGACCAATGCGGCTTAGGAAAAGAACACACATGCAATGACTCTAGTGGATCCAAGTGGTTTAGTAAAAGAACACACATGCAATGTCACCAGTGGATCCATGTTGTTTAGGAAAAGAACACACACGCAATGTCACCAATGGATCAATGTGGTTTACGAAAACAACACACATGTAATGACTCTAGTGGATCCATGTGGTTTAGGAAAAGAACACACATGCAATGTCACTAGTGGATCCATGTGGTTTAGGAAAAGATAACACATGCAATGTCACTAAAGGATCAATGTGGTTTAGGAAAAGAACACACATGCAATGACTCAAGTGGATCAATGTGGTTTAGGAAAAGAATACACATGCAATGTTACCAATGGATCCATGTGGTATAGGAAAAGAACACACATGAAATGTCTCTAGTGGATCCATGTGGTTTAGGAAAAGGGCCGACATGCAATGTATCTCGTGGATCCACGCGGTTCAGGAAACGAACACACATGCAATGACACCAGTGGATCAATGTATTTTAGGAAAATAACGTACATGCAATGTCACAAGTGGATCAATGTTGTTTAGGAAAAGAACAAACATGCAATGTCATAGTGGAGCCATGTGGTTCAGGAAAAGAACACACATGCAATGCCACTAGTGGATCCATGTGGTATAGGAAAATAATACACATGCAATGACTCTAGTGGATCCATGTGGTTTAGGAAAAGAACACACATGCAAATGTCACTAGTGGATCAATGTTGTTTAGGAAAATAACACACATGCACTGTCACCAGTGGATCAATGTGGTCTAGGAAAAGATAACACCTGAAATGTCACAAGTGGATCCATGTCGTTTAGGAAAAGAACACACATGCAAATGTCACTACTGGATCAATGTGGTTTAGGCAAAGAACACACATGTAATGACTCTAGTGGATCAATGTGGTTTAGGAAAAGAACACACATGCAATGACTCTAGTGGATCCATGTGGTTTAGGAAAAGAACGCACATGCAAATGTCACCAGTGGAGCAATGTGGTTTAGGAAAAGAACACAAATGCAATGTATCTAGTGGATCCATGTGGTTTAGGAAAACAACACACATGCAATGTCACCAGTGGATCCATGTGCTTTAGGAAAGGAACACACATGCAATGTCACTAGTGGATCCATGTGGTTTAGGAAAAGAATAGACATGCAATGTCACTAGTGGCTCAATATACTTTAGGAAAATAACCCACATGCAATGTTATTAGTATATCCATGTGGTTCAGGAAAAGAACACACATGCAATGTCAATAGTGGATCCATGTGGTTTTGGGAAAAACAACACATATGCAATGTCACTAGAGGATCAATGTGGTTTAGGGAAAGAACACACATGCAACATCTCTAGTGGATCGATGTGGTTTAGGAAAAGAACCGACATGCAATGTCTCTAGTGGATCGATGTGGTTTAGGAAAAGAACCGACATGCAATGTCTCTAGTGGATCCATGTGGTTTAGGAAAAGAACACACATGCAATGTCACCTATGGATCCATGTGGTTTAGGAGAAGAACACACATGCAATGACTCTAGTGGATCAATGTGGTTCAGGAGAACAATACACATGCAAAGTTCACCAGTGGATCCATGTGGTTTAGGAAAAGAACACACATGAAATATCTCTAGTGGATCCATCTGGTTTAGGAAAAGAACACACATGCAATGTCTCTAGTGGATCCATGTGGTTTAGGAATAGAACACACATGCAATGTCTCTCGTGGATCGATATGGTTTAGGAAAAGAACCGACATGCAATGTCTCTAGTGGATCCATGTGGTTTACGAAAAGAACACACATGCTATGTCACTAGTGGATCAATGTGGTTTAGGAAAAGAACACACATGCAATGACTCCAGTGGATAAATGTGGTTCAGGTAAAGAACAATCAATGTCTCTAGTGGATCCATGTGGTTTAGGAAAAAAACTTGCAAATGTCTCTAGTGGTATAGGAAAAGAACACGCATGCAATGACTCTAGTGGATCAATGTGGTTTAGGAAAAGAACACACATGGAAATGTCACCAGTGCATCAATGTGGTTCAGGAAAAGAACACACATGCAATGTCACTAGTGGATCCATGTGCTTTAGGAAAACAACACACATGCAATGACTCTTGTGGATACATGTGGTTTAGGAAAAGAACACACATGGAAATGTCACCAGTGGATCCATGTGGTTTAGGAAAAGAACACACATGCAATGTCACCAGTGGATCCATGTGGTTTAGGAAAATAACACACATGTAGTTACCCTAGTGGACAAAATGGTTCAGGAAAAGAACACATGCAAATTTCACTAGTGGATCCATGTGGTTTAGGAAAAACACACATGCAATGGCTCAAGTGGATCCATGTGGTTAAGGAAAAGAGCACACATGTAGTGTCACTAGAGGATCAATGTGGTGTAGGAAAACAACACACATGCAATGACTCCAGGGGATGAATGTCGTTCACAAAAAGAACACACATGCAAAGTTCACTAGTGGACCAATGCGGCTTAGGAAAAGAACACCGATGCAATGACTCTAGTGGATCCAGGTGGTTTAGGAAAAGAACACACATGCAAATGTCACTAGTGGATCAATGTGGTTTTCGAAAAGAACACGCATGCAATGTCACCAATGGATCAATGTGGTTTAGGAAAAGAACACACAATCAATGTCTCCAGTGGATCCATGTTGTTTAGGAAAAGAACACACATGCAATGTCACCAGTGGATCCATGTGGTTTAGGAAAATAACACACATGTAGTTACCCTAGTGGACAAAATGGTTCAGGAAAAGAACACATGCAAATTTCACTAGTGGATCCATGTGGTTTAGGAAAAACACACATGCAATGGTTCAAGTGGATCCATGTGGTTAAGGAAAAGAACACACATGTAGTGTCACTAGAGGGTCAATGTGGTGTAGGAAAACAACACACATGCAACGCCAGGGGATGAATGTCATTCACAAAAAGAACACACATGCAAAGTTCACTAGTGGACCAATGCGGCTTAGGAAAAGAACACACGTGCAATGACTCTAGTGGATCCAGGTGGTTTAGGAAAAGAACACAAATGCAATGTCACCAGTGGATCCATGTTGTTTAGGAAAATAACACACATGCAATGTCTATAGTGGATCCATGTGGTATAGGAAAATAACACACATGCAATGTAACTAGTTGATCCATGTGGTTCAGGAAAAGAACACACATGCAATGTCAATAGTGGATCCATGTGGTTTTGGGAAAACAACACATATGCAATGTCACTAGAGGATCAATGTGGTTTAGGGAAAGAACACACATGCCATGACTCCAGTGGATCAATGTGGTTTAGGAAAAGAATAGACATGCAAAGTTCCCAATGGATCCATGTGGTTTAGGAAAAGAACACACATGAAATGTCTCAAGTGGATCCATGTGGTTTAGGAAAAGAACACACATGCAATGTATCAAGTGGATCCATGTGCTTCAGGAAAAGTACACACATGCAAAGTTCACCAGTGGATCCATGTGGTTTAGAAAAAGAACACGCATGCAAATGTCACAATGTGGTTTATTAAAGTAACAGACATGAAAAATCTCTAGTGGATCCATGTGGTTCAGTAAAAGAACACACATGCAATCTCAAAAGTGGATCTATGTGGTTTAGGAAAAACACGCATGCAATGTCACCAATGGATCAATGTGGTTTAGGAAAAGAACACACAATCAATGTCTCTAGTGGATCCATGGGGTTTAGGAAAAAAACTTGCAAATGTCTCGAGTGGATCCAGGTGGTTTAGGAAAAGAACACTCATGCAATGACTCTAGTGGATCAATGTGGTTGAGGAAAAGAACACACATGGAAATGTCACCAGTGCATGAATGTGGTTCAGGAAAAGAACACACATGCAGTGTCACTAGTGGATCCATGTGCTTTAGGAAAAGAACACACATGCAATGACTCTAGTGGATCGATGTGGTTTAGGAAAAGAACACACATGGAAATATCACCAGTGGATCCATGTGGTTTAGGAAAAGAATACACATGCAGCGTCAGAAGTGGATCCATGTGGTTTAGGAAAATAACACACATGTACTTACCCTAGTGGATAAAATGGTTCAGGAAAAGAACACATGCAAATTTCACTAGTGGATCCATGTGGTTTCGGAAAAACACACATGCAATGGCTCAAGTGGATCCATGTGGTTCAGGAAAAGAACACACATGTAGTGTCACTAGAGGATCAATGTGGTTTATGAAAACAACACACATGCAATGACTCCAGGGGATGAATGTCGTTCACAAAAAGAACACACATGCAAAGTTCACTAGTGGACCAATGCGGCTTAGGAAAAGAACACACATGCAATGACTCTAGTGGATCCAAGTGGTTTTGGGAAAACAACACATATGCAATGTCACTAGAGGATCAATGTGGTTTAGGAAAAGAACACACATGCAAAGTTCACCAATGGATCAATGTGGTTTAGGAAAATAACACACATGCAATGTCTCTACTGGATCCATGTGGTTTAGGAAAAGAACACACATGCAAATGTCGCTAGTGGATCAACGTGGTTTAGGAAAAGAACACACATGCAATGTCACCAGTTGATTCATTTTGTTTAGGAAAATAACAGACATGCAATGACTCTAGTGGATCCATGTGGTTTAGGAAAAGAACACACATGCAAATGTCACTAGTGGATCAATATGGTTTTCGAAAAGAACATGCATGCAATGTCACCAATGGATCAATGTGGTTTAGGAAAAGAACACGCATTCAATGTCTCTAGTGGATCTATGTGGTTTCGGAAAAGAACACACATGCGATGTCACTAGTGGATCCAAGTGGCTTAGGAAAATAACACACATGTAGTTACCCTAGTGGACAAAATGGTTCACGAAAAGAACACATGCAAATTTCACTAGTGGATCCATGTGGTTTAGGAAAAACACACATGCAATGGCTCAAGTGGATCCATGTGGTTCAGGAAAAGAACACACATGTAGTGTCACTAGAGGATCAATGTGGTTTAGGAAAACAACACACATGCAATGACTCCAGGGGATGAATGTCGTTCACAAAAAGAACACACATGCAAAGTTCACTAGTGGACAAATGTGGCTTAGAAAAAGAACACACATGCAATGACTCTAGTGGATCCAAGTGGTTTAGGAAAAGAACACGCATGCAATGTCACCAGTGGGTCCATGTTGTTTCGGAAAAGAACACGCACACAATGTCACCAATGGATCAATGTGGTTTAGGAAAACAACACACATGCAATGACTCTAGTGGATCCATGTGTTTTAGGAAAAGAACACACATGCAATGTCACCAGTGGATCAACGTGGTTTAGGAAAAGAACAAACATGCAATGTCACCAGTTGATTCAAGTGGTTTAGGAAAATAACATACATGCAATGACTGTAGTGGATCCATGTGGTTTAGGAAAAGAACACACATGCAAATGTCACTAGTGGATCAATGTGGTTTTCAAAAAGAACACACATGCAATGTCTCTAGTGGATCCATGTGGTTTAGGAAAAGAACACACATGCAATGTAACCAGTAGATCCATTTGGTTCAGGAAAAGAACACACATGCAATGTCAACAGTGGATCCATGTGGTTTTTGGAAAACAACACATATGCAATGTCACTAGAGGATCAATGTGGTATAGGAAAAGAACACACATGCAATGACTCCAGTGGATCAATGTGGTTTAGGAAAAGAATAGACATGCAAAGTTCCCAATGGATCCATATGGTTTAGGAAAAAAACACACATGAAATGTCTCAACTGGATCCATGTGGTTTAGGAAAAGAACACACGTGCAATGTCTCAAGTGATTCATGTGGTTCAGGAAAAGTACACACATGCAAAGTTCACCAGTGGATCCATGTGATTTAGAAAAAGAACACGCATGCAAATGTCACAATGTGGTTTATTAAAGTAACAGACATGCAATATATCTAGTGGATCCATGTGGTTCAGTAAAAGAACACACATGCAATCTCACCAGTGGATCTATGTGGTTTAGGAAAAAACACGCATGCAATGTCACCAATGGATCAATGTGGTTTAGGAAAAGAACACACAATCAATGTCTCTAGTGGATCCATGTGGTTTAGGAAAAAAAACTTGCAAATGTCTCAAGTGGATCCATGTGGTTTAGGAAAAGAACACTCATGCAATGACTCTAGTGGATCAATGTGGTTGAGGAAAAGAACACACATGGAAATGTCACCAGTGCATGAATGTGGTTCAGGAAAAGAACACACATGCAGTGTCACTAGTGGATCCATGTGCTTTAGGAAAAGAACACACATGCAATGACTCTAGTGGATCGATGTGGTTTAGGAAAAGAACACACATGGAAATATCACCAGTGGATCCATGTGGTTTAGGAAAAGAATACACATGCAGCGTCAGAAGTGGATCCATGTGGTTTAGGAAAATAACACACATGTACTTACCCTAGTGGATAAAATGGTTCAGGAAAAGAACACATGCAAATTTCACTAGTGGATCCATGTGGTTTCGGAAAAACACACATGCAATGGCTCAAGTGGATCCATGTGGTTCAGGAAAAGAACACACATGTAGTGTCACTAGAGGATCAATGTGGTTTATGAAAACAACACACATGCAATGACTCCAGGGGATGAATGTCGTTCACAAAAAGAACACACATGCAAAGTTCACTAGTGGACCAATGCGGCTTAGGAAAAGAACACACATGCAATGACTCTAGTGGATCCAAGTGGTTTAGGAAAATAACACACATGCAGTGTCACCAGTGGATCCATGTTGTTTAGGAAAAGAACACACACACAATGTCACCAATGGATCAATGTGGTTTAGGAAAACAACACACATGCAATGACTCTAGTGGATCCATGTGGTTTAGGAAAAGAACACACATGCAAATGTCGCCAGTGGATCAACGTGGTTTAGGAAAAGAACACACATGCAATGTCACCAGTTGATTCATGTGGTTTAGGAAAATAACACACATGCAATGACTCTAGTGGATCCATGTGGTTTAGGAAAAGAACACACATGCAAATGTCACTAGTGGATCAATGTGGTTTTCGAAAAGAACATGCATGCAATGTCACCAATGGATCAATGTGGTTTAGGAAAAGAACACGCATTCAATGTCTCTAGTGGATCTATGTGGTTTCGGAAAAGAACACACATGCGATGTCACTAGTGGATCCAAGTGGCTTAGGAAAATAACACACATGTAGTTACCCTAGTGGACAAAATGGTTCACGAAAAGAACACATGCAAATTTCACTAGTGGATCCATGTGGTTTAGGAAAAACACACATGCAATGGCTCAAGTGGATCCATGTGGTTCAGGAAAAGAACACACATGTAGTGTCACTAGAGGATCAATGTGGTTTAGGAAAACAACACACATGCAATGACTCCAGGGGATGAATGTCGTTCACAAAAAGAACACACATGCAAAGTTCACTAGTGGACAAATGTGGCTTAGAAAAAGAACACACATGCAATGACTCTAGTGGATCCAAGTGGTTTAGGAAAAGAACACGCATGCAATGTCACCAGTGGGTCCATGTTGTTTCGGAAAAGAACACGCACACAATGTCACCAATGGATCAATGTGGTTTAGGAAAACAACACACATGCAATGACTCTAGTGGATCCATGTGTTTTAGGAAAAGAACACACATGCAATGTCACCAGTGGATCAACGTGGTTTAGGAAAAGAACAAACATGCAATGTCACCAGTTGATTCAAGTGGTTTAGGAAAATAACATACATGCAATGACTGTAGTGGATCCATGTGGTTTAGGAAAAGAACACACATGCAAATGTCACTAGTGGATCAATGTGGTTTTCAAAAAGAACACACATGCAATGTCTCTTGTGGATCCATGTCGTTTATGAAAAGACCACACATGCAATGTCTCTAGTGGATCCATGTGGTTTAGGAAAAGAACACACATGCAATGTAACCAGTAGATCCATTTGGTTCAGGAAAAGAACACACATGCAATGTCAACAGTGGATCCATGTGGTTTTTGGAAAACAACACATATGCAATGTCACTAGAGGATCAATGTGGTATAGGAAAAGAACACACATGCAATGACTCCAGTGGATCAATGTGGTTTAGGAAAAGAATAGACATGCAAAGTTCCCAATGGATCCATATGGTTTAGGAAAAAAACACACATGAAATGTCTCAACTGGATCCATGTGGTTTAGGAAAAGAACACACGTGCAATGTCTCAAGTGATTCATGTGGTTCAGGAAAAGTACACACATGCAAAGTTCACCAGTGGATCCATGTGATTTAGAAAAAGAACACGCATGCAAATGTCACAATGTGGTTTATTAAAGTAACAGACATGCAATATATCTAGTGGATCCATGTGGTTCAGTAAAAGAACACACATGCAATCTCACCAGTGGATCTATGTGGTTTAGGAAAAAACACGCATGTAATGTCACCAATGGATCAATGTGGTTTAGGAAAAGAACACACAATCAATGTCTCTAGTGGATCCATGTGGTTTAGGAAAAAAACTTGCAAATGTCTCAAGTGGATCCATGTGGTTTAGGAAAAGAACACTCATGCAATGACTCTAGTGGATCAATGTGGTTTAGAAAAAGAACACAACTGCAATTTCCACCAGTGGATAAATGTGGTTCAGGAAAAGAACACACATGCAATGTCACAAGTGGATCCTTGTGCTTTAGGAAAAGAACACACATGAAATGTCACCAGTGGATCAATGTGGTTTAGGAAAAGAACACACATGCAATGTCACCAGTGGATCCATGTGGTTTAGGAAAACAACACACCTAAAATGTTATAAGTGGATCCAGGTGGTTTAGGAAAAACACACATGCAAATGTCACTAGTGGATCAATGTGGTTTAGGAAAAGAACACACATGCAATGACTCTAGTGGACCCATGTCGTTTCGGAAAAGAACACACATGCAATGACTCAAGTGGATCCATGTGGTTTAGGGAAAGAACACACATGCAATGTCACCAGCGGATTCATGTGGTTTAGGAAGAGAACACACATTCAATGACTCTAGTGGATCCATGTGGTTTAGGAAAAGAACACACATGCAAATGTCATCTGTGGATCAATGTGGTTTTCGAAAAGAACACACATGCAATGTCACTAGTGGATCAATGTGGTTTTGGAAAAGAACACACATGCAAATGACTCTAGAGGGTCCATGTGGTTTAGGAAAAGAACACACATTGAAATATCACCAAGTGATCCATGTGGTTTGGGAAACTAACACACATGTAATGTCTCTAGTGGATCCTTGTGGTTTACGAAAAGAATACACATGTAATGTCACTAGTGGATCAATGTGGTTTAGGAAAAGAACACACATGCAAATGTCACCAGTGGACCAATGTGGTCCAGGAAAAGAACATACATGCAATGTCACCAGTGGAACCATGTGGTTCAGGAAAAGAACACACATGCAAAGGTCACTAGTGGATCAATGTGGTTTATGAAAAGAACACACATGTAATGACTCTATTGGATAAATATGGTTTCGGAAAAGAACACACATGTAATGTCACCAGTGGATCCATGTGCTTTAGGAAAAGAACACACATGCAATGTCACCAGTGGATCCATGTGGTTTAGGAAAAGAACACACATGCAATGTCTCTAGTGGATCAATGTGGTTTTGGAAAAGAACACACATGCAATGACTCCAGTGGATACATGTGGTCTAGGAAAAGGACACACATGCAATGACTCTAGTGGATCAATGTGGTTTAGGAAAAGAACACAAATGCAAATTCCACTAGAGGATAAATGTGGTTTAGGAAAAGAACACACATGCAATGTCACTAGTGGATCCATGTGGTTTAGGAAAAGAACACACCTGAAATGTCACAAGTGGATCCATGTGGTTTAGGAAAAAACACACATGCAAATGTCACTAGTGGATGAATGTGGTTTAGGAAAAGAACACACATGCAATGACTCTAGTGGATCCATGTCGTTTCGGAAAAGAACACACATGAAATGACTCAAGTGGATCCATTTGGTTTAGGAAAAGAACACACATGCAAAGTCACTAGCGGATTCATGTGGTTTAGGAAGAGAAGACACATTCAATGACTCGAGTGGATCCATGTGGTTTAGGAAAAGAACACACATGCAAATGTCACCTGTGGATCAATGTGGTTTTCAAAAAGAACAAACATGCAATGTCACCAGTAGATCCATGTGGTTCAGGAAAAGAACACACATGCAAAGGTCTCTAGTGGATCAATGTTGTTTAGGAAAATAACACACATGCAAATGTCAGTAGTGGATCAATGTGGTTTAGGAAAAGAACACATGTGCAATGACTCTAGTGGATCCATGTCATTTCAGAAAAGAACACACATGCAATGACTCCACTGGATCCATGTGGTTTAGGAAAAGAACACAGATGCAATGTCACTAGCGGATTCATATGGTTTAGGAAGAGAACACACATGCAATGACACCAGCGGATCCATGTGGTTTAGTAAAATACAATGTCACAAGTGGATTCATGTGGTTTAGGAAAAGAACACACATGCAATGTCAAGAGAGTATACATGTGGTTTAGGAAAAGAACACACATGCAATGTCTCCAGTGGATCCATGTGGTTTAGGAAAAGAACACACCTGAAATGTCACAAGTGGATCCTTATGGTTTAGGAAAAGAACAAACATGCAAATGTTAATAATGGATCAATGTGGTTTAGGAAAAGAACACACATGCAATGACTCTAGTGGATCAATGTGGTTTAGGAAAAGAACACACATGCAAATGTCACTAGTGGACCAAGGTGGTTCAGGAAAAGAACACACATGCAATGTCACTAGTGGATCCATGTGGTTCAGGAAAAGAACACACATGCAAAGGTCACTAGTGGATCAATGTGGTTTAGGAAAAGAACACACATGTACTAACTCTATTGGATAAATCTGGTTTCGGAAAAGAACACACATGCAATGAATCAAGTGGATCCATGTGGTTTAGGAAAAGAACACACATGCAATGTCACTAGTGGATTCATGCGGTTTAGGAAAAGAACACACATGAAATGACTCAAGTGGG
This sequence comes from Avena insularis, assembly GCA_023614405.1. NCBI lineage: Eukaryota > Viridiplantae > Streptophyta > Magnoliopsida > Poales > Poaceae > Avena > Avena insularis. The sequence continues at coordinate 245,849,257 of CM042688.1, forward strand.
TCCATTTGGTTTAGGAAAAGAACACACATGCAAAGTCACTAGCGGATTCATGTGGTTTAGGAAGAGAAGACACATTCAATGACTCGAGTGGATCCATGTGGTTTAGGAAAAGAACACACATGCAAATGTCACCTGTGGATCAATGTGGTTTTCGAAAAGAACACACATGCAATGTCACCAGTGGATCCATGTGGTTCAGGAAAAGAACACACATGCAAAGGTCTCTAGTGGATCAATGTTGTTTAGGAAAATAACACACATGCAAATGTCACTAGTGGATCAATGTGGTTTAGGAAAAGAACACATGTGCAATGACTCTAGTGGATCCATGTCATTTCGGAAATGAACACACATGCAATGACTCCACCGGATCCATGTGGTTTAGGAAAAGAACACACATGCAATGTCACTAGCGGATTCATGTGGTTTAGGAAGAGAAAACACATGCAATGACACCAGCGGATCCATGTGGTTTAGTAAAATAACGCACATGCAATGTCACAAGTGGATTCATGTGGTTTAGGAAAAGAACACACATGCAATGTCAAGAGTGGATCCATGTGGTTGAGGAAAAGAAGACACATGCAATGTCTCCAGTGGATCCATGTGGTTTAGGAAAAGAACACACCTGAAATGTCACAAGTGGATCCTTGTGGTTTAGGAAAAGAACAAACATGCAAATGTTAATAATGGATCAATGTGGTTTAGGAAAAGAACACACATGCAATGACTCTAGTGGATCAATGTGGTTTAGGAAAAGAACACACATGCAAATGTCACTAGTGGACCAAGGTGGTTCAGGAAAAGAACACACATGCAATGTCACTAGTGGATCCATGTGGTTCAGGAAAAGAACACACATGCAAAGGTCACTAGTGGATCAATGTGGTTTAGGAAAAGAACACACATGTACCGACTCTATTGGATAAATCTGGTTTCGGAAAAGAACACACATGCAATGACTCAAGTGGATCCATGTGGTTTAGTAAAATAACTCACATGCAATGTCACTAGTGGATTCATGGTTTAGGAAAAGAACACACATGAAATGACTCAAGTGGGTCCATTTGGTTTAGGAAAAGAACACACATGCAAAGTCACTAGCGGATTCATGTGGTTTAGGAAGAGAAGACACATTCAATGACTCGAGTGGATCCATGTGGTTTAGGAAAGAACACACATGCAAATGTCACCTGTGGATCAATGTGGTTTTCGAAAAGAACACACATGCAATGTCACCAGTGGATCCATGTGGTTCAGGAAAAGAACACACATGCAAAGGTCTCTAGTGGATCAATGTTGTTTAGGAAAATAACACACATGCAAATGTCACTAGTGGATCAATGTGGTTTAGGAAAAGAACACATGTGCAATGACTCTAGTGGATCCATGTCATTTCGGAAATGAACACACATGCAATGACTCCACCGGATCCATGTGGTTTAGGAAAAGAACACACATTCAATGTCACTAGCGGATTCATGTGGTTTAGGAAGAGAAAACACATGCAATGACACCAGCGGATCCATGTGGTTTAGTAAAATAACGCACATGCAATGTCACAAGTGGATTCATGTGGTTTAGGAAAAGAACACACATGCAATGTCAAGAGTGGATCCATGTGGTTGAGGAAAAGAAGACACATGCAATGTCTCCAGTGGATCCATGTGGTTTAGGAAAAGAACACACCTGAAATGTCACAAGTGGATCCTTGTGGTTTAGGAAAAGAACAAACATGCAAATGTTAATAATGGATCAATGTGGTTTAGGAAAAGAACACACATGCAATGACTCTAGTGGATCCATGTGGTTTAGGAAAAGAACACACATGCAAATGTCACTAGTGGACCAAGGTGGTTCAGGAAAAGAACACACATGCAATGTCACTAGTGGATCCATGTGGTTCAGGAAAAGAACACACATGCAAAGGTCACTAGTGGATCAATGTGGTTTAGGAAAAGAACACACATGTACTAACTCTATTGGATAAATCTGGTTTCGGAAAAGAACACACATGCAATGAATCAAGTGGATCCATGTGGTTTAGGAAAAGAACACACATGCAATGTCACTAGTGGATTCATGCGGTTTAGGAAAAGAACACACATGAAATGACTCAAGTGGGTCCATTTGGTTTAGGAAAAGAACACACATGCAAAGTCACTAGCGGATTCATGTGGTTTAGGAAGAGAAGACACATTCAATGACTCGAGTGGATCCATGTGGTTTAGGAAAAGAACACACATGCAAATGTCACCTGTGGATCAATGTGGTTTTCGAAAAGAACACACATGCAATGTCACCAGTGGATCCATGTGGTTCAGGAAAAGAACACACATGCAAAGGTCTCTAGTGGATCAATGTTGTTTAGGAAAATAACACACATGCAAATGTCACTAGTGGATCAATGTGGTTTAGGAAAAGAACACATGTGCAATGACTCTAGTGGATCCATGTCATTTCGGAAAAGAACACACATGCAATGACTCCACCGGATCCATGTGGTTTAGGAAAAGAACACACATGCAATGTCACTAGCGGATTCATGTGGTTTAGGAAGAGAACACACATGCAATGACACCAGCGGATCCATGTGGTTTAGTAAAATAACGCACATGCAATGTCACAAGTGGATTCATGTGGTTTAGGAAAAGAACACACATGCAATGTCAAGAGTGGATCCATGTGGTTGAGGAAAAGAACACACATGCAATGTCTCCAGTGGATCCATGTGGTTTAGGAAAAGAACACACATGAAATGTCACAAGTGGATCCTTGTGGTTTAGGAAAAGAACAAACATGCAAATGTTAATAATGGATCAATGTGGTTTAGGAAAAGAACACACATGCAATGACTCTAGTGGATCAATGTGGTTTAGGAAAAGAACACACATGCAAATGTCACTAGTGGACCAAGGTGGTTCAGGAAAAGAACACACATGCAATGTCACTAGTGGATCCATGTGGTTCAGGAAAAGAACACACATGCAAAGGTCACTAGTGGATCAATGTGGTTTAGGAAAAGAACACACATGTACCGACTCTATTGGATAAATCTGGTTTCGGAAAAGAAGACACATGCAATGACTCAAGTGGATCCATGTGGTTTAGTAAAAGAACACACATGCAATGTCACTAGTGGATTCATGCGGTTTAGGAAAAGAACACACATGAAATGACTCAAGTGGGTCCATTTGGTTTAGGAAAAGAACACACATGCAAAGTCACTAGCGGATTCATGTGGTTTAGGAAGAGAAGACACATTCAATGACTCGAGTGGATCCATGTGGTTTAGGAAAGAACACACATGCAAATGTCACCTGTGGATCAATGTGGTTTTCGAAAAGAACACACATGCAATGTCACCAGTGGATCCATGTGGTTCAGGAAAAGAACACACATGCAAAGGTCTCTAGTGGATCAATGTTGTTTAGGAAAATAACACACATGCAAATGTCACTAGTGGATCAATGTGGTTTAGGAAAAGAACACATGTGCAATGACTCTAGTGGATCCATGTCATTTCGGAAATGAACACACATGCAATGACTCCACCGGATCCATGTGGTTTAGGAAAAGAACACACATGCAATGTCACTAGCGGATTCATGTGGTTTAGGAAGAGAAAACACATGCAATGACACCAGGTGATCCATGTGGTTTAGGAAACTACAGCCCATGCAATGTCACACGTGGATGCCTGTGGTTTTGGATAAGAACACACATGCAATGTCAAGAGTGGATCCATGTGGTTGAGGAAAAGAACACACATGCAATGTCTCCAGTGGATCCATGTGGTTTAGGAAAAGAACACACCTGAAATGTCACAAGTGGATCCTTGTGGTTTAGGAAAAGAACAAACATGCAAATGTTAATAATGGATCAATGTGGTTTAGGAAAAGAACACACATGCAATGACTCTAGTGGATCAATGTGGTTTAGGAAAAGAACACACATGGAAATGTCACTAGTGGACCAAGGTGGTTCAGGAAAAGAACACACATGCAATGTCACTAGTGGATCCATGTGGTTCAGGAAAAGAACACACATGCAAAGGTCACTAGTGGATCAATGTGGTTTAGGAAAAGAACACACATGTACCGACTCTATTGGATAAATCTGGTTTCGGAAAAGAACACACATGCAATGACTCAAGTGGATCCATGTGGTTTAGTAAAAGAACACACATGCAATGTCACTAGTGGATTCATGCGGTTTAGGAAAAGAACACACATGAAATGACTCAAGTGGGTCCATTTGGTTTAGGAAAAGAACACACATGCAAAGTCACTAGCGGATTCATGTGGTTTAGGAAGAGAAGACACATTCAATGACTCGAGTGGATCCATGTGGTTTAGGAAAGAACACACATGCAAATGTCACCTGTGGATCAATATGGTTTTCGAAAAGAACACACATGCAATGTCACCAGTGGATCCATGTGGTTCAGGAAAAGAACACACATGCAAAGGTCTCTAGTGGATCAATGTTGTTTAGGAAAATATCACACATGCAAATGTCACTAGTGGATCAATGTGGTTTAGGAAAAGAACACATGTGCAATGACTCTAGTGGATCCATGTCATTTCGGAAATGAACACACATGCAATGACTCCACCGGATCCATGTGGTTTAGGAAAAGAACACACATGCAATGTCACTAGCGGATTCATGTGGTTTAGGAAGAGAAAACACATGCAATGACACCAGTGGATCCATGTGGTTTAATAAAATAACGCACATGCAATGTCACAAGTGGATTCATGTGGTTTAGGAAAAGAACACACATGCAATGTCAAGAGTGGATCCATGTGGTTGAGGAAAAGAAGACACATGCAATGTCTCCAGTGGATCCATGTGGTTTAGGAAAAGAACACACCTGAAATGTCACAAGTGGATCCTTGTGGTTTAGGAAAAGAACAAACATGCAAATGTTAATAATGGATCAATGTGGTTTAGGAAAAGAACACACATGCAATGACTCTAGTGGATCAATGTGGTTTAGGAAAAGAACACACATGCAAATGTCACTAGTGGACCAAGGTGGTTCAGGAAAAGAACACACATGCAATGTCACTAGTGGATCCATGTGGTTCAGGAAAAGAACACACATGCAAAGGTCACTAGTGGATCAATGTGGTTTAGGAAAAGAACACACATGTACTAACTCTATTGGATAAATCTGGTTTTAAAAGAACTCACATGCAATGAATCAAGTGGATCCATGTGGTTTAGGAAAAGAACACACATGCAATGTCACTAGTGGATTCATGCGGTTTAGGAAAAGAACACACATGAAATGACTCAAGTGGGTCCATTTGGTTTAGGAAAAGAACACACATGCAAAGTTACTAGCGGATTCATGTGGTTTAGGAAGAGAAGACACATTCAATGACTCGAGTGGATCCATGTGGTTTAGGAAAAGAACACACATGCAAATGTCACCTGTGGATCAATGTGGTTTTCGAAAAGAACACACATGCAATGTCACCAGTGGATCCATGTGGTTCAGGAAAAGAACACACATGCAAAGGTCTCTAGTGGATCAATGTTGTTTAGGAAAATAACACACATGCAAATGTCACTAGTGGATCAATGTGGTTTAGGAAAAGAACACATGTGCAATGACTCTAGTGGATCCATGTCATTGAAAAGAACACACATGCAATGACTCCACCGGATCCATGTGGTTTAGGAAAAGAACACACATGCAATGTCACTAGCGGATTCATGTGGTTTAGGAAGAGAACACACATGCAATGACACCAGCGGATCCATGTGGTTTAGTAAAATAACGCACATGCAATGTCACAAGTGGATTCATGTGGTTTAGGAAAAGAACACACATGCAATGTCAAGAGTGGATCCATGTGGTTGAGGAAAAGAACACACATGCAATGTCTCCAGTGGATCCATGTGGTTTAGGAAAAGAACACACCTGAAATGTCACAAGTGGATCCTTGTGGTTTAGGAAAAGAACAAACATGCAAATGTTAATAATGGATCAATGTGGTTTAGGAAAAGAACACACATGCAATGACTCTAGTGGATCAATGTGGTTTAGGAAAAGAACACACATGCAAATGTCACTAGTGGACCAAGGTGGTTCAGGAAAAGAACACACATGCAATGTCACTAGTGGATCCATGTGGTTCAGGAAAAGAACACACATGCAAAGGTCACTAGTGGATCAATGTGGTTTAGGAAAAGAACACACATGTACCGACTCTATTGGATAAATCTGGTTTCGGAAAAGAACACACATGCAATGACTCAAGTGGATCCATGTGGTTTAGTAAAAGAACACACATGCAATGTCACTAGTGGATTCATGCGGTTTAGGAAAAGAACACACATGAAATGACTCAAGTGGGTCCATTTGGTTTAGGAAAAGAACACACATGCAAAGTCACTAGCGGATTCATGTGGTTTAGGAAGAGAAGACACATTCAATGACTCGAGTGGATCCATGTGGTTTAGGAAAGAACACACATGCAAATGTCACCTGTGGATCAATGTGGTTTTCGAAAAGAACACACATGCAATGTCACCAGTGGATCCATGTGGTTCAGGAAAAGAACACACATGCAAAGGTCTCTAGTGGATCAATGTTGTTTAGGAAAATAACACACATGCAAATGTCACTAGTGGATCAATGTGGTTTAGGAAAAGAACACATGTGCAATGACTCTAGTGGATCCATGTCATTTCGGAAAAGAACACACATGCAATGACTCCACCGGATCCATGTGGTTTAGGAAAAGAACACACATGCAATGTCACTAGCGGATTCATGTGGTTTAGGAAGAGAAAACACATGCAATGACACCAGCGGATCCATGTGGTTTAGTAAAATAACGCACATGCAATGTCACAAGTGGATTCATGTGGTTTAGGAAAAGAACACACATGCAATGTCAAGAGTGGATCCATGTGGTTGAGGAAAAGAACACACATGCAATGTCTCCAGTGGATCCATGTGGTTTAGGAAAAGAACACACCTGAAATGTCACAAGTGGATCCTTGTGGTTTAGGAAAAGAACAAACATGCAAATGTTAATAATGGATCAATGTGGTTTAGGAAAAGAACACACATGCAATGACTCTAGTGGATCAATGTGGTTTAGGAAAAGAACACACATGGAAATGTCACTAGTGGACCAAGGTGGTTCAGGAAAAGAACACACATGCAATGTCACTAGTGGATCCATGTGGTTCAGGAAAAGAACACACATGCAAAGGTCACTAGTGGATCAATGTGGTTTAGGAAAAGAACACACATGTACCGACTCTATTGGATAAATCTGGTTTCGGAAAAGAACACACATGCAATGACTCAAGTGGATCCATGTGGTTTAGTAAAAGAACACACATGCAATGTCACTAGTGGATTCATGCGGTTTAGGAAAAGAACACACATGAAATGACTCAAGTGGGTCCATTTGGTTTAGGAAAAGAACACACATGCAAAGTCACTAGCGGATTCATGTGGTTTAGGAAGAGAAGACACATTCAATGACTCGAGTGGATCCATGTGGTTTAGGAAAGAACACACATGCAAATGTCACCTGTGGATCAATATGGTTTTCGAAAAGAACACACATGCAATGTCACCAGTGGATCCATGTGGTTCAGGAAAAGAACACACATGCAAAGGTCTCTAGTGGATCAATGTTGTTTAGGAAAATAACACACATGCAAATGTCACTAGTGGATCAATGTGGTTTAGGAAAAGAACACATGTGCAATGACTCTAGTGGATCCATGTCATTTCGGAAATGAACACACATGCAATGACTCCACCGGATCCATGTGGTTTAGGAAAAGAACACACATGCAATGTCACTAGCGGATTCATGTGGTTTAGGAAGAGAAAACACATGCAATGACACCAGCGGATCCATGTGGTTTAATAAAATAACGCACATGCAATGTCACAAGTGGATTCATGTGGTTTAGGAAAAGAACACACATGCAATGTCAAGAGTGGATCAATGTGGCTTAGAAAAAGAACACACATGCAATGACTCTAGTGGATCCAAGCGGTTTAGGAAAAGAACACGCATGCAATGTCACCAGTGGGTCCATGTTGTTTCGGAAAAGAACACGCACACAATGTCACCAATGGATCAATGTGGTTTAGGAAAAGAACACACATGCAATGACTCTAGTGGATCAATGTGGTTTAGGAAAAGAACACACATGCAAATGTCACTAGTGGACCAATGTGGTTCATGAAAAGAACACACATGCAATGTCACCAGTGGATCCATGTGGTTCAGGAAAAGAACACACATGCAAAGGTCACTAGTGGATCAATGTGGTTTATGAAAAGAACACACATGTACTGACTCTATTGGATAAATGTGGTTTCGGAAAAGAACACACATGCAATGAATCAAGTGGATCCATGTGGTTTAGGAAAAGAACACACATGCAATGTCACTAGTGGATTCATGCGGTTTAGGAAAAGAACACACATGAAATGACTCAAGTGGGTCCATTTGGTTTAGGAAAAGAACACACATGCAAAGTCACTAGCGGATTCATGTGGTTTAGGAAGAGAAGACACATTCAATGACTCGAGTGGATCCATGTGGTTTAGGAAAAGAACACACATGCAAATGTCACCTGTGGATCAATGTGGTTTTCGAAAAGAACACACATGCAATGTCACCAGTGGATCCATGTGGTTCAGGAAAAGAACACACATGCAAAGGTCTCTAGTGGATCAATGTTGTTTAGGAAAATAACACACATGCAAATGTCACTAGTGGATCAATGTGGTTTAGGAAAAGAACACATGTGCAATGACTCTAGTGGATCCATGTCATTTCGGAAAAGAACACACATGCAATGACTCCACGGATCCATGTGGTTTAGGAAAAGAACACACATGCAATGTCACTAGCGGATTCATGTGGAATAGGAAGAGAACAAACATTCAATTACACCATAGGATCATTTTGGTTAAGTAAAATAACGCACATGCAATGTCACAAGTGGATTCATGTGGTTTAGGAAAAGAACACACATGCAATGTCAAGAGTGGATCCATGTGGTTGAGGAAAAGAACACACATGCAATGTCTCCAGTGGATCCATGTGGTTTAGGAAAAGAACACACCTGAAATGTCACAAGTGGATCCTTGTGGTTTAGGAAAAGAACAAACATGCAAATGTTAATAATGGATCAATGTGGTTTAGGAAAAGAACACACATGCAATGACTCTAGTGGATCAATGTGGTTTAGGAAAAGAACACACATGCAAATGTCACTAGTGGACCAAGGTGGTTCAGGAAAAGAACACACATGCAATGTCACTAGTGGATCCATGTGGTTCAGGAAAAGAACACACATGCAAAGGTCACTAGTGGATCAATGTGGTTTAGGAAAAGAACACACATGTACCGACTCTATTGGATAAATCTGGTTTCGGAAAAGAACACACATGCAATGACTCAAGTGGATCCATGTGGTTTAGTAAAAGAACACACATGCAATGTCACTAGTGGATTCATGCGGTTTAGGAAAAGAACACACATGAAATGACTCAAGTGGGTCCATTTGGTTTAGGAAAAGAACACACATGCAAAGTCACTAGCGGATTCATGTGGTTTAGGAAGAGAAGACACATTCAATGACTCGAGTGGATCCATGTGGTTTAGGAAAGAACACACATGCAAATGTCACCTGTGGATCAATGTGGTTTTCGAAAAGAACACACATGCAATGTCACCAGTGGATCCATGTGGTTCAGGAAAAGAACACACATGCAAAGGTCTCTAGTGGATCAATGTTGTTTAGGAAAATAACACACATGCAAATGTCACTAGTGGATCAATGTGGTTTAGGAAAAGAACACATGTGCAATGACTCTAGTGGATCCATGTCATTTCGGAAATGAACACACATGCAATGACTCCACCGGATCCATGTGGTTTAGGAAAAGAACACACATGCAATGTCACTAGCGGATTCATGTGGTTTAGGAAGAGAAAACACATGCAATGACACCAGGATCCATGTGGTTTAGTAAAATAACGCACATGCAATGTCACAAGTGGATTCATGTGGTTTAGGAAAAGAACACACATGCAATATCAAGAGTGGATCCATGTGGTTGAGGAAAAGAAGACACATGCAATGTCTCCAGTGGATCCATGTGGTTTAGGAAAAGAACACACCTGAAATGTCACAAGTGGATCCTTGTGGTTTAGGAAAAGAACAAACATGCAAATGTTAATAATGGATCAATGTGGTTTAGGAAAAGAACACACATGCAATGACTCTAGTGGATCAATGTGGTTTAGGAAAAGAACACACATGCAAATGTCACTAGTGGACCAAGGTGGTTCAGGAAAAGAACACACATGCAATGTCACTAGTGGATCCATGTGGTTCAGGAAAAGAACACACATGCAAAGGTCACTAGTGGATCAATGTGGTTTAGGAAAAGAACACACATGTACTAACTCTATTGGATAAATCTGGTTTCGGAAAAGAACACACATGCAATGAATCAAGTGGATCCATGTGGTTTAGGAAAAGAACACACATGCAATGTCACTAGTGGATTCATGCGGTTTAGGAAAAGAACACACATGAAATGACTCAAGTGGGTCCATTTGGTTTAGGAAAAGAACACACATGCAAAGTCACTAGCGGATTCATGTGGTTTAGGAAGAGAAGACACATTCAATGACTCGAGTGGATCCATGTGGTTTAGGAAAAGAACACACATGCAAATGTCACTGTGGATCAATGTGGTTTCGAAAAGAACACACATGCAATGTCACGGTGGATCCATGTGGTTCAGGAAAAGAACACACATGCAAAGGTCTCTAGTGGATCAATGTTGTTTAGGAAAATAACACACATGCAAATGTCACTAGTGGATCAATGTGGTTTAGGAAAAGAACACATGTGCAATGACTCTAGTGGATCCATGTCATTTCGGAAAAGAACACACATGCAATGACTCCACCGGATCCATGTGGTTTAGGAAAAGAACACACATGCAATGTCACTAGCGGATTCATGTGGTTTAGGAAGAGAACACACATGCAATGACACCAGCGGATCCATGTGGTTTAGTAAAATAACGCACATGCAATGTCACAAGTGGATTCATGTGGTTTAGGAAAAGAACACACATGCAATGTCAAGAGTGGATCCATGTGGTTGAGGAAAAGAACACACATGCAATGTCTCCAGTGGATCCATGTGGTTTAGGAAAAGAACACACCTGAAATGTCACAAGTGGATCCTTGTGGTTTAGGAAAAGAACAAACATGCAAATGTTAATAATGGATCAATGTGGTTTAGGAAAAGAACACACATGCAATGACTCTAGTGGATCAATGTGGTTTAGGAAAAGAACACACATGCAAATGTCACTAGTGGACCAAGGTGGTTCAGGAAAAGAACACACATGCAATGTCACTAGTGGATCCATGTGGTTCAGGAAAAGAACACACATGCAAAGGTCACTAGTGGATCAATGTGGTTTAGGAAAAGAACACACATGTACCGACTCTATTGGATAAATCTGGTTTCGGAAAAGAAGACACATGCAATGACTCAAGTGGATCCATGTGGTTTAGTAAAAGAACACACATGCAATGTCACTAGTGGATTCATGCGGTTTAGGAAAAGAACACACATGAAATGACTCAAGTGGGTCCATTTGGTTTAGGAAAAGAACACACATGCAAAGTCACTAGCAGATTCATGTGGTTTAGGAAGAGAAGACACATTCAATGACTCGAGTGGATCCATGTGGTTTAGGAAAGAACACACATGCAAATGTCACCTGTGGATCAATGTGGTTTCAAAAGAACACACATGCAATGTCACCGGGATCCATGTGGTTCAGGAAAAGAACACACATGCAAAGGTCTCTAGTGGATCAATGTTGTTTAGGAAAATAACACACATGCAAATGTCACTAGTGGATCAATGTGGTTTAGGAAAAGAACACATGTGCAATGACTCTAGTGGATCCATGTCATTTCGGAAATGAACACACATGCAATGACTCCACCGGATCCATGTGGTTTAGGAAAAGAACACACATGCAATGTCACTAGCGGATTCATGTGGTTTAGGAAGAGAAAACACATGCAATGACACCAGCGGATCCATGTGGTTTAGTAAAATAACGCACATGCAATGTCACAAGTGGATTCATGTGGTTTAGGAAAAGAACACACATGCAATGTCAAGAGTGGATCCATGTGGTTGAGGAAAAGAACACACATGCAATGTCTCCAGTGGATCCATGTGGTTTAGGAAAAGAACACACCTGAAATGTCACAAGTGGATCCTGGTGGTTTAGGAAAAGAACAAACATGCAAATGTTAATAATGGATCAATGTGGTTTAGGAAAAGAACACACATGCAATGACTCTAGTGGATCAATGTGGTTTAGGAAAAGAACACACATGGAAATGTCACTAGTGGACCAAGGTGGTTCAGGAAAAGAACACACATGCAATGTCACTAGTGGATCCATGTGGTTCAGGAAAAGAACACACATGCAAAGGTCACTAGTGGATCAATGTGGTTTAGGAAAAGAACACACATGTACTAACTCTATTGGATAAATCTGGTTTCGAAAAAGAACACACATGCAATGAATCAAGTGGATCCATGTGGTTTAGGAAAAGAACACACATGCAATGTCACTAGTGGATTCATGCGGTTTAGGAAAAGAACACACATGAAATGACTCAAGTGGGTCCATTTGGTTTAGGAAAAGAACACACATGCAAAGTCACTAGCGGATTCATGTGGTTTAGGAAGAGAAGACACATTCAATGACTCGAGTGGATCCATGTGGTTTAGGAAAAGAACACACATGCAAATGTCACCTGTGGATCAATGTGGTTTTCGGAAAGAACACACATGCAATGTCACCAGTGGATCCATGTGGTTCAGGAAAAGAACACACATGCAAAGGTCTCTAGTGGATCAATGTTGTTTAGGAAAATAACACACATGCAAATGTCACTAGTGGATCAATGTGGTTTAGGAAAAGAACACATGTGCAATGACTCTAGTGGATCCATGTCATTTCGGAAAAGAACACACATGCAATGACTCCACCGGATCCATGTGGTTTAGGAAAAGAACACACATGCAATGTCACTAGCGGATTCATGTGGTTTAGGAAGAGCACACATGCAATGGCACCAGCGGATCCATGTGGTTTAGTAAAATAACGCACATGTACTTAACCTAGTGGATAAAATGGTTCAGGAAAAGAACACATGCAAATTTCACTAGTGGATCCATGTGGTTTTGGAAAAACACACATGCAATGGCTCAAGTGGATCCATGTGGTTCAGGAAAAGAACACACATGTAGTGTCACTAGAGGATCAATGTGGTTTAGGAAAACAACACACATGCAATGACTCCAGGGGATGAATGTCGCTCACAAAAAGAACACACATGCAAAGTTCACTAGTGGACCAATGCGGCTTAGGAAAAGAACACACATGCAATGACTCTAGTGGATCCAAGTGGTTTAGGAAAAGAACACACATGCAGTGTCACCAGTGGATCCATGTTGTTTAGGAATAGAACACACACGCAATGTCACCAATGGATCAATGTGGTTTAGGAAAACAACACACATGCAATGACTCTAGTGGATCCATGTGGTTTAGGAAAAGAACACACATGCAAATGTCGCCAGTGGATCAATGTGGTTTAGGAAAAGAACACACATGCAATGTCACCAGTTGATTCATGTGGTTTAGGAAAATAACACACATGCAATGACTCTAGTGGATCCATGTGGTTTAGGAAAAGAACACACATGCAAATGTCACTAGTGGATCAATGTGGTTTTCGAAAAGAACATGCATACAATGTCACCAATGGATCAATGTGGTTTATGAAAAGATCACACAATCAATGTCTCTAGTGGACATATGTGGTTTAGGAAAAGAACACACAAGCAATGTCACTAGTGGATCCAGGTGGCTTAGGAAAATAACACACATGTAGTTACCCTAGTGGACAAAATGGTTCAGGAAAAGACCACATGCAAATTTCACTAGTGGATCCATGTGGTTTAGGAAAAACACACATGCAATGGCTCAAGTGGATCCATGTGGTTCAGGAAAAGAACACACATGTAGTGTCACTAGAGGATCAATGTGGTTTAGGAAAACAACACACATGCAATGACTCCAGGGGATGAATGTCATTCACAAAAAGAACACACATGCAAAGTTCACTAGTGGACCAATGTGGCTTAGAAAAAGAACACACATGCAATGACTCTAGTGGATCCAAGCGGTTTAGGAAAAGAACACGCATGCAATGTCACCAGTGGGTCCATGTTGTTTTGGAAAAGAACACGCACACAATGTCACCAATGGATCAATGTGGTTTAGGAAAAGAACACACATGCAATGACTCTAGTGGATCAATGTGGTTTAGGAAAAGAACACACATGCAAATGTCACTAGTGGACCAATGTGGTTCAGGAAAAGAACACACATGCAATGTCACCAGTGGATCCATGTGGTTCAGGAAAAGAACACACATGCGAAGGTCACTAGTGGATCAATGTGGTTTAGGAAAAGAACACACATGTACTGACTCTATTGGATAAATGTGGTTTCGGAAAAGAACACACATGCAATGAATCAAGTGGATCCATGTGGTTTAGGAAAAGACGACACATGCAATGTCACTAGTGGATTCATGCGGTTAAAGAAAAGGACACACATGAAATGACTCAAGTGGGTCCATTTGGTTTAGGAAAATAACACACATGCAAAGTCACTAGCGGATTCATGTGGTTTAGGAAGAGAAGACACATTCAATGACTCGAGTGGATCCATGTGGTTTAGGCAAAGAACACATATGCAAATGTCACCTGTGGATCAATGTGGTTTTCGAAAAGAACACACATGCAATGTCACCAGTGGATCCATGTGGTTCAGGAAAAGAACACACATGCAAAGGTCTCTAGTGGATCAATGTTGTTTAGGAAAATAACACACATGCAAATGTCACTAGTGGATCAATGTGGTTTATGAAAAGAACACATGTGCAATGACTCTAGTGGATCCATGTCATTTCGGAAAAGAACACACATGCAATGACTCCACCGGATCCATGTGGTTTAGGAAAAGAACACACATGCAATGTCACTAGCGGATTCATGTGGTTTAGGAAGAGAACACACATGCAATGACACCAGCGGATCCATGTGGTTTAGTAAAATAACGCACATGCAATGTCACAAGTGGATTCATGTGGTTTAGGAAAAGAACACACATGCAATGTCAAGAGAGGATCCATGTGGTTGAGGAAAAGAACACACATGCAATGTCTCCAGTGGATCCATGTGGTTTAGGAAAACAACACACCTGAAATGTCACAAGTGGATCCTTGTGGTTTAGGAAAAGAACAAACATGCAAATGTTAATAATGGATCAATGTGGTTTAGGAAAAGAACACACATGCAATGACTCTAGTGGATCAATGTGGTTTAGGAAAAGAACACACATGCAGTGTCACCAGTGGATCCATGTTGTTTAGGAATAGAACACACACGCAATGTCACCAATGGATCAATGAGGTTTAGGAAAACAACACACATGCAATGACTCTAGTGGATCCATGTGGTTTAGGAAAAGAACACACAAGCAATGTCACTAGTGGATCCAGGTGGCTTAGGAAAATAACACACATGTAGTTACCCTAGTGGACAAAATGGTTCAGGAAAAGACCACATGCAAATTTCACTAGTGGATCCATGTGGTTTAGGAAAAACACACATGCAATGGCTCAAGTGGATCCATGTGGTTCAGGAAAAGAACACACATGTAGCGTCACTAGAGGATCAATGTGGTTTAGGAAAACAACACACATGCAATGACTCCAGGGGATGAATGTCATTCACAAAAAGAACACACATGCAAAGTTCACTAGTGGACCAATGTGGCTTAGAAAAAGAACACACATGCAATGACTCTAGTGGATCCAAGCGGTTTAGGAAAAGAACACGCATGCAATGTCACCAGTGGGTCCATGTTGTTTCGGAAAAGAACACGCACACAATGTCACCAATGGATCAATGTGGTTTAGGAAAAGAACACACATGCAATGACTCTAGTGGATCAATGTGGTTTAGGAAAAGAACACACATGCAAATGTCACTAGTGGACCAATGTGGTTCAGGAAAAGAACACACATGCAATGTCACCAGTGGATCCATGTGGTTCAGGAAAAGAACACAAATGCAAAGGTCACTAGTGGATCAATGTGGTTTAGGAAAAGAACACACATGTACTGACTCTATTGGATAAATGTGGTTTCGGAAAAGAACACACATGCAATGAATCAAGTGGATCCATGTGGTTTAGGAAAAGAACACACATGCAATGTCACTAGTGGATTCATGTGGTTTAGGAAAAGAACACACATGAAATGACTCAAGTGGGTCCATTTGGTTTAGGAAAAGAACACACATGCAAAGTCACTAGCGGATTCATGTGGTTTAGGAAGAGAAGACACATTCAATGACTCGAGTGGATCCATGTGGTTTAGGCAAAGTACACATATGCAAATGTCACCTGTGGATCAATGTGGTTTTCGAAAAGAACACACATGCAATGTCACCAGTGGATCCATGTGGTTCAGGAAAAGAACACACATGCAAAGGTCTCTAGTGGATCAATGTTGTTTAGGAAAATAACACACATGCAAATGTCACTAGTGGATCAATGTGGTTTAGGAAAAGAACACATGTGCAATGACTCTAGTGGATCCATGTCATTTCGGAAAAGAACACACATGCAATGACTCCACCGGATCCATGTGGTTTAGGAAAAGAACACACATGCAATGTCACTAGCGGATTCATGTGGTTTAGGAAGAGAACACACATGCAATGACACCAGCGGATCCATGTGGTTTAGTAAAATAACGCACATGCAATGTCACAAGTGGATTCATGTGGTTTAGGAAAAGAACACACATGCAATGTCAAGAGAGGATCCATGTGGTTGAGGAAAAGAACACACATGCAATGTCTCCAGTGGATCCATGTGGTTTAGGAAAAGAACACACCTGAAATGTCACAAGTGGATCCTTGTGGTTTAGGAAAAGAACAAACATGCAAATGTTAATAATGGATCAATGTGGTTTAGGAAAAGAACACACATGCAATGACTCTAGTGGATCAATGTGGTTTAGGAAAAGAACACACATGCAGTGTCACCAGTGGATCCATGTTGTTTAGGAATAGAACACACACGCAATGTCACCAATGGATCAATGTGGTTTAGGAAAACAACACACATGCAATGACTCTAGTGGATCCATGTGGTTTAGGAAAAGAACACACATGCAAATGTCGCCAGTGGATCAATGTGGTTTAGGAAAAGAACACACATGCAATGTCACCAGTTGATTCATGTGGTTTAGGAAAATAACACACATGCAATGACTCTAGTGGATCCATGTGGTTTAGGAAAAGAACACACATGCAGATGTCAGTAGTGGATCAATGTGGTTTTCGAAAAGAACATGCATACAATGTCCCCAATGGATCAATGTGGTTTAGGAAAAGAACACACAATCAATGTCTCTAGTGGACATATGTGGTTTAGGAAAAGAACACACAAGCAATGTCACTAGTGGATCCAGGTGGCTTAGGAAAATAACACACATGTAGTTACCCTAGTGGACAAAATGGTTCAGGAAAAGACCACATGCAAATTTCACTAGTGGATCCATGTGGTTTAGGAAAAACACACATCCAATGGCTCAAGTGGATCCATGTGGTTCAGGAAAAGAACACACATGTAGTGTCACTAGAGGATCAATGTGGTTTAGGAAAACAACACACATGACTCAGGATGAATGTCATTCACAAAAAGAACACACATGCAAAGTTCACTAGTGGACCAATGTGGCTTAGAAAAAGAACACACATGCAATGACTCTAGTGGATCCAAGCGGTTTAGGAAAAGAACACGCATGCAATGTCACCAGTGGGTCCATGTTGTTTCGGAAAAGAACACGCACACAATGTCACCAATGGATCAATGTGGTTTAGGAAAAGAACACACATGCAATGACTCTAGTGGATCAATGTGGTTTAGGAAAAGAACACACATGCAAATGTCACTAGTGGACCAATGTGGTTCATGAAAAGAACACACATGCAATGTCACCAGTGGATCCATGTGGTTCAGGAAAAGAACACACATGCAAAGGTCACTAGTGGATCAATGTGGTTTATGAAAAGAACACACATGTACTGACTCTATTGGATAAATGTGGTTTCGGAAAAGAACACACATGCAATGAATCAAGTGGATCCATGTGGTTTAGGAAAAGAACACACATGCAATGTCACTAGTGGATTCATGCGGTTTAGGAAAAGAACACACATGAAATGACTCAAGTGGGTCCATTTGGTTTAGGAAAAGAACACACATGCAAAGTCACTAGCGGATTCATGTGGTTTAGGAAGAGAAGACACATTCAATGACTCGAGTGGATCCATGTGGTTTAGGAAAAGAACACACATGCAAATGTCACTAGTGGATCAATGTGGTTTAGGAAAAGAACACACATGTACCGACTCTATTGGATAAATCTGGTTTCGGAAAAGAACACACATGCAATGACTCAAGTGGATCCATGTGGTTTAGTAAAAGAACACACATGCAATGTCACTAGTGGATTCATGTGGTTTAGGAAAAGAACACACATGAAATGACTCAAGTGGATCCATGTGGTTTAGGAAAATAACACACATGCAACTGTCACTAGTGGATCAATGTGGTTTAGGAAAAGAACACACCTCCATGGTTACTAGTGGATCAATGTGGTTTAGGAAACTAACACACATGCAATGTCACTAGTGGATCCAGGTGGTTTAGGAAAAGATCACTCATGCAATGACTCTAGTGGATCAATGTGGTTGAGGAAAAGAACACACATGGAAATGTCACCAGTGCATCAATGTGGTTCAGGAAAAGAACACACATGCAATGTCACTAGTGGATCCATGTGCTTTAGGAAAAGAACACACATGCAATGACTCTAGTGGATCGATGTGGTTTAAGAAAAGAACACACATGGAAATATCACTAGTGGATCCATGTGGTTTAGGAAAAGAATACACATGCAGCGTCAGCAGTGGATCCATGTGGTTTAGGAAAATAACACACATGTACTTACCCTAGTGGATAAAGAGGTTCAGGAAAAGAACACATGCAAATTTCACTAGTGGATCCATGTGGTTTTGGAAAAACACACATGCAATGGCTCAAGTGGATCCATGTGGTTCAGGAAAAGAACACACATATAGTGTCACTAGAGGATCAATGTGGTTTAGGAAAACAACACACATGCAATGACTCCAGGGGATGAATGTCGCTCACAAAAAGAACAAACATGCAAAGTTCACTAGTGGACCAATGCAGCTTAGGAAAAGAACACACATGCAATGACTCTAGTGGATCCAAGTGGTTTAGGAAAAGAACACACATGCAGTGTCACCAGTGGATCCATGTTGTTTAGGAATAGAACACACACGCAATGTCACCAATGGATCAATGTGGTTTAGGAAAACAACACACATGCAATGACTCTAGTGGATCCATGTGGTTTAGGAAAAGAACACACATGCAAATGTCGCCAGTGGATCAATGTGGTTTAGGAAAAGAACACACATGCAATGTCTCCAGTTGATTCATGTGGTTTAGGAAAATAACACACATGCAATGACTCTAGTGGATCCATGTGGTTTAGGAAAAGAACACACATGCAAATGTCACTAGTGGATCAATGTGGTTTTCGAAAAGAACATGCATGCAATGTCACCAATGGATCAATGTGGTTTAGGAAAAGAACACACAATCAATGTCTCTAGTGGACATATGTGGTTGAGGAAAAGAACACACAAGCAATGTCACTAGTGGATCCAAGTGGCTTAGGAAAATAACACACATGTAGTTACCCTAGTGGACAAAATGGTTCAGGAAAAGACCACATGAAAATTTCACTAGTGGATCCATGTGGTTTAGGAAAAACACACATGCAATGGCTCAAGTGGATCCATGTGGTTCAGGAAAAGAACACACATGTAGTGTCACTAGAGGATCAATGTGGTTTAGGAAAACAACACACATGCAATGACTCCAGGGGATGAATGCCATTCACAAAAAGAACACACATGCAAAGTTCACTAGTGGACCAATGTGGCTTAGAAAAAGAACACACATGCAATGACTCTAGTGGATCCAAGCGGTTTAGGAAAAGAACACGCATGCAATGTCACTAGTGGGTCCATGTTGTTTCGGAAAAGAACACGCACACAATGTCACCAATGGATCAATGTGGTTTAGGAAAACAACACACATGCAATGACTCTAGTGGATCAATGTGGTTTAGGAAAAGAACACACATGCAAATGTCACTAGTGGACCAATGTGGTTCAGGAAAAGAACACACATGCAATGTCACCAGTGGATCCATGTGGTTCGTGAAAGAACACACATGCAAAGGTCACTAGTGGATCAATGTGGTTTAGGAAAAGAACACACATGTACTGACT